>CM021766.1:42799308-42813371 GCA_011076525.1 Nettapus auritus
TCCTGTAGATGACTCAGGACTGATGTCTGAACTACCAGATAACACTGCCACAACTTCACAAAATATTGCACCACAGGAAAGAAAATTTTTAAAACAAAAACAGAGATCAAGTGCAGAAAACCCTGAGGGAAAATTATTAGAAGTATTCCAGCACCCCACTGTATTCATTTCATTATGAAGATCACAAACAATATTTGATGGGGCAACCAAAGGTTCCAAAGTGTAAGCGATTCCCTTCACTTTTAAAATCTGGATCTTTAATTATAAAAATATCTGACCAAATCAAAGAGGCACCTGTACTTTTATGGTAATGAGAACAAGAAGCAAGGGGACTTAGAGCCTGAACTACTCTTTCATTCCTTCAGATCAGCCCTTTGGATAAAGGCAAAGGCATAAATCTTGTAATTAGGACAGAGTTTGAACAGCCAGTGTTTGAGCTAGATGAGCTAGATTTGTCTTGTGCACAAGCAGTGGCTTATAACCTTGATATGATAGTTAGGGCACATGCTCATTAATGTCTGTCTAGATCTATAATTCTGCTATTTCTTTATATATCTATGTCTTTCATTTTCCAGTCACAGGCTTTGAAAACTAGCTTTTTTTTTTTTTTTTTTTTTTGGGTTTGCCTTCTGTCTTCTCATCCATTCTGGAAGCCAGCTCACACTCTGTGGACCCAATGCCAACTTCATGTAGAGGGCTGGCACACTGTCTATGGACTGCTTGAAGCAGAGAGGAAACTCAGATGATACACAGTCCTTGTACTAATCCTCCAGACACACAAAATGTCTATTCCTTGTGACTACACCTGAGTGAACACTAAAGAAGAATCAATGTAGGTGGAATTCAGGATCGGGATAGCAGTCACAGCAGGTGTGACCAGAGGTCCTTCCTGCCAGAATCTTCTCTCTGACAAGGGCCAGAATTGGGAGCTTTGGGAAGAAAACAAGAACAAAATTAACATGTAGGGACTGTCCCAAAGTACCGTGACTGCCAACAGCAATTTGCAGCTTCTTGAACCATTAACAATGTACTTTTACTTCCAAGTCCATGAATTCGTACTATCACTTTTGGAACCTGGATAAAGTTCTCAGGTACAGAACTACACTTCCTTCTGGCAGGTTTAATTTTACCCAACTTCTGCTGGCTAGATCTGAAAGGTCTATTTTAAGTCATTTCTGTTTCCTTCACTAGCTGGAAGAGGCAGTCTTTTCAAAGGGAAATTCCACTCATCCTAAGATCAGGCATCATAGGTGTGTGGGTGCATCCTAGAGATGCTTGTTTCTTCCTTCATTAACTTCAGAGGGAGCCTGATGAATGCCAAGTGTCTGACAGCTAGTTAGGTGGCACAGATTCACTGGCAAAAACACACCTCTGGAACGCAAAGATACCATTGCATAAATGCCTGATCCAGGAATTCAAGAAAATAAGGCTACAAGGGACCTTAAGATGAGTCTCTAACCATACAGAGATTCTCCAGCCTCTTACCCAAGTGATTCCATTGTCCTTTAGGATGCTGGTTGCTGGAAAACCTACTTACAGTCTGCAGCTTCTTAATAAAGTTCAGGGCTGTTACAAAGGAGGCTGAAATTAGTACAGTATTTGACAACATACTTGACATTTCCAAGAGAATGCACTATCTAGTAACAGCAATAATAATAAAATGTTTCCAAAGAGCTGAAAGTGATTATGTGGTGAACTGTTAAACTAGACTGAACAGAACTTGTAAAGTGGAGAGATCATTAGGCAAATGTTCAAGAAATAGTCTCTTATGAACATCAAATGTCACAATTATCCATTTACTTGATAAAACAAATGCTCTTGATTGAACTTTATTGTCCTCGCTGCTCCCTTCTTTAAAGAATAAAACATCAGAATCGATTCTAAGACACTACATTTGTTAGAAAGCGGGGACAAAGTGCCTGTGCTAGGAGAAGTCCTCAGACATATTCAGAGCTACTTTGAAGGGTCTGTAACATTCGCTGCCTGTCACAGGTCTCAGTTCTGCTCCTGGCACTGACGGGTTGGGTACAGACCACAGTGTGGCTTTCATCAGACTTTCTTTTGGGAAATCTGGTCATTCTGGCCCTCCTGGCCAGCTGTTCAATGCATGCAGTCCTCACTGGCTACAGGAGATGGCCACTGCACAGAGCCAGTTGAAGAAGACTTTATTACACTCTGCTTTTGTGTAGAACATGCTACGATCTGGCTTTAAGCAAACGTGCAAAAAGGCATTAGTGTTTGTGCTCCAATCTGATTCACCACAGCATTTTTATCCCAGTGTAACTTTATCATGTGTCAGCAGAAACCTGGGGTGACACGGGAGGTGTTCCAGCCCTGGCTATTTAGAGCTCTCCGGAGATGAGCCGTGTGTATTACAGTAGAACTGCTTATGTAAGAGGGGGACCTTGTGATTTGCAGCTTGTGCCAATATTCAGAAAGGCCAGCTGGCCTGCTGCTTTCAGTCTGTGTTGCACTAGTGCTGGCTCTAATGTGAAACTGCCCCATCAGTTCTGGAAATCCTTCTGTTTCCACGTGGAGCTGTTGCCACATCTTCCTAATCAAGTGCTCATTTCCAGCCACAACAGCTACTGCCTCCACCACCAAATCCAGCAAGAACTGACTCCAGTTTTCTGACCTGCCCTGTGTGATATGGAAAGTCGCTGCCATGCTGCATTATCTTCTGGCTCCTTGGCCCAAGCTTTCAGGGGACTAGGAGAAATATAAGCTTATCAAATACCTTCTTGCATCATCTCTACAGTGGGAAAGAAGAATGTGTGGAACAGACTGCAGCAATACTGGCTAAACAGCAGCAGCTGCATTGCTAATACCTGTGGGGATACTTGGAGAGAGAAAGGAAGTGTAAGGGGAGGGAGAAAGTAGAAGATCCTTCAATCACATCTTCTTCTGATAGATACAGGTGTACAGGAACAGGAGCTAAAGGATGCTCAGACTGACACGTTGGTATTATAAGCCATCTGCTAAAGGACAGTGAATACAATTATCTCTGTTCTTCTACACATTTTGTCCCTTGCAGAACAATTTAAAAATCCCTGACGGCTTGGGCCAGAGTTTTCAGAAATAGAAGCCTAGAGTTAGAGCTACATTTAGACGCTAGCATAAAATGGTTCGTGAAGGCTGCTGCGTGCTCAGAAGCTTTCAAAGGTAGCCCACCTGTGTCTCAACACAGACTTGGTTGCTCAGGTCTGCGCTTCTATTTCTGAAACCTTGTGTAGTGAACCCACTTCCATTGTGTGCCAAATCCCAGTCCTGCCTGCTCATTAGTTTGTGATTCAGTAGCCAGCCAACTAGCCGTATGTCCACATGAACTGCACACAAACCTTTTACAGCCAGTTCTCACCTTTCACTGATTTCAACAGCTGGGTAGATTAACATTCAGAGGGCACAAACAACTACATTTTGCTTCATTACTTTTAAGTAATAAATACAATGGATTCTGAGAGTTCTCCAACCTGTTCCTCACTTTGTTTTGATACACTGAACTACAGTGTCCTAGCCAAGGTCTTGGATTCAGCTTGCTTCACCGTGAAATGACTCAATTCAGCAAGTGGGTTTGAAATACACACCGAAAGCAGTGTAAAACAGCACCATTACCAGGTGTGGAAAAAGAAATGTAGTTCATAAACAGAACAGAAACTGTATTTAAAACAACATCTAATGAACTCAAGAGACAGCAGAGCTTGAACCAGGCAATATACGCCTCACTTCAGCATCAGCTTTCAAAAAATCACATTGTCCGTGGGTCATGTATTTCATTAAGTCTCTGAAGAAATGTTAAATCGATAAAATACCTAAAGGTTGCCAACAAATCAGACAATGTTCTATAAAAAGTCAACCATTATTGCTGAGGGGCAACATAAGAGCAGAAGAAATATTTGCAAGTAAAAGGCCATCCCTCCCACCAGAGTCCATTCATATTCAGTCACCTGGCACGCGTCAGTGGACACCAGCAAGCAGCAGCAGGAGCTGGGATCATACCAGCCTGCTCTCTTTGCTCCGGCAATTCTCCTTGATGATGTAGGATACCTTGCACACTGACAAGTTGATTTCCAGGGCGCTTCCCTTCACTGAGTCTGGTTTTTAGCAACATAATGAAAACTCAAGCTGATGACGCATTCACCAATTAATGTCTGTGGCACATCAGCAGCCATTTTTCCAGATTGCACATTTTATATTCAGCCTTCAAAAGGCCACAAAATTATCCATACCTTGCAATTGTGAAATCAGATCTAGGCACTTTTTAAAGACCCACTGTAGATCTTTGTTTTAGTTGTTTATGTACATACCACAGGGTTGCAATCTTCTTGCTGAGGAAAATATACAGGGAAAATAAAATACGCTGTGAAAGCAAGCTTTGATATTCTGCTCTGAATCCAGAAATTGAACTTACTGGTGTCATAAAAGACATTTACCTTGTGTTTCTTTCACATGCTGACATCCCTCTTGCTAGACACATTAAAGTGAGTGGACTCCTTAGAAAAATCAGACTACCATGCTCTTCTACCTCAGCTTTCATTGCAGCAAAAATAAATGTAGGTGTCTACTTCCCAAAGTCCTGCAAAGCTCTTTGATCTTTTCAGACTGGCAATTTTAGAAGAGGGCAAAGCGGTCAAAAAGCCAGTCCAGTGTTGATGGTGAGGCTAAACCCTACTGGAATTAGACTCATTTTTAATTTCTTGCAGAGGCTGAAACCAGAACCTCTATCTCCTGATGTTAACATTATACAAAACTCTCTCTTTTCAGTCACAGTAGCATACAACTGCAGTAGTTTCAGAAAATAATAATTAGTTCCAGAAGAAATGTATATTACATATATTATGTCTTGGCAACAGTGTTTTTCATCCTTCTTTCCTGTTGCTAAAAATACAGATTGTTCACAACGGTGCTTTCAATATCCATTTAATTGTTTTGCAAACAGGGTGTCTTTGACAAACCGTGTTTTTGGCTAGGCTTCAATGAGCACTGTGTTCAGCTCCATTACCCACAACGTCAAAGCCCTCTGAAGATATATCCTCCCACTGTTGTCACCAACATAGATACCAAAAAAAATGAAATAAAAATGGGGGGAGGTGTCTCCTCAAAGTCACTCTCCTGAAGGTTTGTAAAAGCCACCTCTCACCTACCTCTCATTCATCACCTCAAAGAATTTGCCAGTTCAGGAGTGTCAAACAATTTGCTCTTCTTAAGAAGGTAGTTCAAGTTTTACCCCAGATCTTTACTTCTCTTCCCCTAAATACCTCCATGCTAGACTGACTTCTAATAAGAGCTTGTTTAGAAATATAGGCACTTAGTAATACCAAAGACACTACTTTCAAGCAGATGACTTCGTGGGTGGCCAAATGCTCACCAGCCAGACATACATCAAAATTGTTTCCATTAATTTACAGGAATGCAGCCCAGAAAGACTTATGGATTCCCAAATGTTTACCACCACATGTGTTACAACATTGTGCTTGCTGGCAGATGTTTATTAAAAGCTTACTTTCACCTACACCGGTTCTGTAGAGCACTTAGTTGCAATACATCAGATTTTTCTCTCTCCTCTGGTAAACCCGCTAGATCCTCAAAATATATGGGTTACAAATCTTTTTGATTTCTTCATATCTCTCCTAAGTTAGACTCTGAGATACTGGGCAATGAGAAGCAGTGTTAGAAAGCATACTGCTAATGCCTTTCCTTGTAAATACACCAGAGATTTACAGAGAAATACACCATTTAACATTGCAGTGATTGTTAATCCTTTGCAAGTATCCTTTCAGTTCCAATTGCATTCCATCATTTTGCCAAGTAGAGCATTTATTTTATAAGCATTTTTAAACAACTTTCTGGAAAACAGTCATCATTTCAGCTCTAATATTAAAAAGGAAAAAAAAAATCTTCTGCAACACAGTTTTTTTTGTCATTACCCTTTTCTTTTGTCATTATCCATTTAGAACACTGATTTCTTGTTCATGTTCAAATCTGACATAAGAGGCACAAGAAGGATGATGAACCAAGATCTGTCCATGGATCTTTTCAAACACAGAGAGATTAAACTAATAACAAATTAGGCCTAAATAAGTAAGGCTTTGCTGCAGGAATGACAAAGCAGAGCATCTCAAATACGAAATGTATTGTCTAGGACTGAATATTTACAAAAGACCAACAGAGAACCATTCTCCTTTTTACAAATCCCGATTTCTAGATTGACATTAACAGCAACAGCAACTCACGCAGTTTAACAAAAATTGATATTCTTATCTGATCCTCATCAAATGTGATGTTATGTTATCAGATGTAATATTATATTCTTCACCCGTCAGGGTCATTCATGTTGACTCAGTATCACAGTCTCAAAAAAAAAAAACACTGTAGATTAGATTGTCTTCTGGCATTTTACTGGTTCTAGACTGATCTCTGATTGTAACAGGAGTGGGCTCTTCTCCCACAAGTTTCTGTGGAGTGAATCTTGTGGGTTTTGTTGTGGTTAAAGGAGAAAGCTATGGGTAGCACCTTAACAAGTGCCTTTTAGATGAGCAATGTCTGTATGTACAAGCTCCTAGCATCAGAGTGAATTTTGCCAATAATTTTCAAAGCTGCCAGGCAGTCCCTAAAATGCATGCTGAACAGACTCCTATTTCTTCCTTGTGAGCCTTGAGAATGCTGGACACAACATGACTCCTGCTCAAGTGTTAAACTGAGACTGGCAAAAGCAGCTGGCTCTTTGTTACTGGGATGCCAAGGGTACTACAGGGAAATGACAGTTAAGGATCTAACTAAATCAACATTCCAGCAATTAAAAAAAAAAAAAAAAAAAAAAAGAGAGACTGTAGTAAAATGTATGCCACTTTTATAGCATTATTTGTGTTTCTTCAGGCTTGGGAAGTGGTACTGTAGTGATATCACCTCTCTTCCTGAAGTGTGTCAAATCCAAAGTGTACAGGCATGTCTTTTCATTTTAAAAGAAACTAACCATTAAAAAAGATATATGAATGGTGAAATCCTTAAATAACTAGTTAATATACCTATAAGAACTTTTCAAATAAAATATTATGGCAAATATCTCAATTTTTCTCTCCCCATACTATTCAAAATTTTAAACTTGTCTCTATTTGATTATGATTTAAATCTGAGCTAATTATACAGAGCCTGATCAGCCATAGCTGCTTTAGCCACCTTCTTAGTAGGTGTAAACTAATGCAACTCTTGTATTTTTTAGGCTGTTTGATTTCCATCTCTAGAATAATGTTGCTCTTGCAGGTGAGGGCTTGGAAAGTTGCTCTGGTAGTAGGATCAGGGAAAAAAAAACTAGGCAGAGCTCACAATTGCCAATTGCTAAGGACAGTCAAATTTTGGATGATACTCCAGGAATGAACTGCCTGATGCCACACTGTGTTACTGGACAGGCCACTACTGGACTCACACCTTAGATCCTTCAGATGGGAGTGTGAAGAATTAAGTGCTCCAGAGCATTCAGTCAAGCAAGGTCAGAAAGAGGAAAATTCATGTCAGGTTACACTTGGTCTTTTCTGCTAAGTCTCGTTCACAGTGTCATTCAGCTTCAGTTTCAAATAAAGTTGTGTCAATAGGGTTCAGGTCATTGAACTCTTCCAACCACTCTTCTTGTCTGATTAACTTTGCTTTACTTATTTGGCAGCTTTCAGGTGTGGTGGAGTCTGCTGAAAAACTCTGGTCACTGTAGTATAGAATAATGTATTGTGATTTTGTCATTTCATTTTAAATCTCAGCTGAAAACAGCTGTTCCTCAAACCTATAACTTGCTGTGACTCTCTACTTCTGCTGTTATTTATCTCAGTAGCTGTATTATTTAACTTTGTGAAGCATATTGGAATACAGTTTATCTGGAGAACACAGTTAAGTGCGGGATGAAGTGGTACTCTTAAATCAGATTTCACTGATTGCTTTGAAAAGCTTCTAAAAATTCTCACCTGGTGCTTCCCTTACAGTCATTCTTTACACATCTATTCCATAACACAACATGGAAGGAATTATAGGCTTCAACCTTTCTCTTTCCTGACTCTGGCAACTTCTGGATATCTTTCAGATCGAAGAATACATGACAGTTTGTCATCTTTGTAATTATGCATTTTTAAAAGGTATAGCTAGTGCAAGAAGTTACATGTACTTTTTCTGCATCGGTGCACCTTTCCAATTAAGTAAGATTCCCTGTTGCTGCAGGCTTGGCTGGTCAGATAATGGACTGCAGTGAGATATGCCCTGAGCTGAAGGCTGCAACATGGTCAAAATTAATGCTGGGAGAAAATTGACATGAAAAGTAAAATTAAGTGGAATGACCGTAATGCAACAATGTAATGAACTTCTAAATTTGAGAAAAATGAGAAAAGTATTAATCTTTTAATGTTTAATGGGCCAAATTAACTCCTAGTTTATAAAGCTCCTGTTAGGAGCTCATAAAAGTGTGGGGGACGGGGACAGGGCAGGGAGGGACAGCTTAAAAGGCCATCTGAGCAAGCTGCAGAACTTGGTTGAAAATTATATCATTACCAGAATACTACAGGATTTTATTTTTTCTAGGGTATAAAGAAGGATACATTTTACAAGGGTAATCTGTTGTTGCAAGGCTTTCACACTTGAGGAATTCAAGCCAGTCCATTTCTGCCTGGAGACCGGATTTCTGTTTGGTCCCTGACTGCCAGGTAACATACAACCAATTCTGTCATTCTTCTGTAATAGTTCCTCTTCCTATTCTTCAAGTGCCTAGTCTATTTAAATTGAAAGTTTCCTGAGCCCAGGACTGTCACTTACTGCATGTATTTACGTTAAGTAGTCTACCAGTTTGCTCACTGTGACTTGATCCTTATTTGGTTTTCAGCAAGAAAAATAAAATAGGAGAAGTAAAGGAAATGATATTGTTTTTTGTTGCCTTTTTCTTCAGCAATGTGTGTGCACGATGAGGAGCTAGACTGTAGGTCTTGGGCAAGGAGACCCTTTTCACATGTAGTATAACCTGTGACCCAGAACAATCTTTCCTAGCAAAGAGCGACCAATGCGGTGTCAAATAGAGAACAGCCCAGTGACCTGGACTTGCAGCAACTGAACAGCCAGTTCAGTTCTCTACCTTCAGCAGTCTGCTCTTGTGGTCTCAGACACGTTTGTTTCCTACCATGACAGGTCTTTTAAACAAACAAGCCATAGGCTGGTTACCAACCATGACACCAAAAGAATCAGGCTGTCCAAAAATCTGGTTAGTTTTTGAGTTGAAGAAGTTCAAATTACAATGCACAGACTACCAGATTAAAGCACCTTGTGATCAGCAGCTTCTATGATATGTAGCTAGACACAGATTTCAAGATCTTAAAAGGAGCAAAGGGTCTTACTTAAACATTCTTTGTGGGAAAGAAAAATGCAAATGCATCAGTCATGGCTTCAATTAACTTCAAGTGCACTCTAACAGCCAGCTTCATCCTGTCTGATTCATCATTTAAAGATACATGTACTACTCCAGAATTAGTAACTAGGAATACACTAGCACCATCATTCAACTTGCAGAGTTCCTGTGTTGCTTTAGTACATGAAAGCACTCTCAGCCCATGGCTGTCCTGACAGACAAAGATTTGGGGGTTGTGGATACTCTAGGCAGCAAGCACACAGCTTCCCCGAACAGGCTTGTCCAAAAAGATGTGGCCATGGGGGGAATTTGATGACACTAGTTCTGTTCAGAGCATATAAGACACTATGCAAGATGCATAAAACAACAACAAAAAGCCATACATAGAAAGAATGTGATTCACATTGAGAAATTCTCACTTCAGAAAAATAATATATAATTAATTAACATAGCTCTGATTCCATAATTCCCTTGATATTTCTTATTTAGGCTTTGGCATGGGAAGGCAAGGACTGTGCATTGACACTCTTATTAGACTATTTCCTCTTAGCAATGGACTAATGATTTCACACTAATGGTTAATGAACTTCAAAATATTACAAGCCATAACACTTCCCTTATTAATTCCTGCTTCAAGTCCAACAATTTTGTGCAACTGAACCAGAACAAATCTTTCAGAAGAAAACATCAAATCATGATTTAAAAAAAAATAGCTATTGTCAAGGACCCACCACTATTCTACCTAAATGTTTTCCAATGATGAATTATCTTCTTTGTTAGAAATGTGTACCTTATTTCTAGCACATTTTTGCTTATTTTTTTGAATCCCAGTGTCCACCAGCATGGATAATTGCTACACTTTTTTTATTTTTCAGTCTTTCTGTGTGTAAACAGAGATCTATAAAAGGAAAAGCAACTGATGTCAGGAAAGGGACAAAATAGATCCCATCGCAGCTTGTACCCTCTATTTATGTCCAATGAACAAATTGGAGACTAGAGGTTTCCATCTCATTAAAGATGTGAATATGAAATCAGTTGCTACAAGCTTTTTCACTCGGAGAGAAAGGAAGATATTTTTCTGCCCTAAGCAGCAAAGCAGAGTGGCTGATGCTTGATGGTTTTTTGGTTTTATTTTTAACTAACAATTATTCACTAAAATGAGACAAAGCTGAACATAGCATGTGAGCACCAGGCAGTGCTACCAAGTAAAAAGTCACAGACCCTCAATAAAGAAAAGGTCTGAATCAGCCATAGGGGCAGTTTTGAATGGATTTTGAGGTGGTTGCCATTTTATGAGCTAAAACACACACTAAGAAACAACATAACAGAAATATTTGGCCAAATTATCTGCTGATTTTAATTCACAGCAGAGACTGCAATGAAGATATGCAAGGTTCCACCAGCAGATACCATAGCTTATCTTATAAAACCAATCAGAACTGAAAATGTTTCCAGGTGCCACATTAGCACTAGAAGTGCTCATCCTACCTTTTACCAGCCTTAAAATTTGTGAGCATTATAGCATTATCTGTCTGTCTGCACATGAACTTGGCAAAGCCAAAGACTTTCCTTAGAAGTAAAGCATATCCATGGGGAAAGACCAATTTTGAGAAGAAGAATCAAGGATGAGTCAAAATCTAGCCAGTTCATTCTAGGCCAATCCTGTAAGTGACAGGGAACAGTGAATGGACTGGAAAACTGCAGGGGTATCTTTCTCTTTGCTGAACCTCTTTCTACTCAATGACCACCTGAATGGATACCGTCATTACTTCATTAGCACTGCTGACAATAAGCCCCAGCTTTGGGCCAGGGGACAGAGCTGTACACTGTTGTGCTAATTTGGATCGGGGTGCCAAGTCAGGTTAATTATAAAAATCATTGATTTTATCTCAGGCAGGCAAACTATTTCTAACAGACTCCAACATTCATATTTATTCTGCCAGTCTCTTTATAGATTTCTCAGGTATTCACATGGCATGAAGACATCAAGTAGTCACAGTGAAATTTACTTTTAAACCAAACAGTTACTCCCCCTCAACTTCTTACCACCTTTCACCATTATTTACCCTGCTCAAACAGGCAGAATTTACAGCAATCTGTTTAAACAAACAGATCAATTCCTTTCTTTCACCTTAGAAAAAGATGAGGTGGTGTGTGCAATCCAAGCAGTCTTCATTTACCAGGAGCAATAAAGCCAATCTACCTAGGTTTTCATTGCTTTTATGAGGTCCAGAGGGACTGTACCTTGTTTTCTTCTACCTTTTGCATGGAAATTCCTATGCATCCTAAATGTTAATAACAAATGAGACCTGGACAGCAAGAAATTGTTTGTGGCTCAGTCCTGTTAAGATCTCTGCTGCTAGGCAACCTGCCTTAAGCACAGTATGAATAGGGTGACTTAATCAAGTTTATAGTTCAATAGGATACATTTTCTGTGAGCAAAATAGGGTAACAGACTTGATCTCACTCAACTCCAAGTTTCCCCTTACTCTACATATCTCCCTCTCTGTACTTGCTCAGTTTTTTATCAGCTTTGAAATACTGCAAGGATGAAGCACATACTTACATAGACTGATGCTCTGACCAGTGCAGCCATCATGGGAGAGCTGGATTACTGCATTCATTATGGATTGCTTCACATGGACTACTTCAGCCTGGCAACCTGCTGAATGTTCTGCCCTTCAACATCAGTGTACTGAAAACATACACTGCGAACCGCTGGCAGGCTGGGACAGGAAAGGCCAAATACGCTGAGTGCAAATTTACCACTAGTAAATCACTCATGGGCCAAAGGACAAATCATTTCATAGCAACTTCATATTATGGACCCATTTTCACCCCAGCTAATTTCAGGTGCTCAACTGAAGCATCTAATGCCCTTCGGCGGGCCTTTCTGATAGTCTCTGGAGGGAAGTAAGCTGTACTGCCATGAGCACACATGCTTCAACTGAGTGCCTCCAATGCAGGGGAGCATGGAGCCCTTTATTCATAACTAATGGACTGACAACACTGCAGGGGTTGCGCTACGGTTCCCTGCAGCCTGATTCAGCAGTGACATGATGTCCTCTAACTCCTGTTCATAGCAGTTGTTAAAGTCTGTTTGAATTGCTGGAACAATTAAGGACCCTGAATTCCATTGTATTAGGGAAAAAAAAATAATAAGTGGCAATTTTCAGTTCACACATCTGATTTTCCAAAATACAATTGTTCTGCAGCCATGGATGATTAGAAAAAATGGATTGCCTGTCAAAACTGCCAGAACACTTATTTGCTTTGAATTTGGATCTAGATATATGTAAGTAATGAATACACAACATATGAACATATATGGCCAAATTCTAATTCTATTCATTACTACTGTGTGGCAAAATTGATCAAGAAGGCTTTTGATCTAACAAAAATAATGCAAGCAGTGAACTGTATCTATGCAGTTTAAATAGACTGAATGCACAATAATGTATTTTTTTTTCCATTATTTCTTACATGCACCACAGGTAAGTTGAGCACATTCAGAATATAGTAGGTTTCTTTTTTCCTGATCTCACAGATCATTTTCACATTGTACTATGCTGAGATTACGTTTGAACTTTTGCTGAGATTTCTGTTTCTTTTCCCAGCTTGCAAAAGAATTTGGCCATGAAATCTGGATACGAATACACTAGCGATCCCCTTTAAAGCTGTACCTGATAGACTTCCATGTGAGAAGCGCTTCCCGAGGAGCAGTGCACAGAGCACAGATGACAACAAATGTAGTTTGTGAGATAAGAACAAGTGCATAAATTAACATACATAGAGTCCTCCTATTTTGATGGCTACAATAGTCACAGCTACAGTTTGGATACTGGAAAGTCTTAAGAAGTCAAACAAAATACTTTTAGCCAGCAACAGTATGGTATCCAACCTACACCGTTACAGGGTGGAAGGTTGTTTTTTACTACCAGATGATTGTTGGTCCAACTGCACTAGCCTGGATATGTGCTGACATCTAGTGGTCCTTTAGAAAATAAATACAGTCCGAACGTTTATTAATTCGCGATAAGTAACTCAGATTCGAAAAAAGTATTTTTCCTTCTTCTCCCCCTTCATCCCCACAGAGCATTTACTAGTGGCTTTAGATAACCGAATTCCAGTGATTGTTGTCCTTTTCTATATTTGTTCAAGCTGAGGTTTTCTAAAGCACTCTCCACATTGACATCATGCTGAGTCCTTTGGGAAAATCCACCCGAAGGCGTTTCTTGACTCAGAATTACCATGGTATTTAAGCAGAGACTGTAAAATTGAAAAAAAAGATAGATAGGAGTAGAGTTCTGAATATATGAAGCCACAGTATGATCCATGTTACACCTGATTTCATCAGAGACCCCTAAAGCTATTGCTACTAAATTCAGATCAAAATTTGGCCTTAAACCATCATTTATGTATTACTGTAAGAAAACTGCAGCAAATAGCCTTTAAATTATAAAAATCCTTCTTTCTGATTTATACTAATGTAGTTTAGTATTACAGTCAGATATATAAGATATCTAGCTGTATTTTAGACCCCATTTATTATTTATAAAATGACAGTCAAAACTTTACTCAGAAACTGTTTCCACAGCATTTACTCCATTTTCATTTGGCACATATTTGTGTTCTTTTGCAAAGCCATGCATGCAATCCACCCTTACTCAGGATAACCAGGAAGGAAGTGCCAGAT
>CM021766.1:42813471-42874833 GCA_011076525.1 Nettapus auritus
TTGACAAATAAGGTAATAGGAGGTCCTACAGTGATGTGTCTGGTACGACTGCTTGGTGAACCTAGGTCTCCAATACAGCATATTCAAACCCAGAAGGAAAGCCTGTATCACCTCCAAGAGGCCCCTGAGGCCATATTTCACCCTCCTTTGATTCACAGGAGACAGAAAATAGTCCTTTAGGCTAAATGCTGCTGCAGAATACCCCAGGTCAGAGAGAAGGGACAGGAATGTTATGCTGAACCAGCATTAAAGAGCCTTATTTTGAAGAAAATGAAAACCAATCAAAAAATGGCCTGATAGCTTGTGTCCATGCTTTATCATTGTTTCACACAACGAACATCAGTGAACCTTTAGTTTTCCCCCAATGTATATCCACCAATGTCCCTAACAACCTGTTATGCTTGATTCCTTGTGAATAGGTCATTATTTGCCATCTTTGCATGATGTTTGTTTTGTTTGGAGGGGCATTATCATCCAAGGGGCTGCTCAGCTGGAACCCTATAAAGTCTTACCACAAAATGTTATTTTTCATTTTTTTGTCTTGATGCAAGACCCACTCATGATTTATTGGCTGTAGCAATGCACAAAGCCATAATTTTCTTTTATTGAACCCACTCTGGGTAGCTATCACTCTGCAGAAATGCAGATGGTCATCTTATTCTTATTCTTTGTGACAGGATGAATGCCACAACTCTGCTGACAAAGACAGCAAGCAGTCATTTATAATAGTAAGAGCAGTGTTCAGTTTAACATATGTTAACTGCACATGTTTAGGCATTTTGGATAGAGCTTTAATAGGATCCCTCTCTGCTAATTCTTTTGGACTTCACAGTATTAAGGTAGATTTGCATAGCATCTATACTGGCATCCAGGCTTAATTTCTGTGCCTGTAGAAAATGAAACAGAACTATACTGTGCAGAAAAAGTTGGCCCCCAATTGAACTCTGACCACTGCCAGTTTTTATTGTGCATATTTGAGATACTGCAGTTTAATAATTCATCTATCTCTTCCCTTAGTTCACACTTCAATTTTCAGGGGCATCCATACTGCAATCAAATTCTGGATCAGAACATATGAGCTTGAGTGAATGACTATTTCTTTAACTAATTCATTGCCAATGGAATTAGGGAGATAGCTCAGAAAATGTGGTTTTAAGGAAGTGCTAGGGCTAGCATGATACACAAGGTGTACTTTGTGTTCTGAGGTGAGAAGAGTGGCAGTGAATAATTCACAACACCTACTGGAGTGCCCAGAGACATGCCCTGTTATGACCAGTGAGTTTGTGGAGAAAGAAAACGTGGTGTTGAACGTTAAACAGAAAGGATCAGGTGTTTTTAATAAGACCCCGTCTGATCTTGCCAAAGGGCCCCCTTACAGACTCTAACAGCTGAATCTGGAATGTGCTTCATTTCATCACAGAACTGGGTATTGCTACAGCAACAGCACTTGAAGAATAATTCAAAGAAACAAAAAACACAGATGCAAATCAAATTCTGGGGATTAAAGTATTTAAGCGTTTAGAATAAAGGGAGTTTTACCTAGCATATTCAGAGAATGGATTCAGAGCAAAACTACATCCAGCATCTGCTAATTCCACGTTTTAGTATTGCCTCTTCAATCAGAGTAAATTATATAGCTTAAGTGTTCATACCACCAATTAATCTCTCCTGATTCAGATCTGCATATTGGTTGCTTGAAATAGGCTTAATATAGTCATAACTGTACAAAACACGAATAACATTTTTCATAATAGTTAGGTAGTCATGTTGTCTTTTCTCTCAATTTGTCTAAGTGTTCATATGTATATTAGAAGTTAGCAATTACATTTTATCCATACGTCTCTCAATTACTCCACTGATCTGTCTAGGACATCTACTCAAGGCACCAAAGCTGTATAGCTATTCAATACAGAGTGTATTAATTTCCTTAAGGGTACTTTTGAAATGATTGGAACTCAGTCCCAGCAAGTCGATGGCAAGGAAGCCCGTATGATATTTCCCACTTTGGAGAAGACTCAGTGTGGTGGTTTTCCAGCCAGATCCAGTACACTCAGTGAGAGGAACCAGACACGCTGACCATCAGACCCTTTCTTTGCAAAATGGAGAGCAGGATAAGAGCTTGCTGTGCAAGGCCCATGGAGCTTTGCGAGGGAACTGCACTGTGCCAAAACTACCCAAGCATTATAATATGCTTCCATAGCACGTTGTAGCAAATGAGGCGATCAAACTAAGACCCCTAAAGTGACAAGGAGATAATTACCCTGACCTCTGGTTTTCGAAAGTTGATGGAGAGAGAGTTGATAGCTGTACCATGAACTGTCCTCATTCTTCATGTAGAGATGTGCTGTAAACCTTTGACTTGCTGCCAAATTTTAAGGTTGCCTTATGAGATAATCCCAGCTAAGAAGTTCACTTTATACACATCTTCCTGCCCTTCTGTTGGAGACAGGGGCATGATGCAGTTAGCTAAGAAAAGAAAGACAAGAACTCCTGGGCTATGAGTAATGATTTTGAATCAGTTCCTGATTTGCAAAATGATGATAATGCTATTTACTCTTGTATTTAATTTATAAAATACTTCTCCACTGCTGGAGATTAAATCCCTGATTAGACCACCAACAATTCCCTTATACATTTCCTGCTGGCCTTAATCGCCTATTCCCATCTTTTCAAGGATATTTTCCTTAATAAAAAAAAAAAAAAAAAATGTAGAAACTCTCTATTCAGAAACAAAACAGTTACAGCTGCACTCAGAAGGGTATGAGAGTTGGCTTCCAATAACAGCTTTAAAGATACTGTAAATGCTTTATTAATCCATGCCGTTGACAGCTTTGAATGCCAAATTATCAACATTGCACTGAGCCATGAAACTATCCCATGAGGTACTAAGTCCACCTTGAGACAGTAGTGAAGCCAAAGCTTTGATCCTCAAGGCTGACTTAAGTAAATTGTTATTTTTGAACTCTTTAATCCCTCATGCATTCATAACACATAATTTTAGTAATGCATTTGACTTAAATTTCTTATTACTTTAGAATTCAATCCAACTTCTACTGCAAATAAAGTCATAGTTCCCAGGGGCTCCAGACAGCGGAACTAGTCCTGTTCTATTGCAGTTACCCACTGAATTGATGAGAAAGCAGAAATAGTATGTCATCTTGAATCATAAATTTTACCTTCTTTGGATGCTTTTTTTTTTTTATCTTTTACTGTATTACAGTGTAGCATTTTCTGAAGATGAGGAGCACAAGGACTGGGAGTCCAGAGGTTTCAGTTCTTGCTCCCGCATCAGATATTTCAGCTTGAATCTTAAAGAGTCGTTTCAGAAGCAGCATGAGCATGGCATGCCCCTCTTGACCTATCCACCTTTGTTTGACTGCTAGAAAATGACTACAGATGACAAACTCCATGGTACCAGGCAGTGTCTTACACCAACTCAGATATACTAAGTTGAGGATTCAGACTGTATTTATGTTGCTAAGCAAAGCTCAAGGCTCTGACTTGTGTTGCCTGGCCATTTTACGTAACATTTGGCCCAGGGCTTCCCTTTAGTTCAATGTATTTGCTCTGTAGCCTGAATGCATAAGTATTATTATTATTATGTATTTTTTCTCTGCACATTATTCTCAGTTCAGAGCATTTTGAATAATGTGATGGCTATGTCACAACTCAAAATAACATTCATCAGCATGAAATTGAGTCTATAGGTTGCATGCTCTGTGGTGTAGCAGAAGCCTTAAAGGTGCAAAGCATCCTAGGATATTTTTGGAGAGGGGGAAAACAAACTTGGTCCTGACAACCTAAAATAGCACCAGGGTGCAAAACAAATATCTACTATGAGGGAAAATCAGCAGCCCTACAATTTCATTCCCTCACCATGGTCTATTCTGCAGTATAAACACAACCATGGAGCCCTATATGCTCCAGCTGCACCAGTCCCTACCACAGGCTCTCTGCCTCTGCAGACTGTACTGCTCTGGCTCGGGCTGCTCCTCCCTGTAGATATACTTTTTGTGCAGCAAAACGCAAACTCTCTCTAACACTGGGATAATAACATTTGCCCTATTTTTTCTCTGTTTCTTCTATTCTTCTTTGCCCTATTTCTTCCTGTGAAGGTCACCTTACTGATGCTAATACACCACTCACTGTATTAAAGATATATATAAATATATACATCTAAAAATATATATATATATAATGAATATATATCTTGAATAAAAAGAGTAGTCAGAGTTTTATACCACTTCAATTGCCAGCTGTACCTGTGAGTCAGTCATTTGCCAAGTGCTGTAAAACACACACAGTACTGAAACTGCCCCATCTATTAATTGCTTGTACAAAATAAATAAAAAAATAAAATAAAATAAAATAAAGGCCAAATAAGCGCCTTGTGGAAAAAATAAAAATAAAACAAAATTTGAAATAAAAAAATCAGCACTTGAGTATTGCTGCAGCATTCTGCTCTCTGCAGTTCTTGGAAGAAAAGGTCCAAGAAGAAGCCAGGGAAGCTCAGCTGCAGGATTCACCCCACAGATGCTGCCTACAGACAGTATCATGAGCAAAGCTGAAAGGAGCTGTACGTGACTGATCAGAAAACCTGCATACTTCTTGCTTGGCTGATCTAAATTGCTGTTGATTTTCATGGTGCTACCGTAACTCAAACATCATTCCAGCTGAAGGAAGCTTATTTTGTACGATATGCAGTGTCCTGGAAGAAAGCCTGTCACTACTGTCTTGAGCTTACTTTGCTACCAGGAGTCAATGAATCTGTGAATCTGACAGGGTCTTTTGAAAACAAATTTCTTACTGCTCAGAAAAATGTCACATGCCTAGTATGAAAGGGATTGATAAAACAATCCCTTGCTTTGTCTGCTCTGCTCTTTTCAACTCGAAGTCTTCAAAAATCTCCTTGTTGGAGAAAATAAACTGAAGTAGGGATGATGCATTTCTGTTTGCCACAGGTATATTCAGCGCTTATGTGCTAGTGAACCTGGTTTCTAAATAGCGTTACAAAAAAAAAAAAAAAATCTAAGCCTTTCAGATATTTTTCTCTTTAAGGGAAGATAGATGAAAAGACAAAGGTAGGCAGAAGGAAAAAAAAAAAAAAAAGTCAAATTTGACAGCACAGAGCATCATCATTCATCAGCAAACTCTCTTTCCATCTAGTACTACACACATGACAAATGCAACGAGTCCACTCAGACCAAGTAAGGGAAAGCAGTGAACGCGTGCTTCCACCCATACTGGAAAAAAATGAAGAATGCTGACTTTCTGGATTATGTCTAGAAAATATAATTCTCTTACAACAAACTTGTTTACATAAGCTGCATAAAATGACAGTTTTTTCTCCACCACCACCAGGGAAAAAAAAACCTACAATAGACATTTCCAAGCTACAGTACATGGCTTTGACGACAGAATTCTGCATGACTCAAGGAGAAGAATCCCTCTGATGCACAAAGTTCTTGGTGAGCACTTCAGCATGCTCACTTTTAGGTGTTTCTGATACTGTACATCTTCCAGTCTACATGGAAGAAGAACCCAATTTCTACCTTAAGAGCCCAAAAAGAGATGATCAATATAGTAAGACACACATGGGCTGCGTGTCAGTTGGACCTTCTGTCCTGCTGACAGTATCTTTCCCTGCGAAAATGCAGAAATTAGCACTAATAATTTGCAGCTGTTTATTTAAATAATAAAGTGCTGTTTATTTAAATAATAAACAGCAACATCATTTCAGTACATTTCGGACCTTTCTGCTTAGACATCTGTAGCTTACCAGCACTGTGCAGAGTAGCTTTACAACAGGGGATTAACAATGTGACCCCTGAATCACATTTACCTGGCTAACAGAGCGAGGTCTAAGAGGGAGACAAGAATGAGAGCTCTCCAGAAGTCTGATGTGATAAATTTCCATATTGCTGTTATTGAGGACAAGGAAAAAAAAAAAAAAAAAAAAAAAAAAAGGAAATGCAATGAAACTGTCCTTTCACAGTTAAAATGAGCCATAAAATAATTGCTAATGAAGAAGTTCACATACTATGAATACAGAATTAGCAACTGTAACTCCTATAAGAGAATCAATTAGGATCAGCATAATGGTAGCAATATATAAGTTGATATGACATAAAAAATTATCTTCAACAGTTCATTAGCATTCAAACTAATGTGTCATTAATATTACTTTAGAAAATATTCTTGAAGTGTTTGTAGGTGTATAATTTTATGTTATCTGGGTATTTTTAAGTCCTTATCACTGTAGAATATGAACACCTTACAGCTTCCTTTGGAAGTTCATTGGTTTTCATTTATTTATTTATTTTTTTCCTAGAATAGAAGAATATGAAGATAATGAAAAACAGCCAAAATGCCAAAATGCTCTACATTTTTTCACTAGTTCTGAATATTGACAGTATAGTTAAACATCACTCAAGTCTTCCAGGTGTAATAATATAGATCAAAAGCTTGACAATTTTGCACAGGAAAAAAATAAAAATAAAAATAAAAAATAAAAAAGCTGCACAAAGAACACTTGTTGAAGTCAATTGAGAGAAACAAACGTGGCTCTAGATTCTATTTCCACTTACAGATACTCCCACAAATATGGTGAGGAGAAAGCTCAATGGGGCTCAGAAAGCATCATGCCATTTGTAAAAGGAGGTACCCACCTGTCAAGACACAGTACAAGCTTCATCCTACTGCTTTCTATGCAGAAAGGGAGGCTGCAACCTCCACCTAATGTAATGCCTAGAAACCTGAGGCAGCTACAGGTTTTGGGGAAAACAGTGAGGTTGTATAAGTCAGTTTATTAGGAAGGACAAAGAAAGGGGTCTGTGCAGTTATCATAACAGTCAGACAAGCTACAGATATGCAGACATATGAAGCCTAATTGTAGCCACATGCTTAACAGAGAGAACTGGGAGAGACATCTCTTGCATTACTGGGTAAAAATAAATGCCATCAATGACTATGGAAGAGGACTGAAGGAACGGAAGAGGTAGATTCCATTTCAGGAAGACTACACTGGAGAGAAGTGACAAGATTTCATAAAAATAAGGTGTGAGTATGGGCAGCAGGTGAAGAAATGGCATAAAACTTCTGTATAAAACTTCTCTTCCTTCATTCAGTTTTGCCTTTTTGAGATACTCTCTCCTTCCAGCCTTTGTCCTTCACCATTCCTTCTCCTAACAATCCCTTCAGTTTTTTTGTTTGTTTGTTTTTGAAGTCTACAGAATCCAGCCTGAACTAAAAAAATAAACACAAGCACTCCGCAGATTAAACGACAAGTGGGAAGCCAGAAACAGGACAGTTTAACTAATGGAAAACATACCGGCCATGTAGCACTAGGAAAGTGCGTGAGCATACCCTTCTCCTAAAAATACATGCACTTCCCAGCATCCTCTTCAATTCACACTGCCTCTAATGTCTGCTCCTTCCATCCAATAAATTACAGTCTCACTCTACAAAATGCTATCATTATCACTCCTATGAACCTTCTCAAATCCACAGTAGCTTCTGCAGTCTTTGTAGTATACTGCTTATAAAACAAATGAATACTTCATGTCACTTGGGAGATCAGAAAGGCAGGGTAAAGAGGGACATTCTCTGCATTAATATTTGGTCAGATGAAGCTAAAAAACCATACATGCAGAAAGAAAAAATTGAAACACTGATCTGTGAATTTGAAACCATTACAGAAAGGAATATGGAATTTTATATTTTCTCCACTGACCTGAATAAATAGATACATAAATCGCACTGTTCTTTCAGAGCCACCCCATAAATAAAATCAGACTCAGAGGTGTTGACATGGTTTATTCAGAATCAATAAGTAATTTAGTAATAATGCTTTCTGAGGTGTGTGAACTCTACAATAGGCAGTGTACAGAAAGAGGGTAATATCTTTAAGTAGTCTGTGAGCCCTTTAATGATCTTTTTTTTTTTTTTTTTTCTGTATTCAGAAGGCTCATGAGATCAGCTGTACATGAAAAGTAACTAGCCTCCACCTGTTCTGTATGATTAATAAATAAATTTCTTGGCTATTTTGTTAAATATCTTACTATAACTACACTTGTAGTCAAAAAATGTTATGCTTTTGGGAGTCCTTATTAGGACTAAGTGTAAGGAGACAAATATCATGCTAATATAGCAGAATATTGATAAAATGATCATTTATAATACAGGCAATAGTTTTTATCTATTATATTGCATACATGTATGTAAGTATCATATTGCATAGTTCCAGATTTCTGCATTTCATTTGAATTGCCCATGCTTTCTTGATAAGGGTGTTCCTGAGGCTGCTGTAAATTACAGTCTCAAATTCTTAAGTCCCATATCTTGACTCCCCTCCCCAACCCATGCTTCTCAACCAGACCACAGGATTTCACAATCTGAGAGGAGTTATCACTTGTATTCAAAAGACTTGTTCAGATAAATTGGGCTTTCTGTCTAATTACAGCATAGTACAGAATCATTTTCTATACCATGCAAGTACAAGGAAGTGCAAGTATAGTGGCTTTGACTGTAAAGGAATGGTGTAATGGAGGACAGTCAAGTCTCTAGTTCATTACTGGATGGACAGAAACAAAATATGTAATCTTTTAACATACAGGAGGTACATGTACTGCAGGCACTTGGAAGGCATTCTGTAATCTACACTAGAAATGTATCTGATATAACATGAATATACATGAAATTTGAAGTCTACTGGTTGTGTTAGGCAAGCATATATAGAAGCAAAGTAAAGATAGGTTTTGAATGGTTTTGTGGCATCCTGGAATCCTGTTCTGTGAATTACACATTTGAACTCGAAAAATCTAATACAGTATTGGAGTACTTCTGGTTTCAAAGCAAGACATGACCTGTAAATGATGACTTTCAGAAGACACTTATACACCCACTTGCAAGATGCACAGATAAAACTTACATAGCTAGAATATAGTGTTTAAGACTCTAATGCCTACATATCTCAAAAGTGAGTGTTGGAGAAGAGAGACATATGGGCAAGAATTTCTTTCAAATGCCATAAATTCTCATATTGGAATTAAAATATTGCATGCTATCTGTGCACGATACTAAATTCATACTGTTTTATATACACAAATATTTCATTACTTCTATTAATTTAGAAGAACCCTGCCTTTTCACATTTTCCAACTATTCAAGTGAATTAATTACTTACAAAAGGTTACAGGTTGCCAGTATTTCTTACATTGGACCAAGAAGCATCCTCTTTTCTTCGTTAAGCAACAGCATTCTTTATTTGGACATGGGAAACCCAAAAATGACAATCACTGGGGCTAGATCTGAGTTAAGGAACCTCTTCACAAGCCAGGATGTCTCTGGGGTGGCTTCTGGCATTAAGTCACAGTGTGAGTATACTGGGAGGACAGACATACTTTGCCCCTTCCTTTCCCATAGAGATAGTTGCAGCAGTTCAGATTCTAGCCTTGGATTGGTACAGATGTCTGATCAACAGAGCAAGTTGGGGTGCCCAAACAGCTATTCCCCACCAGTTGTTGGGGAAATGGGCAGCCTAATGGGAACACCCCACGGCTTCCATCTACTCCACAAATCCACCAGCTGAACAGTTACGCTGCTTTTGGACTGGCAGCACCTGAGCATGTGTACAATTTTAAGCATGTGAACTAATGAGACCTATTTACAGTGCCCCATGTGAGATTCTGCAAAGGTATTTAGAGCATATTGAAAATTTCCCAAAGCAACTCTTCAACTTGACAATTTTGATGCAGACTAATATTAAGAGAACTATTCAAGCTCCAGCTGTAGTTATGCTTTGGCTGTTTTGCTTAAGAGTTCACCAACACTGACAGTGCTACTAGGATTTTTTTTTCATTAGTAAATAGACTGACACCATACCAGTCACCATACCAGCTATCAGAGTAATGAGCTCAATTTCTGCAGGAGTGGGTCACATTTTAACTGGTTTTTGATATGAACGTCTCAGGTTATTTTATGCAATGGCACATATACAAAGCACATCTTCATTAGATCCCACGCTGTGCACCACAGCTGCATGCAGGATCCCAGACAAAATGCAGTCACTTCAGAAACAGAAGCTACATTGCCATGGTAGGAAATACAATAGAGCCAACGCTGAGAGAAGGAGAAAAAGAAGTCAGGAGGGTTAAATTAAAAGTTCAGTCCAAATGCTTAGCAGTGTGAATGCACTTGTCTGTCAGACAAAGAGCATAGTTTCCAAAACTGTCAGTCATCTACCACAGAAAACTACAAAGTAGCTTTTTGAACTGGTCAGAGCCCAGGAGACTTCACATGAAATGAAAAGCGGAATGAAGAAATGCCAAGGAGGCAGCGAACTGTTTAAAGATCTTTCTGTTATAAGGATGAGGAAGAGAGAAAGAGAGAGAGAGAGTTTTTAAGCTAAAAAATAAAAAAATAAAAAAAAATGAAAATAATATAATTCTAAAGAATTTCTGATGTGTAAACACTCCAATGGATACTTACCAAGCACAAGATAATTTTCTAACTACTGTCAAATAGATCTCACATAGGGAAAGTGCTTTCCCAAGTTTTATTGCAATTCCTTAACTTTTATGGAGGCAGTTAAAAGGAATATGAAGCAAAGAAGGTATTCTCTTAGCCTTTTATGACAGGTCTCACAAATTGTTTTATACTAAGGAAATAGCTCTGCCTATTTTCCACTGTATACAATAATGATGCCTAGGAAATGGTTACTTCAGTAAAATCAATTGTGGAACAGGATTCTTTTTATTTTGTATCTGAATTGGTCTCTGAAGATATTGCCAGCATTAAATCCTTGACATTTTTTGGCCATGTAGAAAACTAGCAATGGCTAGCCATATCACTCTCTAAGAATTTACTACAAGAGACTTAGTGGGACTTGAAGAAAAAAAGCTATTTAATCCAGAAACATATTCAGAGGGAGAGCTCAGTTTTTGGAGAAGTGATTTAAGATTAGTCTTTCCTCTATATTTAGCTAGTCAATTGAGAGTAAAGTGTTTCTGGACTATCTTTTCAGAACATAAAATCAAAGCAAAGGTGAATAGCAAATCCAAACAAAAAGAGAAAGTGTTTGCTATTCAGATCTTTATCTCTGTGAGGAAGAGATATTCATTATTCCAGGATGTGTGTGCCAGGTGAATGTTAATCTTTGCCTTGTTAAGATATTTGGCCAAGGTTTCTTACAGGTTCCCCAAATAATACGATTCTAATTTGCAGAAATAGCACCATACACATTTCTAGAAGGTCAGACAAGGAAGATGCCAAATTCTCCCGAACCTCATCAAGAAGTAGATGCCTAACTCATCTTGGTGCCTTGTCAGAGCCGGTCTGGGGACACAGACAAGCCTGATTAGTGATATTTCAATTGTATATGACAATAAACCATTAGAAAGGGCATGTTTGAAAAGGTACCTGTACAGTTCAGCATTAGCCTTTCGAAGTTTTGCCATTATCTCTTTTAAAATCATAAAACAGCTATCTAAATTACAATAAGCTGTTAAAAAAAAAAAAAAAAAAAAAAGTAAAATTCTCAGCTGCAGCAGTGACATGGATATGGATTCTGGAACACAAGATCAGAAAAAACAGCCGCACCATGGTGGATCTCATCTGTACCATCATCTCCACCACAATTCAGTACCACTCTGTCCAGAGCAGAGTGAAAGAACAAGAAAATTTTCACCCACAGTACTGCCCCAGCTTCCTGCAGTTTACTCAGCCAGAGGTAAGAGCTTTCTGTTGAGCAGCCCTGAGATTTTCTTCCAAGAATCTGTCAACTGCTTTGTAAACCCAGAAAAAAATTCAGCACCTTGTGATGATAAGCTTCTTGACTGAGCTACACATTATGCACAGGAGTGCCTCTTTTTGCTTTGAAACACCTAGTTTCCTTTGAGGTTTCTTATATTTTACACTGGAAAGAACAATAAAGAGTTTCTCAACCCACCTTGCTCATGTCAGGCCTTATGGACTTCAGCATGTTGTCCCTTATTAACTTTTATCCAGGCTAAGCAGTGGTAGCACACAACTTACTATTATTACGGTAGTTGTTTATACCCAGGATTATCTTTGTTACTTATCTGTAAGTTATATTTTATTTGAGAAGAAACCAGAAACAATGTTCAAGATCAAACCTAGTGTGGATTTATTCAGTGGCCTAACAATGTTTCCTCTGAATTACATAGACAGCTTGCTTTCATCATGTAAAAACACGGAAATAATGCACCAGGACTTGGATTTCAGTATCTGTAAGTGGATTTAGATAATATTTTAAAATATCCTTGCTGTTTTAAGGGCAATCTGATTTTCATATATATATCCAAGAGGTCTTGTAAATCTCTGCAACCCAATACCTAACAAAGACTGACCTGTGTTACTTCCAGTTTTATTCATAAAGCAGAATCACAGTCCTCCAGCTAACATTCATATGGTACTTGTTACTAATTGTGTCATAAATTAAGAGACATGACAACACTGACCAGCACATTAGGAGAACACAGATGAGAAGAAGGCTGTAACAACTTTAAAAAGTCACTCACCCTTTACCTGTCCCATGGTGAGACCAAGCATGGGACTAGCAAGTACAAGTGATTTCCTCCTTTCAAAGAAAAAAGAGTTGCTCAAGCTGATCCTGCTTACAAGATCCACCAACAAATTTCTCTTGGATTGAAGCCCAGCATTACACACATGGTAAAACACATGTAAAGTTGTTAAACTTGTTCTTTCAGATATTTGCATAACAAAAACAAATGTTATACAACTGGTACAGCCCCTGCTTCCTAGCAGCTCCTGGCTAACAGCAGAGAGGGTTATGCTCCATGCTTAGACGGTTTGGCTATGAAATTCCCCTTGACAACCCAATGAAAGTTCTTATTTCTCTTCTATCAAGTCTGGTGGCAGAAAACTACATCTTCCTCTTTGAATGTTGTGAAAGTGTTATCAGGTTGAGTGGGATATTTTAGAAGCAAAAGATGTGTAAGTGCAGTGATACACTGAGGCAGACTGTGGCTTCTCTTTCTGGATCCCTTCCTCACAGCCAAGTGTCTGCTGAATTGTGTGTTGACAGGTCTCTTCACACTGAAGCAGGAACAAGACAAAGTTTTTCCCTCTTCTTTAACATCTTCCTTTAGTTATCAAGCCCTCTGCAAACCTCAGCAGAAATAATCAAGGGACTTTAGGCTTTATGCTGGAGGGAAAAGACGAGAGTTACACTAACATACAGATACAGATGGTATTCACACATTTATAACACATCCAAACTTAGGCTGTCAACTGGTCTGCAAGAAATAACACCAGACCATGATGTTCTAGGTTGCAATGTCAGCCAACAAATACCCTGGGAACTACTCCTCAACACTGCAGAAAATCAAAGGGAAAATTAACTAGCATTTTCTAAGCCTCTGTGAGCTGTTCAAAATTGTTTTATGTAGGGACGTACATCATTCTTTCTTGTAAAGAATATCTATGGTGCCAATTTCCTCCCAACACTATACAAACTGAGACAAGAAGCAAGTACCTGGAACTGGATATATATTACTTGGCTGAGCAGACTAAACGCAATAAAACTGAACTGACTCCCAGGAGTATTTTAGTTATTGTATATACCACCTTTAAGTACTTCTTGGTCTTTCTTCCAAGAATTTAATATAAGTTCAAAACTTTACGGGTCTTGAAAAAAAAAGTTAAGATGAAGATTAGCACCAGGATAATATCTTCTAGGGAAAGGAATGTCAAGCTATATTGCAGGATGTTCTCACTCAGATGTCTAACAAATAAGGGCTTATTTTTGCATAGATAAATCACTGCACTGGAACTGAGGATGCTTATGTTCAATCAGTAGCACTGCCACCAGCTGACCTAAAGCTAGTCAGTCATCTACTTTTATTCAATTCTTGTCAGTGAGGACAATAACAGTTAATTTTTCCCACTTATGCTTATTTAGACAGGAAGATGTTCAAGGCACAGACTCTTTCTACTCTCTTGTATATAAAGCACATATTGGAAAAGAACCCTGATCTTGTGTTACTGTAATAAGAGTAAGTGTACATATTTCCTGTAGCTACTCCCCTCTTCTTTGAGAGTAAACTCCCAGACTTGCAGGACAGCTTTGCTGTCACCACTAGAGGCAGGGTAAAACTGTGTATAAAAAAAGATGCCCTGAGGTAGTATCAGTAAAAATATATTTATATATTCATGTTGTATATGGCTGGAACAAGTCTTGGCAAGACTTTCCAGTCCATTTAAGTACAGAATTAGCTCTGATTAACAGCCAACTTGTGTTAACAAATACCACCTGCTTAATTAAGTTATACTGTAAATTACCTGTAATAAAAACTGCTGTAGCTAAGACAAGATGTAGCAACAGCAGAGAAAGACTGTCTTAGAACAGCAATTATTGTGTAAAGAAACAATATGCAAAGGTTTCACAGTTTTTTTTTTTTTAAAAAAAAAAAAAAGGAATCCCATATCTCATTACTATGTGTTAAAAATTGAAAACAAGCCCTAAGGATTTGTCCTCTGGTTAAAGTATAGTCTTTGCCTTATCATCTTATCATATTTGCCCTTTTCTAAAGTATAGTCAGCCAGTACTCTTTTGAACATAAACAAAATTATATTTTGAATGGTAATTATTACCAAATAAACTCTTACCAAGCAACACAACACAACCATGAGCAGCAATCAAGAGACTGACTGTCACTGTCTCCTGTATGCCCGTATGTAGAAAATGAAATAAATCAGATAAAGTACCTTAGATAAGACTGAAGGAGGAAAAAAAAAAAAAAAAAAATCTTAAAATATATTAATATGACTATGTATGACTCAGCTGCCTTTACATTTATTTCCTCTATGAAAGGCAAATCTCTTTCAAATCTCTGAAAAGAGAGACGGTAAAGTAGTATAAAATCCTGTCATCTATATTTAGAGTACTCAGAAAATTGCCTGTATAGACATTCTCTTGTCATCAGCACAAACATGCAGGGCTCTTGAATTTATCTGAAACATCAGTCAAAACTAAAAGAAAACAGGGAGGTTAAATAAGAAGAAAAGTAACAGATAAAAATTATTTTAAAACTGTTTACTATATTACATGGTGTAATAACGTCAGTGAGCTGCAAGAGTTTCATGAGCATTTCCACTTTGAAAAGTCACAGTATTTTGTCCAACACAGAAGACTGGAATTAAAATGCTCAAAATCAGATGTCAGGGAATTAATGTTTGTCAAGTATAAGATATATTACTGACAACTGACTTTTTTGTTTATATTTTTATGATCTTTCGTTCTGCTAATTCACTTCAGAAACCTAGTATACACTGTACTTGTAGAAAATCTTTTCCATGTGAATTATCACTATCTAATACCAAAATCTGGAACCTGAGTTTGGTCCCATCGCTTCAGCTGCTTTGCAGCTTCTGTGATTGACTCTTTCATCAGAATTTATATAAGCTTCAAATTGGATCTAAAAAGCGTAAGATCGCACCATATTTTCTGCAACTATTCCTTAAATAACCCCTCACTAGGATTTTCTATGTGATGTGAGTTTATGATACTATTTTAGACAGTAAGTTGTGAAGTGAACTTCAGTGTTCAAGTGCCATTTCTATATCCTATAAAGGGCAGCGTTTGGAATATGAACAGAATTATGGTCTGTCACTACAATATGACATTGTGTTACCAAGTAATATCTGGCAAGATGAAGCAGTTGGATTTGGTTCTAAACACTTTTGGTATTCATCCAAAGTGAAGAAAATCATATCTGCTCTGACTCATTGTAAATTGTTTTGAGCAATTTATCAGACTACCGATGCCAAAGTTAGTGTTGTAAAGTACAGATTGAAACAGTAATTTTGGTTTGGAAGACAAACTTTAATTCCAGTATTAAGAAAACATGGTATTAGCATACATTGTTGTAATTCAGACAGCTGTCAAATTAGTTGTGCCATGAAATGAGCTTTGAGAGATATTAAAGTGCCAAGATGCTTTATTAATTATTTCACTAGAAGATGATGCACCAAGTATGCCTAGCAATGAAAGCATCCGCTATGGAAAGCTGTACCTTTGTGTAAACTAGCACTGTTTGTTTCATTTGAATGGCCCTCTCACTGGAAATAGCTGACACATACACATTCAAAATTTATCCAGCTGATCACAGACTTATTTTTGGACAAAGCTGTGTGATATCTTCTCGGTAAACAAGGTGGCACTACATAACAGAGACCTGATACTGAACAGAAGAGAAGAATTGCCTGAGCCCAAAGGAGTAACATTAAACCTAGAAAACACCAATTTTTACGCTTTCTCCTAGACAGGTCATAGATATATACAAACAGACCTGGGTTTAAAACAGTAGATTTACTGTTACATGCTCGATAGGAGAAACTAAATTAGGTTCATGTGATCATGACAACCATAGGTTATACCACACCTCCCACATAATAACATTTCCTAACCTCTCCTTTAGCCACATACCAAGTGTTTTTTGTTGTTGTTTTTGTTTGTTTGTTTGTTTTTTCCCTTCCTAGTGCTGTTGAAGTGAGTTCTCTGCTTTTCTCTATAGGTGTGCTCATACCTCTCCTGCTCGTCAAATACAGCACCATCCCACAACTGGCTAAAATTCCATGACTTCATTCCCAGTGTGTTTCAGGTTGCTTTGCCTGCCTGTGGCATGTTCCTCACTATACCACCCTTTTAAGTTCTTTTTTAATTCATTTACATGTACCTTCAGGAATTTTTTTCCACTTTTGTTGTTCTCCATGAACCCTCAAGCTCTAGGCTTTTTCCATATTCCTTCCCATACGTAGAATGTTATAGCACTACCATTGTACCAAACAGCCCTATTTTGTTCTTCCCAACCCCATTGCAAATATGTATTCTCCTGCCATCACCTGGCCACTTAGTCTGCCCTTCGCTTTCTGCACTACTTATAATAGCACTCATACATGAAGACACAAAAACTAAGTACCACCTTGAAATTAACAATGTGTTCATTCACCTGCACCATTTACTTTGTTGTCCCTTCAGTCTCACCCTCCAAAGCTGTTTTTTATTATCTATTTCTGTACTGTTACACAAAGATGCAAAGATTTATTTACTCAGCCGGAATTCCTCTCTGCTACTGCTGATAGCTCATTTTCAACATACTAATTCATACTGCTAGACTTAAAACTCATTGAAGCAAGGACTGCTCTTTTTAAAAATATCTTTTAAAAGCCTTTTGGGCTCACTTCCCCTCCCACACCCTGATTCTCTACCCTCTGTAACATCCTGCAGCTCTTTTCTTTCACCTGTGAAAGACAATGCAACCCAACCCTCAGTCTTCCTGTTCGTTTAATCTATATGCAAAAGTAGAAACAGAATGTCTAAAATCAGTGTTGGGAGGAAAGATATTAAAACTAAAAGACCAAAAGGAAATGGTAGGCATGTTATTTTAAAAGTAGTGCTCCTTTAATGCACTGTAGGCCTCATTTAGAACCCTGTAAAAGTCTTCAAACGACTACTATGCCTAAAAGGAGACAGGGGCCTAGAGAGTTGGGGAAGAAATCCCTGCCTTTTAAAAGAAATTGAAGAAGTCAAAGGTGCTTGCTTATTGGCTTTATCCACCCAGTAAGACAGAGGATGAGCATTATAACATATAGCAGCTGCAAAATTTGATTTACATAAAACAATTACCATGCACTGTTGATCCATTTGTGACCCAAAGATTCAAGATTTCCATAGAGCCATATCCACACCTTGCCGAAGGTTGGTCAAACCTATTACATTAACCAAGGCTGGTTTGGAAGAAACACTAGTCAACAGAAATACGTGAACTTAAACCAGAGTTGGAGGTTTGGTTTACTTCCATCATTAATGAACAATGAGATGACGTGAAATAAATTAAAAATCAGCTTCCATTCAAACCATCTACAAGTTTCTACTAACTTCTCATCTTCATAATGTTCTTCTTCCATTGTCACATTAGAGAGAAAAAAGCTAAGGTTTCTGACCATACTTGTGCTAGTAAGTTGCACAACACAACTTTCAGTTAAGTTTAACTTTCTTAAGTTAAGAAAGAAGGTGACTGACACCATTTTTGTCACTATTAGTCCCACAATCATCCAACATCTGTTTTCTCTCAGAAATGATTCTTCCATGGCCACACATACCGGCCAAACCTACCATGGCCTACCTGTGGCACATCTGGAAAAGATGTTCTTTTCATGAGAATGTCTTTTCCCTTTCCTGAGAAAGCATCTCAGAAATATCAATATAATTATAAAGACATACAAAGAAAAAGCAAAAAGAGCACAGCACACAGAGAAATTTACTGCACTAAATGTCTCCTAAATTTGAGTTATATTTTTAAGCTTGACATCTTACAATATCCGCTGGCATGCTCTTAGCACACACACGGAGTGGGATCAGGTTCCTCCATGTTTGAATCAGCGTCTTAGGAATTATTTTTTAGCATAAATTAGAACATACTTTTTCTTCAAACTAACACACAAGGTCTTTTAACTTTTAAGCAGTATTAAATAAACTTTATTCAACCTGAAAGTCAATCGAGTTCTACTGAGCCTGCTGAGCATATGAGATCTACAACTTTTACTTGTTTTAATCTCAGTTTCTAATCTATAAAATACTGCCTCCATAAACTCTTATTAAGTGCTAATAATGTATTGTGGTTTTGTTTTTGTTTAGTTTTGTATTTTAAAGGAGTTGATTTTCAGCATCCCTTTAATTGTAGTGCTCACATGCACTGCAAGGACATTGAACACACTGAAATCCCCAATTGCTTTTTTCTTTTCTAGGCCAGTCCTGTAGTGATGTTCTCTAGAAAAGTTGAAGAGTGGTTTAAAAGAGAAAGTTTTTCCTCTGTAGTTCACGCTTTGATTTTTGTCTGCTCAGTAGAGTCACTCAGTGTACATGCTTTGTTTCATGAATGTTTTGAGGAGCTGAACGTCAGAGTTCAGAGTCCAAGCACAGAAGATTAACACAGACTATTTCTATCGAACCTTTTCTGTGCCTGGTGCCTACAGAAGCACAGCAGGATATTTTGTTCTCAGTTTTCACAGCCTGTTTAGAGGCACACATCTATATATGTATTTCATAATAGCTAATGTTTTCAGGTGTTTTACTAACCCTGTATTTTTCATGGGGTATTTCTTTTCTCTTCCAGAAGAAAACTCCAATAAATAATACTGCTATGTATATTTAAATACTTGTTGCAAGTGGACAACAGGGTCCTGCATGAAAATTTATTTGCAATGAATCTTCATTCTTATACCTTAGGCTTTCTATCTGTCTTGTGCGATACACATAACTACACAGTGATGTTAAGGGACAACTGATTAGTACTCACCAGATCTAGAGGATCTAGTAATGTATATATGCTTCTGTTCTTCATCTCAAGGGGGGCATAGGAGTGCACTTGTTGCATTGGAAAAGATCTACAGAACAGCTCCTCAGACCAAAGCAGGACATTTATTTATTTTTTCCTCTTCTGCTCACTATTTAGCCTGACACTGGACTCAAATCTTTAAGATAGACAACAATTTTTAGCAAAGAATGCTCATACCACTAGGTTCAGAGTAGATTATAGACTAGCAATCAGAGATCAGAAGGAAGAAAGCAATAAAATAGTTTACTGCTCTGCACTGTTTTCCAGCTTAAACCTGCAGATGAATAGAGTTAATTTATTAGAGCATGGAAGGTTGTGACAGATGGCAAAGTGCCATCAACTATAGACTTCGTAGACAGATTCATTGCTGGGAATTCTTAGAAAAATGAGGTCTGAGAAACAGCAGAAAAATCAAGCACCAGGGACTGGATTTCTGTCACATGAGAGACACTGAAGAAAAAGTGTCACAAATGGGTGAAAAAGGGAGATAATAGACCTTGTATCTTGCATAACGAAGTCCTATTTTTTTCCTAAACGAACTGTGCCATTCAAAGCTCACTCACCACTGCCATAGTAAGCCAAATATAGGACTTTCTTATACGGAGGTAATATTGATAAGAAATTGAAAGCTACAAATGAAAATAATAAAGGATATCTCCTCTGATCAAAATCAGAAGAGGGAATTGTAGATGAGAGGAATCAGTACAAGTCTATAAGACTTCCCTTCTACCACCTAAAACCACAAGAATCGAGGACAGGCGGTATGTTGTGAAAGTCAGTGAAAGAGAAAAACTAGCATCATTGCTAGCTCTCCCCTGGCCCATCTCGTACTTGGGCCGCTATTTGCAGTCCCGCTGCATTCATCAGAACAGCTGACCTACTGCCAAGAGCATTCTGGTGACAAAGCCAGACTCTCTGCCTGCATTCAATGAAGAACAGGAAAAGTTTTATTTTACAGTTTAAGATAGTTCATCCAAGAAAAATATATATTGATTCCACCAATATGAGCAATTAGTTCTCTCCCAGTCCCTCAGAACTTGTTCTCTCTGAAGCAAATTGACAGTAGTTCACTTCAGGAGCCACATATTCATATAATACTGACAGATCTACACGGATTTGGCCTCTTCCACCATGGCATAACATACTGAGGACTAGCAACATACGTTCTTTGGGCCACATTATAAACTGAGAACTGTAACACAGCCCTTATGCTATTTCATGAAAACTGAAGGGAGAGGGAGGCAAAATCAGGGCAACACCTGGAATCCAGAAGACACCAATGCTGAGCGTCCAATAGGATGGACTAAGCCTTAGGGAAGCACACTCAAGGTACTCTGTATGATAGGGTAGTCCACTGAAAATGCTAAAGGAGGACAGGGAAAAGCACCCCACTTGATTTTTTGTGAGAAAAACAGCACATGCATATCAAACCCTGAAAGGCCAGAGCAGACTGTGCTCTCCAGGCCACTGCCTGTTCCTGTCAAATCCTCTATTAGTGCTCATATAACTCACAGCATTTCAGTGCTCCAAGTAGCATCTGGTTGTAATACAAACAGGATTTAGGAAGCAGAAAGACTACCTGGATGTTCCATGTTGTCATTATACATCTCTACAAGGTCAGGCAAACACAGTATGACCTAGAGACATTAGCTTTGTGCCAGCTGTTCTCTTATTCCAGGAGAATAATCTTGCTTTAATCTTATTTGCAAGAGTCTGATAAAAGAGAACCATTTATCATCCACTTTAAATGAATAAATCTCATTTAAAAATCACTGTAATGCTGCTTATATGTGATCTATATTGTTAACTTATCAGTGCAGAAGCTGACAGGCCTAAAATTAGATCATCCAGCTGCATATGGATATGGAGAAGCAAGACTGAACACCACAGGGTCCCTCTGCTTCATGCTGCCCTATGGTGGTGAACAGGAGCCAGCTAAGAAAAAAAGAGCAGCAGAGAGCAGGATCTTTGTCTATTTTTTCACTTGGAAATGTGTATCAGGTCACTCCCCACACAAGGAAAAATGCTGCAAAATATCACTGAAAGAGTAGGGTGTGTTTGTGTAGGCATGATGGTGATGCTGAGCTGTCTGAGAAGCTAAACTGTTACCTGTGTAACAGCCTTGTTCCATTTGTGTGTACACTTTAAGACCAATGGGGTAAAAATTCTTTAAAGAAGTATCAATGAAGTTTTAAGATTGCTTTTATTTTGGATACGTCAGCTATGAAAATATCCCTGTAAAGTGGCATGTGAAATGAACTATGTGACAGGACCTCACGACTACTAAATTCATGGCTTGTTGAACATAAGGGTGTTTTCAGACAGAAGAATGTGAATTCACTGATAACCAGACACTTCATTGACATCTCACATCACATTTTCAGTCTTGGGTAAGAATAATATAATAAAATACATTCTGTGACCCCCAGAGACCTTTCCTGAGAAAATATTTGTAGAAATTAGAGTTACTTGGGTTCTTAGTGACTTGTGTTCTGTGTGGTCTCTCTCTCCCTTTTTTTAGGCTTGTCTGCACATACTGACATAGAGTGGTTGAAGTTGGCAGGTGGGCACAAGTACCTTACACCATGAAGAGTGTGTTTACAAGCACTAACAGAACTTTAAGTGTCCATAAAAGTATAATTAATTCCTGTTTTAAGCACCGCGCAAGACTGAAAATAATCTAATGTACAGAAACATCCATGAAAGATTACACATCAAAGAATTATTCTTGGATTCCTCAGATGATCAACTTTTTGCAGTGTTTCAAAATGAATAGGAAGACAACCACTGCCCTGTGAAAGCCCTCTGTGTCTTTGTGCATCTCTTTACTGCGAAAGCTAATGGAGGATGCTTAATGCAATACTTATCTGTCCGTAAGATGGGAATTCTGAGTGGTAGAAGGTTAACAAAGAAATCAAGTGGTAAATCAAGGAGGTCTGTAATATTGGAAGCCTTGGGGAGACGAACAGGAAGCTTTAGGAAGGAGTTAAGGGACATTCTTTATAGCAGCAAGGCTGGTTTAGCTCCAGAAACAAATGAGGTTAAAGATGAGCTAAGCTGAAGAGATTCGGTGGCTCTGGAGACCAGTCATGAGCTACAAGAAAGTAATTCCAGACCATCCCACAGGGACTGACCTGGGAGCCCAAAGGGTAGTTAAGAGTAGTAATAATACTTAGGCATTTATTATTTTGGATTTATTGTTTTGCCACCCCCTTTTTTGTCTTTGCAGCTAAGAGTACTGGCACTTCTGAAAGGTACATGCATATGCCTGCATCCATAGCATTTCAGGTTCCCCAAAGAGTTAAACTGTAGACCCAGGTGTACATGTGGTTGGTATTCTCAGAAAGGCTGCCAGAGGCACACATTTGGAGATGTTAGGGACAGTTTTAGACCTAGACTAGCAAGGCATCAGAAACAGCACCACAATCTATTGGTATACACAGGGAAATTTAGAGCAGATGAGCTCAGCTAATTAGAACCCAGCACATCAGTCTGCTTGAGTGTCAATACTGCAAGAGCTTTATCAAATGTATGACAAATCATTAGGCACATCTTTTTGAAATCAGCAAGTTCTGGATTATGCATTTAAATGCAGTTAACCAGATACTGAAATACTCTTGATTAATTTTCAGGCACGTGCAATATGTGCAAGTCACTCACCAATCATCCCATTCCATTTTTACATTGCCTTTTTTTTTTTTTTTTTTTTTTTTTTTGTGCTGTAAGAATATTATGTACACAAAATTACACAAATATATCTGACCGTGCCTTTCTTTGAGGTATCTGAGCTATTTCTACCTTACAGCTGGTACACAGTTTCCTATCTGGGCAAGAATTACCAATTCTGCTGTCTGCTTTCCTCAGATTGTTTTGCTGTTCAGCAGGTGTCTGTGCTGCCCTGTAAGTGCACTGTATAACACTGCATCCTATAAAAGTAGCTAGGGTACCAAATCAGTCAATGGTAACCCTTCACACCAGCCATTCGAATTTTACACACAAATACAGCGTGCAATACAGATATACCCTTAGCTCCATTTTCTTGGGTGTTTAGCCTTCCTCTGGTGCCAGCAACAACTCAGTTTCTGACTGAATTCGCAGCAAAGAAAAAATGCTTGACAGTAAAAGCAAGGCTTTCCTGGGTGCATGCAGTGCAAGGTGTACAAACTCTCAGCACTGTAGCCATTCAATTTTAATTTTCTTTGCAGATACTCTGCACATGGCAGGAGGTACACTTCTTCATCTCATGTGCACTCAGATTTGCTGTTAGTGCATACTGGAAGTGTCTCAGAGACAGTGTAACAGACCTATTGCATTTAATGGTCATAACCTAAACAATAATGTGTCATGTAGAGAAGCTCTAAGAGACATCAAGTATGGACTAGAAATAAGATAAATAACATGACAACAAATCAGGACCTGCTTCTTTCAAGGCCGCAAAAAGAGAGATCCTGTGCAACTCCTGATTTACTTATACTAATTTAAATGGTTATTAGCAGATTTCTAGATAGAAGTTGATCAAAAATTTTCAAAAATTGCAGGTTAGGGACTTGTTGATACCCCACATACATACATCAAAAAATAGCCTATGGATTCAAGGAATGAGACAAAAATCACCAGTAAGTCTTCCTTTGGCTTTGATATGGGAAGAATATTACTTGCTTTTTTAGCCTCAGTGTTTGAACTGAGGATCAAAAATAACATTTCTGGGCCTAGGTCAAGATCATCCTCCATCTTGTTAAGGAGGAAAATACATTGGGTTGCAAGCTGAATCTTGTTGAGATTTTACTTTCTCATTGTGAGGAACCTATTACCACAGATTTCTTTATGAAGCATTGCTTCTGGTAGTGCAATGCTTCATAAAGAAACTACTGAAATGACTGGACACAGAAATTAATAATATTTCTTTCACCAGCAATATAGATGATCAACATATACTTCATTGAATTAATTTAATTGAAGGGAAAGTGAGGAAGTAAAGACTGGAAAGAAGGAAAAACTTAATGAAGTGCCAAAATCCTGAATGTGTAAGTGAGAATAGCATTAACTATTGCATACTGAAAAAAAAAAAAAAAAAAAAAAAAAACCATCATCAGGCACTCCAGCCTACTGGACAAGGTGTAAACACATAGTACAAAATATTTCCTGTTATTAAAAGTACAGGCAAAATTAGTGGCTTTTTACTGTTACCATCTAAAAAAACAGTTAAAACTGGTGCAAATAGAAGGATAAAATCCTGAAAGACTTAAAAAAATAAGAGGGAAACAATCTCTTCAAGAAAAAATATTTAAGTGATCTTTTAATGATAATTAGCTTTCCACATACTGCTGAAATATAGCAATTAGGCAATTTAAGAAATGAATGGATAAAAATGGAATTGTCACGATGCCAAGCAACATTGACAATGAGGACACATATCAGCATGAGAGGCTTTTCAGTCCTGTTCCTCTCATTAATATTCCCGTCAGTCTGTCTGGTCCATTGCACCTAGGCACACAGGTCAATTTTACATGACCACATATAAAATAAAAATAGTTGTAAGCGAAAGACAAAGTGTTTTGCAAGTGCTTGGCTGAAAGGCAGACACATTTTTCTGATCAAGACCACTGAAATGAGCTCCAGACTTTTCTATAAATATAAGCTCCTCTGCTCCCAAAGTCATAGCTTTGCTAAGTGTATACTCTGAGGAAGCAAGTATACATGTGGGAAAAAAAAAAAAAAAAAAAAAAATCCTTAGGAGCTCTAGTCCATTGCTTCAGTTTAGGGACCATTATTAATTGAATAATATTTGGGCTGTTGTGCCTTGGGGCTGCACTGAAACTACTGGGTTGTTGTGGAAATTAGGTACTAGAAGCATGCAGTCGTCCTCTGATCATGCTTTCTTATTCAAGTGGCCAAGTTTTCCTCTGCTGAATGGAAACATTTTCTCTTATGCTAGGATTATTTAATTCAGATGCCAGATGGTTCATATTGCCACACATCAAGGGAAATATTGAGGTATTGGTGGGGACAGGTCAGCACCAAGGTGTGACAGCAGCCTTCCAAGAAGACTGCCAGCTGCTGGACTAAACAATATCCCAATTAATATAGACAGAGGTGAAAACTAGATAAAACCCAGGTACCACTTAGCCCTAAGGCAACATCTTCAGAAAAAAAAAAAAAAATCTCCTCTTACAAAGGAAGTGTAGGAAACAACATGCAGTTTGAAACTGCCATAGAAAAAATCAGATGGAGGAAAGAAGCTGTATATACTCGAAGAATAATTGATAGGACTAGAATAATTTGGGCTCCAAATGTGCCCTCTATTCCCTGTGCTCAAGCCTATAACTGATGGAATTCCTTTAAAAGAAATGGCACTCCAAAGGCAGGCATCTACCCATGTGACTAAAATTGAAGAGAGAGAGGGTAAAATGCAAGTGATCCAAATTGTTTGCTTTCACTGCATCAAATCTCTTTTGAGGGGAAGGAGGACCTGTTTGTTTTCTTGCCAGCTCACATAGTTTAAAGAATTACCAGTGACTAAGGAACCTGATGCAATTAGGGAGCTGAATAACTTAATAGCAAATGCATCTTAAATGCAGAGTAATGGAAAGAACAAGGTGAACTCCTCACATACTCTGATGGTCTGTACCCCATAACAATTTGGAAAAAGAATTAGACATCATTCTGAGAAGTACAATGCCCACTGGCAGTATAAAAACATTGAATATCTTTTTAGCCTTCATTAAAGGAAGAGATAACAAGCAATCTGGAAAAATAGAGTGCCATTATATATATAAAAAATGGTACAGTCATATATCAATTCTGGTCATCCAATTCAACACACACAAAAAAAGCATAAATAGAAAGAGACAGGGAGGGGCAATAAAAAATATTAGATGCACAGAAATATTTCTATATTGGGAGAGATTAAAAAGAAAGAGATTATTATTCTTGTTTGAAAATAAAAAACCTTGGGAATATGACAGATCTATAAAATAATGCATAGAAAACAGAATGATGGTCTCCAAGGTAAGAATGAAACATATTTGAGCAGAAGGGATTTTTAAAACCAAAGATATAATACATGAAACTGTTCCACAATATATTGCTGAAAGAGAGTTCAGTAGGATTAAAGAACGATCTAGCTGCAGGAACAAGTCCCTATCTGAAAATAATTAAAGTAAAAATATATAAGTAACACCTACCTGCTTGCTTGCAGATATTGTTGTGTTTAGAAATATTACTGGAAAAACGTCCATGAAAGATAAAATTTCTCTCTAGAACACATGGTATTGGCTACTGCTGGTCTCTGAAATACAGGTCTAAATGATCTTGGATATGATCAATTACAGTAACCCATGTTATTATGAAACAGAACACCACCACCAATGTCTTCATTAATAAATTAGCAAATAAACAGTCAACAAGTTAACCATTTACTTCACACCAAAAGAAGGTAAATGCAAAGATAAAATCCCAGGGAGTTATTTGTACCAAGTGGAAATAATACCAAAGACCCATAGTGAGATCAAATAACTTCTGCCAATCAGTTCAAGGGCTGCAAATGCTGACAGCTTTTGACAAATATGACATTATAACTACTTCTGGAACCAGTGTTTTAGATAAATATTACAAAGGCTAATTGTCTCTCATGCTTCCCCAGCCAAAGTTAGCAGCTGATCTCACCCATAATAGAACTACTACTTCATGAAGTGCACTCTGAAAGTATTCAACTTTTTATGAAGCATCAGGACAAGATTTAATTACTCCAGTTTCCCTCCACCCTCCCAAACCCCCTCACTTCTTTGTCTCATGGTTCTAAGTCTTACAGAGCGTAGCTGAAGTAAATATAATATTAAAGCCTAAAAATCAAGGTACATATAACCAAAATCCAACTACTGTTCACTTCAGCATCCTGCTAGGACATTGTCTAAGTCTGAAAAGCAACACCATTCTAACTGATCTGTTTCCCTGCCCTTTATTTACAAGTTTCTAGCACTATTGAAGTATGTCTCCTTTGATTATTCCACAGATACCACCTAATAGAGAGGTTTGAGCTTTCCAAGTTCATTTGACAGAGGTTCACAGATCAGATTCAAAACAAGGTCCCTGAGATAAAATGTACTTATTTATCCACTAAAGCCTTCTACTGGAAAATCAATATCTTAGAAGTAATGAATTGTAAGACAAGTAAATTAGAGTACAGATTACTCTGTCAATAGGAACACAACTTTCCTCTGTAATTAAACATTTCATATGTGGTACATCGCATTTGGCACTGGTTGCTTTGTTTAATTACTCTACTTTTTATTTTAAATGAACAAGAAACTTCCTAAAATACCTTGGCTTCCACTTGCAAAGGTGCATGAGCCAAAACACAGGTTCCAGAGTAGCGAGAAAAGTTTCCAGTGCTAGCAGGAGCTGGCATTGGAAGTGATGTGTACTACATAATTAATGTGCCTGTCCTTTCCCACTTCAGCCCTGCTACTGATAGGAAAACAGTTGCTTTTGCTCTAATCACACTGTTCCTGTGACCAGGATAAGTGATGAGGGTGGAAGGCAATATGAAAGATTATAGCTCAAATCTATAACTTAAGAAAATATCTCTTTTTAAAATGCAACTTAGAAGAACAAAATTACTTCTTATCATTCTTGAAATACACAGAGAACAAGTGTACAGACCTTGCTCAAGTTTTCAGGTGGCTGAAGCAGTTCAGGATGTGAAAAGGCAACAACTGTGGAAGAGTACTGGGATAGGGTGGGATCCTGGGCAACCTCAGAATATTCCAAATGCTTGAGAAGCCCATACAATACACCAGAGCACCAACACTGCTGAAGACAAGGCAATAGTTTGTCCATATGATAACAGTAGTTTGAAGGACCAGCAATAATCTGAGGCAGAACTCATACTATGCAAACCTTTGCTCTCAAGGAGATACCAGAAAGTATACAGTATCTGCATCCCAAGAGAATGTCTGCATACCTATAGTTACAAGTTACACAAGGACTGTTATACTTCAGAGGAGTCTGAAAAATTAAATCCTGTTAGAGCTAGTTGAACTGATCCAAAACACAGAAGGCAGATAAATATTAAGTTTGAGTGTGAACAGATCTGAGGGAAAAAAAAAAAAAAAAAAAAATCGAAGCTCTACACCCTTTTTTGGAAAAAAGAGTTGGAGGGGGAGGGAGGATGACTAGGTGACTGCATATGCATAGCAGTGGAGGATGATATAGCAGAAGTATCCACTAGAAGTCACATACAACCATGTATGAATTGATTTTAAGACATTTTGTATTATTCTGTAAGTTGCAGGTACTGCATATAGAAAGGTTTTGCTCACTTTAAAAAAAAAGAAAAAAAAAAAAAAAAAGAGAGAGAGAGAGAAGAGGACCATGTTGTCTGTAGTTCTAACGACATCTTTGTGGGCAGAGATAAAAAGTTAACTTGATGCTGTTTTGTTTTTCTCCTGCTCCTCCCATTTCACTGCTGCACTGATCCACTACGCAGAGAAATCAAAAGAAATTTTTTCTGATCAGTGCTCCTCTGTTGGTATCAGTTACAATCAAAGACTGGGAGTTTGTTATATTACCAGTGTTGTGATTTACTGACAGATCAGATCAAATCAGCCAGGGAAATGACCGCAGATCAACGTTTAAATTACATTGCAGTTTTCTCGGGTAAAGCATGACCTGTTGTCAAGGAAGTCAGCTTTTTATATTTTGATACTCTGTCCTTTCAAACAAAGTCACATTAAAAACAGATATAACAGAAAATAGTTAGTTGTTTGGACTGTCTGTTAAGTGGGAATTATTATGATAACCTATTTGTTTAATATGCACTGCATAGAAGATACTTCACTGTCAAGGAACCAAAAATTATTCCACACCAAAGCCCTTCTGTACCACCAGAAATACAGAAGAGAATTTAGATAGGTATCTAAATATCTAAATAATCTAAATAATAGGTATCTATCTGTAATTACCTCAGTTCTAAGCTCATTTTGTATTACCTGAATGATGTAAAGAGGTCATGGTGTTACTGAAGATAAGGCCATTCTCATCTTCAAAAACCTATACTGAAACATACCTAGACAACTAGTAGGTAGCTCAGGAATATCCTTCAGGCCTATCTACACCATGCTGCAAAGAAAGACACAGCAGTCTCTAGGCAGTAAAGCTAAATGGCACAACACAGAGCTATGCAATGACTAGCTCAGATCAAGAAGCCTTGCCTGGCTTACATGTTATGTCTGGCATCTCACTGGAAAATTATGCCCATACTGCTTCTGATCCTGACTGGCTGAAATACCCCTGATAAAACCTGTTCTTCTCAAAAATTTTCATGAGGAAGGCATCTTTCTTGCCTTTTCAAACCTCCCTTACAATCAAATGTAATCCATTTCTAGTAGTAGAAATCTAAGTTAAAGCTAGGACAGCTTTAGGATGCTTTTGTGAATTACAGCTTAACAGATCTTAATACTACTAGAAATGGATTACAATTGAAAAAAAAAAAAGGCAGTAGAGCAGATGTGTATTTTAATTCAGCTGACAGGAATCACGACTTCTTCACATGACAAGTCACATCAAAATCAGAATGATCACAAGGACTTCATAGGCACTGATATTGCAAGTGAAATGATAGCACATAGCCAATCTGCTAAGATTACGTGCTGTCCCACTAAGGAAAAAAAAGTGGAGATTTCAGTCCTGATGCTACCAATTACTAAATTTGAGCTCCAATTTGTAGTCTTGTAATCAGACATTCAAAAAGGGCCAAATACATGTAGAAAGAAAAGAACTTACCTATTTATGTTTTTTGGTTTTTTAAATACTGCCTATGATATTTTGCAGTCCTGGGCTCTAATCAGTAAACTGAGTTACATAAACGGTTTCCCACAAGCATGCTTGAAATACACTGTTAGCTCTTCAGCAAAGTATATGTAATTTTAACCTTGATGCCCAATACCTGTGACTTCGTTTTAAAGTATGGCAACTACTTTAGGTGACTGACCTGAGAAAAAAGGCGATGCAGTGGAAGCAGCACTCTTCAGCTCTGTCATAGCTAAGCAAAGTCCTAGTACTTTGTCTCCATCAGGATCAGACCAACAAAAAGTGGAAAAAAAACATGCTGCTTAGAGTGAAACTGCAGGAGACAAAGGTTCTGCCACTCTCAAAAATAAGCTGTGGAGCTGGGTGCATGGAGAGAGCCATCCACCAACTGAAAGACTAGACACAGAGAGGAGCTTCAAAAATTTCCCAGTCATTCAGCACTCAGCAGGGCTTAAGGTACAGCTCACCTGCTAACCTTAAATATCAGAAAATCACATTATGAAGCAGATCATAAGAGAACACAGGTCCTAGAACAATAATGATGCATGCAGTTCAGCCTGCCTGCCCTTACACTAGTCTTCTGCCCAGTTTGCTACTAAAATTAGATGCCTTTGTCACCCTGTTTGTAGGTATTAAAGGTGTAAACATTGAAAACACAGAAGATGCACAGCCTGAACTGTTTCAGTTTAGCACATAAAGCTAAATAAAGTTCCATTCATTTTATTCCTACCAGTCACAGACAGTTTTTCCCTTAGTACGTTTAGTTATAGGCTCCAATCTTGAGCATCAGGTTCAACCATGCCCTAAAGCAAGCAATGTTGAAGCTATTTGTTTAAATGCAAAGGAACTAGGTACAGGAGGATATTCAGGAAAAGTGATCCAAATTCACTTTTTAAGAAGATTAGTTAAACTGCATTAAACTGGCAAGTGGATACTTTTACTTAGAATGAAAATGGTCTTAACTTGGCTTAGTTTAATTCACTTTGGAAGAAGATCAGGAATTAATCCTATTTAACTAATCCACTTTAATTACATTAATTACTTCCAATTCTTGAGTTTTCCAGTGTACACAAACCTACTTTCATCTTGTCAGAATCTGAGCTTGCAGATCTAGATCTAATCTGAAGTGCACATTCCAAATACGGGTTAGCATCTCTATGGCTAAACTTCATTTAATCGCTATATCATCTTACCAAATGAAGTTACATTGTGAAACAAAAGAGGTTAGTATTAATAACCTTCAGTGGTCTACAGAGTAGGCTGTGTGTCCACTACAGTATACTAATTCAGGTCAGGCTTGACAGATACTCTGTTGCTCAAGTCTTTTAGCTGATACTGGTTGTAGTCAGGTTATGAGTTACCAAACACAAAAACAATGTGACCCATAACCAGCTCAGTTATCAGCTGTACAGGCATATTGAAAATACTGAAAATGGGTCAAAATTTAAAGAAAATACAGAAACTTCCTCTCTGTCATTACATTAGCAATGATCTACCCAGATAATTTTTTAAAGGAGTTTCTCCTGGAGTGGAAGACAAACAGAGGGCAAGTGTCCCAAGGCAAAAATTTTCAGGTGGTTCTAGGGCTCTGATCCATGACCTAGAGATGAGGCTGGTATAAGTCCTGCTCAGAATTTTCAAAGATCTTCCATTACCTAAAGGGAGGTCAAATACATTTACTATTTTGCAGGACTTCTCGGGACAGAAATCACTATTACATTAGGCAAAATCTGAATAAATGACAGAGTAGTAAATCACTCCAGGAAAGGAGCAGGGTGGGTGTGGTGATTTTACTCAGCTGGGCAGCTGAGCTCCACCACAACTGCTCTCTCACTCCCCCTCCCCAAAGGGAAAGGGGGAAAAAATACAATGCAAAGGGCTCAAGAGCTGAGATAAGGACAGGGAGATCACTCAACAATTATTGTGACAGGCAAAACAGACTCAGAGTAGGGAGATTAGAGAAATTTATTGCCTATTACTAACAAGCTAGAGCACTGGGAAACAAAGAAAACAAAGTAAAACCACCTTCCCTGCATCCACCCTCTTCCACCTCTTCTCCTGAAGTGGTGCAGGGGAATGGGGGCTGCCATTAGTCTATAACACTTTTCTGCTGCTCCTTCACTGTGCCCCTGCTCCACGTGGGGTCCCTCCCATGGGATGCTGTCCTTCCCGAACTGATCCTGCAGGGGCTTCCCACAGGCAGCAGCTCTTCAAGAACTGCTCCCACATGGCTCTGTACCACGGGGTCCATCCCCCAGGAGCAAACTGCTCCAGCACGGGTCCCCCATGTTGGCAGCTCCCCCCAGACCCCCTGCTCCTGCGTGGGCTCCTCTCCACTGACTGCAGCTCCCACCCGGGGCCTGCTCCTGCGGGGGCTCTCCATGGGCCGCAGCCTCCTCCAGGCCACATCCACCTGCCCCACCAGGTGGCTCCTCCACGGGCTGCAGCGTGGAGATCTGCTCCATGTGGGACCCACAGGCTGCAGGGGGACAGCCTGCTGCACCAGGGGCTTCTCCACAGGCCACAGGGGAACTGCTCCTGCATGCCTGGAGCACCTCCTTCACTCACCTCGGGGGCTGCAGGGCTGCTTCTCACTCCGTCTCTCCCAGCTGCTGTTGAGAAGCAGTTTTTTTTTCCCTTTCTTAGTTCTGCTCTCACAGAGGCACAAACAACATCACTTATTGGCTTGGCTCTGGCCAGTAGCAGGTCCCTGTGGAGCTGGCTGAAATTGGCCTTTAGCTAACATGGGGCAACTTCTGGATTCCTCTTACAGAGGCCACAACCTGCAGCCCCCTGCTACCAAAACTTTGCCACATAAACCCGCTACAGCAGGGAAGGTGTTAAGCCTGCTGCAGTTGTTCATTGATGGTTTCTGACACTTGTCAGTTATGTATTACAACCTTGCTTCACGGAACAGGTGGAAAACAGCCCTACTGTTTCCAACCCAGCACAAATATTACCTGCAGCTTCAACTGCATATGTGGTTTTGGAAAGAGAGAGCTGATTACAATTCAGGAACTCATGCCACCACACTTCCCACTGTCCTGGCTCTCTCGTGAAAGAGATGCTACTCTCCCACCCTTGTAACTACACTGACACTGGTAAGCAGGACTGAGCACAACTGGGGTCAGTCACTTTCTACAGGAACTGTTTAACCCAGGTAGAAAACAGCAGCTTGGGGCAGAATACACTGAATGCATCCTAATAGTCTTTCTGGCCTCCAAGAAGGAGGGCTGGAAGGTACAGCTGGCTGTGGGAGAAGACAAGACGAAGGGAATAAAGCCTCCAACCCTACAGTGTACTGTGAACCCTGTCAAGGCTTTGGTGATCCCTCACCACTAGTTAGCTAAACCTACACAGTGTTTTTCACTGTTGCAACTGGCTCACATTTTGTCTAACCCGTTTTGATCAAATCCAGTTGCAACAGTAATGAAGCGATGATGAACTGGCAGAGAAGCAGTTGTGTAGTTAGCTTTCCCCAAGACTGTTATGCTTCTAGAACAGCCAAGCAGGTAAGAGCAAGCTAAATTTAGCACCGAAAAGACTTCTTTCTATTTTGAGGAATATTTATGACAATAAAAATTACTATCTTCCATGCATGCAATTTTTTTTTTATTATTGATTTAGAAACAGATACATTTTCTGCTAGCCAGATCTTACAGCAACAAAACAAAAACCTCACACACTCTGTAAACAAAATATATTGATCATAAAAGCCAAACTCCATGATGGATATAAAAATAAAATCTTATGTCTTAATCATAACCCTACCTGAGTATCATATATAGCAAACATATATATATTCATGGTCTACAGCAGAATATTGCTGTAGTTAGCTCTAAGTGAATGATGGAGATGTTCTATTTTCTATATATTGTGTCTTGCCACTCTCCAGCTTACCTACTTTGTTTATGGATGGAAGGGAAAAAAAGAAAGCCGTGATTAATGACATTTGCTAAAAATTCTGTTTTAGATATATTTAGCTTCTCCACAGGAAGAAATAAAATAATAAGATTAAGGGGAGAACCTCTTTGAAGTGCTGTTACAGATACATAATTCACAAAGTATTTCCCTCTCCCATGGTTGTTATTTCAGACAACATAACACAGGCTGGGAATTCACACAGTCTTATAAGATCAAGTTAAGCAAAAAAGAGACAGAGATAGGAAATTTCTACATTAAGCAACTCAAAAGATATGCCTTTTCACAGCTTTTAATAGAATATAGACCCAAAAACAAAGGGAAGAGGATTTCCTTGCTGCTTCTCTTTATGTCATGCTTGAAAGACTACAGAGCCTGCGGTTACAGGGGCACAGGCTTAGCAATGCAAAGAAAGGGCTTCATTCAAATTGTCCGTGCAATGCTTCAAGGTAAGAACAGAAACAAAGAAACTACTGCCCTGAAACCTGTTACTGGCATGGCTGTGAACCCATAACACAGCTGGTGAGATAAGTTAACAAGAACTAAATCTTGAATCAAGTTCGGGATGACACAGAAGCTACCTTGTGTAAAGGTCTTATCCAGTCAGCTTCTTCCTTCTTAAGAGTTGTTCTTCTCTTCCTCCTCTGATCTGCCCTACCACCTTTTACTGTAAAGTAAGGACTACAGAACAGCTCCCTAGAGCAGCCCACCAGCCTGCTGCCTGCCTGGGACTTCAGGGAATTCCCTGGAATTTCTGAGCCTCTTCTTCCATTACCTTTCCCGATCCTCAAATTTGCAACTCATCAACATTGCTTCTGAGCAGCTTACCCAGACTCACTCTCTTCCCAGCCATCACAAATCCCACCACTCTCAGACCTTTTCACGTACTGCTTTTCTTACCAGCAATCATTTTTCAGCATCTTTTACCTCCATGTTTCCTTTACCCTCACCTTTTCCATGTTTCTTTAATGATACTACCCACCTCCTGCCCCTCCTTTTTCTTTCTTGGCTCTTTTTATTACTTACATTTTCTTTCCTTTCTCTTCACAGACTCTTCAATATGCCCTTTCCTCACCTCTTCCACAGAATGTGTATGCTTCTGTTCTCCACTCAGCCTACCTTTCCATTCCTTCATTTGATTTTGAAGTTGCATTGAACAAAATCAAAACAAAAAGCAGAAAAGAGATAAAGCACTACTATTGACCTGATCATAGCTCCATACATCCTCCAGCAAAGCCTAGCTCTAGTAGCCTTGCTAACAGTTTAAGAAGGGACAATAGATCTCATTCAGGTAATGCACCTGGAGTAGGAAAAGATTTTTCTCAGCTGTCTTGACCCTATCTCAAATCATTAGCACAGAGACGTTGCTGTGCTCCATGAAGCCAGGTCTTGCTCCCAGTGTATAATATAAAAAATGCACAAGCAACCAAAACTTAAGACAGGATAAAGCTACTTACTTCTTGTTAGTAAAGCATTCTGGAAAATAAATTCCCAGGGGATTATTCCTCTTCCAGTTGTGTGGCCTTTCAGCAAGTGAGCTGAGGCAGACAATAACCACTCTGAAAGACACTGCTGCCTATGGAGAATTATTGCTTAATTAGATGGAGCCAGGAAGTTCCACCACACGTGCAATGCTTTATGAATAAAATCAAGTGCATCCTGCTTTCTAAGCATTCATCTCACCACAGTGCAAAGCTTAGGAAGTGACAGCTTGCTACCAGGAGGAACACTGCCCAAAAGAGATATCTGTTACATTTCAGAAAAGAAATACAACTATAAACAGTTCAAACAACTCAACAGTCTGCAGTGCTGCCAGTCATAAATGCTTATCTGGTGAAGGAGCAAAGAAAGGCTCCAGTCAATATCAGGACTCCACTGTGATGAGGTGCTCCACAATAAAAGCTCCGTGGTCACTCTCACTTTATACACAGTTTAATTCCCTACTAAGGAGGCCTAGATATGATTTACACTAATCTGCTTCTGAATCAGGATGAGGTATTTTCAGTAAGATCCTCTGTTGGGATTAAGAGTGGCCACATAAAGAGTTTGTGTGGAAATAGCTAGCTTTCTACATCCTATATTCACATCCTATATTGTTTGAAAGAGTTTTCATGTACAATTATACACCTTAAACATAAAATCTCTGCCTTGGAGAGTTTATTATCAAAATTATTGTTTTACACAAGCTTATATTGCTTCTTAGTTTGTAGTGCACTAACTCCTTCAAGTGTGTTTTAAGACACGAAATGTTAGGGATAGCCTTTAATTTCTGAGTTAATTCAAGGTGCTCCCTCTCATGTCAAACCTGTAACAACAGGTCAGTAAATTCAGTGGGAGTTGTTTTCAAACAGTATTTAAATTCCAGTTTGTCAGAGAAGACTGAAAACAGCATCTACCTGATTGAATGTTACACTTTTCAATATGATAAAATCACTTATACAACCCACATTTCAAATATTTTGTTAGATCTAATGCTATACAGACAAATATTAAGACATCACTTGTTTAATTAATCCATTACTGAGAGCCTTCTATACAAAATCAGCACAAAATTCCCTAAATTCACTAAAAAGATAGTGCTAAGACTGAACAGAAGGATGAAACAAGTTCTTACTACTGTTAAAAAGTTTTGTAATTTGTATAGCAAAGGGAAGGTCTCAACAAACAAGTTCTAAAGAGACATTGTACGGTGTACACTCAGGAGTGGAAGTTCAGGGGAACGCTGATAGTAGACCAAAGATAGTAATTCAAAGATTACATAATTAAATAAATAGAGATAATGGTAGTGAACTGTGATTCCAACCCATGTTTAGTACTGGGTTGAGGTCAGTAACAGTCAGGTCTCAGAAACAGGCAACACTGTCTGCAGAAGGGTGTAACCCAACTGGGAGCAAAGGTGGTGTTCTCAACACCATTGAGGTCCTCTACTGATAGGTCTCTGCAGAAGGACATGGGTAGATGAAGCTGCTGTTCTCTGAAGGAACATCTGAGGAAGTGTAATCAGAGAATCTAACTAATGAGTAGAAGAAGATGGACTGCGTTATGCTTAGGCCACAAACACTAATGGCAAATGTGGGTGGTGTATGTTGGATGAGGTACCTTTCTGTAGTAACTATCATTAATGTGTCAAGTGTAATCTCCTTTGAAAGCCGGTAATATACTAAAGACCATGAACTCAGAGAATGTATGTGCAATTCATTTCTTCCGTAACATTAAATACATGACATTAATAGCTCCAGCAGGATATTAAGATATAAATTCTCAAGATCAGACTGGACAAGATTAGTTAGCCAGTAGGCTGGCCCTCAAGACCTGCCACCAGAAAAAATAATAATAATAATAATAATTTTTTTAAAAATCAATTTTTATTCCAAACGCCAAATCTCAAAGACATGGACCATGAGTGAGTAAAGACACTGATGAAGTTTACAGAAAAGAAAGAGAGAGAGGTTCGGTTCCTAAAGAGAAGAGGGAGAGTGCTATTGGCTACTCGTTGTAAACTTTGAACCTGAAATAGTGAAAAGAAATGGGAAATGACACTGATGGGAGGCTGCCCAGAACAGAGATACATTTAGGCTCTTGTTGAATAAGAACAAGCATGGCTGCCTATTTATTAAGTTTAGATGAACTGGATTTATTTTCTGTTGTATTTGTAACATTTTGTTCCATCTTGGCAGGCAACAATATGGCCTTAAATATTGCTGAATAACACTTGTCCTCATTTAGCCAGTTAAGTTTGTCTGAAGTTGGTCACAAGGTTGGCTTGGGGAATGCTGCTGAACTGAGGAGATAATAAAAATTCCGGTGTGACAATGATCCCCGTGGACCTGCAGGCATGTTTAGGAGACACAATGCTGAAGGGTATTTCTTGCTACACTGCTAATGACCCTTATTTGCAGTTGTTATCACTGGTGCCAAGCCTTGGAAAATGGTTCCCCACAGCAAACACAGAGCAGCATTTCTCTTGCAAAGAGCAGATGGATGAGTAGTACTCTGGGGCTCCAGGCAAAACCTAAGGCATCACACTCAGGATTTTCAGTTATCTTTCTTTTCCCTGTTTCCACAATATCAGGAGAGGTTATAGAAGAAGCCAGGCAAACACTGTCATAACCTAAGCAGCATTTCTGAAGTCATATGATTACACTGTTTGACTTGTTACACAATAAGCTGGTATTTTTGTTAATCAAGGCAAATCTCTTGTTTCATTTTACCCGTGGCCTTTGGTTCCTGACATCCCAATTCAGAACAAATACTTGAGAGTGTTGCTGATAAATCAGCTAGGGTAGGAAGAAGAAAGAGGGGTAAGAGCTGTTTTTTTAGAAACTGGTAGATTTAGTGTACTACTCTCTTTCCTGATTTATATTGAGTAATGTTGCAACATTCATATAGTGGGAGACTCCCTGAACCAGCTGGTTGTGAAAGTAATTTGGGTTTGTGTCTCACAGGCTGCAGCTGCCTGGCTTGCATAGATAGCAACCACTCTCCAAGTGAGCCTTACCTTAAAACGAGCTTTTGTTATTCATCATACATCATTCCTCATCAACTACAGCCTTGGTTTCTTTGGATTATGACAGTTTTGCCAGGCATGTGCTTTTCATGTGTAGTTAGTGCCAGCAGCCCCACAGAAACTGTCTGCATGAAAAATTAATTTACGTCAAATCACTGCAACATCAATTTTATCAAAGCAAGTGCTTCTAAACCTAACTTGTATAAGCCACAGACGGGAGGTTTTAGGCAATCAGCTGCAAGATTAGGGGGAAAAAATGAATATATAACTTGCTCATGTATTTCTGAAGTGAAAAAAATAGTAGCACAGGAACAGTCGGCAGCAGGTCACTGCTGTCCATCAAATATTTTATCAACTTCAGTAATGGAACATGGATATTTATCTGGGATGAAAACACACCGCTGTATAGTCTGTTTTGATTAACTCATCATATAAATCCTCCTTTACAGGAATTTTCAGAAGGTATTGAAATTATTATTAGAAATGTCAAGGAGAGAACCATCAGGAGCTACACTGTGGAGGACCTGAATTGAACAAGACTGTATGTAACAAGAAGAAAGCACTTTGAATTAAAAATACTTGATTAAATTATATTTCTTATATGAAATGAAGAAGTTTGTTTTCCAATCCTTCCTTTGTTGGTTGGAAAATGATCTCCACTTTAGGACATTATTTTGATTTCATTTCCTGAGATGATTTCCCCAAGCATCCTTGCCAATGGGATGTATTAATTCAGATGAACATTCATGAATGAGTGGACTGCTAGGTTTTAAGTTTTGCATAGTTTTAATATTGCCTCAGTAATTACAGATCCCATATATATATTGAAATAAATACAGTTTTTCAAAGAGGTGATATCAGACAAAGAAGATCCAGACAGAGGTCAAGTCATTAGAGGGCTGTGGATGTTGACAGGATATCTCACAGACAAGAATGAACAATACTGTTTTGGAGTTCCTAAGAAACCTGCAAAGCCTGTAGAAGCATCAGGAAAAGTCATTAGACCTTTGCAAGGAGCCTCAAATAAATATGAATAAAACAAGAAATAAAGTTTTGATAAGACTCTGTCAAGTTTATTCCAAATCTCTTCCAATCCTAAATGTAGTTTTTTGTGATGCCAATCTATTTTTTAGCAGTTACACAGCCTTTTTACAAAACAATTTTGTGTCTTAGAAAAAATTTATTTAATGGGAAAAATAAAACAGAACAATTATCACAAAGCTGGAAAGTTGTCCATTTCTTGTTTACATATTAAAAAAAAATAAAAATAAAAAAAAAAAAAAAAAGCATTTTATTTGGATATTTTATTACAGTGACTCATGGAAGTCACAGACTGATTGCTAAATACTCCCATTCTTTCCTGCACATTGTACTCTCTGTCTGGATTTGCTCTTCCATCGTTAGACCTTCTCACAGGGGGTGAAGCTGTTATAGTCCCATTATGAAGGAAGGAAATTACAAGCCAACATGGAAACATTTTTGAATCCAAAATATTTGAATTACCTTTGAATTAAACATTCTTTTTATTTTTTTCCTCGAAAATAATATAATTTTTAAGACAACAAAAGCAAACTGAAGTATTCATACAGCATCATTATAAATTTTTGCCTGCAGTGATGAACCATCAGGCACCACAGTGACTGTCCAAAACAATGATTTACCTAAGTGTAAGAAAGCCAGAAGTCCCCACATTTAGGCACAATAAACCCAGAGTAATTTCAGCAAAGACAGAAATACTGTTGAAATTGTAACTATCATAGAATCATTTAGGTGGAAAATTTAAATTGTTGAAGGTCAAATTTAATTTATTCATACAGGATTTCTTCTTCCCATCAGATCATCTGTGAGAGGGGTTGTTGGAAAAATACACAAGAATCCCATGCTTTTTTCTGATTTCTTTTACTAAACCAAATGTTTTTACCTAAACTAGGTAATTTTCAGCATAGTAAATCCAGAGAGACACAGCAGCCCAAGAATGCTAAATTCTTTGCCCTTCCCAGAAGGAGAGCAGACAAGATCTGTGAGAAACAGAAAATGAATGCCTGAAATTCTCCATTATAAAGCAAGCATGTCCTCTAAATCTGTCCCACATGTTAAGTCACTAACTGCTTTCTTCATCATAGCAGTAAAAGTGAGAAAAGGTATGATACTGCAAAGAGGATGGAGAATGGTAAATTTGAAGGAATAGCATCATAATAATACAAAGAAGATTATTTGCCTGTGTTAGTGTTGCAAATACATGTGTTCTTAAGATACATTTTTAATCTGTTGTATTTCTTAACATTCATACTGCTCCTTTCTCTCTTCCCACACACTCTGACAGGTAATGTCTTTCTCTTGTTTTGTTCCTCTGTCATCTGTTGCTTTTCAGGAACAAGAAATGTGTATGTGTTCTGAGTTTAGATCACTGTTAAAATCATAATGAATTTAAAGTCATAATCTCATGTAAAGACATGCAAATCACTACAAATAATAATAGGTATATATAAATTGTCCTAGACTGCAGAGTTCTAAATGCAAGAAATGAGATTCAGGATTAAGTTGCAGTGGCGTTTTGGCTGTCTCAATATAGACTAAGCAGAGATAGAACACCCGTTCTGATCTTCAGAATCTGAAGTTCAGCTCCTATGTAGATTTTGAGTTCCCATTTGCATATGCAAGTGACACTGTTGTTTATGTAAATTGGGCATTTATTCACATAGCAGCATAGAAAATGTGCAATATGCCTACCCACAATTAGTGCAAGCAACTGTGCTATCCATGTACACAAAAGAAACCCTAATTACAAGAAACAGCTACAGAGTAACTTCCAGGTCTGTGCTACATTTTCCATACTTCTTCAGTGTACAGTCAATATTACTTTAGCAGATATATCAGATACTTTCAGAAATTCCCAATAATCCAATAAGGAAAGATATTATTTTTTAGATGTAATAACAGTGGAGATATTTCTTACTGAGATTAGAGGAAAAGCAAAGATTATTAAGTCAGTATTCCTGAAAGTAGTTCCAAAAGCACTTGCACTCCAGCAGACCAGAGCTGCCATCATTTTACCACCACAGACAATTCACTGCTCTCTAGCTAGAGCAAAAACTTCTTCAACATCTGCACATGTATATGGTTGCAAACAGAGAGATAAGCCTATGAAACACATACTAAAATTGCTCTGAAGTAGTTCATCCTTCTGCTTCAGTTATTCATCCAAAAATGATTAATACAGACAAACTTTGAACACATTATGCAGGACAGGATTGGTAGGGAGGCTTTGATAAGTCTGATAACTATGAAGAAAATCTTTTTTAAAAGAATAAAAGTTGCCTCACAATGACTTTGAAAGTCTTTCTCATAACATCTTGTGATGAGATGCATTTCTTTATTCTCAATTTATTTCTCTGTGGGAGGTCCAGTCTTGAAGTATAAGCAAAATGATAGCCCCACCGAGAGAAAGGGAAGGAGGGAGGGAAGAAACTGTCTTATTCTTGGAACAGAGATATCTAAACAATGACCAGAGTGTCTGTGAATGAACACTGAAAGCACACTTTTGATCTATGTTATTTAGTCTTATTTAAGAAAGATTGATACAGCTATCAAAGTTATCATGTATAATTGCCACTATTTTCATTGAAATAAAGAGAGTGTTCATGAAGTCATTTGACTCCGCTAGTCCTTGTTCGCTTACAGTGAAATTGAGTAAGAACACGGTTTTAAGCTGAATAGAAGCTCCCCTGAAACGGTTCTTCTTGAGCACCCCTACAGGTCTATACACACTTTAGTCTTCACACTTTAGCAATAACACAGCTGTTCCTCAAACGTGTTCAACAACTGTTCTGTAATGCCATAAGTTTCATAGTGTAAATGGGTCCTAAAATAGCTGGAACATTATGTCCTTTACCATTATACCTTCCCGCCTGGCTGACAGATTGTTCTCTATTCCTTTTTGATGGATTAAGAAGAACCACAGCAATTTGTTGATTTGAAAACTAAGCAGTCTCTTTAAGCTGTCTTTCTGCTCATTTACTCCCGTCACTGACTCTACCTGAATTCATTTTGGAACCTGCAGTGCAAAAGCTTTACTCATGAGGAATTTGCATATGCAAGCCGTGCTGATTAAGCCAATAAAATAGACTCATTTCATACCTAGAGACATTTTTAAAGATTTTTTCTGCTCAATTGCTGATACTAGATCCCTTCACTTCTCTCCTGGCCTGTCTCCTCCAGAGCATAGGTTGACTCTGCCAACATTTTACTTGGAAGGGATGTCATTTCACAGATGCCCCTCTTGCTGGACTCCACAGAAATGCTAGCAATTACAACACTCTTCCAAGTTTTGTCAGTGGCAATAGGGCTTGATTCAAGTATCAGTGCAATTTTTCTTGAAACAAGCAAAGAAAATAGGCCCAACTCCTTTACCAGAAGCCAGGAAGAAATAAGTTGACAAGAGACTTGACGTGAGAAACATATTATTCTTTGTGAGTTAAGAACTCCCTTCCTCTCCATTGAGAGGTGTGCAGGACCACTGGCCAGCTGTTAAGGTTTGGCTATGACAGCTCTTCACTCAGGGGACATAACTTCAGTCCTGTTGCTCTTTGTCCCCGACCAAGAAGAAGGAAAAAAAGAAAAAAGAAAGATTTGCTATCTCAAAAACTCAAAATGGAGCAAAATCTTGCGCTGGTACAGTACGCAACACTGGTAAGGTCACCTTGCTCTGTCTTTTCCCCTATTTCACCAATAGATGGTGGCAAAGGCCCCCTCCGAAGCTACCACTGGCCTTGCACGGTTAACGTTTTTAATCCCTCTAGTAGCATGTAAAACGGGGAAGGCAGATGCATCTTTCCACTCCTTTCCACTCTTCACCTATAAACAACTTATTTGCTTTTTATTTCTAACATATCTACGCATAATTAATTTGTAAACGCTAGCTCTTTCCTTATCTTCAGATATGAATGCCTTTGTTTCCTCTTTCATGAGGTAAGATGAGTGTTTCTCTTTAATTTCATGCAACAGAGCATAAAGAGGAACATCAAAGTGAGCTCCTCTAAAATAGGTTAAGAAATGATACTTGTTCCTAAGAACTCAGCACATCTCTGCCTGAAAGGGAGGAGGGATAGCAGAAGACTCAATAGAAGTGATTTTAAGCTCTTGCTACAGTATCTAACATTCTGAAATGCAGGCTGCTCTCTTCTGAATTGCCGACAGTCAGGGCAATTTCATGTCATTTCAAGAGACTCCGCATAGCTGCATGCCTCTCTTGGTTGGCTGTGTCAGGCTCAGGGGAGTTTTGATGACTCAGGGGAGGCAAACATCAGAGCCTTGATATGCAGTATTTGGTGGTAAAAACAGTAAAGATGATTTTTAGCTTGATTCAAAGGCTTTTTAAGTGCCTTTTTTTGTGCTTCAGGAAGCCATGCGAGACACCTACTTCTGCCCAGCTAGGAACAGAGCAGCATGGGTAGAGCACTAAGGGCTGCTGGAAAGTCACTCACACAGGTGATCTGTAAAGCTAAAGCTCTGAATGTTTGCCAAGAACCTATCACAGTACTGGCTGAAGCAAGCCAGACGTGCTGGCCCAATTACATAGCATAAAATAACATCCTGCCTGTCTTGATACGACATTGTTTTCAGATCATGATGGTATTCTCTCTCTCATTTCATGATCCTGTGTAATGTTGCCAGCCAAAAACTGTGCCATTCCACACCAGCTTCTGGGAGATGGCCAAGCTTTATTAATATTTTATTTGAGAACAAAGAGCTTTGGGGTCCTTGGGTTCAAACTAGTTTAAAAAAAAATAAATAAATAAATTAAAAAAAAAAAATGGTAACTTTAGTCTTTTCACTGTCAGGTTCACCTCTGAACAGAACTGTGCTAGTTTCTTTTACCATATGACTTTATAGAGCATTTTGCAAGGATTTTCTGTATTTACAGATTTTGCTTATATGCTTTGTAGTTCTTTGTTTATTTGCAATAACCCATATCCACACTGGGGACTATGGTCAGTTTATTTGTTTAAGTACCAGTCTGTCAGTATAAATAACTCATTGTGTATCAAGCTTTCCAACATGAAAATAGGTACAAAAAAAGATACTCTTAACTGCCTTTTCCCTAGCAAACGTAAGGATCATTTCCCCCACTATTTTGCACAGAGAATAATCTTTTACATTTTTGTATGAGGAATCTAAACTATTTGTTCTAAATCATACATCTTATATTTCCTTCTAGATTTGAAATGTAGGTGTCTAGAGAGTACAAAAAGCTGTTCCTAGTGACCCATGGCATTCTCTTTCCTACAGAGAGTCAGAAAAGCGGCTCTGGACCAGATATCTCTGGTGTTAGACCAGGTGAGGTCCAGAGGTCCATTACAATCTAAACTATTCTATGAATCTATGATTCTATAGTTCATCCTCCAACTGGTTTGCTTCTCTGGGTTATTTATGACAGTTTGGTTTCGAAGGAAGACGTAAGTTCAAAGCAGAGAAGATGGATAAGTAGTTCAGTTTCTGTTCCTATCCAGTCCTGAACTGATATCAACATAAACACTGATAAAGTACTCAGGCTCCCAAAAGGCAGTATAGCATGGACAGCAATACTTTAGTGAGAGACCATAACACAGACAATACCTAAACCTCATAACACTCGAAGTTTAGGCAGCTCCTTTTCACCTCAGTAAGATATCCCCATCTTACTGAGTCACAGTCCTTGTAGTGTGAGCTGTTCATAGTCCACATGAGGTGAAGTGGGATCTTTATCAAGTTACAAAGTAGATGTTAAACTGTCTGGTACCATAAATTGTGCCTTCCAGAATCCCAGAATTAGCATACACTTTTCAATTTCACCCATGCATATAGCTGAGAGAAGAGGATGTCAATAATTGGAACAAGATTTTTCTATTAATATTGTTGTTGTTGCTGCTGCTGTTGTTGTTACAGAAGGACGGGGGAAATCCAGTTATGTTCCCATCTTATTTATTATCCAGTGGCTTTTACAGATTTCTGGATTAGTCTCTCTCATAATAAAACATACTCCTAAGGGTTTCAGTACTGTTTTAGTTTTAACAGAGCAAACTAGATGACAGTAACAAAACAAACAAACAAACAAACAAACAACAACAACAACAACAACAACAACAAAACACCTACAGGAGCCCTACCATAATGGGACAAAATCAAGTAATGGTTCAAACAGCTAAGAGAATAAATAAATAAATAAATAAATAAAAACTAGGTGAGGGTGTACTGCCTTGGACTGAATAGTGGTCACCCTCCTTGCCAGTTTACTTATTACAGAAGAGATTCCTTAGGATGAGTGGATTACCTTGTTCCTTCTGCCAAATAACACAACAGCGTGAGGGCAAGAAGAGAAAACACCTTCAGAAGTCAAAAGGTTTACAAACCCACCTGCTTTGCCCTGGCCATCCAGCAGACTATATGCAAAAAAGATACATTTTAAATGTGGTTTTCCCATCCTCCTGTATTTACTGGGTCTAGATCACTGCTCCGGTCTAAAAAACTTCAACATCTGCAAGGCAAAAATTGGAAGTAGTGGCAGGAGCAGTACTGCTTCGGTTCGTGTGAGCTGGAAAAGGGGGGTGTTTGTTTGCTTGAAGTCAGGGCACATAACAGAGAGAGTAGCATTCAGCCTGAAGAGAAATATCAGAAACTTCAGAATACTGAGTATAATTATTCCTAAAAGCTCAGCATTTGATCCAATGCCTATTTAAGTCATTGGGCGTTTTTCATTGACTTTGGGTGATAGATAAAATGGGCCATTAGTGCACTTTTTAAAAGCTCCACCGAACAAACGCATCACTAGGTGGTTCAAGTCTTTTTTGTAATGCCTTCTCTCTCAAATACTGCATTTATCTCTACTCTTGTCCTTTACTGCAGCTTGTATTGTAACACTTTCACCTTCATCCAGTGAAGAGAAAAATACTCTGCCTCTTTTCTTCTTAGCCAGTAACACAGAATCAGCTCCATTAGTGTCCTGAGACCATTGTAGGTTAGGAAACTTCATCAGGATTTATAAAGATAAGTTTGGGAACTTAATGCTGTATGCTCAAGCTTTAAAAAAAATATAAAAAAAAATAAAAAAAAAAAAAAACTTTCTCTTTTTTTCCTTTAAAGTTCTAATTAAACTATTTTGTTAAAGAATTTCAAATCTCCCACTTTGAAGTATAACAAAGTGAAACAACTGGGCAAAAAGCATGGATTCATCAAATGAAAAGTACTTTGATTTTATCTACTTATGCTGGACATTTCTCAGGAGAGTAAAGTGAGAAAAAGAAAACAACTTTAGAAGAGTCATTGGCATTACACCAAATTGCCATTCCATTCTGCCTTCTAAAAAGGTCCTGTTAACGGATGGTAGTGCAATTTAATAGCTAAGATTAGGTAAAAGTAGGTACCATGGAGAAAACACATAGCACACAGCAGTAATAAAATACAGCAGCAAGCTCTCATTTGCTGCCCACATACTGTAAACTTGTGGGTAACTCCATATGTGCTAAGCACCCTGTATTCAGCTCACAGAGAAACAGAGCCAGAAAAAGCCACCAACTCTAGCTGTCTGGGCCAGTAACACCTCCCACCTGCAATGGCACTCAGTTGCATGCTTTTTATTTTTTTTAATTTTCTGTTTAATTGAAATGCAGTGCACCTAATCCTGACATCATTGTCCGTATCAGGGAGAAAAGCGTGGGTAGAAGGGCTGGTGATACCTTTCGCGCCCTGTCTAGACTATCAAATAAGGATGCTTCCCTGCTGTTTTACCCTCCATTGCACTTCTGAAATGGAAAAGTTCAAAACTCAGAAGTTCTTCTGCAGCATGATGCCCCTAAACAGCTGGAATTCATACAAAGACAACATAGCTAGTTCTTACTAGTAAGCACAAGCGGTAGGTCAATGTTTCCAGAAGCATCTCAGTTGCTTAAAGGCCTGCATGCTGGTGAGCGCCATTTTTTATTTGAACTGCAACAAGCAGTGTTCAAAAGAAAACCTTTTGAACCAAAGGATAACATCACTTCCAGAAACATTGAAATGTTGCTGAAAATGAAATCTTGGAAATGAAACATTTTCAGATAGTTCTGCATCTCAGCTCCCCTATGCTTTATGAGACAACTGTGAGGTAAGGCGTTAATGATCCCAGGGATGGCCAACACTCCGCTGACACAGTGATATCATGATTCAAAAATATACAGTACCATGCAATTAAAAAATGAGTAGGTGCTGATAGTGCTGTGATGTCATGTTAACTACAGAGTGCCCTGTGCTGGATCTCTGGATGTCCCAGGCTCTCTGTGAGCCTGGGGCAGTACTTGCCCCTCAGCTTCCTACCCCAACAGCTTTCAGGTGGAGGAGCTGGGGGGTGTCTCTGCCTCTCTATCAACAAGCAGCAATCCTTCCTCTGCCTGGATGAGATGCCAGAGTGCTGCCACCCTTGTGTGGCTACAAGGACCTAAAGGTCCAAAAGGGAGAGGAGAGGAGAGGAGAGGAGAGGAGAGGAGAGGAGAGGAGAGGAGAGGAGAGGAGAGGAGAGGAGAGGAGAGGAGAGGAGAGGAGAGGAGAGGAGAGGAGAGAGGTCTTATACTTTTGTACACTGTACTGTGGGCTAGGGGATGAAGCTCTTATATTGACAAGTCCCAGCTCCCAAGTCTTTCTCCCCAAGACAACTGATTTCTAGCCTGAAATAAACTGCATTGCACAACTTTGTGGCAGACTAATTTTTTATTATTTTATTATCAGTGTCTTTATAGATTCATTATGTACTGTCCCTCATTGATCCACCTGTGTACCTTCTATACAAGTAGCAAAAGAACAAAAATGAAGAATATAGGACTCAGCTTCAGGAAAGGGGGGGAGGGGGACACCACAAAATACCTTTTTGTTATTCATGAAAGGGAGCACTATTTCATTTTAAATTAAATCATGAGGCTTTCTATTTGTCTGAATCATAGCTTCTTGCTGATACCCTCACTACTCACCATGTCTAGAGTTTCTGATTTTCCATCTGGGTATTTAACAAACAACATAATTTGCCTCATAAATCTTTGTTAGGATTGTTTGAATGCTGGTTACATCTCCACACACAGGCACACAAATACATTCCCGTTTCCACAGGAGAGCACCACAGAAGAATCAAGGAAAAAAAAAAATCTGTAGTCGAGTCCTGAAAAAATTATTGTTAGCAAAGCTGATACAGCCTTCGCTTGAACTTTGTATCTTCTCAGAATAAACCCAATTTTACCTCCCTTGTCAAGGTACATGGAGAACTTGCTGTTTTGAACTTTCCAAAAACCTTTGTTTGATGTAGAAAGATGGATGAGCAAGGGAGGACAAAAGAAAGGGACTGCCAACTCAAAGTGTCAAGAGGAAATAAAGGTACTACCCACTTTTATTCACAAACTGCTGCAAACTATTCCACAACTGCACATGTTTGTTGTCCTCTCCCAGTTCCACTCCCAGGCTTTCACGCCACCACTTTTGAAACAAATCACAACATACTGTCTTACCGCAAAAGTTAAAACTCTGACCTTCATGTTCTTCCCCAGCAAGGACAAGCAGCAGCAGCTTTATAGGCAAAACTGTCAGTGTACACTTATTACAGTAAATAAACAAACACAGGATTAAAAGCTCCTAATGAGGTCTTTGAGGCTTTACAGATCAGGCTTCTCAAATTGCAGTTCTCTGAACAAAGGAGCCTTGCTAATCATAGGATTTGTGCTTTACAATTTTGAGAAGCTTGCAGCGTTGTTCAAATGATGTGATCTGCCTCTAGATTTGTCTCGAGGAGCTTAACAGAACAAGGTATCCCTTCTCTTGGCCCTCCTTCAGGAAAGTATTTGGTCACATATTTAAGTCAGCTCTCATTCAGAAAGTCACCTAGGCATGAGCTAAAAAGCATTACACATAAATCCCAACAACGCCATTGGAGCTTAAGTACACAATACCTGAAAGGTAAATTTCCCTGACCCTTCAAGAATGGTTTCAACAACTGAAATAACATTTTGTAGGATGTGAAGAACTGTGCCTGCTGGACAAGCATATAAGTAGATGCTCTTTCAAAAGTTTTTTTCTTTCCTTGTGCTATGTTTCCTTCCCCAAGTTCAGATATGCTGATGTGGCAGGTCTCTAAGATGCTGGCTAGAGAGTTACAGAATTCTCTTTTTCTTGTGCTTTGACCTCATCTGATTTCATTTACATATTCTGCCACTTTTCAAATTTGCCCTGCCAAGTTTTTTGACATATGCCTCTCTTCCAGCCCTCTTGGCCAAGGGTTTTCTCCCTCTTGTTTACTTCAGTGCTTCTACTTCTCAACAACAGCTTGGTTCTTATGCACAAAAAGGCAGTTCTTTCCTTGGTCCTTCTCTTCAGTCCAGCCATCCTCCATACAAGTGGTTGCTCCTGATTGTGTGAGACTTCTGCTTTGCCTACAGGAGGCTCTTTTTACACCAACAAACAGCACAAAGAGTGAATCAAACCCAAAGGGTGTTTGACTGAGCATTTAGAAAGTTAAACTGCTGAAATAAGTAGTTTATAATTAAAGTACTGAGAAAACCTTAACCAAAGAATCACTAGAGCAACACTATAATTATGCTGTCCTTCATATCCTGCCATTAGCATTTCTATAAGTGACATAATAATAATGTGGCTTTTTTCTCTTTAGGAACTGTCAGCTCTCTTTACAGAATTCAAGTAAGTTTATAAAGAATATCAAGTTCTTAAATGGAAAATGCAAATGATGGTTTTTCTGTAAGAGACATGACAGTCACATTAGTAAGCTCATGAAATTCATGGCCATATATGTTTCAAATCAGTATGAGTAGAACACCTTTTTCCTTTTTTCCCTTTTTCTTTCTTTTTTTTTTTTCCCTCTCTATTCAGCGTTCAAGAAAAAAAGACCTAACAATCTCTCTTTTGATCTCTCCTGTTAACTGATCAAGAAATCTAGTATTTTTACAGAAGCACAGACATCCCTGTGCTTCCAGAAGCACACAGAGAGCCAATCTCACTCAATTAGACGGAAGGTTCAGATCCCAGATACCACAAAGACTTTATGCAGATAGCAACCAAAGCTGCAATAAGACATAATTCTGGGGTATGTCCCAGGGACATCCTTTAGTCTGATGCTGCCAGCAGAAAATGTTCCGTCTGCTCTACTACCAAGGGAAAGGCAGCAGTACCTGTTGTGGCTGTTGAGTGTGTGGAAGCCTGTTGGGCCTATTTGCAATGACCAGTGCACCCCTCAGGAGAGGTAATGTGATTTGCATCCTGACACATCCTCACACGTTCTTGAAGAGGTAAACGAAAGCATGTGTGCCCATGTAACTACCTTGGGAATGTTAGTGGTACTTTGTGCTGATTCTGAAGGAGGGTAAATACACTTTCAAAGCACAAGCCGTAAGAGTCATGGCTCCCAACTGGATGTGAGGCTTTGGCAACTGGTTCTGTTCTGCTGATTCTGAGTCAATCATAAGTGATGATAAAAGGAAAGCATGTTTAGGAAAAACGCATTTTCTGTCGAGCAAGCAGCACAAGTATAATGGAATCAAAATGAGATCCTTCAATGTTTTGAATCTTTTGTGGAGTGTGAAAGTGAAATAAGAACTGAAACAAAGCTAAATGTTTTCTCTAATAGATTCTAATTATTGACTGCTTGAAAATAAATTATAACATTCAAAAAACTACGTGATATTATTAAATTGCATGAAATTTTATGGCTAGTATATTTCTTAGTGCCTGTGGTATAATTTACTGGCCTTTTAAGACCGTAAAATGTTAGATTGAGGGCAAATAGATCTCATTTTAACAATTTTGGGGGCAGAAAAATATCTCATGTCTGACACAGGCAGATAGCAGTTACCTGTTATATATATGTGTATGTAAGATGCTGATGTGCTACAGACAGGCAAGAATGACAGCGAGATCCTGGGAAGTTGTGAATGACATCTGAACTAAATCTGCATTTACCAAGTTAGTGCAGTATCAAACCCATCTCATAAACTTTACAAAAGTCAGCGTGTAGTTGAGTCTAGCATGACCTGTATGTGCCTATATTTCTTTCAGGGATACATTTCCACCAGCTCAGAGCAGCAATATAAATAACTCACAACTGCCAAAATGCGCCAGGAAAATTGTTGCTGCTGAAACATTGAACCTTCATTCCTTTTAGAAGCCTGGTCCAGAACCCGTGTAATGCAAGGTGGCCAGGGGTCCTCACTCCCTATCACATTTCTCTTTCCATAACTAGGATCACACTGTAATCCCCGTATAAGTCTCTTTCAGGTTGTATATAATATAAGAGCAGATTTGTCTCTACACCAGACTTAAACTGAATTGTGGAACAAAAATCTCCTTTTCCTGTACACAACCCAAACCTCCCTTTTACCTTATAGGTGACAAAGGCTTACAGCTCAAGGTGATTGGCTGCAAGATGAAGGAACTAGATCAAATCAGCACAACTCAGTTGTCCACCCAATCATTCTGTTTAGCATATTTTGGTGTGGCTAAAGGTTGGTCTACATCAGATCAGATGAGAAAGGGGGATATCTGGGACGTTCTGTTGTTTTGTTGTTTGTTTTTTCATGTTAAAAACACCTCAGCCTCATGATGGAGTTCTCCCAAGTGAACCATCAAACCTCTGCCAACTGTAGAAACTCCTCCACACGCACATTGCATTCATTTCATGACGAGTTAAGGCCGGGGAAGGAAAAGCTTACATGGCTGCATGTGTATTTCAGACATCCTGCTTCAGACTTTGGCAGTCTTCCTGCTGCTGTCTTACACTTTGCTGTCTCACACCATGACCAGTCTACCAGATTACCTAGCTGTCCTCTAGTGTGCCAGGGTCAAGTTGAGCAGCTGCTAACTCACTCCTTTTGAAAGCTGGTGTGCAACTTAGAGCATTTCACTGGTGATCCTGTGCTCCTAAAAGCTATCCAACTCCTACTCAACATCATAGCAGTCATGCACTGTATAACTGCTTAGCACTAAGAAGTGATCCCAAATTTCTCTGAAGAAATGATTGTCCTTTTAAAGCTGCCAGTGTAGTGCTATGAACAAGAATAATTAAAGGTAGGATAGGGTATTTGCCTTGGACGCATCTCAAGGAATGTCAAAAAAAGTGCAGCTTTTTAAACAGCATAAGAGAGAAAGATAATTCTGCAAATCATCATCCTTACTCTGGATTAGACATTATGGAAAACACTTATTCACTGAAGTTACCACATACAGAACTGATGAGTTAGAGACAAAAGTTAGAATATTTTCCCTGTGAAGGAGCCAAAGAATGAGAGGTAGAGGGAGAGAGAGGGAAAGAGCAGGGATAGAAGAAGAAAGGGGGGGAGGGGGAGTCCCAAGATCAACAGGGTTAAGAAGGAGACCTGGCAGTCCATGCTATATTAAAGTAAGTGAATGGATGATCTAAACAAAGATAGATCTCAGTGCCTGACAGAGGCTACGTTTTAAGCAGTTGTTAGCTTAAGACCCTTTCTGAGCCTATTTGGCTCCTATCCATGTATTCTTGCATGTGTGCTGAGAAACTCACATCAGCAGCAATTATTTTCCTTCTATTTTCAGATCCCTCAGCCACTTTGGCACTTACCCCTCAGCTGTCTCCTTTCCTTTGGCTGGCATTCAGGGCATATTCCTTCTGTTCTCTAAGTGCCCCGTGTAAGGCTTCATATGACAAAGCAACTAAGAATAACTTGGAAATCTCAGCATCAGTGATGGATTAAGGGCCTTTGGCAGACATTTATACCTTCTGTTTCAAGTTCAAGGCAAATTCCTTTGATCTTTCCTTATCTACCGTATTTTTACACAAGCATGTAAATGAAAGAGCAAACAAATAAGCAAAGTCTCCTGGGGTCACCAAAATTATAGACCATATTGGAAAAGCTTTCCCTTCTAGAAGGAGAATGTGAGGAAGCTCTTTTGTACTACAGGGATGAATGTAGTCTAACAGTCTAAGTAAAATGGAATTATCCTTAGCAGCACAACTACGCATGTTATCCTTAGACATATGTTCTGTATATGTATATTAATGTTTCTTTGCTCCTATTTAATCATTTTAGGTGTGATTTTTCAAAATTGCGTAAGTGACTTCCCACCTTAATTGAATTGAATTGCATAATTACTGAAGATGACAGCATGGGGCCAAATTCTACCCTTGACATCTCTGACTTCTCTGGGAATTGGGTACATTCAGAACACCACAAACTTTTGCAGAGGCTGAATATGCAAAGTTTGCATAATTGTAGCAGTCTGGTATGGCCTTTTGGAATAAAGATCAGAATTACTGCTGCCCAGGGACTGCTGACACAGCCTTTGACACATGCATCATTTAAATTAAATAATAATAATAATAATAATAATAATAATAATAATAATAATAAAGAAAATAAAATAATTTTTAAAAAGATCTGTTTTTCCCCAAGTATTTGTGCTGGACTTTTTCTAGTACTTCTCTATCGTTTGGAGTGAGTGTTGTGGACTCTTTTACGGCAGGTGTTCCATTGCAAAGTCGTAAAACTTCCTGATCACTGTTCTCTCTGTAGCAGTGCCATTTCCAATTCAGTACCACCCACAGTGGAGAAACACTGCAATGGGCTGTAATTGTGATAGTTCTAACGAAGTTCACAGAACGCTTCCTTCTGGCCATCCATTCAGGTGGCTTTAACAGATATTAGCCCAGAAGGCTTTTGTGCAGAAAAAGATGAATGTCTCATGATGGTTCCACCTGGATGAACTTTTCATGGAGTTGCTTTACTAAGTGAAGCAACATCTCTAGGTGGGAAGACATCAGCCTTCTCTTGGGAAGAATGGTAATGTGATCATGGTAACAGAGTCAGCTAGAAGGAAATAAACAAACAGATTTTGTCTTGTATGTGCAGGGTACCGTGTATCTACTGGCTTATGAATTCCTTAACCTGCTTTAGCCACAATAACCACCTGAACATAAGCAGTTTACATCATAAATTAACTAGATTGATTTTGATAGAAGACGGTTAGGCATTGCTGGCAACACTGAATGAGTGATAGCATCTCACACCACAAAGGGTGGTGATAGGCAGTTGTGGCATGAGCTACTGTTCATATCCAGTTCCTACTGCAACTGAACACATCTCTTCATATGCTCAACAGCTAGCCTATTTAGAACTGGGAAACGTGTGGTAATGCTGTGTTTTTTTAATGTGAAATGTCAGAGCACAAAGCTGATACCTTCATTACTGCAAGCCAATGGTATGAGAATGAAGTACAAACCCACAGGTTACATTAAATTCTTGTATACCACCACGGTGGGGGAAAAGTGATTCCAGTTTCTGAAGCATCTGATAATAGCATTTGTGGAGTCTGAATGGGGAACAAAATCCCAGCTTCTTTTACTCATGTGAATAGTTTTGTGCTAAGCTATTCTCAAAATAATCATCAATTCCCACTTAGCGCTTCCCCCCATAAATTAGTTCCTATGATGTATAACAGCCACTGAAAGAAGAATTGAACAGGGGAAATTAACTTGCTTTTCAATAACAGAAATTTATCAAGGCCACAGTTTTTACTGGGACAAAAAACAATTCATTTAAGCCTTGTCAAGATTCCTAATTAAAAATCCTCTACTCTCAATAGCAACTTGCAAATACTGGGCTTAATTTGGAAGTTAATAATGTTTCCACACATTTGTGCTAATTCTCCTATAGTAGCCATGACTCTCATCTGATAACTTAGAGCACTGTGCCCAAGCCAGCAGTAAATGACTTCCCTCATTTCCATCCAAAAATTAAACTTATTCAGCAGTGGGGGAATGTGGGAATTTGAAGCTGTATTTACTGTCTGGATTTCAGCTCATTGTATGAATAAGACCCCTCTCTCTTAGGCTTAGGCTGATGTATCAGATATTGTTGGCCTGAAAACCTTAGACTTTTTACTGTGAATCAGCTCCCACCAGGCTACTTGCTGCCTGGAAGGTCTCCAGTGGTCAGTTTGTGTATGAACAACTTGGGTCCCAGATCACACTTACAGAAGATCAAGCTGCCAGCCATGAGTCGAGCTCAACTCTACCTTTCATTATTTGTGAGCCGAAGGAGGTTTCTTCCTTCAAAGACTTCAGAAGCACAGATCTTCAGAATGTTCAAGGATAAGTTTTCTCTTTTAGAAGATTATAATTAAGATTATTCAGTTCTCTGCTAGTAGATTATAATTTCATAGGTAGTCACTAAAGCCTATTGCATGCTGACTGGATTTTTTATTCAAACTACTATGTGAACTTGAAAGAAAACAATTATTGATCTTCATCAGCACATAACAGTTTATCTTCTACTTATAGAAGGATATTACAATGAAGAACTTGACACACGACAAATCTGCAGTAAGTCAAAACTCAACATCTGTTACATGTCTCAAAAATGTTTTACTTGGAAGCAACACACGTTCTGCCTGCACTCTACATCACTAGCACTATTTGCCTGCACCATCTCATCTATCTCTTTAACAGTTGCCTCCTTGCTTACAATCTGTGAGACGAACATGCAGAGCAAATCATATATTGAGGGGCCCGATCCTTGATTTTTTTCTATCCACTAGCAATCTCATTGCCTCAGTGGTCAGTATGTTGCCAAAGTTCCTGGGGATATCACCTGAAAACAGACAGTTCTAAAAACAGATCTGAGAGAGGAACAGGAGGCAGCTTTTCTTATATTTATAGGGAAGGGTTTTCTAATCATAGATCATAAAAGCTCTGAGTTTAAAAAATCAGACTGGATGTAATGGAAGATGTGGTTTCTGGCTGCCCACAAGGCTGTCATGAAATTTGAACTAAACTGTATCTTCTAACAAAACAGCTGAAAAACAGACTTTACTTTGCAGATGTTTACAAATACTTTTTAAAAAGCATAAAAAGACTCTCATAAGGAGAATCAGACTTTCTGTTCTTAGTTTTATATATGTTGTATATAAATACATCCAACAGTCAAAAAGCAACTCAAGAAATAGCAATATGAAGTTTAAGGGGAAAAAAAGCCTCAGTACAATTATTTTGTCCTGGCTTCTTGTTGTTTTTTTTTTTGTTTCTTTGTTTCTTTGTTTCTTGTTTCTTGTTTGTTTTTCTAAATTTAAATATTATTATTTGTCCTTGAAGTTTCAGAGACATCTTGTTGCACACCTCTCAGTTTAATTGTCTTAGGAATCATTAAGACCAAAACCAAGTTAAAACTAGGTACTAGTGAGACATTTATTTTTAATCCTTGAAGACTGGCATACATAACAATTTATGAACTCGAAGATGCAATGTACAAATTATCTGCCTACAGGGAACCCTCCCAGGACCTTCCTAGCTAATACTATTTGTTGTCCCTTTGAGAATCATTAAGAAAACTTCTCCCCATGTTATTAGGACCTAGTCTAAAGCCACCAAAACCAAGAGAAATCTTTTCAGTGGCTTCAGATCAGGCCATAATTTCTGAGACACCACCACGTTTTGAATTTGATGAACTATGATTCCTCAGCACTGGCAGCACACACTGTCACATCAAGGTCACATCAACCATGAAACACAGCCAGTGCAAGCAGCCAGCCTTCCTTTAGTAACACGAGAGAAAATCCAGTGGTCTATGTGTTTTTGGAATTATCAATTTGCACCCAATGCACAGGGAAAGAGAGAGAGAAGAGTGGCTCTCGGCTTTGCCATTCTACTTTCTTTTTTTTTTTTTTTTTTCTTTTCCAATTTAAACATAGTACACTTTATGTAGCAGTTATTTTTGCACACTCAAAATGGCATTTTATTTTGGTCAAAGTTATAGGTGTCTTGACCTATTGAGCTGACATCATTTGATGAGGCCCACAGTTTGACCTTCTGTATGTTGTCATATAATTATTAGAGATTTCACTTTTGTTAGATAAAGCACAGTTATACAGGTGTTCTGAAATAATGATAACCAACAGAAATAGCTGAACTGAACTTAACTGAACTTATGCATGAGTGTTTACCCAGCGACTCACTGCAACACTGAAAAGACAAAATCTCACAACAGTTCTCCAGCCAGCCAAGTTCAAACAATCTGGAAGATGCTCGCTGCCTCATAAAGCTCATATATTTCAGCCAAAAGAGGGAGCAACACACCTCTGTTACTAGGGATACTTAGAATAGAATAAAATACTTGACTGTGGAGGATTTCCAGAGATGTCTGGGACCAAGGTCACACAGTTCAAACCAGTACAGTTAATACCCTGTTCATCTAAACCACTGACAACTGCTGCTCAGGTGAGCAGCAAAATATGGAAGCGGAGACAATGCCATTTCTGTAATATTGTAGTGTTCTGTGCATTAATAATCACTCTCACAGAGGCAATAAATATCCAAACTTCTTCACACAGATCCAATTATTGTGTAGTAATTAATGTGTGCATGCAGTCCATCCTGACCTAAACCACAGTCATAGGAAATGCATTTTGAAACTTAATAGTCTCACTGAATTTGTATTATTTCCAATGACCATGAAAATAAGCATGACTACCGACAAACGGTTCTGAAAGTCTAAAAAGGGTTTCATTATCTGTTATAGCTATTATAAAACATGAAATAAATAGATGCAAACAATCCTCCTACATATGAAATCTCATTAAAAAGAGCTCCAAATGTCATCACTTCCTCTGGGTCTGCTGTCACATATTTGACTTCTTTAGATATACAGGTTTATCTTCTTGCCAGAGCGAAAGATTTACTGATACTGAAACAGCTTTAAAAATATATATAAAAATCTTACTCCAAAATATACACAAACCTGCATTTATAAAAACAGCAAAAATACCTAGAGTTGTCATAAATGTTGTGAAACAATGCTACACTTTCTGCTCTCAGACTTTATATCTAACTGCTGCTCTAATGTAAAGAACACATTGGCCTCATTTCTATATGAAGCAGGTGGTTTCTTCCACCTTCCCTCTGAAACATCTGGTGCTGGCTATGCTCAGAGACAAGTCGGTAGAGTAGATTGATATGAAGTCTAATTTGGTATGGCAAATCCTCTGGGACAAATTCCATCATAGTGTATGGATGTACCATGACTCTGAAATCAACAATGTTGCATAATTTATATCACAATAGATTTGTCCCAGTTAGTTGGGTCTGGGAGTTGACTTTTTGCTGTCACTGTTTGTTGTTTGTTTTCCTTTTTAAAAAGGACTTTGTTGAACTGTAACAAATAAATACACTCAGAACTGTGTCTACTTTAGCATATAAACTCCTGGGTATAGTAATAGATTTTCTGTAAAGCAACAGAATTCCAACAAGAAAAAAAGGACCCTGTTTCATGAGGTGGTAATATTCATCATGTCAAGAACTTCTATATTGGGCAGTATGATGGGTACTCTCCAGCTCTATACTCAACAGAAGCAACACTTCATCAATGAGAATGCTATTGACCACCTGCCGTCATCCCTGACAGTCAAATCTTTTACTTCTTTCATAAATGCATACACAATTGAATTTAAATCAGAAGCAGTGATTTTTAACTGGAAACAATCTGAGAACCTGTGACCTATACACATAGGGAGCCAACAGATGGTTCAACAGGCCCTGGGAACAAAGGAAGAAACAAAATGAATGAATGGCCTTGTCCTCATCCTCCTGTTCTCTGTTTTTTGGGAAGTCAGAACTTGTAGATCATTTGATTTCTCTCCCATTGAGAAGTTATTTATTTTTACTCATCCCTTTCTAGGCAAAGTTGTGCTCTTGTTAGAATTAGCAGAGACTTTTTTCCTTTATGAGAACTATTATATTTCTCACATTTAATTAAAAAAACTTTTTTTCAGAATTTAACAAAATCCCTAATGGTCACACAGCCATTCCCTCTGCAGAGCTTTGGTTATATTTACTCCAGGCAATGGTAACACCACAGAAAGGCTCTCACATAAAAGTAAACTTGAAAAACTATGAGTTTGCATAGCCAAGCTGGTGACAGACCTCTCCTACCTGATAGTAAGCCTCCATGAATATAGTTGCAAGCTGTAGACACAATCAACCTACATTCTACCTTTATTTCAGGAACTAACATGGATTCTTACATGCATCCTGAATATAGAAAACAACAAGTATTCATTACAATCAATTGAGTGTATTATATTGTGACCTCTCAGCTGTAGCAAGATCTTTCACCCAGCAGAAATCATTCGATGTGAAGGGCCCTTGAGCACAAATTAAATGAAAGTAGACTGCAATCGAGGGAAATTATAGTCATAACTACCATAAAAATGAAGTCAGCTCTTTCTCTGCATGATCACAGTAAACAGTGCAGATGCGCTCTGTTATCAGCATTGATGCAGGTGCCAAAATTCCTTCCTGCTAAAATAGTTTTATTAAAATGCCTTTATCCTTAAGGGATGTGTCATCAGTGTTACACAAAAACAAAGACAGAAGCAAGCCGTGAAAATACAATAGGAGCCCAGGAACCAGTTTGATCTACTAGTGCCATTATAATATCAATGAATGTCTAATGGCAGACATTACACTTCAGATGTGAGAAGAATCCATACATTGCCTGCCTAAGTGATGTGTGTGGGATTGTACAAAACACACTCAAAGTGTTCTGCCCCAAGAAGTTTGCCAAAATCACCCTCTGAGAAGCCCAGACCACATACTCATTTAGAAAATTGAATGTTTTCTTATACCTTCCAACTGCTTCTTCAATGCAGCATTTACAGGTGTTTTTGTTTGTTTGTTTGGTTGGTTGGTTGGTTGTTTCTCTACAAAACTTATAAAGAAAGGGATAATGCCTACAAAGCGGTTAATACTCAGAATCCAAGCTAAAATAGCCAAAATCTAAGAAAACATGGAATCTGCTTGCCAACTGTTACCAATCAAAGATACAAAATATTACTACTTATGACCACATTTATCAGAGAGAATTCACTAGCTGGTATAGTGTACTACAGACAATAAAAGATCATAGAAAGTACAGAGATATTGTTCTTCTGAGCAAAACCACCATCTTCAGGGCTTTAAAACTTTAAATAAAAATAGGGGTTATTGGAGACATTTTTTTTTTTTTGAGATTTCTAAGAGAAGCCCAGTGCCAAATTTTAGAATAAGGGGGTATTTCACAAAGGTAGAAATCTCCGAGTTTCCTAAATAAATGAATGCAAAACCCTTAATTATCTTTTAGGATTCAGAGACCTTCTCACATGTAGATAGAAGACTGAAGGAATGACAGACCACTGAAGCTGGCTTTATTTCAAAAGACACCAGGAAAAAGGGGTGGGGAGAGGGGAAGGCAGGAAGGAAGGAAGGAAGGAAGGAAGGAAGGAAGGAAGGAAGGAAAGGGGAGAGAAAGAGAGAAAGAAGAAAGAAAGATAGGTTAGGAAATCCTGGTCGTAAACTACATGAGGATACTTTAACAATACAATTCACAAATGTATCCACTAAATCTTCTAAAATCCACTAAGGGAATCCCTTAAAGGCTAACTTCTAGTACATGTTAAAGATTAATTTATGATGCTGACTGAAAAAATGCAAATACAAACAAAACATGTCGTCTTAATTGAACTGCTTGCAAAAAACATACCCATTTCTATCAGTAACAGACAGCATGCTCTGGGGACCAGGACAGATGGATGGAAAACAAATAGTGAAAAGTCTGAACTGATCAGCTCTAACATCACATTAGGATTCCCTTCTCTTTCCATTCTGAAACTGTTAAAAGCTGAACAGTTGGGAAAAATATCAGAGGAAGGAAAACATTTTTCCCCATGAAAAAAAAAAAAGAAAAA
>CM021766.1:42874933-42909598 GCA_011076525.1 Nettapus auritus
GAAAAGAAAAGAAAAGAAAAGAAAAGAAAAGAAAAGAAAAGAAAAGAAAAGAAAAGAAAAGAAAAGAAAATGCACAAACCTGCTATCTGTTTTATTTATAGCCTCAGCTCTTTATTGAGACAGCAAATATTTGCATCTTTCTTTTTTTTTTTTTTTTCCATTAAAGATTTTGGAAAAATGTAATGGAAAATCAAATTACTATTTGTCATAGTCCTGTCTGAGTCCCTCTCATAGACAATCATCAATCTGCTGTAATTGGACCCAACAGTTGCGTCCCACATGTTTCCAAGCCAGCTGGATCTGGCAAGTTTCCAAGTACTGTCTTTGCTCCGGGTCTCTCCAACACATTTCTGGTTACAGAAATCCTGTCTGAAGCCCTCTGCAAGGGATCCTGTAGCGCACCTGCCCAGGGCTTAGGACAAGAGGTAAAACCCAATTCAGCTCTGCTGTTAGACATGTTCTTCCAGAATTACACCTAGCTGTAGCTGCTCTGATTCATAGCTTTATTTTAAAAAATAAAATTAAAAAAGAAAAAGCACTTCTTACAAACATGCATTTAATTTCAGCTACTGCTAGAGCATTACAAATTTTTGTAAAATATGCAGACACTTGAAAGACATCTCCCTTTGGATCATTTGTATTTAATCTGTGCCCTTGAGGAAGGACAACAGTCCACTTGCCTCCCAGCTCCTTCAACTGTTTCCTTTTTCCAGAAGCAGTTCAGACATACCTCCTTTTCTTTTATGGATATGTCTCCTTTACAGTACCTGAACACCAATCTTTTTCTTCTTCCTTTCCCTGATTTTTTTCCATATTAGCCCCTGCTTCCTCTTCTTTATAAGTAGCTGGACTGGAAACACATGAAAATCAGTGACTCCAACGGTAGAAACTGTTTTATTCTACCAAAGTGGAAACGTTTGCTAAGACCTTGACTGGCCTCAGTGCTACTATAAAACGGATATTCTTTTCTACTTTGAAGGTTACAATCATAAACGATGTTTATAAACCAAAGAAGAATTCTTGTCCTGACAAGGGCATTTTTCCCCCGCTGTGACCCTATAGCTCATATCTCTATGTATTAGAAAATCAAGACTTTGTTGCAGGAGGTTTACCGTAACAGTGTATAAATACACTCTCCCTTCAGAGTCCAGGACATGCGTTATACTAACATGGCTAGAATGCCTCCAGTCCTGATCTGAACTTCCTGCGGTAACTTGTGGGGTGCTGCCCTGGTGGCTTCTGACCATCACACTACTGCTTCTCTTTCCTTTTTTTAATTGACATTTATGGGAGGAGAATGTGCTTCAGATGCAATCAAAGAAGTATCTATCTATGGGCTCGCAATTGAAAACAATCATTTTGTGCTAATGGTTCTTTACAAAGAGCATTGTTGCATGTAATAATTCATCAGTACAAAAATATAAACATGAAATTAAGGCATAAGGAGCCTCTCTAATTTAATGATCCATGAAACAGATAACTTCACAAGATTTTGTGAAGGGTTTTCAGGCTAGAGAACACAGATACTCCTTCTTGAAACATGAATTCAATACTTATCCCTAGGCTCTTCATTTGTCAATTTACTACACAAACAGGTCTCTTGATCCCTGTGTAGCTATAATGTGGGTCCAGTCTAATTTTGAAAACATCTTGTAAACTGAACCTTGTCTCAAGCTGAGCTCTCCAGATCGGTTAGTCAGGTCAACTCACTGAACATGCAAGCCCCCAGCTATACAATCAATCATGAAGTCAGGATTTCAGTCTGTGAGTATTTTAGAGTGTATTTTAAATAAAACAATGCTGAAACTCCTTGCCTCCTGACCTTGTGGTCCAAATAATAAATTGATATACTCAGCCAAACACTGCTGCTTCTAAGAGATCCATTTAAATTAGCATAACTCTTTCTTTCTCTTCTCATCATTTACCACCTAATGGATCAACTTATAAGACAAAAACCAAAAAATAAGTCAGAAACAATTAAGGAAGATTTGTGTATTTTATATCGGAGGTGGCCGCACATGAGATCTGAGAACAAAATTCTGAAAGCTTGATGGTATCACAGATGAGGATACCTGTAATCTTAACAATATAACTTCATTTCCTTCCTTACTAACAAGCTAGTCTCTAAGATTAAGAATTGTTTATTTTTTTTTAATTACATAGAATTTTTTTTTTACCCTCCATGAAGTATCTTTTGAGTCATGCCTTGTAATTGGTTTCAGTGGTGGGTTAACCTTGGTTGGCTGCCAGGTGCCCCCCAAGCCACTCTCTCACTCCCCCTCCACATCAACAGGGAGAGAAAATAAGATGAAAAAGCTTATGGGTCAAGATAAGCACAGGGAGATAGCTCTCCAATTACCATCATGGGCAAAACAGACTCAGCTTGAGAAAGATTCATTTAATTTACTGCCAACTAAAAATAGAGTAGGCTAGTGAAGAACAAAACAAAACAAAAAATTATAAACATCTTCCTCCTTGCTCCCTTCTTCCCAGGCTTAACGTCCTGACTTTTCTACCTCCTCCCTCCCCCAAAATGACAGAGGAGAATGGTGAATGCAGTGTGCAGTCAGCCTATAACTGTTCCTCTCTGATTCTCCTTCATCCTCACACTCTTCCCCTCCTCCAGCATGGGGTCACTCCCACAGGATACAGTTCATCGTGAACTGCTTCAGTTCATCGTGAACTGCTTCAGCCTGGGTCTTTTCCATGGACTGCAGTTCTTCAAGAATTGCTCCAGTGTGGGTCTTTTCCATGGGCTACAGTCCTTCAGGAATAGACTGTTCCAGCATGGGTCTACCAAGCGTCACAGTTCCTGCCAGAAGAGTAACTCCTGCATTGGCTATCCACCGGCTGCAGCTTCCTTTAGGGCATATCCACCTATTGCAGTGTGGGGTCCACCCCAGCCTGCAGTGTGGATTTCTGCTCCAGCATGGTCCTCCATGGGTTGCATGGGGACAACTTGCTTCACCATTGTATTCTCCATTGGACACAGGGAAATCTCTGCTCTGGCAACTGAAGCACTTCTCCCCCCTCCATCTTCACTGACTTTGGTATCTGCCACGTTGTTTCTCTCACATTATTCACACTCTTCTCTTCTGGCTGCTGCCATGTAGTGTTTTTATCTTTTTTTGAATGTGCTATCACAGAGGTGCCACCAGCATCACTGATGAGCTCAGGTTTGTCCAGCAATGGGTCACTTTTAGAGCTGTCTCTGTCCAACACGGGGGTGGCCCCTGGTCTCTTCTCACAGAAGCCACCCCTGCAGCCCCTCTGCTACAAAAACTTGCCATGTAAACTCAATACAGCTCCTTTAAGATTGCTCAATATTTGCACTGATTGTCTCCATTCCTTGCTGCTGATTCTCATGACACTTGCCATTAATTTGTTGCCTAAAGAAATCATTCTGGAAACCTTCTGAAATAATTCACTTACTTGGTGCATAAAATTAGGCACTTCTACAATAAAGGATGTAGCTTCATCAAAAAGGCAGATTCTAAACAGAATGACTTGAGTCTTGATTCAGTGCCTTTAGGCACTAGGCTGTCACATAAAGGAATCATTAATAAAGCAAGTATAATTTGTACACCTAGAACAATTCACTGTTCACTTGGAAAAAAACTTATCAAATCATTTGATCTAAATTCCCAAGAATCCCTGGGAAAAGGGCCAAGTAATGAAAAATCCATTTCACAGAAGACCAAAGAAAGTGAAGTAGAATAGGCTTTTGATGTTATCCTCTAGACAACAGTTGACCTACAGCTAAACAAATTATAATCACTTATAACTAATCAGACTGATGTTTTTTTTGCAGTCTGTCTCTGTCTTTATCTATGCAGGTAAAATAAGCTGATGTAACACTGCATTTCTGACTGTTGTCACGTTATCCTCCAACTTCAGAAAGAATAAGAGAACATTATTTTTGTATGCAATCAACAAAGCAATAATGTCCGGGAATAAATGTTCACCTTAGGATAGGAGAAATCTCAAGCTACCTTCTCCATGCTAAAATCAGTAAAATACTTCAGTTGGAAGCTTTGCTAGCTGACTGCTGGAGGGCAGTTGGCAATTTGCTTAAATAGAGTACAAACTTATTAAGCAGTTTCTTTATATTATCCATAATGTTAACAGGCTACCATGAAAGTGCACTGTATATTAAAATGATGTACTTCGATTTAGGTGGGGTAGAGGAGTTGTCAGAAGGAAATAGAGAAATTACATGTAGTTAAGTATTAATATATTTTCATCTCAGGAAGCTGTTGATAGGCTCCCACAAATATGTCAACATTTTTACTTGGAATGAGTTCCAGTCTCATCTGACTCCCACAGCACTGGCTTGTTTCTGGGGAATCGGAAGATCGGGCCTATAAAATTCCTTCCAGGCTGAACAGCATAAACAGCAGCTGCAGGGCGTATGAGTGGCTTTTTGGCAGAAAGGCATCCTGTCATGCATTAGACCCACACTCATTAGTATTAGTGAGCATTGCTGCAGTTGGAATTAACTATTATGCACCAGACTCAAGGATAATTTAGCCCCAAACAATGAGAAGGCATATGTATTTTAACATTAGAAACAATGGTGGCATTAGCTCAGATGCACTCTTAACTCTTTAGAACTGGATGCAAAACTAACACAGTGCAGAAAGTGCTCTTGTTAGTCTATCTGAAGACTTCTAAATTAAAAAACAAACAAACAAACAAAAAAATTAAACAAAAAATAAAGTACACTCTAGTAATAGTACAAAACTAAGAAAAATTTCATGTGAAAAAAATGTGCCATAATTTGGACCCACTTGTGCACAGTACAGGGCAGATGCTGAACAGCAGCTGAAGATATTAAGAATTAGATCTCATACCATTCAGGTAGCATCTAACAGAATCAAGCTTTTCATGAGGTGATAGTATGACACTACAGAAAGGGTCATAGCAGCATTTCTCATCAATACATCTCAAAGCACATCATGAGAAGCTGGTATCGTAATGCCCAATTTACAGATAAGGAATTTGAGGCAAAAAGCTGTGAAGTACCTCCATCAAGATTTGGCAAGCTACTATTAGAGCTGAAACTAGAATCCAGTTCTCTTAAATCCTTAACTAGTCTATACATGAGCTTACCAGGAGAAAAGGGAGACAGTTTTTCTTGGACAATGATAAAGAACTGATTTTTATCAGTTCTTTATCATTGCAGGGCAGCAAGGGAGACAGACACTCTACAGAAGTCTTCTGTTTGTCTACAGAAAAAGAATCCACATATTTCTACACTTTTTATAGCCAACACAATCAACAGATTAATAAACAGCCTGGAGTGCTAAAACCATGTTTCTTGGCTTGGTTTCAGATGGCATCCAAGAAAAACAAATCCAACTGCCTTCACAGGATTGCCCTGAATAGAGTGGGATTCCTTTTAGGCAGCAAAGTTGCATGCACAAGACAAGTTGTAGGATCAAGATAAAATAGCATGCTGAATTATTAATTTTAAAATGTTTAAAATTGCAACAACCCTTTAAATATAAACTGTTTCCTACACATACTCTTGACAGTACTCTCATTAAATGCTAATAGATGGTTTTGTAACCAAACAGAGGCTTAAAAATGAATCATATTTATATACCTTAGGATGTCATGAGCAACAATATTTTGTAACTTTTTAGTGTGGAGAACCTTTTTTATGACGCATTGATATCTTCTTCTTGGTATTGAACAACACTTTATAGTATCTTACATTATGATTCTGATTCTTTTGTACAAACTTTGTGGTTGTTCCATAAATTTCAAATGTTAATTGTATAATTGGCCTTTATGAGGATAGAAGAAAGTCTTATCAAATTCACCATATTTTTATACATGCAAAGCAGTCAGTCCCTTGTGTGACATAACAATGACAAATGTGAGGTATTTTTCCTTCTGAGCTAAAAGTAATATATTACTTCTCTCATTAGAAATGTAAATATTTGGGCTAAAGAGAACTGTAACTAAGCAATGTGTTCTGAAGGTCACAATTCTCATGACCTACTTGTCTAATCCTTCTCTAGGTGTGCACATCATAATCTATTCCCAGCAAAGCTGCTGGTAATGCTGAGGTAAGAGTTAATTAAATATTTTATTCTAAGACAATTTGAAATCCTTGAATCAAAGGCACCATGCATTTTCATACTGTTGCTTCCAAAATCACTGTTACCACTTAATATAATAACAGAAATTGCATTTATGCACACTGCAGACATATCAATGCAAAGAAGCTTGATTTCAGAAGTCTTAACTTGAAATTCTGGAGTTGGGACAGAGGCAGGTGACCTAGCCATTAAAAATTCAGTCCTGTCTCAGATTTTTTCTTTTGCAACAAAACCTCGGAGCCATATTATTGGGTACATCTTGATTCTGACACACACACACAAACACAAAGTAAAAAAAAAGAAGTCAACAACTGTTCATTACCACTATTCATATGGCTCCAAGTTCATCACAGCCACTTGCTAGGGAAACCACATCATCTCTGTGTATTCGTAGCATTCAAGCTGGAAATAATAGTATGGCAAAAGAAAAGTTCTTACATGAGTTTTATATTTGGAAATGCCAAGGTAAAGAAAACAAGACAAGAGCCACACTATTTACTTAGGTACAAAAAGATGTGACTAGAGATACCTTTTTAACAATAAGGTAAGTTATTGACATTGCTTGTGTAGAAAAGCATCCAAGCATACCAAGTAAGTTGTGTGGTTTAGTGGCAATGTGGGTTTTACTTTAACAATTATTAATTACCTCATTTAATTATTAGTAGTGGCCTTGCATACAAAACTAGCATAAATATGAATCAGAAGATATAATTTCCTCTTTCTTTACACCTACAGGATTTATGAATGTTTATTATTCGTGATTAAACAATGGTGACACAAGTGTTACTATTGCTAGTCATTACAATACCAGCATCAAATTACCTCTTTTTTATTTATTTTTTTGTTTGTGCAGATCTCTAAAACTGGAAAAATGTAATTTTATTAGTAACTAGCAAATTAATTACATCAGTGCACCCTCCTACAGGCATAGGCATACACACAAATTATTGTGATGTAAAAGCAAGGTATGCATTTAGAAACACAATAGACTGATAGAGGGATTTAAATGGTATAGCTTAATTTGGGTGCATGCATGTCAACAGAAGGAAATAACTTCTATTTAATTTGGGCTAGCATTTAAAGGGGATTTACACTGATACACAAATAAGTTGTTTGGAAACTCTTAGAAATTGCTGCACAAATTACAATAGGGTAACAGGCTACTGTGTATCAACTGATCCAGTGAGATAACCAAAGACAGCTTAGCCATCTTTCCATGAAACTTAAACTAATTCATATAATTTCTCATCTGTCTTGGATAGACGTACAGTCACTCCAGACCAACTGATATGCAATGTCTTATCAAGCCACTACGTTGGATGAGGAATGGGAGAAATTGGTCCAACTTGTGCACTATAGAAACAACTAAATGACCAAACTAAAATGGGATAAACTATACTTTGTTCTGGGGGTCTGTTGGTCTACACTGGTACTGGTGTCAATTTCCTTTATCTAGATGGAATCTAAGTGTGCATTTTAAATGACAGTGTAGGTCAGTTTGAACCATTATATTTACACTAGGTTTATTTTAATTTGACTTAAGTTCATTAGAAATCATTATAATTAAACTAATATATTCTTAAAACAGAATTCTGAATGAGAATGCAGTCTCTTTCACCAGTAAAAGTATATTGTTAAAAATGCTTTCTAATCTTCTCATTAGACAGGCCAAAATTAATCCTAGTAGAAGGCAGTAGAAGGTCCAATTAAGACTTCTATTTCTTGCCAAGAAACTTTTAATTGCTGTAGTCTTCTGCATCTGCAAAAGGTGGAAATATTTGTGAATGCAAGGAAATTATACATATCTGATTTACTGGTGGCAGAAATTTAATCATACCTGAGAAAATTCTGTCAGGTAACCCAGAAAGAGTTAATTATCACACTTGGAAGAAATATTTCTACAGCTTTAGCAATCCAAATTAAAAATATAAAACCTTTTGCTCCTCAGACTCAAGAACTACAGCTAATTAGACTGAATCATAATACTCCCTTAAAACCAATACATATTAAAAGAAGCGTATTTAAAAGACTAGGAAAAAAAAAATTTAAATATAAAGAAAAAGTAATGAAATTAGTAAATTCTTCATGATTCTGCAGATCAGTATCAAAGGGTTTACTGTCATCATCTTTTAATGTCAAACTGTATGAAAGAGAATTTCTCTACGTGTTTTGAAGCAGGAACATCTCAAAAGAGATTTAGTGGGTATATTGCTTTGGATGGAAGTGCCAAAATACACAGAAAAAATATTACTGTCCAAGATGTCCAATCTGATTTCTAAATAAAAGAAGTAATAGCCTGAGTATCACCCATTACAGGAATCCCAGTGGTTTAGGAATCACTCTGTCTAAAACAGAGCAAAACATCTCAGCATACACAGGAACAAACAAGGCCCTGATCCAGGAAACTGTTCCCTGCTGAGACTACTTGAGATCAATTAGACTCAGAATTGACATGAGACATGGCTTATTTAGAGCAGTTTGCAAGACTGAGGCCAAAAATATAAAAGAAAACATTAAGAGAAATTCCTCACTGTACCAAAAAAAAGCTCCTTCTGTATTTTTTTTTTTTTGATCTTCCATTTTAGTTGTTCCTTCTATTAAATTTTAATGTTGTAACATTATAAGATATTAGGAAGGCCAAGCCGATTTTTTGTATTATTATTCTTAGCATTTTTTGTCTGTAAGAATGGATATTAACACTTTTAAAATATATGTTTGAAACAAGCAATTTCACATGTACAGCTAATACTCAGTGAGAATTCATAGATGGCCAAAACATTTCTAGAGGGCTGAGAAATTTTAGGGGAAGGTGTTCCCCAAAAGTCAGCCTACACATTTATCTTCTCTCCCAGAAAAAAACACCCAGATCTCTTATATTCATTAAAAAGTTTCTCAGCTCATCCATATGGGTATAGATGGTGTAAACTGCTGGTTATGGAGACAGGCCACTCTGAGCTGTTGTGATTCAAGTGGTGGCATAGATTTTAAAATAAAGCAATGCTGTCAGTGCTGTTAAAGACTGATCCTCTTACATTTCTGGTTTGGCTGCCATTGAAACTATTGCTGATGTACAGTGTTGGTTATTCTCAGCAATTCAGTAAACTTGGAAAATTTGCAGAAAAAAAAAAAAAAAAGGAGAGAAATGTCCCACTGTACTTAAATATGCATAGTATATCTACAGTTTGAATCCATTAGTTTAATTAAAGTGAACTTATTAAAAAAAAAAAAAAAAAAAAACTGATTCACCACAGAGCTTGTATGCTCCTCCTGTTTTCACTGCTTTAAGGGGAATGCAAAAGCAGACAGTTATCCCAGCAGGAAATAGCACCGAGATATTTCATGGATTTATACAATTTATAGAATTTAAAATCAAAGGAGACCATCAGATCATCTCATCTACTTCAGGTACATTTTAGTCCGTTATGTTTTGTCTAGGCATCACTGCACTCAGCCTTCTCTAACTTGTGTTGCTAAATGCCTGTCTACCAAAGTGGTGAATCAACCACTCCCCTGGGGTTTTTGTTTTGGTCACTGTCAGTTAGGTGGTGGTCTCTGTGGCCCTTGCTGCAGCCAAGAATTAACCTTAGGCAAAAAAAAATGTCACAGTTTTGTGTGGCACCTTCTTCTAGGACATTTCAGACATGTTGCAACTCCTTGTGCTTGCATGTGAAGTTAAGACTGATGTAAGGACACAGCTCCTTGACAGTTCATGGCCCTTGAGGACTCTGGCATCTGGAGTGGCAGGTATGTCATGGTGTCATGACAAAATCTGAAAAGACAGCTTTTGTCCCTCAGGAGCAAGCTGGTGGGGATGCCATTCTGAGTGACAAATTTCTTCCCAGAAAGACAGGTGTGAGGTGTTCTAGGATTATCAGCCAAAAATGACTGGGAGACTCTATGACAAATGACTCTAACTGACAAAAAGGACTCTAGCATCTGAACAAGCAGGCATAAATATAGATTATTTTTTTATATATATATTTATATTTTTTACATAAATCAGACAGTTCTTCACTTTGCTTCTGTGTAGATTTTTGAAACTAGGACATTTGTGAAGGCATTATTATCTGTGCTACAGGTCTAACACAGCTGGGACTAGCAGCTGGCTTCAAACAAACATAGGCTGCTCTTCACTGTCTCCTCTTCCTCTGTCATTTTGGCCACTGACTTTGAAAGTGCACTTCCTTCAATTCAAACTTCCTGCATCACTGACACAAGTAAGGAGACTGGATTAGGTTGTGTATTAATGTATTTGAAGTAATTTGAAGACAGCTGCTATCCTTTCTCAATCTGTTTAGCAACCAATGTAATCATGACTAGCATGATAACACAAGTAGGCCCATGTAGAGGAGTATGTTCACCAACAGTAGGTCAAAATGGATCGATACGATCACAGCTGTCAAAAACAAAGTCATTCAAAGGACTTCTGAAGAAGCTGGAAGGAATTTAATGAAGGGATGTAGCTACTCTATCTTTATGTTCTTGAATAAGAACATGAGGAGACACAACAGGGGTATATTTGTCAAGCCTGAAGGAAGTGAATCTCCCACAGGGCCCAAAAAGTGAAGGAGCTGTAATGCTGAATTAGAAAGAAAAGGAAAAGCACAGAGGTGCATATCAGGAGACCTATGTGATTCCTTCATTGAAGTGCAGGGGAGCTGTGCAATGACATAGAGGAAAAGGGTATATTCAGAACCACTATTACATCTTTCATTAGTGAAACAGGAGAGAGAGAGAGACAGAGAGAGAGAAAGGAAGAAATGAAGGAAAGAAGGAGGAAAGAAAGGAAGAAAGAAAGAAAGAAGGAATACCTGTATCCTTATCATTTCTCTTTCTACTTCTCATCTGCAATACTGTAACTGCAGTGCCAGGAAACTTAACAAGGGGATATTTATTCCTTTTCTTTCTTTTCTTTTTTTTCCCTGCAGCAGCCAGTCTTTCCTGCTTTCTCTCAGGTGGCACCAAATTCTAAAACTCAAGGAAGAACTTAGTGTGTGAGTGGGATGTAGTGTAAAGGAAAGAAGGGGGAAGAGAAGGAAGAGAATGGAAGAGAATCAGGTGAATGTCAAAATAAGCAAGTAAAGGAATCTATAGGACCAATATCAAAGCAGCAAAAGCCACAGTGGTTCAGAACCTGAGGCTAATGTAATTTACTTTGATGCCTTAGGACACTCAGTTCCACACAATCCACTGTCAAAGTCAATTATAAATATTACAGTATCTGCTACTGAAACCGATACAATCCATTCAGAAGAAAACATCAAATGCTGTCTGTAAGGTACATGAGCACTTAATGACAAGGATTTATACTAAGATACAAACAAAATGAACAAGCTGTACAAAAGAGCAAACCAAAGCTAGGTGTCTTCTGTTTCTCTAGTTTTAATACATGTACTCAGTTTCTCACGACATTACTTTAAACTAACTTTCTTCTAATATAACAGCACTAGAAAACAAATGACAAAGGAATTATTGTTTAACACAGGCCCATAAAATTACTTCCATAAGTCTACATTAATATACCAATATAGGCAACATTATTAGATTTTTAAAACACTCAGAATCTGGCAACTTCTGCTGAAATCAGCAACACCATATATCTCTCACCACACGACTTTACCACTACTGAGAGGATGATCCACTCTTGACTGTGACGAAGTGCTGCTATTTGAAAAAGGAAACTGTGCTGGTAGGCATAGGGAAGTGCTTTGAAGAGCCTGCAATCAAAGTACGGTCTCTTTTTGTCAAAGATATACAGGCAGAACTGTTCAATTAGAGCTGGAACTGCTCCCTGGATTTTTCCCCAGTTTTAAGGAAGATGGGTGAGTAATGTTTTTCACTGGATCTGTTTGGCTAACACCAGCCTGTTATGGCAAAAGAGGACCTCAGCCATGTTTTCTGTCTTTACCCTTCTCAATTCATATGCAGTTGCACTGTCCTTCAGCACACAGGCTCTAACACTTTGGAAATTCCAGTTGGCACAGAGCAGAACAGTATGTGCCCCCAGAAACACATGCTGTTGTGAGCACATCAAATCTGCTTCCCTCATTAAAGCAGTTTCTCAACAAGCAACTTATGATGTTCTAGTTCTACCACATGACAGGGTATCTTAAAGATCAACAAAACTTGCAAAATGAGTATTATGGTAAACATAATCCCATGGCTTGAGCTTGCTTAACGAATCATAGAAATCATTAAGATCACACCACACAAGTACAAGTTTACTTTCTCTCACGTTTTCTGCTTCTAGCATTAACACATGATTCTAGGAATAGCATACATATACTGACCTTAAATTCCAGTGCATATACCCTTCCTCTTAGGAAAAAGTGGAGTGGGCCTCACTGGCAGTCAGTACCCTGCCAGGTGATCAGGGAATATAAAGGCCATACCAAGTGGTGACATGGGCGGGAAATGACTAGTGGATCACTTACCACTCCCTCACCTAGTGTATAAATTCAACACAGGTAAACAAATTGCTAGGAGGTGTCTACAAGTTCTCTTGCAAAGCTGGTTAGTCTTCACCAAGTAGGACTTCTGAAAAAGAAGGGCAACCAAAAGGAAAAAAAGCTTCTCTTGTCAGAAAGATCAAAAGAACCCAACTATTCCCAGTACCCATTTGTCTTAGCTGTGGACCTAGGGGTCCAGTTTCCTGAGAAGGCATCAAAATTGCTGTAACTTTGGCACAACAAATGATCTCATTTAGTACCCTTCTTGTAGTCTGGGGCTTCTTACTTTAGCACCACAATCCTTCTATGGAAAACTTTCTAATATATTTATTTACATTAATTACAGAGAAGGATCATTGAATCTTAATGTAAGATGAGAAGATAAGACAGGATAATGGATCTGATTTTCGTTTCTAATTTCCAACAGCTCGTCAAGCCAGACCTAGACAACTGACACAAGGGTACCTCATGGGAAGCAAGCTGGTTTACAAGATGCATTTTGCTAGCGAACAAACCACTATGGTACAGGCAGGCTCAGTGAAAACAGAGCCAGCAAAAGCAGCAAGAATGCACCAAAGTGATACTCTAAGTGACTGTGGATATCCTTCATGGAGAAAAACTGTACTTCTACTGTTCTTCTTGAAAATAGATGCAAGATTTGTTTCCAGGCCTATTCATTTGACTTGTCTTGAGTATGTTAACAACTTATTCCTGTATTTCTCTCTCTTTATAGGAAGGATTCCAGTTAAAATTGTGGTTAGCACAGGAGACTAGTTTTAGTCCACACTCTTAGCACAGTAGAAGTATTTCTACAGTATATAATTTCATATGCTACAATGAATCATTATAAAGTCAGCTGAAGTGCAAGATAACATATCTTCTGAACCTTCAAAGAAAAAATATAACAGTATCTACCTAATTATACATCAAAGAATACTTTAGGAATAAATTCTGTTATCTGCAATGTTAAAAATTTTTAGTGCTCTACTTTAGTAATAATATAAGAACAGCACTACTTGAATTAACCACAGATTTCTGCATAACTTTGCTCAGATATCAGGGGTGTCCAAATGTCCTTTTACATGTCCACTCTATTCCTATCATTAGAGATTCTTATTCCATATTTCCTATAGAAACTTTCAATTTTTAATGTAGAAGTGCTTCAACTGTGGTCTTTTTTAATAACTTTAGTCTTGTCACAGTTCAGCATAATATTTCATAAAGCTTCTTTTTGAGTTAAAGGGCATGAAGTTCCAATAACACTAGTAATGTATATTGCATTTGTATTTCAGTTTTCAATTATTTTCACATTTCTATTACCTTTTTCTCCACAAAAAATATTTATATGGGGGCAGTCTCATTTTACACACAAGAATACATCTAATTCTGATACCCATCTGGTATGCTGTCTGGAAACATTTTTTTTATTATATTTGTCACAATATTTATAGGTAAGCTGACTCTGTGACATTTGAAGATATAAGAGCATTTTCTCATGCACACTAATGAAAGCTATAAAAATCTCCTACAGTATGTTAAAAATTTGCCCTAAATCGTAGTTATGATGTTTTTCAAGGTATTTTCTATCTGTGTGTTATTTTGCATCTAAAACACTTAATCACAGAATCATACAACAGTTGAGGTTGGAAGGGACCTCTGGAGGCCACCTTGTCCAAAACCCCTAGCAGGGTCACCTAGAACCAGCTGTCCAGGACTACATGCAGATAACTTTTGAATATGTCCAAGGATGAAGTCTCCACAATCTCTTTGAGCAATCTGTTCCAGGCCTCAGTCAACCTTACAATTTAAAAAAAAAAAAAAAAAAAAAAAAAAAAAAAAGTGTTCCCTGATGTTAAAATAGCACCTCCTGTGCTTCAGTTTGTGCTCATTGCCTCTTGTCCTGGCACTGAACACTGCTGAAAAGAGTCAGGCTCCATCTTCTCTATACCCTCCATTCCTCCCTTCAGACGTTTATATACATTGAAGAGATACTCCCTGAGCCTTCTCTAGGCTGGAGTCCCAGCTCTTTCAGCATCTCTTCATACCAGAGGCAATAAAAGGGAAGGATCACCTCCCTCCACCTGCTGGCAACACTATACTATTTTATTTAGTTGGTTAGTTAGTTATTTTGTGGCAAGGCCACACTGCTGGCTCATGTTCAGCCATAAGGTTTCATGTTCAATCCCCAGGTCCTTTTCCACAAAAGCTATTTTCCAGATTGTCAGCCCCAAATATACACTGGTGCCTGAGGTTGTTCATCTTCAGGTGCAGGACTTTGCACTTACCTTTGTTGAACTCCATGAGATTACTGTCGGCCCATTCCTCCAGCCTCTCAAGGTCCCTCTGATATGCCTCTGGTGTATCAGCCAATCCTCCCACTTTAGTATCATCAGCAGCAAGCACTCTGCCCCATCATCCAGGTAACTAATGAAGATGTTGAACAGTTCTGGGTCTGGCACTGAACTCTGGGGTACACTGTCTGTTACTGGCCTCCAACTAGACTCATATAATTAATCCCAAACCTCTGAGAATGGCTATTCACCCAATTTTCAATCCATAGAATCACAGAATGGTTTGGGTTGGAAGGGATATTAAAGATCATTTAATTCCAACCCTCCTTCCATGGGCAGGGACACCTTCCACTAGACAAGATTGCTCAAAGCTCCATCCAACCTGGCCTTAAACACTTCCATGTCTAGGGCATCCACAGTTTCTCTGGGCAACCTGTTCCAGTGCCTCACCACCCTCATAGTAAAGAATTTCTTCCTCATATCTTTTAGTTTAAAGTCATTAATCCTTGAACTATCACTACAGTCCCTGAAAATCACTACAGTCCCTGATGATTCACCTCACTGCATGCCCATCTACCCATACTTCAACAGCTTCTCTATAAGCATCTTCTGGGAGACCAGGGTCGAAAGCATCACTGAAGTCAAAACATGTAATATCTACTGCTCTTAAGTCTGCTAGAACCATGATTTTCTCTCATATTCTTTTACTGTTCATTAGTCCATCAATATCTCCGATGTGCTAAAGGTAACATTTCTAAAAGAGTAGGTCAGACATTCATCATTTATCAACTGGTTCGATGGCCCTGAAATCATTATCAGTGGTACGTTGCTGCTTCCCCACTTGATCAGGATTCATCCTGTAACACTGAAAAGAGAGAGCAAGAAAAACAAAGGAACAACTTTTTCTTTTTCTTTTCTTTTTTATTTATTTATTTATTTATTTATTTATTTTTACATTTTTATCTTTTTTTCTTTTTAAATTCATTCATTTGGGGCATCCTTGAGGATGTCCGTAAGATGTCTGAGAGAACAGAGAATGGTAGGCTGGTCATTGGGATGGAAGAATGTCCTATGCCCAGCAGTCCTTAAAAAGAAAAAAGAACCTAAAGAATGGGACATGAAATGCAGGTATCACTAATAGAACAAAAGGAGGAGGACTAACACAATAGAAAACTGTTCAGAGAAAGCAGCCTCCATTGCTCCTCAGCTTTGATTAAACCCCACAGCAGACTTATCTTGTGTAGTGAATGAACCTAGGCATCTTTTAGAAAGAAATGGGAAAGACTTAGTGACGTGGGACTAATTAAAACTAATAGGAAACGTATAATTGATGAGAATTCTTAGGAACGAGTAAAAATTGTAGATTCCTTCCTTGTTGTTTCTGTCTTTTAGACAATCATAAACAGAATAGATAAAGAAGATATAGATATATCTATAGAATAGATATAAAGGTGAATATATTCACCTTTTTGCATGCAACTTCCAAAATCTTTTTTTAAATCGTCCTTAAAAATTACAATTAAAATTCCTTCTGTTTCTGTTGTTATTGTTTGTTTGTTTGTTTGTTTTAAAATGCTGATTCTCAGAGCAGAGGAGGCGTAGGAAAATAATATGAAACCTCAAAGTAAAATCCATCTTTCAAAGGGTAAAAAGTAATACATAATAAAAAAGTAGAGTGATAAAATAGATATAACACTGGTGACTTCTTTCTATAGGTTGCAGAAAGCTGTACAAATATTGATGAAGATGTAAGCATTAAAATTTATCTGGAAATTAGGAAGTAGTTTCAGTTTCATTTCAGAGATGAAAAAATGTACACAAAGGCTGACTAATTAGCTAAGGGTCACTCAGGTATATATTCACGGAAACAAAAAAGGGGATGCAGAACAGCTAGCGGAGCTTGGCTGCTGTTTTAAAAATATAACTGAAAACTCTCCCAAGTCACATGCCTGCTTCCTAGATTGCATTCCACTTGGAAGCACTATCTATCCAGAAAATAAATCATCTTCTGCCTTACACTGGCAAACAAAAGAAGTTACAAATCTGCCAAAACACTATCTCAGTAATGGAATACATATAGCATGCAGTATGGAACAAACGGAAAGGCAAAGTTCGGAAGATGTTTTGTCATTTTCCCACCTGCTTTTATTACTGCTAACAGATGAGAAAAGGGCTTTGTGGAAAGACTAAATGATTAGAAGAAATACAAAATGGAATAAACTAGATAAAATTAAATGGTAGTACAAAAAATGTCACAGATAATGAAGTGGGAGGAAGAAGGCACATGCTTATGCACACTTTTTTTTTTTCAGTGCAGGACAAAATCTATTCTACAGCATTACATACCAAGGTGAAAAATAATAATAATCTACCTCATAATTATTTCCTCTAAAAAAATAGTAATGTATACATAGGACAATATTGCAATGCTTCTGGCAGCATCCTAGACTGACTTCTCTAAAGGTGAAGTGTAAAGTGGAATTATACTGAGAGATTGCAATAGAGACACAAGAGAAATCAAAAACTAATCAAAAGTGAATTGTTTTCTTGATACGGCATTAGTCACTGTCTTTATCTTTAAAATAGGTGATGTGGGATGGGGTGTACCTAATGTTGATTAATACACTGTTTGTTACCTTTGTACTGAATTTAATTGAGCATTTAACCGCCACGAGATTTTTACCTTTTTTGAACGTGACTCCCAGACATAAAATGTCACTTGTATGAGTCCAAACTGTTGCTGAAGAAGCACTGCTTGTTCAGATACCATTTGTGCGGAAGTAGCTTTAAATTTACAAATCTGTTATTTCCAAAATTTCATGTATTTCTAAGTAACTGCAAGAACACCATATCCATGTAATTGTACCACTTTCCCCATTTACAACACCAAATCATAACAGAAAAGATAAGAGATGCTTGGGACAAGATAAACACTGAATATCTCAGGATAATTCATATCCTATATTATGGATGTGTTATACCTGCTAGCAACAATGAACACACAGTTCTTTCTAGCCCTATGTATCAAGCATCATGGTTGCTCTTTTGCACTGCAGTATGGCCAGATAATATGAGAATAGGTCAGTGGAAAATGTTTTGATTTGTTTTACAGCAATGTAAAGTTTTGACAAAACTCATGCACCAAATCCAGAAAGGTCTGCATTTTTAGAACTTATATCAGATTTTTATTTTCAGTAGTCTGTGTTTGGTAACCTTTATGTCAGTTTTTTAATCTAAGCAACAAATTTAGAAGATTATGGAACATTTACTGTGGACAGAAATTGCTTTAAGGAGTTCTGATTCAGACAAAGTATCTCATTTTGTTCTTTGACCTGGGCCAAATAAATCACTTGTGGAGGCTTGTATGGAGTATAACACACCCATATACATTCCTTTGCTATCATTTTAGCCATTAACCAAACCAAAAAGACAGATTCTAAAGTGCACTGATTCAATTGTGTACATCTCAGCAGACTCAGAAGAAACATTTTGAAAGACAAGTAATAAGGAATTGGGAAACAGAGCTATAAAGCCTTTCCATGTAAAAAAATTGTAAATGGAGGGTTTTCTTTAAGGGTTCATCTGTAATTGTGCTTTTTTTTTTTCTTTAATTTGACCATATAAAATAGGAAAATTTTTATTCTAAAAGTATGAACACCTATTCAAAGTGCATTTTTAAAAGCCTAATACATGAAAGGATTTCCTTAGCAAGTCTTTAAAAACAGACCTGTTGACACCAATTATATCATGGCACCTCCACAAAAATAAAAATAAAAAAATAAAAAAATAAAAATCATGTACAATCAGAAGCCATTCATAAGATTTTAACCTTGATTTATACACATAATTGCAATTTATTTTTAAAAATCCATCAGATTTTCATCTTTGGAGCCTCTCTCATCTTTTGGGTAAAACCTTAGAAGGTTATCTAACTGTATTCCTTTTTATTAGCAATTTATTATGCTAAAGCAAGAATATTCTCAATTCATTACAAACGATAAAAACCAATTTGCTTTATGTGGGACTCAGTAACCACAGAATATGGGAAAATGGAAAATAGGAAGCAATCTGGTATCAGACAAGGAACCAAAACAAGTGATCCTCAGAAACATTGATTATCCAGGTGTTTTACCTAAGATCTCATGGAAGTGGACTTATTTTCTGTTACTCTACACAAAGCATATTGAGCATGTTGCAAGACCATTAATTTATTAACACAGAATTCAAAAGCTGGAATTCTTAAAGAGATGCATGCAATGGCAAGCATTCCCCAAACAATCAACATACTTCCAGTGAAGGCAATACACATTTTACTACAGCTTACAACTCTATAGAACTGATAACTAAAGCATTGCATGCACCTGATCAACAAACTTCCATATCTCAGATAAGTGCCACCAACTACATTGCAATTGGAGGGCTGAGTCTTTGCCTCTGTCTCTGCACCTGCAAAACTTTCACCCAAGAGACATTCATAGAAATGAGCATATTTCTGCAGAAAGTTTTAGTTTTACTAAAAGAACTTTTTTTTTTATATGAAAGTTTCATCAGAAAATTTATTATATGAATTCTTGAGCATCCTCATGGCAATGAATATATTTTTTCTGATATAATTTTTCATTAGTTTCCTGCCACAAACAGATTTTAATAGGTTATTAATAAAACAGTCATCCAAGACAGATAGACAAGACACTTTAAGGAATATTAAAACTGCCTATCACAGTGCATAAAGAGGGCTTAAAAGGCTACTAAGGAATATAATTCAGGAGCTATCAGTTATTCACAGTATATATTATCCAAAGTATTAAAACTTGACTGTACACAGAGAATCATCTGTGGTCCCCAAATACTGTTCTCAGTTTTCTGAACAGGCTGCACAGAGAAAAAGGTCTGGTAGTCCTGGACAGTGCACACTGGGTCTGTCATAGCTTTCTCATTGTCAGAGGTCCACAATATGCCTCCAAATCATTTTTGGCATCTAATTGGAATGGCTACATCTATAATGTTAATAAAAGAGCCCAGATACTGTTTGCTAGCTCTGAGACTGTGGCAGATGCACACCACGTACCATTTGACCCTGAGTCCCTGTGGGCCCCACAAAATGTCCCTCTAACCACAAGACATAATTATTTTTTACTGTGTGTTCATTTCAGTTCAAACTGCCTGAAATAATATAAGAGTTGCTCATACAGCTCCTCCAGCTTTGGTTTTTCTCTGTCTGCAAAATTTAAAATCTAAAAATAGGACTTGAGCATTCCTTCCATAATGATATGTCACACTGAAACAGCAGGCAAAAAATGAGTATGTATTACTATATATTACTGCTGTGGTTGGTAGCTGTACTGTAATTAAAGATTGTTAATGGTTCTATTTAAGGTGTCTAATTCACAGGTTTTATCATTTAGCCTTAAAAGATAATGGATTCATTTTACTTAATTTATTTGAGTGAGTAATCCTTACTCGTGAAAGGAGTCCTGTTAATGAGTCACATCAAAAAAGATGCCAGGCCTCAAACTGAAAATAACATTTACAGTGTAAACTTAAGCTGAAAACCACATTACTTTCCTTCCCCCTTCTACCTGAAAATGAAGAGGAACTTTTCTAAACCAAAATGGAAACCTGCGGACTAGCTAGCAGCTGATTTGTTCTCAGAATGAAATAGGAAATTTATCAAATGAGTAGTCATTCAGGGCTGTGAGGTTTTTTTAAAGATCTTTGAAATGTGGCTCAGGTGTTTATTTTTGCTGATAAACTCAAACTCACTTCAAAATCAGTAATAATTGATCAGATCCAAGAGAAGTATTTGTTTCTGGATAATGACCACAATATTATGATTTTTAGTCAACAAATACAAGAATTTTACAAAGGTTGTGAATATCTATTTGATCATGTAACGTCTGATATTTTTCATAGCTGTCAGTCAGTCCATCTCAGTACAGAAGAAATTCAGTTTAGTGGAGTTCTTATTTGCATTTTTATGCAGTGCTTATATTGTGGGATTTCTGATCCACATTGTACCCCTTGCACTTAACAATCCATGCTCTGTAGCACTAGATTTTTTCCTGCGGTGCTGTTCTTTTAGACACATACACAGGGCTGATCATATTGCCACGTCAAAGGGTGTGCCAGTGCATCAACAGAGATCTTGCATCAGTCAGACGTGGAAATCACAGTAGAGAATGATGTTTCTTTGAGGGATATGAACTCCAGGCTATTGAGGCCAATAAAGCAATCCATTTTGTTTTGCAAAAAATGAACAAGGGAAGTGAATGCGTAGTGCAGCAGCTAGGAAGAAGTCTGTGCTCCGAAACTGATGACACAAGTGTGCATCATTCAAGGTACTAACAGCGCTGGAGAGCTGATTCAAATGAATGCTGAGGCAAAGGAGGCCAAGACAATGATGATTCTGCTGATTTGCTTTACTTAGAGCTGCTTATTTTAATGAGAATGTTGAATCCGTAGAACTAGATCAGGGTTTGTAAAGGAAGAGCTTGTATGATAAACTATACTGCCATGATAAGCCAGGCCCACAGCTCAGTCCTTTTAGCAAGGCAGGAAGCTGCTGTTATCAACACATCAGTTTTAGACCACAGAGAACTTTCAAGACAGAAATTAAACATTAAAGGAGCACAACAAACTACTGATAACACCTACAGCAACACACATTTAATATTATATTCAGCATTAAAATATGATTGAAAATGATGTGGCGGAAAGCTTGACTCAGCTCAGAGGAAGAGGCCAATAGCAAGATGAACAAAAGTGCTTAGGAGTGCTAGCAGCTAAAAGCCCAGCTCAAGACTTCCAGCAGCCACTGGAAGAAAAGCTAGGTTAGGCATGTCTTAGAAAAGCTTACCTACCACTTAAGCTCCAGTGATAAGTGATAAAAAAGGGATCAGGAGGCCTCAGGCTGAGACTTACAGGAATCAAAGAATTTATTTTATTTATATATGTATATACATATATACATATATATGCACTGAGCACCTAAGAGGTTTTGACAAAAAAAATAAAATAAAATAAAAAATAAGAAAGAAGCTGTGCTGGCTAGAATAATTGGAAATGACTCCTGGGGCAAGGATTTTCTTTGAGGTCTTCAGTTACAGAGGGACCAGCTGAAATGCTCTCAGAGCTACCAGAATATGAGAGATTGCTCAGTGGGATGGATCTTTGAAACAGCCTCAGAAGTCTTAAAGATTAGCAGTTGCCCTGGTTTGTGTCAAAGGGTTAGAAACAATATGAATAGGTCCAAAAGTAAATCAGTAATTAATACTTCATAAGGTTGAAAAAAGGGGCAATGATTTTGACCTGTGAGCAAAGAAAGGCTGAATATTGGGAATGCAAGTATGAGATGGTAATGACCACAGAGAAGGTAGAAATAAAACTCAAGGGTCTTCATGAACTATAAGGTATCTACCAGTTTCCAGCCTGGTATTCTGAAAGACATTTGCACACACACTCACAAGAAAATAGCTTTAATAAATGTCTCAAGCTGTCATGTGAATGGGTAGCTGCGATTATTGAGGTTGTGCTTATAAAGCAGCGGGGACAAGAAGAGTAGGCCTGATAGTTATTGCACTATTTGGACCTCAGCTGAACACATGGCTTTTGAACTGAAGACACTGATAGACAGAAACAAACGAAATACAAAACAGATTCAAAGACAGATGTGGCCAGAATAAACTTGACAGCATTACTTTTTAAAGAGAGAAGATTTTAAAAGAAAATCCTTAGACGTCATCTGTCTAGACTTCAGTAAAATAGCTGATACAAGGCTATGTGGGAAATTAATAAGTAATTCTAGAGAAGAAAGAGGTAAAAGAGGAACTGGTAGATGGGTACGACTGAAGAAAAAATGGAAATAGAGTGTTGAAATGTTGACAGTGTTGAAAGAGGTAATTTGACACCAGAGGCAGCCTAATGGTAGTTACTCAAAGATCAGTCTTGGGGCCAATTCTTTTAAAATTTTCTGTTATGAACTTGGAAAAAAAAAAAAAAATATGAGGGATATGGTGACACAAGGCAAAGAAGTATTGCCAATAAACAAGCAAAAAAAAAAATTCAAGTCACTGCAGAGAAAAATTGGAATGATCTGAGGAGAGGAGAAATGGGGAGGGGAGGAGGAGGAAAGTATGGACTGCAGCACTAGAGGACCTAGTTGCAAATCTTTCTGAGGTAAATGTGGGGAGTAATAGAGGAAAATGACTGAAGAAGATGAACTATCTTATCTATGAAGCACAGTTATATCAGGAAACAAGAACCTCCTTCCTCTCTTGCATCAGCATCTATTTGAGAGCAAATGCAGCACACACTGCCACTGCATGTGTTGCAATTTCAGCTGCTCAGCTACCTAGACCCCAGTAGGATCAGGGTATGCCTATGGGCTGATCATAGAATTATGAGCAATGCATCTGTGAAAAGAATAAAGAAAAAAATCAGAATGTATTATGTGAGCTATTTTCAGTGGACACACAGAACAATGTGTGCCATTATAGAAGCTGTTGGTAACCAGTGATAATTCCAGTCACACATTCAATACAACAAGACATAAACAGGAGCAGGTGGAGAGAGGCTACTAGGAAAAGTATTTATGGTTATTATGGAATTATGGTTATAGCAGAGCTCTGAAGCTGAAGTTGCAGGTCTTGGCCAGTTCTTTTTTTTGGGTTGAAGTTAGCCTTTGTTAGCCTCTTTTGGAGGCAAAGTTCAAGACCGCATAACACAGATGCTGTACTAAAAGGAAAACAAGTTTAAAAAATAAGTTTTGGAATAGCACAGGTATTATAACAGGCTTTTTAATCAAATCTTTATAGTTATATTTACAGCTTTATGAAGATCTAAGATTACATAGGTATTCAGAAGATAAATTAAAAAAAAATAATAATAACAACTATGTTTGCACATTTTATCATTCATGCCGTGGTAGAACATATACACAAATGTCCTGGTTGGGGCTGGTATAGAGTTAATTTTCTTCATGGTAGCTTCCTAGTACTTCCTTCCCATCCCACGGGAGAGGGGCGGTGAGCATGCAGATATGTGGTGCTCTGCTGCCTGTTGTTGGTTAAACCAAGACAACAAAGAATCATTGACTCTACTGTAGAGCAGTATATTTGTTGTGTTCTGCAAGAAGAGCAGATATCCATCATCACATCAAACTACAGAAAGCTTCTCTCACACTGAGCCAACACACAGACACATGATGCCTTCCAAGACTTTTTATAGCCCCATATTCTAAAATTTGTAGGGTTAAACAAAAAGAAAAATCTGAGGTAAATATATATATGTATATATTAATGTTCTGACTATTAAAGCAAATAATAGTAATAGTAATAATGTGTATTTGTATCATCAAACGGAAGGACAAAAAAGCAAAATCTGAGTTTTCATTCATTCCTCTGAATAAATAACTGTTCGCTGTTGCATACTTACCACCTTATATCTTACTTAGAAACTTTTGCATCAAATCAAAATAATAACTCACTCTGTTATCCTGTCTTCAACGGTAGCCACCGGCATATAATTTATGCAACAGTTTAAACTTTCCTCCTTGATAAGGAACTGTTTGATATCATATTGATACATAAAGTTCTTCCTTCACCTCTGGCAGGCAGAAGTTAGATTACATCCTGGAAACTTACACTCTGGATGGAACCATTTCCTGAATATTCCTAAAACAAGCTAGTAGCACTGTGGTTAGTGCACTAAAAGTCCCTATGAAGTGGATAGGCCCACCTAGGAGCATGGGATATATATGACTTGATAAAACAATTGTTTCAGTCTGACTACTCTCTTTATTATTTCTGCGGCACAAGTAAGGAGGGAGCTGCCAGCCACCTAGGCAGTTCTACACCCAGTCTCCTTTTTCAGACTTCTCCTTCTCCTGTTTTTAGCCCAACAGTCTAAAAAATGGGAAAATGGCAGTGAAGTACTCTTGTGAAGGAAAGCAGCGGGGACTGAGAGAGATCAATGGTACTGGAGGTGGCAGCAGAAAACAACCAAGGCTTTCCTTGACAGAAATGGATAGGTATATGCTGCATCTTGCATCGGTGTATTTCCATTACCTCAGGGAAATATCAGATCTAGAAGCACCTTCAATCCCATCGATTTGGGCACGTTCAGTAAATTCAGTGCCAAGAGGATTTAACCAATTTAACATACAAGTGTAAATCCTCTGGGCATTGCATTATGTGCTGGCCATATGAACATGGAAAAGCCATGGCACATAACTCAAGTGCTTCTATACAAAGTTTTGTGGCCAACTGTATCAGAAAGACTGGTCATCACCAGCATAAATAAATAATGGCAAAAAAGATTATCTACATGTGAAAGTTCCGACCTGGCATTCAGGTCATTAAGATTCAGGAATAAAGAACTGAGTTGAAGGCCACACCCAGAGAGTGGTGGTCAATGGCTCCATGTCCAGGTGGAGGCCAGTGATGAGTGGTGTCCCTCAGGGGTCTGTCCTAGGATCCTTACTGTTTAATATCTTTATCAATAGCACAGACAGTGGGATCGAGCACACACTCAGCAAGTTTGCAGATGACACCAAGCTGAGTGGTGCAGTTGATACAACAGAAGGAAGGGATGCCATCCAAAGGTACCTGGATAAGCTTGAGAAGTGGGTCCATGTGAACCTAATGAGGTTCAACAAGTCCAAGCGCAAGTTGCTGCACCTGGGCCAGGGCAATCCCAGACATGAGGACAGACTGGGAGAAGAACTCATTGAGAGCAGCCCTGTGGAGAAGGACTTGGGGTTTCTGGAGGATGAAAAGCTTGACATGAGCCAGCAGCATGCGCTTGCAGCCCTGATGGCCAACTACATCCTGGACTGCATCAGCATAGTGGCCAGCAGGGCGAGGGAGGGGACTGTCCCCCTCTGCTCTGCCCTTGTGAGGCCCCAGTTGGAATGCTTCGTCCAGGTCTGGGGGGCCAGCACAAGAAGGATGTATATCAGTTAGAGCAGGTCCAGAGGAGGGCCACAAAGATGATCAGAGAGTTGAAGCACCTCTCCTATGCAGAAAGGCTGAGAGAGCTGGGGCTGTTCATCCTGGAGAAAACTCCGGAGAGACCTCATTGTAGCTTTTCAGTACTTAATGGGGGCTTATAAAAAAGATGGAGAGCAACTTTTTGCTCAGGCAGATAATGATAAGACGAGGGGGAATGGTTTAAAACTAAAAAAGGAGAGATTTAGAATAGAGGTTAGGAAGAAACTCTTCACTCAGAAGGTGGTGAGGCACTGGAACAGGTTTCCCAGAGAATCTGTGGATACCCCATCCCTGGAGGTGTTCAAGTCCAGGCTGGACAAGGCCCTGTGCAACCTGATCTAGTGGGAGGTGTCCCTGCCCATGGCTGGGGGGTTGGAACTGGATGATCTTTAAGGTCCCTTCCAACCCAAGCCATTCTGTGATTCTGTGATTCAGTTTTGATCTACAAGAGATTTTTTCTGTGTCCAGGGCAAATCATCCAGCATTCTCTAGGTGTCAGTTCTTTTCACTAGAATAGGGGGCATGATAATACTTTCCTACCTCACAAACCTCTTGTAAGGATAAATACATGACAAATTATTAAAGATTCAGATCATATAGTACTGGGTGATTACCCAAGAAATGTCAGACCTTTTTATTAATTCTATAAAGTTCACTGCCTCAAATCTTGAAGCAGTGAAGCCACATTTATGTAAAAAGGATTTTCTGATACCAGTTTTACATTGAAAGGCTATGATTTCATTGTGAACCCTTTGTTCTTGTATTCTGAGAGAGTTAAATCAGTGCACCTTCTTGACCTGCTCTAAACCATTAATAATTTATATACCTCTTAATCATTTTACCTCTTATTCATTTCTGCTCTTACGTAAATACCCTAATCTTTTTAATCTCCGCATGTATGGAAGTCTTTCCATGCCTCTAATCATTCTCATTACTGTTCTCTGAATTTCCTGTTTCACTTAGCACCCACATGCAATAAAGTGCTGAAACTGAATGCTTCTTCAAAATGGAAGGTCACTATTGCTTTATGTAAGATGTTTATAATACAGTACAATTATTTTGAAATTGCAGTATTCTCTCCCTCTCCTTCACTTTTTTTTTTTTTTCGTTTGTTTGTTTTTAACTTGTACAGATGTTTTCAGTAGTAAGGCCACAATAACAGCATAGTCTTCCCTCTGAATAGCTGCTGTTCCTTTAAGACTTCTCAATGTGTGCAAGCAGTTCTAATATATTTCTTCCAAGGTCCACCAATGTTTACTTACTTAATGAGGTGCTGTTGGAGTACTGGCTTCCAAAGTGTAGCTCCTTGCATTCTGCACCATTGCATTCTCTGTTTTTCTCACATTTAATTTCTTTTGCCCCTCTTATGTCAGCATAACTTTCCCTGAGATTTTCTCCAAAATTCCATTTTTTTCTTCAGTTTCATTTCCATTATTCAAATAATTAGTATCCCACCACATCTTGCACTGCTGCCTTATGCCATGGCTTTGCAAGAACCCAAGCCTGATCATCTGGGCACAATTAAAAGGCTGTCACTCCTCTACTGGACTGGTTAGTCTGTTTAGCTTGGTATTCCCTTACCCGCTCCCATGAACCCTCTTGCTTATGTGTCGGGATCTTTTCCAGTTTGCCCTTCTTTCTGTTTTGCTTTAGATCAACACTTTCTTGACTGTCTCAATTGTCATCTATGTCAAGCCACCATTTTGTGCTACCCATGAGAAGGTGTCCTAGTGCTCAAAGGCCTGCTGATGATGACTTCATTAAATCCAGATACAGTGCAGGATGGACAATTGTCTGAGTCCAGTAATCTCAGGCCCGACACATACTTCGCAAAACGCACCTGGGGCTCCCTAGTCAGAGCTCTTGCCTGTGTCCTTCAGACAGGCACTTCCCAGAAAGACGTGTAGTGTCCTACAGGTGACCGTTACCAGAAGTACAGTGTATTCCCACCTTCTGCCAGATCTAACACGTGTAAACACTGGATTGCATACAGTCTTTGACTTCATCATCAGCTAAGTATATGCCCTCAATTAGTTTTTTGAGCCTATTAAGCAGACAGGCTCTCCAGCTGGTCTTACTAAAATCTATAATTTCATATGTCAAACATTGTCCATTTCATATCAGCCCCTAAGGTTATGAATCAATTCTCCATAAACAAAATGTCTCAACCACACAGCTCATCCATCAATTGATATGAGGGACAGCTTCATGTGGTACTCACGTTCTGGTCAATGCCAGAGTATAAACTCTTACTCCCACTAATCCCCACTTTCAGTCCAGTGTTTGAGGTGGAAGAGAAGGAAGGGAGAGAGGGAGGGAGGGAGGGAGGGAGGAGAGGGAGAAAGTGTTGGGGGAGAGGGAGAAAGGGTTGGGGGAGAGGGAGAGAGGAAGGGAGACAGAAAGAAGCAAAGATATTGTAGCCCATTGCTAGAAACCATCTCACAGAGATTGGTGCATTGCTTCTGGAAAACTAATTCATAATTTGCAACTAGCAGTGACTTCCTCCACTTTGTTGTCCTGGAGTCTTCATAACATTCACTCATCTGAGGATACTAAGAAAACTCAGATCTGAGCTGCTAAAAATCTTTGCCTGCAAAAAGCTCAGTGTGTGACTCCTCTTCTGATAGCGTTTTTTGTTTTTTGTTTGTTTGTTGGTTGGTTGATTTTTTGGTTGTTTATTTTATCTCTTGAGGTTTTCTAACAACTTCTGTAAGCTGCTGCCTGAACAGCCACTAAGTCCTCAGTGTCCAGCAGGACAAATCTTTCAGGCGAATTCTAACATTTCTATAGCAAAAGCTATAATACTTTTTTTGTTGTTATTATTGTTCTGTTTGTTTGTTTGTTTTCTCTAAATGCCTCTTCTTGTGCCCATGACGCTTATTATGCTGCATCACTATGTATTAAAATCTGTAAGATTGGTAAGAACATGCAGTATCTAGGAAGGCAGCTATGCATTCCTACAGATAACTGCATAGCTTCATATATACAGTCTTACAATCTTTTAGTGATGTCCCAAGATCTGGCTATTTTTTCCTAGAAGTCCACAGAATTCAGTTCTCCAAACCTTCACCTGACTTTTGTTTGGTAATATTCTGTTCCCAGTACTTGCCATGAATCTGCTGCAGCTTGATATTATTACTTCCTCTGGTGAGTGGTTCAACTGACATTAGAACTCCTCTGAAGATGGGCAAATACTTAACACTAATCACGGCCAGCAGTGCTAGCCCAATGATGACAGTAGTTGTTGCATTGCCTTGTTATTCCAAAACTTGTACTTAACTTCACCTAAAATGGATTTTTTATGCCAAAGCAGATCTTACATCTTCAGGCTTTGGACAAGGCTAATGACTTATTTTCAGTATGACTTCAGAGCAGAGTCTGATATTGCCTGAAGAGCCCCTTATTTCTTGCGTAGCTAGATTGCCACTATAGTCTGCTGTAAGAAATTACCATACACACTATGGTAGCTCATTGGTAAGTTTGCCAGCTCCTTTCCATGGGGAGTTTGAAAACATTTCATTGTCTCACATAGGACACATGGGAATATACCTTTAGTCAGTTCGTCTTTTCCATCACAGATTTCTTTGCTGTTTAGCCAGGGGAGGCACACCTGCATTTGGTCTACTGGAAATTCTTATCCAATAATTTGTCTTTTGCAAGGGGATTCTTAGGGAGAGTCTGTATTTATTCCACTGATTTCAGAAAGGTTTAACTGTATTTCATCACTCTTAAATTTATCCTCTTATCAGTCTCACTTACCAGCTAGTATTGTAATGCAGATGGAATGTAATTGGCTGCCAGTCTAATAACTTAGCTGCAAATATTATTTGACATGAATATATGTATTGGTTTTGGGATCACTCACACGTGGCAGACATCTCTTCTATAGGCTCCCTTCATTATTCACACTACTGCTAACTGCTCCTATGGTTTTTGCAGTATTGGCATAAGTACTTCTAGGCCTCATCATTGCACACAGACAAATTTTTCTTTCTGCTCTTCATGTTGCTTTCTGATGTCTGCTCTAGATCACAGTATCAGCCTCAATGTCTCCTATTTCTTGGATGTCTTTAATTTGAGCCGGCACATTTGTTTTTCCCTACCATCCACTATTGCTTTGATAGTTTCCCTGGATAGTACAACAGTCCTGGTTATTGGGAGCTTTACTATGGCACTGGATATACGTCTCTTGATAGTCTTCCCTGCGAGAAACTTGTCTCTCACCTACAAATCTGTCATTAACAAGGAATCTTTAATGCTTCCAGAATTTCACAGGGATGCAAGAGTTCTCAGCTCTTGGCATAATTATTTCCTCTGCTGCTTGGCTTTAAGTAGAAAATAACAAAAACAGCACTGCACAGCCTCTGCTCCATGATCTCCTTCTGTGGGGTCACATTACTCATTAAGTACTTTTATCAGTCTTTCCAGCATTTCAGGCACAACAGCATCTCACTTGCTTCTCTTCCAACTTCTCCCAAAAGGATAGTAAAAAACTGCTACTGTCATTTTCTCATCTTTATTCCTTTGTGCATACACTCAATTACTTTTTTAACCACTTCCTTGTTTGTGTAGGTTATTTTGTCTGGAAATTCACCATCAGAGTTTTAAAAGTTCCTCCAGGCCATCTGTTTACTTTACTCCCAGCTTTATTTTCTAGTTAATCATATTTGAAGGGGGAGGTGTGCCTCTCTGGAATTATTGCTGCTGACATGTTTCTGCATTGTATCCTGGACAATAATGCAGGAAGACTCCATGTTTATAAACCTAACCTGTCTTTTTAATAGGAAAACTATTTACACAGATGCTGAGACTGCAATTAACACCAAAGCCACGTGCATGCAGATTAGCTTATGTGTCTTTCAAAGTCTTTCAAATCTTCTCCCAGCAACCTGTGTTCTTCCCCCTGGTTTCACACAGATTGCTGTACTGAGTTATCTTTATTTATTTTCCCAGCCTAAGGAATTGTACGTGATTTAACAGCAGCTAGAGAAGTCAGATGCTGAGCACTTATCAGTAGTGGTGGCAGCTGTTATCCCAATGAATCTGTCTTCTCCAGCTTGCCATTATATTTAGGTATTCACTTAAGCAAGACTGAATCCATGTTAAACAAAATTGCTTTCTAAAGGGAATTTTAAGTATTAACTCTGGCAACTTCTTGTATGTACTGTGAAAGCAAATTTTCAGAACTTCGTACTCTTGTTGCACAGATCTAATTATCAGTTTGAGTATTGACAAGCTTTTCTGAAATCTATCACTGGTCTTGCACACCTTACCTCAATCAGAGTATGTCACCCACATAGGATGACCAAAGTCTGTGCCTAAACAAGCAGTGTATTACGCTGATAGGAGAAAAAAAAAGAGAGAGAGAGAGAGAGAGAACTTTAATATATTCAAATATACTCTTTGATCATGGACTATGATGGTATTGCCAAGATAAGGATTAAAGGCACATTTGAAATTACTTTAGCTTAAATATTTTTAAATTACCATTTCTAAATTCCAACGTATATAGAGATGTATAAAACATAGGAGCTACTTGAAATAAACTCTAGCTGTTCCTTTAGCTTTTGACTCAAACAGCTAAATATGGCAAAATAAATGTCAATATTTTGATAGTATATTAAACCATGATCACTAAAATGTGGTAGCTAATTTGGAGGGGTCTTTTTTCAATAACTCCTGTGTTAATCTAGAAACACCCTGTAATACTTCAGGCAAGTCTGAGAAAAAAATGGCAGTTCAGATCTTGTGCTCAAGCTCTTGTTTTCTTTAGAAACCCAGCAATGTAAGATTCATTTCACATTTAAAAATTAAACAAACAGCTACAAGTCGAAGCTGTAGCACCAATCACAAAATGAAGATAGCATTGCCTTTAAGAAAATGCAGTTAATTTTCATTCATCCAAATATGTTCAGTCTTATTTTAAAAGGAATATATATGTACAGGCAGATTGCATTTTTCCAGGAAAAGAGACACAGTATGCGTTCTTACTTCATACTGCAGTAGAAGTAACCACATCTGCTCACCTCAGAAAGCAGATGGATGTTCAAATACTGTATCAAAGCATATATTTCAAGGAGAAAATTTAACTGCCTGGGTATCACAGTTTAATTCAATATAGCTGAAGCAGGAAGATTAGAATTTTTAAAAAAATATTGCGCTAATTGATTGATGAATAACAGTTTCCAAGAACAGACTTATCTCTTTTCATATACCCCTGATCTGAAATTCACTGAGATCACCTCAAGTTATAAGAAATTATAACCAAGGACAGACTGAAGTGTGCACTGTGCACTGCATACTTGAAGTTTCTAGTTTCTAGCATTTTTCTAGGATTTTAATTTACTGGAGATACATGACCAGAATGCCTAATTAAAAAAATACATACTTCTGGAGTTTGAGTCAAGAAATATTAGGAGACAGGTATTTCCCTGCAGTGTTTCTGTGAAGAGCAGTAATGACCTGATGCCATTTCTCTCTCTCATGAGAGAGAAACTTTTTACAACTTTCAACCATACATGAACAGAAAAGCTGCACAGCTCTGATGATAAATGATTTTATAATGATGGTTATTGATGCAAATGTTTCCATGTTTCCTGCCAGATTAGCTTTCCTGCCCAATAGCTTATACAATTGAAGATGTGATGGCTAAAATGAGAGCCATATAGGTACAAACAACAATAAAACAACAGCAAAACAAAACAAAACAAACAGCATGTAGTCTGGAGAGTGAAATCTATACACACACATCATAAATTATTGTGGATTTTTCTTATTTTATCACTGCTGAATGGTTTTAAAATGCTGGATTCCTTTCACTTGGGCATCCCCAGCAAGTATATAAATGTCAACTCTTTCAGTGACAGACACCTAATAGCAGGCAGCCAGATTGTCTAAAATAGCAAAAGGGAAATTTGGAGGCTTTAGGTAGGTAGCAAAAGCCAATTAGAAACATAATAAAAAGCATAAAGCTTTGGAACATACTTCAGATTACATCTTCTTAAAGAATGATCTATGATGTATCATATTCAGCAACTCCACAGCTTGCAGTACACCTCAGGCTCATTTGACCTGGGTGAAAATTTCAGCACCTATCCAGAAAGTACGTGTTTTTTCACAAGTATGCTGTGTGAAGGGATTTTCTATACTGAATATGCATGTCACTTTCTGACTTCATCTAGCCCTTCATGGGCAGGGAATGAAAGGCAAGGAAATACACCTTTCTATTAATCCAGAAATGAGTAAACATTCTGTCAATCTGTGAATGACTGCAGAAAAAAATAAAATTCATACAGAACTTGGGGTTATTTCTTTAGCATAATCCCAAAATGAGTGCTATCCACAGAAATATATATGAAAAAATGGATACTAGTTCTTTAAATATAAATAAATAAATGCTTTGCAATAGAACTCCATCATCCATGACACTGATCAGAGTGGTTTTGTTTTGTCATGAGTGATGGAGTACAACCAGTTTTAAGTAGGCCATGTCATATTATTATATTATCAACATCTATATATATTCAATTGGACAGGTAATTCTTTTCTTACTGGCTTCCATCAGCACTATGGGTAGACCTTCTTTTTGTCTTCCTGAATGTTCATAATACTGTTGGGAAATTGATTTCTAAATTATAAATGAGGCACAGTCATTTCTAATAAACAGTGTTTTTTAAAAGATCAGGATTTTGGAAGTCAGTTTCTAATATTACTATGAATTGTCATTGCAAAGAGTTTATTGAGAACAACTAGAGCAAACTAAGAACAAAAGTACAGAACATATCATTATTGAACTGAACAGATAAAATGGGATGCCAAAAAAATATATATGGTGTGAGCAGTCAAAAGGCTTAAGAAACTATGAACATTAAGATGATTGTCTCACTTCTAGCTCAATAATGATAATAAATAGTGAACTAACTGGTATGACTTAAACAAGTGGCTAGCTGAGTTTACTAGCTGTATATATATACATATATAGGAGTTGGACTCAATGATCCTTGTGGGTACCTTCCATCTCAGGATATTTGGCAATTATTGTATATATAAAACTCTGTAGAGATAGCCTTAAATCCAGACTCAAGCTGAATTTACCATTTCTCCACAGTACTTTCCTGCAGTGGCCTATTCAAGGGCCACCTCTACAACAACCCAGCTAGTTCACCAAGCAGAGAAACCCCACGTGTTTTTGAACGCACACAAGGTTCTGCTTGCTTGCTATGTGGATGTGCTGCAGGATGTTGTGACTGATTTGCCCTCAGGATAGCATCACATCATGGTCATCAGCAAAATGAGATGGCTCAAGGTTCTTTGAGAAAGGCCCCTACTGCAAGGTCAGACAGAATGTCTGGGCTCAAGCTCCAGCTCAAGGAAAACTGCTTGTAACAGAAACTAACAGTTTCAAGGTTTCAAAGCATTTTGGGGCCACCCAGCTCACTTACAAGGTAGGTATAGCAAGAGATTATTAACATTGGTGGTATCTTTGTATCTACTCACTAAGTTATTTACACAACAAGTAGGTCACATGGCCAAATACTGCTCTGCGTGTTCCAGTGACTTTTACCCACATTTGTCCTTCCTTAGCTTGTTGTTGTTCTTCATTTAGACCCCACTTTTGCAAAGTTATGAGGCCTTCTCGTAAGGATGTTATTAAAGGCTCAAGGCCCTACATTCAAACCTGACTGGAACAGAGACTGCCTTATGATATAGGTCTGTATAGACCCTTTCACGGTCTTTGAGTTTGCTGCTAGTAAAACAAGACAAGGAATAAAAAGACAAATAAAAAGATTTAAAAAAAAAAAAAAAAAAAAAAAAAAAAAAAAAAAAA
>CM021766.1:42909698-43098298 GCA_011076525.1 Nettapus auritus
CACATGTTCAAATGAGATAACTTGGAATTAACAGGTCTCTAGGAAATATTCCTCTGACCTCCATTCTTCTCCTTCTTTCTGTTCTCTGCTTTGAAGTTGGGAAGGTACCCAGAAGTGGGTTCCTGCAGACTTCAATCACATTGTCACTTCAAAATAACCAACACAGCTACCAGTATTGGAAAAAAAAAAAAACAAAAAAACACAAAACCAAAATAAACCTTTGTAACATTTCAAGAGAGAATAATCTTCCTTGCAAACCCTCGATCTCATTTTTTTCTATGTCTTGTTTGCATTCTGGAAACAAAAGCTTTACATTACCACTCTACCCTTGCAACAATTATCATCCCTGGGTGTGCTTATTTTTGTAAACTAATGTTTTTATTCATAAGTAGAATGATTGAATAAAGAATGCTGGCAAAGCTAGCAAAAGGAAAAGGTTTTGAGGCAAAAGCATTCTGGTCATTATTATCCTTATGACACATATTAAAGGGCTTTTGCTATATTCATCTTAATAGTGTAAACAAGAGGTATTTGTCTCAGGAGAGCAGTACAGTGAAGGTGCCACAATATTAGGAGTATCACAGCAAACAATAGATGGGCTCTGCTGTGACAGAATAATAATAGAAAATGCATCTATGACAGGGATAAAATGTACTAATTTATAGTCTGCTCCATGAGGTGGAGAGAGACTGAAAAAACTCCTTAAACTGACTTCCTAAGTCAAAAGGTAGCATATTAGTTTTCTGACTCTCTTTCCTGAGAGACACACCAAAGTGCATTACACAGAAGAATGACAAGTGCTATTTTTGAAAAATGGTTATTAAATAACCATTTCTACTAATACTAATAACACTTGGCTCTTCATACACAGCTTTCCATGCACCTGCATCTCACAGCACTTTCCGTAGCAAAAGCTGTGTTTTATTTTTCCTTTCAAGCAGGGAATTCAAAAGCAAAGCTTTACCAAGTGGGGATGCCTCTGATGAAACAACAAAGGAGGAAAAACATGCCCATACTGTTTCTGTTGCTGCCAAGGACGTTCATCTCTTGCATATTTATCCTTGCAAGATCACACCTGGAAGAAGCTGCATATCATGTAAGCTATATAAGGAAGATGAAGGTAAATAGGCTGACTGGAAGGAACTGGTGAGGGGAAAACAGGGGCTATGACAACCTTGGAGGAAGTAGACATTGATAGAACAATATGGAAAGATCACACAGTTGGGAGGGCCAAGACCTAGAGGTAAATGTGGTTCGTTAACATTTATGTAGGCTGTCAGCTACTTTGGGAGGTAGATCAGAGCTATGGCAGCTCTGCACTTCACTACAGTTAGTTCTAGTGGGGAATGTGGCATCTGTTGCAGAATGAGTAACATTTCACTCCAATCTAGGGGACTAAATAAAGAAGAAACTATCTGAAGCTACTTGGAAATTTAGTAGACAACAGGCAGTTCTCTGCACTATATATTGGGATTTGCTTTTGCCACAACTGCTGAATGAGAAAAGGCTCTATTTAGCTCCCAGCTACATGGAAGGGTGTTAAGATTTACCTGTCTCTATAAAGAAGTGTATTTTGTCCCTCTATGTCATTATTCTTTTGGAAAGATCAAGGAATGCAAGAAAAACTCTCTGCTGCGCAATTCACCAGAGTAGTATACAGAGTTCCTCTTCCAAAATCCTTTAAATGATACCTTCACTTTGCATCCATAATAGAATCTATGATCCACCGTATGGAGCTCTGCATTGGCTCGGTTCCAGCAATTATCTGAAAAATACTGTTTCAGACACTAAATCTACAGTTTTAATAAACTTACAAAACCAAATAATCCCAGCAGTGATCCACTGCCCTCCTAAGTGGTTAGGCCTCATGGAAACAGTGATTGCATGTCACCCCAGAAGACCTACTTTTTCTTAGAGAGCTCTTTGCCATCCCTAGAGTCAGACTCCACACTGTTGAAACTCACCCCTCTGTATTTAGGCAGGATTTTAAACGCGGATCAGTGTCCCAGCTGTCCTGTGAAACATAAATGACATTGTTTATGAGACAGGAGCTGTTAATGCTCATCTGTATCATCTGATTCCTAATTTGACTGTAGACTTTGATATAGCTCCTACGATAGTATGTTTTATGGAACCATTCTAGTATAATTGAATTTCTTGACTACTATTACCTTCACACTCAAAACAAGCAAACAAACAACCAAAACCAAACCAAACCAAACTAACAAACAAGAAGCTGAAAGAGGTAGTAGGGATGACCTCAGCATTGCAATTTCCAGATAATCCCACTGTTTAATGAACAACAAAACCAGAAACATTTTTTTTTTCCCTAAGATCTTTAATTCTAGCCACCTTTGAGCCTTGGAAAATCAATTGCATCTTAGAAAGAAAGGAAAATACAGAAGATCAGTTCATCTTTTCTGCAGTAGAACTCTGTTCAGTGCAATGTTCCCCCTTGTTTAGTAATCTGGGAAAGATTGCAATTTCCAGTTCTGTCAATCCCAAGGGATGTAAGTCCCTGCTAAGCCACACAAAAGTGCTAAAAAATTTGTGTATCAATTATTACTTTCACAGAAATAGTGTGCAAGAGCCTTGAAGTTTTTAGTTACTATCTAACCATGTAAAATGTAGCATATTACAACATTGAAAACCGTAATCTTTTCACTAGATGCTAACTCTGTCATCAATTATTAATTCTATCACCAGATAAAAAAGATCTGTCTGGCCAGATTCTTTGTCCCTGTGCAAGGGATAGTTGTTCTAAATTAGTACAAAGAGTAGATAAGGTGGACATTTAACATTCTCTTTAAAGCTGACAGGACATTTAACATCCTCTGTAGTAACACAAGGTTTTCTATCAGGCCTATTTCTGTCCAAATTCTTAAATATGGGTACCAATTGACAAGTGATTGAAATGTATAACAAAAAAACTACTTAGAGACTAATATTTTTGCCCTAGAAAACTGCAGACTTAATCTGAAAGTCTAAAACACACATTTGTAACAGCAAATCTTTGCATGTCTGCAGAGCAGACGTAAACATTCAAGTAAACTTATATTTACTTTTGCAATTGTTTGATGACTGATGCCACCAAGAGTCCTGGCCACGAACTATGAAGTCGTATCACCTTAACTACTGAAAAATGAAAATTTACTACATAATTGAGCTTAACTCTACATTGTCAAAGGTAACAATTCAGGGCAGAAAAGTAAACACATGGATGTCTAAAGTAAGATAAATGTCTGCTGTATACACATAATAAAGTGTAATTCAGCGTCACACTTCTGCAGTTAACAATACTATGAAGAAAACAAACCGATTTCTCATAAAAATTGCTTTGTACCCTGTATCTTCGCTGGATGTCTTGTTTGCACCCTTCTGTTGCCTTCTATAAACATACTATACCTACGTCTTCATTCTTCTAAAGACAATGCATCTGGTTCTATTGCCTTCCCATCAAGTTTGAACTGTCCTTAGTCTGGCAGAGTTAAGATGCATGTGGAAAAAAAATAAGTCTCTACATTTTTCAGCTGTGTTTGACATGAGCACAGACTGGGAAAAAGCATATCTTCGAAGCGCATGCGTTATCATACCATGACATTATATTACCAGGTGAATATAAAACATGACAGAATGAAATCATGATACAGCTTTGTCATGGAGGATGCTGGCTGCTTTGGAAGAGTATCACTTGCTGTTCTGAGAAAGAAAAAGCCTAAGTTATCAGGAAACTTACAGGATGGTTGCATCCAACACTAAAGAAAATGAGTTGAAAATAGTTTCAACTTCACTGCCCAGAGCATACATTAAATGCATTATCTGAATGAGCTCCGCTGCAGCTCTAAATTTAGCGAAACTTGGTTTTCACTGAGGCTAATGAAAGTGGTAATCCCTACAGAGAGTGAAATTTCAGCATTTTCCTCATTCAGTACCTTCTCACTTTCCAACAAAACCACCTCAGGCTGTGATTTATCAGAGCTCAGAAGCTAAGGTTTGAGGGTCTTTTTAAATTCCAGGAAACCTTTTTGGAACATTTGTTGTTGAAGGAAGAAGGGATAATGATACTATCAGACTTAGATATACTCAGAACAGGGGTAGTAGCTACCTAGCCACTGGTATTGCTTTCTTTTGTGTTAGATCTAAAATAGGAAGTGTAATTAGCAGCAGCCTTTTAAAAGACTTTCCTCCTTCCCTCTCTCCCCCTCCCCAAGAGGAGATGTGTGTACTCCTATTCCAGTGGAATATGAGGTTGTAGTTCTGCATGCTGCCAGGACACGTAGCAGTAAACCTGTCTTCTGGCTTAATTGCGAACACATAACCATATTTCTGTCGAATTTATTAGAAGACATAACTTGGAGATTACATTGGCTTCACGCTTTTGTGACAACCATATGTCACTACAGAAACACCTGCATCACCTTAAGAATGGGGTGATAAATATCATGCATACCTACCTGCACAGAGTCAGTAGGATCAAAGCTAGACCACTGGAAATTTTCAGAGAAGGCTAACCTGGATGTGTGATTTGGGTTGCTCTTTCCTGTGGCCACGGTGGTTTCCATCCAAGAATAATGTTGGATTTTAATGTTGGATGGTTGGATAAACATCTGGTTATAACTTGTACACAGATCCAAAGATCAAAAAAACATTTGATGCTCAGTAAATATTACGAGGATGGGACTTACTGTTAGATTCAGACATCTCCACATTGGGTTCTATACATGAGAATGTCCTCATTATCTGACTGACACTGTAGGACTGATGGACTCCAGAAAGCAACTGAACTCAAATTCCGTTCTGAACTTCACAGCTAATAAAGACTAGCCTTGTTAACAACTCAGTTTCTGTGGCCAATTTTAAACAAAATGAATGATGTATCTTCCAGCCCACTTTACTGCTTCTGACTCTTGAATCTGAATGACCAAATGGTCACATATGGCAGGGTCAATCCTACAACTTTGTCACAAGACTGAAATTCACATCTCTACATACCACAAGAGCCACTGAACTTCCAGTGTCATCGCTACCTGCATCTGTACTGCATCTCAGGGTCATTACTTCAAAGCTCCCATTAGAAGCAAACAAAGCAAAAGTGTAACAGCTCGGATTTGTTTTACTACCACAGCTCAAATGGCAACATTTCCTATCACCACTAAGCCCCCTTGGATAAATAAACAATAGCACAATTTACTCAAAGCACCTAAAATTACCTAAATGCCTGAGGTACTGAGCTGCTTGTTGAGACGTATACTGATCCTATACATCCTCTAGGCAGCCTTTGCTCACTGACACCTAAGAAATCTGGTATGGAATTTAAATCTCCTCCCCTATGCAGACTTCTCAAGTTCTCCAGCCAATAATTAAACCTCACTACTACAGCAGGGTTCAAGCATCCTCTCCCGCATGACGTTTAGCTGAAAACGGTTCATCCCTCAGGGAAAGTTTGGAAGAAGATGCTACAGATATCCCCTGCAGATCAGCTTAAAGGCTTTTTAGCTTGGTTAATAGATGAGAGTCTGATTGTATTTATATCGGCTAATTGATTTGGGGAACAAAAACTTATAGATTTCTTAGCCTGTCTTACAATTGCACTACAGTTTGCTGGTAAACCTGAGTAGTCAGGGACAAAGTCTTAACAGATGCAGCAGAGACTGGAAATTGGATATTTTCCAGCTCAGCAATTGGTAGAGACGCTATCTGGATTATGCAGTCCCTTATTAAGAAGTGTCAAGGATTAGCGAGAACTAAAAACACTTGTGGGATTAGGGATTTATTTATATGAGGACAATCACAAAGTGAATTAACTAAAAATGTTACTTTAAAGAGAAGCTGTAAAACTGCATTAAACCCTAATGTGCGTGTTCTCCTTTAGAATTACATTTGAATGATCTAACTTCAGTGTGGAAGTAAATTAAATTAAATTAGGACCACTTGAATTCTGGATAAGAAGGTCCTTGGGGGTTTTAATGATGTTTAACTGATATATTTCTAAGGCACATCTTTCACTGACTCACATTAATTTTCATGAATTGAACTGTGTAGATAAATCCTAAATTCAGAAGTCAGGAAATCCCACAAAAAGAAAAGGAACTGCTAAATTAATGGCAGCAAAACATTTCTAAAAACAGCTTCAAAACAGCTTGTTCATCTGCAAAGGCAAGAGCAAGTAATCACACTAACTCTGGATCTGCATACTGAAATCCAAGATTTAGGAACAGGTTCTCTTAAATAAGGCTTCTTGTGACAATGCCCGAGTGAAGATCCTTCTGTATTTCTCATATTGAAAACTGCTTGCTTTGTAATTGGTTTTTGGCTAGTCTTACACCACAGATTTTAAAAAACTCAGACCATTTTGGAAGGCATTTAGGCCAAGGTGAGATTTATAATTGAGGTCTTGTATAAGGTTAAGATTTATAATTGAGAACTATGACACATCAAGAAAGAAGCTTTCTCATTTTTTCTTTCTAAATTCAGCTCTTGGAGGCAAAAAGAACAAAACAAAACTCAAAACTCTTTTTTTTCTTTTTTCCCTCCAGTTATGTAATCTATGTAAGCCATGGCTGACAACTTCAACCCAATCTATTTCTTGTATGCTACCAGAAACCCAACTGACAAATGGCATTACTGACCTTCCTGCCCCATGAATGGTCAATATCCTTTGTCCATAGAGGAAAGCCTACATGGCTCTGTAAAATTAATTCATATTTGAATCAAATTATGCACCAGCTGGTTTGTTGTAAACGTAGCTAATTTACCATTGTTACCCTCATATTTTGCATTTAGAGCTCTCTTTGTGCTTTAATTTCTACAGAACAAATGCTACTACAGATGCTCAGATCTGGGGTGTGCAAAGACCATTCCCTCATATAAGTTTTCTTCTTTTTCCTTAAGAGTTTTAATATAAGAATATGTACTTAAATATTAATAACAGGCATTTTAAATAGGTTTTCCTTATGAAGAGCTAGATCCTCCAGTCCCTCCCAAAATATGTGCAGCAAGGAACACCGTATCACTGAAGATGAGTTGTAGTTACTGTCATCCAGAGGATACCTCTATATTTAGAGGTGAAGAAAAGGCTGGATACAGACTAAAAGATGATGAACCATTGGTTCAAATCCTTTTGTCTTTACCTCTGGCACTAGCTAAGGGTAAAGACATCCACGTTATGCCTCAAAAGAAGCAAACTCAAAGATATTCCTTGTGCACAGAATAATCTGTGAAGACTTGATCTCCGCTGCTAATAGCGAACACATTTTATAGATTAAAATGTCGTCTTAAAATATCCTACTCTGGAACACGTGCACCTACAAGGATGTTATATCTAGTTTAGGCCTTCAAGGTGACTTACTATTTTCAGATCATATTTTACTGATTTCTTAGTACGGTTGCAGAAATAAAGTACCACATGTTAATTCAGTAACAATCATGTTTCAAAAATTCCAGACTGATAAAGTGATTTCTTCTTACCCGAAAGAATAAAAGGAAAAGATACTTGGTACCAAGAAACAACAATGCCTTTTCATTAGTGTCATTAAGTATGGTCTGAAACAACATTCATGCTACCAGAGCTGCTAAAGGAACAGGAAAACTAAAAAGTTCTGGCGGAGTTGCAGCGAACCTTAGCTTACTACCTTTATTGTTTTCCATTACGGAATTAAAATGTCAGCATTCTGATTAATAATTCCTGATGTTTTACCCATTACATTATCATTTTCAACTGAAAGGAAACATAACTCACTTATTTAAGAGCACAGAAAAAAATGAAAAAAAAAAAAAAAAGAAAGAAAAAAGAAAAAAAGAAAAACAGAAAAACAGAGAAAGGGGGAGAACAGGGTAGAGCAAGCAGTCTGTCTCTGAATGTTCTGGAAAACACAAAGGGCTAAAAGCAGAGAGGTTAAGGAGGGGAAAGTGTGCCAGTTTTAAAACTGAAGAGGAAGCCAATTTAACCTTGACTTCCCCAGTGTTTGCGAAAACATACTTTCCAAGCAGGGCTTTAGATGAAAAAAAACCTGCTTCTCAATTATTCTCGGGTGACAGGGACCAGAGAACTTCAGAAGGCATGGTTCTGAGCTTCTGGGTTGTTGTTGCCCATCAGAATATCCTGATTTTGTTTTCTACTGGAAAAGATAATCTGATTTTATTTTTATTTTTTTGAGCCCTGAACTAGTAATGGCTTAAGTGCATATCTAAATTCTACTGATTTCTAAAGTACCATACGTTTTTCAAGACAGTGATTGTCTTTCCGTTATGTGTTTGTGCAGACTGTTCCACGACAAATACAATACAAATAAAATTGCAAAAACCCTGCCTGTTTCAGCCAAATTAAAATAAAAACAAACAAGACACACAGACACACACACAGCCCTGCTTTCTGCTGACTTAATGCGCTGAATCAGCTCATGAGTGCTTGAACAAGTACCAGTGCCTATAAAAAAACAGGTTGGACCATGGGGGCAGAAGTAAGGGAGGGCAGAAGAGGAAGTGGGGGAGAGCAGAAGCTGAAATACTCCTTTCGGCAGCAGCAAACCGTTAAACAGGCTCAGAGATCTCATCTCTGCAGGTTTACAGACCAAGTATGAAGTCTGAAAATAGGCAAGCCTCTCTGCCTTTTCTCTTCCCTCGCTTCCCAGGGGCACAGTTCTGCTAAATGTGTAAAAAGAGCTGTTAAGTCTTGCAAGATTTAGCAAAAACTTTTTTTAACTGCTGTTCAAGTATTTGTAGTAGCTCCAGTGCATTGAACACAGTCTTACAGGAAAAAATCTACTTAGTAATAATCCTGATACTTTCTCATGCTAGTCAACAGTATGAAGTCTTCAGAGAAGACATTTTTATATGTCTTTTCAAAAAGTAAGGTCTTTTGCTGTAAAAAATGAAAATTTCTTTTCAGTTTTCATCCTCTTAAAAAAAACAGTCTGTGCAGTTAGACTTAAGTCCTTCCCAAGTGGCCTTCTTTTGACTCCACATCACACTTCAAAATTTAAAAGAGAAAGGAGTTTTCCCCTGTGAAAATCAACATTAAAAGCTTTTAATACAAAAATAGTTTTACTACTTTAACCATGAAACTGCTATTGGAAGATTATGACATTTTAAGACGCACTGTAAAATATTTGGGTTGGGGGAGTACAGACATTTGTCAAGATTTTTCTGTACATAATCATCAACATGCACTGTCAGATTTTGCCTGAATACACTAAAACTAAGTAAAGAAAAAATGTTGCCCTTTTCTATCTGTATTTCAATTAGACCTTTATTCAAAAGGCCACTTCAGATTTTTTTTTTTGCCTAAATCAACATGGGAAGAGATCAACTATTTAAAACAAAAATCCCCACAAAATGAAAAAGAGGTTTATACAATTTTATTTTCTAGTCAGTTCTGATTAAAACTCAGTCACAAAACAAACAAACAAACAAAAAACCTTCATGCCATCCTGTGTAATATTATATATAAGCAGCATCTGCAAAATACTAAAAATGTAAGTATCAATGCGTATTAAATATCACACATGAAATCAGTCTTCCAATGTGAAATAATACATGTACCACAAGGTCCAACATGACAGTCTTTCATGCTGTCTTCTGTTCTTTTCCTGCACTAGAAATACTCCCATGACAGGCTCTTGTAAAAAATTTATCATAAATAGATAAAATTGATGGTATTTTCATTCGGAGTGTTATATCTACACACCCACAGACCCACCAGTAGGATTTGTCCTGTGTTTTTATTTAAGCAGTAATGTATACCCATATGCTAAATCTTGCCGTTGATTGGAGAAAGGAAAACAGATGTGTCTGTGGAGGAAATGTAAGTGTAGGAGGAAAGGAAAGCAGAACTGAATGTGAACTCCTGCACGCAAAGAGATGGTGGTAGCAAGTAGGGGGTGTAGCATCTGATGGCACATTAACACTCTTTGTGACTGGTAAATTCATTGCACTTAGACCAGTAAGATTATTCAGACCTTTGCAAGCAGGGACAGGAATGTAATAACAGAAAAATGTGTGAAGGGACCAGTAGTAGAGAGAACGCATAGACAGATCAGAAGATAACAGGGAAGAATACAGAGATGATGATGGACAAGAAGTGAGGAGGAAGGGAAAGCAGAGCAGCTGGAGGCAGTGGGGTTGGCTCGCTGAGCTCAGCAGCAGTGGTGCTGTGGCTGTAGATGGATGGAGCATACGTTGGGTATGGTATGAAACAGCTGGAGGCTCAAGGACAGAACGCTCAGATGAGGAAATGCCATCTTACTCAAATGCTGACACACTGTCAATTATCTTTCTCCGTTCCTGTTTTCAGAGTAATAAGTGATTCCCCCACTGAAGGTAACAAAGGAGGAAGATGTGCCAAGAACCTTTGGAAACTGGAGGTGGACAACAGAGAATTCAGAGACCAACACTGATGGCTGCTTTCCAAAGGATGGCTGTTAAAGATTTTCTGTCTCAGCTTACCTCTAAAATGGAGATTCAGTAGCTAGCTACCCTACAGAAGATAGCAAGCTGTTAGCAGCAAAGCTCTTTTCAATACATGGGGTACTATAAAAGTGTTAAATACTATTATTTTTATTACTACTAAGAAAAAAACAAACAAATACAGTCTTGAACAAAGGGCTGCACACTATAATATCGTTACACCCTGCTTGAAAAAAAATATCTTTTTCTGTCAGAGGCAATACAAATATGCTATAAAAATGGAAACTTGTAAAAATGAATTTCAGATAAGTAATCTAAAGAGGGTGTGAGTGATCTAAGAAATTGACATTGGTTTGCTTGATTGCTTTTATGCTAAATGACTTGAGGATTGGGCTGAATACTCCAGGCTGCACAAAATTCTCTGTTAAGGTTGATTTGTCCAAACCAATTGCTCTGACAGATCTTGGTCATTTATGCATCTCTTGTGAAAAGAACTGGAATATAAACTCTCAAGACAGTAATGCAACTCCTGTATTGTAATTTTTTTTCAGTTGGAAGCCACCTCAGACCAGTGACGTGTTGGGATTCTCCCAACCCCAGAGGTCTGGACACACATATCATTCTTTATACTTTGAGTGGTATAAGGAATATGCTGGTTTGCTACCCGGCAGTGTAGCTTGTGTGTACACATCCAAGCTGACTTTAAACTAGCTTGTCTGGGGACTGAGAAAAGTACATCCCAAAGCAGGATGGGTCTCTGTAAAGACTGCTAAAGCCTAAATATGTCAAAAAGCATAAATATGTCAAAAAGCCTAAATGGAGGTACCCAAGCTAGCTGCTTTAAAGCCACCTCAGATGTCTCATGAGGAGCTATAGCTGCATTGCTAGATTGCAGTGTAGATGTATGATATGAGAGATGACCACAGATATTCATCAGCTTTAAAAATTTAAAAATGCTCAAGATGAGAGCAGGAAAGAGACAAAGACTAATTTTTAAAGGAAATAAGATTTTACTTTCTGGAAATTGCCATTTGGACAGAAAGCCAGATTAATGACAACTTGGTAATGTTTTTTAGCATCTAATCACAGTTCCTCATGGCGGTTTTGGCTCCTGCCTGTTCTGGTTATGCAGTAAATTCCTAACTAGGGAAATAGATGACATTTCCTCAGTCATTTGAAACTTGGTGCAAAGGTTTCTCATAAGAAAATGATCCCAGTCCAACAAGTTCTTCTCAGGAATGCACACAAATTTTGAACATTTCTATTTTTAGCACCCTGGGCATCAAGCTTATTCCTTTGCTTATTTTGTATATATTTAATAACTTCAACAAGCAAAACTAGTAAAGTTCCCTCAGATCAGAGCACTACTTTCCTGTGGATTCATTTTTACCCTACCTTGCATTTTCACTTTCATTAAGCAACAAATCTCCACGGGGATCTTGCACAGAAAACTAACGTCCTTACTAGAAGAGAATGTAGATAAATGTCCAATCCGACTTATTTTAAAAGTCATTAAGTACTTACTGACATTTTAGGACGGGCAAAAGTCCCATCAATACTTTTGGGAAGGCAGGAGAACAAGTCTATTCCTGTTTCTTTAGGCCTTTAACATTACAGGGGGAAAATACCGAGAACATGCCATGTGTAATTAAGGGATGAAGGCCATAGGAGTTTCAAATCCTTTTGTTAGGTCAAGAACTGATCTACAGCTATGTAGACAATTGTGTTATTTCATTAAAATACAATTTATTAAGGAACTTCAGCATGCCAAATTGTAACCATGAATGAATCTACTACCAGGAGCAGAAATACTGAAAGTCTCTTATTAATTGGGATTCTAACTATTCAGAAAATGAATAGGAGTTTTATTTAACCACTTTAAATATTATATATATATTACCTTTTAAATTAGAGAAAATACTATCTATAGTTTGATACAAACTGTATTTTCAAGCTGTTTTGGGCTTATTTATTTAAACTGACCTGTGTTCATTGCTGAGATTTCTATTAATCATCCTCTCACTGTGCACTCTTACACAGCAAGTCATTATTATCACCTAAGTTCTCCCAAAGAGATGGTGAATCATTATATTTATGGACAAATAGATGTGCTACGATGTATTTTACAACACAGGAAATGATTTCTGTTGCATCTTCTATAGACACGGTAACAGCTTCATTAAAGGGTGAAACAAAATGAAAGCGAATGTTAGGTTTTTGTGTTTATATAACATTCTTCTTTACTTGATCTTTAATCTTTTAGTGAGATTAAAAGAACAAGACCTGTGCAATTTGTTGCAACAATAACATTGTTAGTTCAGAAGGAATGGCTATAACGATCTGCAGTGGCTGGCAGCAAGAATTATTAAGGACAGTAGCACAGAGGTGTAGAAATGAATTTAAAATAAAGAGATATAATTTACAGATCTCATTTTGTTTACTCTCTTGTTTACCTATCACTGCAGTTAGCAGTACATGGAATAGCTGTGATAAGAGATCATGGTAAGAGGGGAAGCCTTTTTTTTAATCAGGGTATATTCAAAATAATTTGTTCAATAGTACATCCTCTCTCACTCATTAGGAGGACCTCTTACTCTAACAAAACATATATGAAAATGTAATTGCAAAATTTCAACAGTTGCTAGGGCACTTGGGTACATATAACACTGGAATGGAAAACACTTCTAAATTTTTCTATCCACCTACCACAGAAAAGATCGGTTAACAAAATTTTGTTCTTTAAAATGTATCTACATTCATCCATCTGTCTACACTTGATAAATATGTGTTAGTTTTGAATAAATATCCCGTGTTAGTTTTGAATAAACCCTTCAATAGCTTCCCCAGGGAATTGGTCAAAATCCTGTTATTTGCAGAGATATTTAGTACTAAATTGCATAAATTACTGGAAAAAATTATGGTAGAGAGTCATTTTGCAGTAGCAAGATGATGAACCACGTAACCTAATAGGTCTTTCCTACCTCTAAATTCTATGATTCATATACTATACGAAGATGACCCTGACTTTTTTGTTGCAATAAAACAAAATTTCTTGACAACCATGGCATCTTATGAAAATCCTCTCCTTCACTTTCTGGGAGATGTCAAGGTTGAGAAATCTGACAGGTCCTCCAATGGTTCCAAAATTGCAACAAAATAAAATCAATGGCTTAGATCTGAGTACCATTTAACTACTACTGTAACATACTTACACTTCTAAATATTACACTTGCTGACATGTTTACACTTGATTGTGGCCCGATACAACTTACTCTATGCCCAGAGCAAAGTGAAATAACAAAGTCATATATGTAAACGAAGGGTACACGTCAGATATTTTAGCCCAGTTTGAATTGTGAATCTACTGGTCAAGTTAGAGCAATAAATGATCCATCACATTAGTACGAATTCCTGACAAGCAAGACACAGTGGCCTGGATTCTTCCCAGCCTAACTTGGGATATTTACTAATGGGGCTTTGAGCAACCTGGTCTAGCGGGAGGTGTCCCTGCCCATGGCAGAGGGATTGGCATGAGGTGATCTTTAAGGTCCCTTCCAACCCAAACCATCCTGTGATTCTATGTTAGTGGAACCACGCAGAGATTCCTGTAGGACAGAAAGAGCAGCAACTGGGTTGTGCACTGGCTACACCTATTAGCTACTCTTTATTACATCTGGGTAAGTCCTGAGTAACTTTGGGTTTCTTGCACTCTCACCTCCCTCAGGATGCACCCCCCTCACCAAAAATAAAAGCCTGAGATCCACTTCTGCGGGCTGATTCTTCCAAAGCAAACTATGAATAACTCTTACTGACAACAGCAGCTTAATCCTATTTGCAGAGTGATAATAGAGTTTCTTGAGCACAATGACTGGTATTATGTTGGGTTGGAGTAGGAAGGCAGGTGATGTCTTGCACTGTCTCTGTACTTATGTAACAGCACGGAACAGAGCACAAATCCAGCCCTGAGGCTGTTGAAAAGAAAGGTATCTTATTATTGTTCAGTATTTTATAAATTCTTAATAAAATAGTAACATCAATATATAGCAATGATACACTCATCAAATGCAACTTGGGGGAAGGGAGTGAGAGAGGGAAGGATATTTATGGCACAATTCCTGTATCTGGGTTGCTGAACAACAGAATTATATTAAAACTGCATTCAAGGGAAATGTATATTAAGATATACATATAGAAAACAAAAATATTTTCATCAAACCTGGGAACAATGCTCATATTTAGACATCCATTTTATTTGTGCACATTGAATTCTTTAGGGACTCAATCCAGCAAAACACTTCAGCATAAGATTAGCTCTATGCACTTTAATGGACACCGTTCATGTGCTTACAGTGAAATACTAGCTTAAGTGCTCACATTAAGCCTTATATATTTCAGCAATTTTAAAATGACAATTGTTTAAGGAAAACATGCCAAAATAGATCTTATGAAAATGGATCTTATAAAAATACTCCCAACCTGCAAGCAACCTTCCCCTCATCACCCTGAATCAGCAGGGACATCCTCACCTTCACCATTGCTAGAGAGAATCCTCAAATCTGTCTCTTTGGGTATATCCAGACATATAGCCAAACTGCAAATGACCAAGGCAATCTGATCTCTAGAGGGAGCACAGCAATTTTTTAATTATTATTTATTTTTAAATCATGGCTTGTCTGTTAACTCTCCTAGAAAAATGAGATTTGAAACAATATAACTGGAAGATTGTCTAGAGAGGGAGATGCTTTCTTGATCCACTATCTAAAGCAAAGTGCTTCTGCAAAAAGTTATTATTCTGATGCTGATTAGTAGTCAGCTGCATCATCATCTCCTGTCTTCTAGGGAGACCATGACTTAAAAGGCACAATTCTAACACATATGTCACTATAGGTGTGCCCTGGCAGCACTTCAGCTCACCTACATGGAAGCCTTAACAGGGAAATCTAGAGATTTTATCCTCTCGTGGCTCCCATTATTCTGTCATGGATTCAGCCCAGTCAGAATCCAAGCAACTCTATCTACAAAAGAATTTGAGAACTCACAGCAAGAAATACTTAACTCTGTTACTGTAGGCAAGTTGCCTAGATTAACCAGGTAGCTAAGCATCAAGAATGCTCCTGCTGATTTGGATTTCCTGTGTGCTGCTTAAGGCACAAGCATTTTTCTTTTCTCTCCACCACAGTCACAGGCTGAGTTAAGGACTTAAAACACTTGCTACGTTTCTGAAGTAAAGTCTTTCACAACTATCTTTTCCAACCTTAATGATTCTATGATCATCATTGTTTTCTTCCATTCTGTTTCAGGTATCATAGTCAGTACCCTTGCAACACAGCTGAAGTGTAGGAAATTTAGGACTAATGGTCTATTAATGGTGTAAGGACAGAAGTTCATCTCCCATCAAACCAAGATGTCTGTCTGCCTGCAGTACTGTTATTCAGAGCCTTAAGAAGCCTAGATTTTATTAGCTTTAGGGGCAGATATTCAAACCAGACCATGTCTAAAAGGTAAAACACACAACAGGATCCTTATATTTCTTTTAGTCTATGTGTAGTCTATCTGCCAGCAGACAGGACTGGGGTAGGTAGCTTCTTGCTCACAGTAAGTGATCCGGCAGTACAGCAACAGCGTAAACATGCAACAAAATAGTTTACCATCCTTTTCAAATTGTATACCCCAAAGAGTTTTCTAGTGGAGGTACTTTTCCATAGTCAGTCTAAGGTCATTGGTATTAGGCTTCCTTTTGCATACTCCTTAGAGGAACGTACGATGGAGATCCACAGACCACGCTCTGAAATCTGTAAACAACACTGGTACCAGGAACTGGCCCCTGTGATTCTATCCCTGCAGCTGGAAAAAGCTCTGCCACATGTATGTTTAGCCTAAGAAAGAGTAATTTTCCACAGATTCAGAGTTGGCCAGACGCAGGGGTAGACATACACAGTGTTTATTTGCTCATGATGTATATATGCTGATGAGCTTGTTTTGAACACCTGACATCTCAACTCTGCTACCGGTGTATTATTTATAACTCCAGAGCATTTCTCAAGCTGTGGAGACGCCTGAAAATAAGGACTTCATAAGCACAGGAAAGGAGGCAATGCCTGTAACTATGTGCTAAGAGGCCCAGAAGAGCCATAATACCGTTCTGGACAATTTAAATATTCATTTTTTCCTTGTTAACATAAAGCCTCTCCACGTTCAGTTTCTCAATTAAACAAGAGGTGAAGTGGTTTACATAGCAGTGCTTTAGTGAGATGGAATCTAATTACAGTTAATCTCCCAATATACAAAAAGGGTGGCTTCCCAACAGTTAATAAAAAGTGATGGTTAGGAATGATGAGAGCACTGCTTCCTGAACGGACTTAAGATAAAGCACAGGAATGTCTCATTACCACATTAAAAACCTGCATGGAGAGGTATTCATTTATCAGGCAAGGATGGATAAAACAAGTTACGATTACAATACATCTCTCATTCTGGAGGAAAGGAAAGCTTACTTCACACGTTTCTTACAGAACTACTTTGCATTGGTGCTTAGGAAGCTGAATTGGGCTGTTTCCTTAGTGAGAAACTAGGTGCCATGACGTTGGCTTGTATGAACGAAAGAATAATAGCACATAGAGACAGAGGAACTAAAATATTGATATTTCATATTTTAATCCTACTGGGGATCTGTGGTTCTTCAGATTTTTCTAGTATGTGACAGATACAGAGACAACTCTTCACTATCATAAATGAATATGATTCAGGACTGCACACCTAAAAGCACTCAGGATCTGACCTTGTGTTTCGGAATTTTAGGAGTCTCTACAGGACTCCAAAACATAATTGTATTATGCTGACAGACAGTACTTTAATAGTCCAGAGGATCTGGCTGAGCTTCAGAATCATAGCTTTATCCCAACTAAACAGAGAATTAAGTAAAAGACAGTCTTTGCACTTAATATCCACAACTTTCTTAGTTTTTGCCTTTGAGAACCAGTTGTGACCGTATTAATAACAATTTTCTCCCATCACATGAGAAGAAGCCACGTAAAACTTTTACTTGGCAGTTTTAAGTTAGGACAGTGCACACCAAGCTACAGAACACAGTAGGGCGGAGGGACTACAATGAAATGACACTGCATTTTCCCAAGCCTGACAAAATGGCTCTACTGCTGTTGAAAGAGCATTTGAATTGTGTCCACCTTGTTGTCTAACACTATTTGAGATAAAGAAAAAAAACAAGAAAGTCACAGATGAATACAAGTCACTTTTCTCTCCAGAAGAGTAATTGTTGCAGAAATAAGAAAAGATTATCATGCCTAATAATGCAAATGCCAGTAATTAACAGACCAATAAAAATTGCCTATGATTTCCACACAAATCTTACCATCTGCTTGCAATAAAAACCATGGAGTGTATCTCTGCTTCAAGTGGAAGTCACATGAAGGAGATGTAAGCAGCAAATTAAAAGAACCTTGTATGTCAAGATAATGGAGTATTTTCTCTTTTAAAAAAGAGGCTAATTAATTTAGAAATTCCTCAATTCATTTCTTGATATTAATAAATGAGAGCCTTTAAAAAGTTGTGTGACTCCATAAATACGTGCAGCCTCTGAAGGTACTAAATGTGTGATGCTCTTTAAACAAGAATAGTACATGTTGAAAAGATCCTTGAGTAAAGTAGAAAATTCCCAGTAACCAGCAAAAAGATGTCACGATGTGGATAGGCTGGTCGCATTCCCTACCCAGCCTGCCTGTGTGGGCTTGGAAACCTGCACTGGGTGTATGCAGCTAGGTTTGGGTGGCGGGGACTCCAGGGACAGCCTCTGGGGGAAGAGGTCAGGGGCTGCCCTGTGCTGGGCTCAAATGGCTCCAACCAGCTCCACAATGAGATGTAAAGATATTGCCAGATTTTTATAACAAAAAAAAGCATTCTGATGAGACAACATTAACCCCCATGACAATTTTATTCATCCAGAACTCTCATCATCTTTTGATGAGCTCCTGAGCGTAGTTCTCAACACAGTTTGAGAGCCCGTCAAGGACAGGCAGCTTCTCTGCAGTTTAAATCCTCTTCTGACGCAGAAAGTACAAATGTTCTAGTAAAAAAGCACTTCCACTCCTAGGGCTGAATCTCGAAGAACTTTATATTTTATATAATAGGGGCATTAGGCAGTAATGTAGCTCCCAAATTTCACCTCCTTTCAATGATGACTGTCAGGGGAAGATCCTGGGACATTTATAGCTTTGTTTTTCACATCGACTCCAATTTGTTTCTGTAAATCATAATAATGACAACAAAGAAAACATCTGAACCGTCCTCTCTGCTGCCACAGCAACAACTCCTAATAGTCATCCTCAGAACTCTGTTGTTATAAGTAGTGCAGGCCGTGTTCAAACCAGGTAGGGGATGAGATTAACTACATATACTTTTGTATGGGGTTTGGCTGGGATAGAGTTAATTTTCTTTGTAGAGGCTGGTACGGTGCTACATTTTGGATTTGGGATGAAAAACGGTGTTGATAGGACACCCATTTTTTAGTTATTCCTGCACAGTGCTCATACAGCATCAAGGTCTTTTCTGTTCATCACACTGCTCTGCTCATGCGTAGGCTGGAGGTGCACAAAGCACTGGGAAGGGACACAGCCAGGAGAGCTGACCCCAACTGACCGAAGGGATATTTTATTCCACATGGCATCACGCTCAGCAATAACAGCTGGGTGAGAGGAGGAGGGAGCCGGGAGGGGGATGTTTGGAGTTATGGCATTTGTCTTCCAAGTAACCGCTATGCATGGTGAAGCCTGCTTTCCTGGAAACAGCTAAACATCTGCCTGCCAATGGGGAGCAGTGAATGAATTCTTTATTTTGCTTTGCTTGCGCATGCAGCTTTTCCTTCACCCATGAAACTCCCTTGATCTCAATCTACACACTTTTGCTTGCTCAACCTTCTAATTCTCTCCCTCACCCCACTGGAAGGAGCGAGCAAGTGGCTGTGCGGGGCTTAGTTGCCTACCAGGGTTAAACCATAACAGCCCTTTGTTGGCACCTAACGTGGGGCTCCAGGGGTTCAAGATAGCAGCAGACTCCATTGGAGCGTGCTAGGCTGAACTTAGAGCAGTTCAGCTACTAATTGGCAGGCGCCTGTGCCTGCCATGGGGCTTGCTCGTCTTACTGTGCACTACTACCTAGTGCTTGTTAGTAGCTGCCTTTTGCTTTCGCTGTACTTCTTACCTTCCTCTGCTGTGCCTGGGAACACTGCTAACAGCCACAGCCACGCACCTGGGCTGGCGATGGCGAGGGTGCTGCTGCTGGCCTGGTGTTGCTGGACTGGACACACTGGAAGTCCACAGCGAGCTTGAGTCAAAGAGACTGCGAGCTGGGGGTCAATCCATGAGGGAGCAGGTATGCCTCGAAGCGTCTGTGACCGTGGGGAAGTCCACACCAGAACAGCTACATCTCAAAGCATCTGTGGCCATGGCTATGTCCGTGCTGCAGCTGGCATATCCCTGAAGGGATTGTGGCACATGGATAGGTTCGTGCTGGTGCAGGTACACCTCTGAAGGGACGGCGGCCCGTAGGTAAGGTCACATCACAGCACGTACAGGTACACCTCCAAAGAGACCGTGGCCATGCATAAGGCTGCACCAGAGCAGGCTCCCCCCAAAGGGACTGTGGGTTGTGGACAAGCACATTCTGGAGCACTGGCAAAGAAAGGAGTTCATTGCAACTTTAAAGGTGGAGATTGCAATGTATACACCTCTAAATAACTGTAATCCATGATTTAAGCTGCATGTTACATGAACATACATAGCAGGAATCATCTGAATGGACTGTGTTGTCCTTAACTTGAACAATGACTCAGGTGCTTTGGCAGAAGAATTTATCCTCCGGTTCTGATTTTTTGCAGCATCGCTTCTTATACGGTCAAAATAGAAAGCATCTTTGGTTTTGCCTCAGATTTGTATGGCTGCTTTCCTTTAAAAATTACATTCCTAAAAGAGAATTTCTAATCTGAAACTAACTGGGTTTTTGGTTTGGGAGCAAGTGGCATAAACTATCAACAGGGATTTCAGTATCCAAAGATCCAGAAAAGTGGAACAGCCAAAATAAGGAATGCAAAGGAGAATTTAGCAGTACAGATTAACTGCTACGGGATCTGTTTCCTCAGGATAGGATTTTAAACATTAAGATGCGTTATAGATCTACAGTTTAAAAAAGAAATAAACAGGCCATAAATTCCACTGGACAACAATAAATCCAGGATGCAAGTGCTACAGTCTTTCATAAAAGATTCCTGTGGTAATAACTGAAGACCGACAGATTAGATGTCACAGAACGTAGTCTCTCAGTCCACATGTGTACAGAAATCCTCTTAGTAACTTTTCTTCAATACAGCAGTTTTTGCACATCTGAAGCAGTCAAATATTTTGATGCCATTACAGCAGCCAAAAAATTCAAGTCCTATAAAGTCATAAAGTAGTCATTGCTGAATTTTCTTCTTGACAATGATAGAGTCCTTCGGATCCTTATGTGAGGTTGGGTTGAAATTACACTGTCCCAAAGCACCCATCAGCTCCTGTTTTGTATTGCATTGTGAATTTTGGCAGAGTTCATTCCACAACAAAATCATTTAAATTCTTTTGCAATTCTGATGCAGTTATTAATGCAGCAGTTGACTAGAATAATATCTACAAGCGGTGTAGAAAATAGCAAGGAAGACAATGATTAGTCTGAATTGCTAACAACAGAAAGGCACTAGAAACAATCCTTAGCAAAATAACTTCTTTCCTCAAGGCTAGGCACATTTAGACTACAAACCCAATTACAGAAAAATACTGCACAATACTTACAGAGAAATTTTTCAGGCATGGGGAATTCTTTGCTGATATTACACTATGATATTACACGCGATCTTCAATTTTTTTTTCCTACTGAGTTAGCTAGCGCACTGAAAACAGTATCTTGAACACCGCTGAACTTTCCAACTTACAAAACCTCCTCAGATTTATTGGCCAAAGGAAAATCAGAAGAGTTAAACTTTGATGAAAGAATAATAGTTTACAGACAATGTGCAAATAATACCCTCTTCCCCTACATTCAATTCCAATCAGCAATTGTGTGCAATGTTCTGGTGAGGGAGGCAAAGAAGAAAAATGCGACTAAAGGGTGATCAAAATCCTAGCAGCAAAAAGCTCCCACCAATTTCAACAGGCTTTGAACAACAACATAAAAATAATCTTTCTTCTCTCTCCCTCTGTTCTTTGCTAAGTTTCGACACATCTTTCTTATTCTGATGCGGTAACATGCGGCTGGTGTTACAGCTAAAAGCAGAATGCCTCTTTCCTGTATGCTGCCCTCCCCCCTCACTTTACACAGTGAGGAAACTCACTTTAATTACAACTAAGCAGTGCCAGATCCCCTACATTTAAAATGGATCTCTCTCACTGCTTTCCCCAAAGGCTAGCTTTACTCTCCAGCTGTGTCCTTTAGCAGCTCTGCTGTTCCAACATGACATATTAATAAGATCCAGTACCTACGACTTCTGGGGACTTAGCATTTACATGCTAAGCATCACTATTCAGCTGTTTGCCATGGCCATGTCGGATGCCCCTGAAGAAAACTGTGGGTTTTGTTGTTTATTTTTTTGTTTGTTTTGCTGATCAGCCCACAGCAGCACATTCCTTCTTACCAGAAGGAATAAAACAAACATTTTGCAAAAACACTTGGCTGCAGCGTTTGCCAGGAACAACCAAGTTCTGATTAAGGTGCTTGCAAACACTAGAGATGACAAAATAACTCTTCGAGAATGGTGTTTCAGAGGTCCACAGGTTTTAAATGCTTCACAGCCCTTGTGTGTAGCTAAGAATATACACATACATAACGTTGAGTATGGTACTTGTGTTTTATTGAAAGAGAGGGCCAGCACGTGCCTGTTATTCTAACAAGGGATGGGGGTTTTGCAGAGGTGGTACCAGGCTCCCCGAAGGAAAAGCCCTGGTTCTCCCCAAGAGGTGAAGACAAGGTTGATACGAAAGCTGCTGGCAGCAGAAGAAAATGCCAGGGGCTGGATAAGGAGAGAGGTGTTGAGTCCTACTTTTTCCTTTGTGCTTCCCGGCAGGTCTGCACGCGCGAAATTCAGGAACCTTCATCACGGTGCAGGTCGCAGGAAAGGGAAACTAAGCAGGAAAATTAAGATAGGAGAAGCGGTGAAGGAACAGTAGCGTGTTTAAATTCTTAGAAAGGAAGGAAATCACAGTAAAACACTATCAGGAATAAGTCAAGTTTCTACTATTATTTTTGAAATCACTGCTAGATTAAGGCCTTGCCTAAACACAACAGTTGCACCAGTTTAATTCAAATCAATTAAAAAGCTCATTAAAGTTACACAGGTGCAGAGCCCTTTGCAGACAATCTTGCATTGGTTTACAACTGACATAAGTGATTTGAATGTATCCACAGAAAGGTTGCACCTGCTTAATTAAACCGAGTTTAAAATTATTTTAAGTTCATGCCATTTTGTCTAATATGGAGTCTAATATATAGCTATTTTTAAACGCGTTAATGTTCGGATTCTCAAGGATAATTATGTGCAATAGCATTGTGTTTTCTTTCAATTAAACCCTGCCATACATTTTTAAACAATGAGCATCCAGGGATTTAACTGAGCACATCACTGAAATCGAGCGTCCTCTAGCACATTAAGTTATGCTCAATTGTACTACGTACATTGTAACATCCTTCACTTGAGGAAGTGTTGTTCCATTAGCTTACAAAGCCATCTTCAGAAACCTTAACACCAAACTTACTAACTGCTTCATCTGCAGGACCAAAGCGTTGGAAGGACCGTTTAAGCGACTTGCTTATTCACCTTAAACTTGAGCTGCTAACTGTGGCTTTCTACACCAAGGTACCTACTCCTGTGACTAAACACCGCCAAACTGTGGCCGATAGTTTGGTGAGAAGCACGAAACGTCTCCCCCAACCATGAGTTTGTACTTCTGGTTAAAAATTTATTACGTGGATGTGTCTAGATTCTTCTGTGTGAATTCTGCTTGACATTCCTTCAACAGCAGGCTGAATGTCAGCAATACATGGTAGCTGGGTTGAGGAAGGAGGAGCTCTCATCTGACAATTTCCTGTACATGGATCTACAAATTTCAAGATGCTTCACTTTGTAAACCTGTTATATGACCCCTGCATTTGGCATTATCCCCATAACAATTCCATTATTAAGGAAGCTTGAAGATTAAATAAGATATTTTTTCCCCCTTAAGGTATTTGGATATTATTTTACATGCTCAGAATAGGAAACTCATTTTCTGTATGCAAAACGGTTTATAATTGTTAGACAAAGTCAACTCCTCAATCACTAATGTGGACACTTTTGAAGTTACTTTGTGTTCAGAGGAAACACCACCAAACACAGTGAAACAAGTCAAACCAAATTACCTAAAAGCAAAAGGAAGAACACAAGAGGATAAGGGGGAAAAAAATAAGAGATAAAAACTCTTTTTCCCCACCAAGCTGTAGTAAGTATAGGTTGAATGCTGCTGTTCAGCAGACATGCTTTGCATCTCCTCAACGGAAACATACTTTGCATTTATGACATGGCAGTATATCGTCGAAATCACTGAATCCTTCCATCCAACTACAGGACTCTGCGAATTTTTATCTGTGTGCATCTGTTTAATCAATTGTATGGTAAGACTACTAAACCTTACTTTATGTAAAAGTTCAAAGAGCATATTTACAGAAAAAATCATAAGAGCTTTTACTAGAACGGTGGTTTTATAACCACTAAATTTTGTTATCCAGGCTCTCACGTATTCAACACTACAGACTCGGAACAGTTTGAAAATGAATAGGCAACAATATTGTTTGTTACCAAGGACAAAGAAGCACTTTGCCATTAGTCAGCATTGAAATAAATCAAGCTCTGTCTGGGCTTGTCTACACTCAAAAAATTGTCAGTATAGTCAGAATGATATAACATCCCTGTTGGAAGTAAAAGTTATGGCACTGAAATCCAAAGTACACGCCATGCAACTCGGTCCATACCATGATCGGCAACGATTTTTAAATAAAACACATTCTTAATTAAGGAATGATAATGTTGATAATAAATTTTACATAAAAAGAAGATTTATATCATTTTTTTCAGTGCGTCATCAGTCCATTTTGGTTCCTGAATATCTAAAGAGATGGTCTTGGGTGTGGGGCGAAGAAAAGACAAACGTATTCTACGTACACCGCCGCTTAAAGCAGCTCCTCTACTGCCTGATTTAAGCTTGAATTGCCATTACCACAAGGCAGGATCCAACTGCGCGAATGGAAACACGGCGCTCACTTCCAAGCAGCAGGCCAGTGCCGAGCCTGTCATTATATCATTTTAGAAAACACCTGATAGTTACACATTTCTAGACACTTTTGCTCTTTGTTCGTGAGCCAATTAAAAAAACGAAACCCTTCAGGTGAAACGCCAGTTGGGCAGCTCGTTAGGAAGCCCTCAGAGCCAACACTGGAAAAGGGGCTGATGTCTGACTTAATTTCTCTTGGACCTATTATTGATGTGCTTTAACAAGAACGGGAAAGAATAGCATATTAAATGAATAATACTAATAAATAAAACCTACATATACGGTTTTATGAGACAGATTCAGCAAATTGCACTTTTTAATTGCGTGGCACTTTCCCCGAGCCGTGCCCGGGCTGAGCACACAAGATGGCGCACGGCACACGAGGCGCCTCAGGGCTCCCCCCGCCGGCGGGGCCGTTGGGGCCGTTACGGCCGTTGGGGCCGCCCCTCGCACGGCCGCGGCCGCGCCCCCGCCCCCGCCCCGCAGACTACCGCTCCCGGCAGCCACCGCGGCGCCACCACCCGCGGCCGCTAGGGGGGGAGCGCGGCTCCGGAGCAGCACCACGTGACCCTCCCATTGGACCAAAGAGCTGTCAGTCACCCCCGACCCTTTCCCACGCCCGCCAATAGCCCGGCGGCGAGCCCCGCCTCCCACCCGCCCCGCCCCTTTTAAATACCTGTCGCTCTGCCACAGGCCGTCACGCCGCGAGGCCGGCGGCGGCGATTGGCCGGCGGGAGCCCCGCCCCTTCCCCCGAAGCCCCTCCCCCTCGCATCGCCCCGCCCCGCGCGGAGGGCGGCAATGTCAAACGGCGGCGGCGGCGGGAGGGGGCGGTGCGGGGCCGGGAGCTCCGCCCTCTCCCCCGCTCCCCGCCTCCATCTTCCCCGTCCCCCTCCCCGCGCCCGCCCCTTCCCCTCCCTCCTCCCCTCCGCCGCCTCCTCCCCCCCGCACACGCGCCGGGCGGGGAGGCTGCGAGGGAGCGGCGGGCGCAACATGGCGGAGCACTCGGCCGCCGACAGCGGCAGGCACAAGCCCGCCGCCAACTCCGTGCCGCCGCCGCTCAACAGCCGCGGCGCCGCGCCCGGCGGCTCCCCCCCGGCGGCGGCCGGTGGCGGAGGAGGCGGCGGCGGGCTGTCGGGGGGCCTGTCGCAGCCGGCGGGCTGGCAGTCGCTGCTCTCCTTCACCGTCCTCTTCCTGGCCTGGCTGGCCGGCTTCAGCTCCCGGCTCTTCGCCGTCATCCGCTTCGAGAGCATCATCCACGAGTTCGACCCCTGGTGAGCGCCGGGCGGGACGGGGCGGGCGGCCCCCTGCCCCCCTTATCCCCCTCATCCCCTCCTCGTCCCTCCCCCGGAGCCCCGGAGCCGCCCCCCGGGGCTGGGGGCCGTGCGGGGAGGCTCCGAGGGAGCCCCCGGGGGTCGCGGCCGGGCGGGGGGCGTCGGGCGGCCGCCGGCAGCCTTCCCCTCGCCCTCCTTTTTATTACCATTTACTGCCGTAATTTCTCGGTTTGGCCCCGAAGCTCCCCTCGGAGGAGCGCACCCCGGGCGGAGGGGGCCCGGAGGAGGAGGAAGGAGGCGCTTTGTCCGCCGGCGATCCCGCGTGGGGCTGCTGGAAACGCACAACTCCGGCCGCGGGTCCACGCGCCCCGCTGCGAGAGTTTCCCAGAGCCACTTCCTCCTCCGCCGTGTCACCCGTCGGCGAGCGGGGCCCGGGGAACAAGGAGCCGCTTTGTTTTGGGGCGCCGCACGGAGCGATGCGCGCCCGCCGGTGGGAGAGCCAAATACCCGCCGAGGAATTGCCCCCGATTCGCGTGGTTTTATGCGAATGGAAGGAATGCGCACGCCAATTAATAAAGTTACCGACGGGGAGCACGGCGAAATGCGTCTGCACTGGGGCTGCGTCCCGTGGAGGAGTTCTTAAGGCTCTTCTGGTCTAAATTGAAGCCAAAAACCTTGCCCTTCCGCCGTGGAGGAAACTTTTTTAAACATCCAGGTTACTGCTTTGTACAACTTGAGCTGAGTTTTATAATCAAGGCTCAGCGATGGACGAATGGAGCCCTTAGAGCATTCAGTAGCTCCTAATATTAGGCGTTGAAGGGCGCTGAAAGCACGCCGTGAGGGTTAAGTTCATAGTCCTGATGGCGGTTGTAAAGATAGCCTCCTGGTTTTAATAACGTCCAAGTTGGTGCAGAGTCATCTTCCTCGGAGCGCACGCGGAAGGCGTTGCTGCTGCGCGGAGCTCTGCTAATTAGAGGATAGATGAAGTTGACAAAAGTCATTGTTTTTAATGCAGGTCTGTGGGAAGCGGTTGAAATGTCAAGAACCATGCCAGTGTCATGTTGCTGCATGCCAGAAATGGTGGAGGCAAATGCACTTAAGTTAATTAGTAGGAAAGAGAACCTAAAATGGTAGAAACTAAGGGGAAAAAAAAAAGTGTTCTCTATTGCAGCAGCAGTATTGGTGAAAAGAGCAAAAACCAGTGATGTTCCAAAATACCGCTGCGTGGCTAGAAATGAGTGTTTTTTTCACAGTTATAAGGGTCTTGCAAATCTGAATCTGATGTGGGAAAGGAGCTTATGGAAAGAGATTAGAAGCAGTGCCCTATTTTATTTTTTTAACTGCTTCTTCAGCAGCTCGTGCAGGTAAACTGCTTTCTTTTTTCTTCAGGACAGTGGCCACAGCCTTTGCTGGGGAACCAGTTCCACGTTTTTCTCTGTTACTTTAGCTTTTTCTGTGTAGCTTGTATAGGGCATAGGCCATCTATTATCTAGTATTTGCTCTGTGATGAGAGAAAGCTGAGGTATATTTGATAAAATGAGGAGCGTTAAGCAAAACTGATAATGTTTTGGATGGAAAAATACCGTGGCCTCTAAGGTGTTGAATGTTTTATCATTTACTGAGGGATTCTGTTTTCTGACGTGGGCATAAGAAACATAGGGCATCTGGGGAGGAAAGAGAGAGAGATTTGCTTTGGGTTATCAGCAGGTTAATTAAATCAATTACCATGATTTTTTTGGAATCCTTTCTTAGTTGTGTTTCTGACGGTAGGGTAAGGTTTTTATTGGAGAGGAACGGGGGTTTTGTTTTGTAAAATTAGTAACTGAGAATTTCTCCAGTTGGCATTTCTTCCAGCAATGACCTAAATGTAGTCCAGACAGTCCGGTGCAGCAGAGAGAGGGCAGCTTTTGCTTTTGATCTCCATTACAATACAGTGCCTGTGCGAGGAAAAAAACAAGCTGGTATTTTGTTGTCACCATGCTGCCTTATAAACTTGTCAGCATACTGCCTTATAAACTTGTGACCCGTTTGTCATTACTAGGATTACTGCATTCTTTCACGCGGAATACCTTTTTCATGTAGTACGGCCGCTTTATTTCCCACGTTTTGTGTGCTTCCCACGGCTGAGGTAGTCCAGAGTCTTTGAAAAACGTGTGTAAGTTTTGGCAGCTCCTAGGTCGGGGGGGCTGATGCATGGAGTCGGGCAGCACTGGCTTTGAGCTGCGCTTGGCCGTTGACAAAGCATTCAGCATTAACTTCGGGGTTTTGTTATCAGGCCAAGAACCTGAAAGTTGTTCCGTGGTATGCCAGGATGGACGGGTTTCATCCCTGAAGTTGGGTTCATCTGGTGGCTGGGTGAACCAAGAGCTGGATTTCTGTGCTACGTACCTGCGATGCGGAGTGAAAGTTGTTCACGTGGAAGTACAGCAGTACATTCAGTAACTCAGTTGTCCCGCTGCGCCTTTCCTTTCAGATGCTCCTGAAGTGGCAGCCAGGCTGCTGTGCCGTCTGTGTGGCCGCTCGTATCATATCTACCCATAATATGTGCCGTGTGTGTCGGTATACAGGTGAGGTAGGTAAATCCGCCAAGGCAGTCAGCTCCTGACACAGGTCGGCATCGCCGCTGACTGAAGCGGCACCAACCTTTGGTGCAGCACCACTCTTCGGGGAGCGCTATCAGAACAGTGGCGTTCGTCCTCTTTGCATGCGCAGTGCTTACCGTTGTCACGTGTAAGAAGTGCATCTGAATCCTTTATCATATCCCATGACATCAAGTCAAACTTCTGTCTTTCCCTGAGAAATTTAACAGCTTGCTAAACAGCACATCTTAAAACTGCACTTACCTTAGGAGCGAAAGAGCTGGCTTCTGCTGGAATGCAGAAACCCTTGTGGCTGCGTGAGACCCCATCCGTACCAGTTTCCATGCGCGGTACGCAGCACCAGCTGATGGTGGCAGCTGGGTTTGTTTCCCTGCCTGCTGCCAGCAGGAGTTGTGGCCCACGGTCCTGCCAGTTCTGGTGCCAAACAGCATCACAGCGACCTCGTGCGCATCTTCGCCTCTTCCAGCCTGGCACCATCGATCCGTTCAGACTGCCTGCTTTGTAGCTGTCATCAGGACGGCCGTTGTTCGTCATACCTCACTGAGGTAACGTTGTTGTGCTAGTGGGAAGTGTGGTGTGGAGATAAGATAGCAATCTATTTTCTTGTCACTGATACCGTCATCTGCCGGTAGTGGACTCTGGTGGACGTAAAGGTAAGGCCGGTGCGATCGCTCACATGTGGTGGGCACGTTGAGGGAGATGAGGATTCTACCTTGAGCACAGCCAAAAAGGTTTTGCTTGGCTCAAGTCCTGTTTGCTAGATGGATTCTTGGGCTGTTGGGAACTTTTTTTTTTATTAATGGAAACTTAAATTAACACCTTTAAAGAAAGCTTCATTAAAATCCAGAGTGTGACTCAAGCGAACGTGAGAAGTGTTTGGAATTGATCGAACACTGGGGGTTGTGCAATTGTATTGATTTCATTGGGAGTGAGTAGGGCTGTAGGTTTGTGTTGTAGTTAGCGGATCTGATGGTTGTCTTTAGGAGTAGGAGTTTTCCTGTCACCTGCTGTGCAGTCCTGCTTTTTCCTTTGTGCTCGCTCTGAAGTGCTCGGTGAGTTGATTCAGTGAGGTACATTGTCAAAATACTGTAACGTTGCAGTTCTCTGAACCTGCCCACGATCAATTTTTATATTGCACTTCAGTTTCTTATTTCTGAAGAAGAACATGAATGTTGGGAGAGAAGGTAAACAGCCACCGATTTTATAGGATAAAATCAGATTGAGTGATAGGCTGGAGATGTGCATACGTGTAAAAACAGCACGTTAGGAGAGTGGAGCAAATGGAGTGATGAAGGGTAAGTGGCAGCAAATGAACGTACCTTAAGCTGATGTTCGTAAGGGGAAAGAAATCAAGTCAGGAGGATGATACGGTGTTTGTAAATGGTTGATAATCTCAATTAACAGCGCTCAATCTGTAGGCTATAGGTGGATGTGGACCACCCAGATAATTCATCTGGCCACCGCTTACCTGCTGGTGACTCTTCTTGCTGGGCAAACAGAGCAGATTGCTCAGTACATGTGATGTTCCTTGGTGGTGGCAGGCACTCACACCTCCAGCTCCCGTCTTCCTGGAGGCTGTCAGCCCCTCGCACAACCTTCTTGAAGGTGAGCGCGTGAACGCGGATCTGTTTAGGAAACGTTTCCCACCCACTTTAACGTTCTCTTCCCAACCACCTCCTTTTGTTGGTGGTCTTTGACAACTCCCAGACCTTGGCAAAACATTCGTTTCCAATCCGGTTTGAATGTAATCACTTTGGATTGATTTTGAGATGTTGGCAAATATCAGGAGATTCACATTGAAAACATACTATAGCTTCTTCGTTCGCAAGCTTTTTGATTCTGTGAAATGAGAAATATTCTGTTTATTTCCACTTTATAGGAGTATATTTGAAAACTCTCTTGGCACAGGCACGTCTTTGACTTCTGGTGCTTCCTAGATTGTAAGCTTCTAAGTCCTGTACGTCCAGGGACGTGAGCATCCTTTCCATGCTTAGGTACTTGGAGAGGGCGGTTTTGAAGCTGACTGAGCTTTTCTGGGAAGTTGATATGGTGTGAAGTCAAGAAGAAGTAAGATTGATTGCACTAGACTTTTTTGCTGCTTAGGAAATTGCAGAAAGCGGTAAATATTAGAAATTTAATGGAAGGAGGGCAGTCTGGCAAAAGAACATTGGGCAAAGCTGCGGGTGTAGCAGAGACATTGGGAGAGAGGAGACCTCGGGTTTGATCAGGGTAAGACCAATGCACCCACAAAGCAGTTCCCTTATAGCCTCAACAAGTCTTTGTCAATCGTGTGAGAATCAAAACTGTTCCATCTCTACTGTTGTTTTCTACTACCTTTATTGTTAGATGTTCCTCACTAGCCCAGCCTTCAGCTGGGGTGAAAACCTCCTGTGGGTGCAGTGAGGGGGAAAGGGTAGGAGGGGCAGTAGTCATAAAACCTGTGTGGGTTGCGGGTGTGCACCAGGACTGTCCTTACAGCCACCTCCTGGAACACACAGGAGGGGAAACGGTGCTTGCAAAATGCTGACCCTCTTATTGATTTGTGGGTAGAGGAACAAAGCTGGAAAAGGAAAATATATCGGAATGGTTTCTGTAGGCTGGGGTGAACTGAAGCGACAAGTTTAGCTTTTAATGCTGTGATTTTTTTTTTAAAGTCTTCAACAAATGCTCTAGCTAGTCAGGTGTTACGGAGGGAATGCTACGATGAAAATCCTTGAATGGGCTTTTCTTGGCAGATACCCCATTATGCAAGCAGCTTAATATGTGCTGTTTTTTAAACAGAAATGGGATTCCATTACACAGGGTCAGGGTGCTTTATAAAGGTTACCTTTTGTTTCCTAGCATAATTCTCCCTAATTGTCTCTGATTATGGCAACCTGTAATCCCAATTCTCGTGTTTTAAATCTGTCTTGTGTTGGATTTGGAGGGGAGGTGGGGGGTTAGACAGTAAAGAGTGCAGGAAAATTGAAAATCCGATAGGTACTAATAGCTTAAAAATGGGCTGGGGGCAGTCTGGATTTAGGGGGAGGCCTTTGCTATTCCACAGGGCTCTCTCCTGATTAAGTCTGATTCTTTCCCATTTACTGTCTGTCTGTGCTTGTGCTGCAGAAAGTTTCCTCCTTAATTTTTGAAAATTCTGCTCATGCGAGCCCTTTGAGGTACATTTGTAGTGACATTTGGAGCCAGTCCCGAGGGTTGCTTTCTACTTAGCGGAGTTGATAAAGCTGCTGCTTGCGGAGCCTGTGGAGCGCTCTGGAGCAGGGCATGTGCAGATTTTTTATTACTGTAAACTCCTTTAGCAAAACTTGTTCTAGCCATTGGACTTATCGCTAGCTTGGGGAACAGAGCGAACTTAGGACAAGTACGCAGCGGGACTGCTGCTGTAGCCTTCCTGTGCTTTACATCTGCGGTAAATCTTGTAGTGTGTCCAGCAGACAGACTTTGTTTCTGGCCCTGTAGCTGAGCACAGCTTCTGATCTTTACCTGGGCTGTTGGTGGCAATCCAGCTGGGGTGTTCTTAATGTCAGCAGCTGGTAGGGCTGGGCTTGAGAGGCACTGTGAAGTGGACCCTCGTGTTACACCAGCCTGAGGAACGGTTTTAAGGTCATGGACACAGAAGCTGATGTATTTTGTTTGTATTTCTTAACTTGCTGCTGCTTTCCCTGGGTGAAAGCTCCTTTGGCATATGGAGAATTAAACACTCCTACACTTCCAAGTTCGGGCTATTAAGTGAGGCAATATCGCCGTGCTTTAGAAAGAGAAATGGGCTATTTTAAACAAGGAATAACTGGGTGCCTGTGCGTGAGAGCTTCGAAGAACGGGAAATGGCATTTAAAATATCTGTGCGCTATGGGAGACTCAAGTCCAGTGTCATGTGTTAAAGAGCCCGTCTGATACGAATTACTGGGATATGCGGACTGTGATGAGAATTATTTCTGGGCGTTACAACACTCATCGTACTGCTTTCTACAGAAGTTTATTTGCATGGCTTAAATTAGTTTGTTAGTTAAAGGGCATGTCAGAGTTGTGTTGAGCTGATAATCCATGGAGATAGAATTGCAAGACACCTTTGCAAAAGTTTCCTCACTTAAACCAAAACCTTGAGAAACAACGGCGCAGTTGAGGATGCGAGTTTGTACATTTTGGATGGTGTTCTTAATGGAATTGCTGTTTTATATAGTATTATTTACACTTATTTAGAAAGGATGGCGCACTGTATGCCTCTCTTATTCGTGGGCATCGCCTATCCTGTTTGAATGGGAAATGGATTTTGAAGAAAGGGAAAACAGCAAGTCCTTATGTCATTTATAACTGTCCTAGCACGCACATCTGGGCAGCCTACGTCTTGTGAGTTCGTTGCTTTATTTTACTTTTCAGTCTGCTTGTTTCTGTTTTTCTGTACATTGTAGCCTACTTCTGGTTTACCTTTGAAGAGTGTGCTTGTTTGGTTTTTTGTTTGTTTGTTTTTTAATCCTGTCTTCGCAGTAGAGAGGGGTGTTTGAAGGAAATCTAGGGTGTGCAAAGCACCTGTTTGATGATACAGGTGATCAGGAAGACCACACTTTTGGCAAGAATACTTGCCTGCGAAAAGCAGAATGCATTTTCTTGACGCAGAAGCAAAACGGAACACAACAAGCCTACTTGTCCTAAATACCTTTCTTTATGTCTTCTGCTCTAGCTCTTATTTTAGTCTGTATCTTGAACGTGCTTCCTTCCTATTCTAAATTTATCCCACGCAGCATTAGGAAGTTCAGCTGAATAACTTAGAATTTGTAAATATTGTTTCAGATGTGTATCTTGGAAAAGACAGTTCCATCTTCACGGTTGAAATGCTTAAAGTTTATCATTTGGCTATTAAAGGCCTTTAAAATGCCTGTAATTCTTTCTTTGGCACTAGCTAAAATGCCTTAAAGTTGCAATTTAGAAAGTCAGCGAAACAAAATGGGAGCTTTGGCATTATATTGATGTTAACAGTGGAAGCAAATGGGCATCTCTTTGGCTTGCTTTACCGAAGAACAAGAATCATTAAAGCCAATGCAGCGTTCGAGTTTCCCCAAAAGTTGTGTGATGCTGCTGTGCTGTGACTGCTGTATCTGAGCCTGGTGACTACAATCATTTCTCCAACGTCAAACGTCTGAAGTGATATTTGAAAAGCTGTTTTATATCTCTCACAATTTATTTTACTCTGTAACAATGTTAATATTTCATTTGCCATTTAGAAAATGGATTTTGACACTGAGGAGACTAAATTAAGACTGTTGCAAATATTTAATTTGTGATATCTCAGGTCAGTGTCATTTTACTGCTGGTAATGACAAATGTAAATTCTTTCTGCTATGTTCAGGAGCCACGGAACTGGCATTGCTTTAATTTTGTAATGCACTACTTCTTTACCAATGCTCTCCCATCCTCCCGAAGTAAAGCCTGAATTTTGCTTGGAAATGCTTTGGTGGTGTGTTTTGTTTCAAGTTACCTCATGCTTGTAACTCTTGCATTGCTGAATTGTATTTTCTAGCTTTTGCCTTTTGCTCTAGTAAGTCAGTTTCAGGGTTCATTTTCCTTATGTTTCTGTCATGCTGTAGGAACTTCAGCACGGTCTCACCTATGTGCATCATGTCTTTACGTTGTGGTAGTGTGCTCCTTACAGTGCTCTCTGCTGTCTTCTTCCAGGGTTATCTGCAGGAACAGAAAGCCACAGAACAGCCTTAAATGTTAGTTGAGTGACATTTTTACCCAGGGTGTTAAGTCTTCTATCTCGGTATCTGTGCTGGTGTACCTGTGGATATCACTGGTGTCCTGGGAAGCCTGTGCAGCGTGATTCCAAAGATTCCTTCAGGAACTTCCAGGGAGCTGCTGCTGATGGGAAGGCATGTATTGGGTAAAGTCTGACTCTGGATACCTACAGTATGGCAAGGTGCTGCTAGGCGTGTCTTTACCGGTATAAATTGGCCCTGTTTGCATCTAATCAAGTGGGGTTCCCAATGTTCCCATCATCTGTTGGACGTTTCCTGGGCAAGTTCTCTAGCATGTTACTAAATTGAAGCATTCCAAGAAGTCTGATAAGTGCAGGTGTCAGGGTATGTGGCCGGATGCAAAAAAGGGGGGCTCCCCTTTTCCAGTGGCAGTGAGCTGCTACATTGGCTCATTTTGTACCTTGATTTGGTCTCAAGTATCCATGAGTATCCACCAGCATGCTGTTTTAGCTGTCTTAGTTACTCAGGGGGTAAACACTTCAATAGTTTCTGCTAAAGCTCTTGGACTGTGCTGTAGCTGTTTAAATGTTCTTTCAGAAATAAGATTATCATTACTTAAATGGTGATATGGCATGTTGGACATCTGGGTCTAAATCCCTTTTTTGAATCAGCAAGGCTAACTCTAGTCTTCTAATTTAAAGGCACATTTGTGGAGAGAGAGTCGAGAGGGCGTCCTGCCTGGTGGGGGCTGAAGCGTGGAAGGTCCTGAGCAAGCCAGTTTAATTCACCTCTGGAGAATGAAGAGAGAAGATTTAGGATTATGTGACCTCAGAACTATCCCTTGAGAACTTCTGCTAGGTCCTTTCCAACAACTCTCACGTATCCCCTGCCATACACCTCTTTTCTTCCCTGCCTGAACTGCAACTGATCCTCTTGCTTTAATATCCCCCTTACTCCGTTCCTTTTCATGTGCAGCCAGGTGTTTGTTTTACCTTACCCCATTTTATGTGGCACTGGGAGAGAAGAGAGAAGCATTGCACCTGAAATTGGGACTTGTCATTTAATAAAATTGCATTCGAAATTAAACTCATCCCTTTTACTGTTCATTAATGCAAGCCAGAAGGGATATAACTACCAAACAGCATACTGATGTAGCCAGCTGGTCAAGGAGGTGATGAGTTTTGGAAAGGATGTGCTCATGGACACAGAATGGTGGGTGTAGTCTGGGGCTGCTTCTGTAACAGCATTTGTGATGGGGAAGCATCACAGGTTCAAAGCACATCTGTGTAATTGTGAGCTTATCTCATTTAAAGCTATTGCTCCACCTCTGTTTTTTTTGTTTTAAAAAGCAGCATTTAGGTTACTTTTAAATACGAATTGGATTTTAGTAGGTGTCTAAAATGACAGAGGAGCACAGTGAAATAAGTTGATACCTATAATATAGTAAGACTAAGCAATACTAGAAATCCGTCATGTAATGAGAAAGCAAACGTGTAACTTTAATTTCACATTGTACGTGGCAGGAATGTAATGTTACTTATAAATACTCCTAACTGCTGAGCACTGTAGTCACTGCAGTGCACTTATCTGTAGTGTTTTGGTGAGGATACCTAATAAAAAGCAAAACACGTTTTGTTATTATACTTCTGTGATTCTTGTGCATGGTTTTAGAGAAACAGTGGTAACCGTTAGGTGCCATTCTTAACATGAATTAAATTCAGTGAAACCTTGCATTTTCGCTTTGATTTAGACTTGTATGAAAGATATAAAGTAAATGTAGGGGAGAGCAGCTTTAAATTCTGCTTGCCATACTTATTTCTGACAATAAATCAAACACTGAAAGTGAATGAAGAATGCAAAATAGAGTTTGAAAGGTAAATTCCTGTCTGTGTATTGCAGGGAAGGATGAAGACCACTTTCCATTGTTTTCCTGGCCTCTGCTTATAATATTGGTGACCTCCTATTCCCACACTGATTTCCTTCACTGTGAGGGTATGTAGTCACTTCACAAACAGCTGGAACTGCTTCTGCCCTCAGCTAGAGGCTGTCGTGCCTTCTGTTGGCCTGTATTAATAGATTGAGTGCTCCTAATCTGCTTCAGAGAAAAATCAGGTGAAAATTTGAATAATCTTTAGAGTGGTATGATTTATAGCTGTGATTGAAGCTAGTTACCTGATTTGGGCACTAAAGCAGATCAGGAGCACTTCTGTGCTCCTTTTAACTAGCAAAACTCATTTGAAGGATAACTGCCACAGTTAAATGTGTGTGTGTGATCCAGTACAAGGCATCCTAGAGTTGTGTGTCGTCGTCTTTTTTTTCCTTCCTTGCTCATTTGCAGTTTGGGTTATTCATACTTTTCCTTTTCAGCTTTGTTCAGTTAGGGCACAATTAAATTTATCTCTAGATTTCTCCAAATCCTGGATTTGTCCTGCAGACAGCTCTATCACTGTTAGAGAAAATGCAATATTTATGTCTGCTAGTGTCAGGTCACTGAAGTGTTAAGCAACATTTGAGCAGACATGCACAGAGTTAAATAAAATTAGGTCTCTTACCCTGACCTCAGTCACTGGACAGAAGTTGAGTCAGGTGAACCATCTGGTTCTGCTCTAATGTTTTGTATTATCCACTCTGAAACATTAATTTTTACTATTGCAGCATCCATTGTAGTAAAAAGTCAGTGAGTCTATATCTCACCAGATGGAGCTGAGCAGGTGCACTCTGAAAGGTCCAGCTTCTTGAACTAAGCAGAATCTACAACCAGAAAAGACAACCGAAAGAAGCAAAGTCAGGGAGTTCAGGTAACTGAGAGCTGGCTGTAGCAGGAAGAATAGCAAGTGTATTAGAGTTGTACTAAAGAGCAAATAGTTAAGGAATAGAATATTGGATGAAACACTACCTTATGTTAACTTGCTAAACCGCTGACATGCAGTCAGAACACTTACTTCGTTTTGTGAGCTGACAAAAAAAAAAAAAGTGTACTGGCATAAGCTGTTCCAAGTGGTTTGATATCTAAAGCCTGATTCCAGCTGGACCTGCTCTTTGTACTGCTACAAGGCAGTCCAAGTAACCTTGGAGGCACAGCGTTTCTAAGAGTCCCATTTACTTCTTGTATTTTGCAGTGTAGGAAGGGTCTGCCAGGTCACCTTGGGTCCAGACTGGCTGTCGCTACCTTTCACTTTCTATTTTCACTAACTTCACTTAATGGGAAGTGATTATGAAATTGGTTCCACCGCATTTCAGTGCAGCTAGTACCTCCGTAGTTGCTGCTGCATTGTTGTGTCTAGGTGACTTTATTACACCTTTAATAAAGATGACTGTAATGGATACTTCAAAACAGTTAAAAGATACTTGAAGTACCCACAGCGAACAAGACATATCCTTTATTTTACTCTACGTTTCAAACTCTTACAGAAATTAGTATTCTTTTCTGAGTAGGTATTAGATGTCGCTACAGGATACCAGTTTCAGCTCAGCTCAGTAAGAGTCCGCTGTAGCTGCTTAGGTGTGAAAGAACCTGTTTGTTCTGGAGTTGAAAACCATGGAGTGTGATCTGGGAGCCATCCTCTGTTCCCAGTCGCTTCCTTGGAAGCACTCCTGTTCAGCCCAGTGAATTCTGGTGTCACACTCCTCAAGGAAAAAATACTTCTCCAAATGTTATCATTCAGTTAATTCCATTCTGAATTCCTTTCTGCCACCCAGATTCTCAGGTACCAGCCTTTAATATGGAAGCTTCTGAAGTTAAGCAGCCTTCATCACGTTAACAGCAAGTACAGCATGAGCCTGCTTCATCTGGAAGAAACATGTTCTTGAAATTGATGCAAAGCCTTCAAAGTTGCTTGATGCAAGGCTAATGAAACACAGAGCAGCCTGATACCGCTCAGAAAAAATCAGACATAACACCAGCGCCTTTCTAGTTTGTGGTAACTAGTATTGTACTGAGCAGAGAAATAATGCCTCCTAAGAAGCCGATGCTATCAAAAGATACGGAACCAGCATCGCTATCAGTATTGATGCCAGACACGGTGTATTATCTGCAGTGAAGTACATGTCCAGCAGAGAAGAAAATGAGCATTCAAATTTGCTGTGCAATAATTCTGAATGATTCTGCTTAAATCATCATTGAAACCTTTTGGGAATTTTGACTGTTGAAATAAAAATGGAATCATCACTTTCTTGTTAGGCCTAAAATGTTATGAAAGGCAGACTTCACTAGCAAAGTATGACTTTTAGTATTGATAAAACTAACTCTTTGCTTCATAATTTGCCTTGAGACATGGAATAGTTCAAAAACAAGACAGAAAAAAGGTCATGAAAAAGCTTTTTAGGCATCAGAGGAAGTGTCTGAAACTGTAGGCAGATATACGCCCACTGCAGCGATGATGGGAAGCATGCCATGGCTTCAGATGTACTAGATTGTGTGAAAAGTATAAGGAGTGGCCATGGAATGCTTTAGAAAGCTTGCAGCTATTTAGCAAAAATATTGAAGATGCCCTGGGCTCCCTAAAGAAGTTAGAGTGTATGCTCACTGTAGCATTTCATATCATTAAGCTACTGGCAGCATGCAATTCCTGATGTTAGCGTTTGCTAAGCGTGACATGTTATTGCAGGCAGTCAAAATACCATGCCAAGAAGTGGCAGCAGGAATGCTGTAATCTTTCTTAAACACATTAGGGATGTTCTGATATTCCTAATGGCTATTTTTAATGGTTATTCTATATACATTCTGGTATTCTTCAGGGTTTACGTTGAGCATGGTTGAACGTTGCACCTGAAAAATTTTAGCTACCCTTTTGGCTGTGCCATCCAGCTTTGTTTCTTCCTAGGTTGTTTGCTTTTCTTCCCCATCAGAGATTATTCTAATGGAAACAGGGAGAGTTCAGTTGCTCAGCTGGATTCCAGGAACAGGAAAAAAATAAGTCTTCCTCCAACTCAATTTCCATCTTTTCTGAAGTTAGGTGGTCATACCACTGCAGAACTTGTCTTCATCTTGCCATTTTATTACATCAGTATATCAAACATGAGTCTTGTGGGAGACAGTTTGCAGGATGTGTATTTCTCTTTTCAGATGGCCCTGCTTGCAACAAAAGCTATAAAGATCAGTTGGGTCTCTAAATGTAGGACACTCTTGAGAGCTTTCACCAAGTACTTGATATTAGTTGGGGCTTATCTCAAAATACAAAGAGAAATTGCATATCCCTATCTTTAGAGATAAAAAGACTAAAGCATTCTCAAAAAGTCATCTTTAACCCCCCTAACATGGAAAGAATTAGGACAATTTTAAACTACTTCAGTCAAGCTGTTATTTTTACTTTCTGGCAGACTTGACTTAATAATTAGCATTTTCAATCAACTTCAGTAAGAACTGTGTGAGCATGTAGTATGTCTCCAGTGACAGACTGGCTAGAGTTAATGTGTTCATGACTTTTGGGTGTTTGTTTTCCAGCGAGGTGCAGAAACTCCAGCAGAGCGTGCAAAGTGATAACAAAGCTCTGGTAGGAGTGCAAAAAGAAATACCAGGAAAAAAAAGAGATTTGTAATCACATAAATACTTGATTATATATAAATGTTCTAACTGGGGGCAATTCATGTAGTGTATCTTATGTTTGTATTAGATTTAAGACCTAATAAAACCATTCAGCTGACATCAGCTCTGAGTTGCAAAGAAAGGAACACGAGTTTCTTCTGAAATAAAGCTGCCTGGTTGCTCTTCCATTTTGCAGAATTTTGTCAGCCTTGGCACAGGTGAACTGAAGACCAGCCGCCATCTCACTAATTCTTGCACATGTACACCTCAGTTCCTCCATTTTCAATGTGATGTCTGCGGCACCTTGGTTTTGGCAGTAGGAAAGGCTCCTCACCTATCACAACAGTGTTGGCCTATAGGTATTGCTGGTGCAAAATTCTGACCTTGAAACTGCTTAAAAGGACTTATATGCTTTTTTAGGGTCATAAACTGAACACAAATAAGTGTTTTTTATGATGAGAAATAACACTGCTGTAGTGAATTGAATTCACTATGTGATTTGTAGGATACTGCACTTCCATTTAAAAAAAAATACGTGAAACTCGTGATAATTTCCAATGTGTAGCTAAAGACTTCACAATAAGATTTCCATCATGATGTGCTCATAGTGTAATATGGAGGCAAGCAGGTGTTTTAGAACTTGATATGGAACACTGTGTGTATGTTTCTTCGTTTCAGTGGAAGTTACTGAACTTTCTCATTAGATTTTCCATAAAAATATTGCACTGAATAAATTCTTCCTTCGGATGCAAAGGATATGTCAGATTTGGAGTCAATCTGCGACAATCTTTTCCAAGAATCCAGACTTGCCATCTCTAATTAGATGCTGTATTGCAGAATTGATTCTACATTTGCATTAAAATCTGACTCCTAGGATTGTTCAGATAGCTTGTAACGTTCACAGTTGGTTTGTATCATGTCATCTTTCTGAATTTGCAGATGTGAAAATTTTGTGCATCTGCAGTTGAGGACTTCAGTGCACAGAAGCCTTTATAAATGCAGGCTTAGAAAATATTCAACAAATTCTGCTGGTAAGGCGATTACGTGTTCTCAGATGGCTGTAAATGCCAGATAAAAAGTCTAGATGATGGGGCAGTAGTAGCATAAAACTGGCAGTATTAGGCAGTCAGCAGTGTTCCCACAAGAAGCAACACTGCTCTTGGCCTCTGGTGTAATGGAAGGGTCAACTTCATTTCACCACCGTCAGTGTAATTTGCTTTAAATGTTGTTAAGATCTGGATGAAGTAACTGCTTTGCTGCGCTACACGTACTCTCTTCCTACGTGTTCGTACTTTCTTAATAAGCTGAACTTTATTTGAATATTCACCTTAAATAGTACTTCTGTCAAGGAAGTACTAAACTTAGGAATGTCAAAGCCAAAGATTCCTCCTTACAAATATAGCAGTAATTGTTGCTGCGAAGTGCTGCAGAGTTCCATAGCTCCTGGATATAGCAAGTAATAGCTGTGAATAGCACTAACTAATCATCTTACAGCGTTACTTTGTATCATCAAAAAAGCAGTTCACAGGGTGGAATAAAAATTAAACCCGAGCATGAGCAGATAGTTAAGATTTGGTATTAGCAGTACGTAACGTATAACTGAAAACCCCAGAGGCTTTATTTTGCAAGTTGCCTAGTTAAGTTTCCAAATTAATGTTGCTACTGGAAGAGAAACTGCCTTTGCTCAGTTATTTTGCTGTTGCTGCTTGTGCTCTGTTGTAAGCTGAAACTAAAATATGCTTTGAAAATGAGAACTGTATCTTTATTGACTCATCTTCAGTTGTCTACTGAACCTACTGTAATACAGATATCTCCAGTAGTGCTGCACAATTAATAGCAGCATGCACAGAGCATCTTTGTGATCACTTCTTTGTGATTCTTCACATCCCCCAAAAGGTTCAAACTATAATACCAGGCTGATTTGGTGATTGGGACTTCTTATTCTGAAATGTACAAAGAGGATTGTTCAATGATTCCTTCAAAATTTAGCTTGGAGGAGGAGACAATTCAAACTCCAGACCTGTCAGAAAGAGGCAAGGAGAACAGCAGAGCATCATTTTCCTCCTGGAATGTCAGCTAAAATAAGAAAAGTCAGCACGTGCTGGTGTTCAGCCAGTCAGGTCTACAAAAGCTCTTCTTCGCTGACTGTTAGAAAGCATGCATCTTTTTCACGTCGTGGGCTGAGAATGTGAATATTCATCTCAGGCTCTGGAGCTAAGTTCTTAATTAGGCACATGCTTCACATAATTTTGTTTTTAATTCTTCTCAGGTCCGTCTCACATTGACTTGGCTTAAAGGGAGGAGGGAGCGCCTTGGGAGATGATGAACAGTTCCCATACCTCAAGATATTTGGCTGAGGGTGGGAGAACAGGGATCCTTTCCTTCAGCCCGGTCCTGTCTCATAGTACCACATCCTATTCAGCCACCGTAACCAGCAGCCTCCTCCAGTTCCGGTGTCACCTTGGCTATTTTTTGGCCAGCCAGGGAGCGGGTTGGATAAAAGCCCTCAGTGTCTGCATCCCCATTTCCTGCTGCTGGGGGTGAAGGAGCTGGGGAAGACAGTGAGTGACACCCGAAGCTGAGCAGTACCACCCCAGTGCAGCATGAGCTGTCCTTGTCTCCATTCTGATTCCTCCCTCAGCTGCAGCCCCTTGGTCTCCAGGATGTGGGCACGACCAAAAGGCTCACCTGCTGCTTCCCAGGGCTCTTCTACACCCCTGTGAAACCCACCGGTAGTTACAGATACCGTAACAGCACTGCTGTGGAAATATGATACACAATTTATGAAGTACCAAGGCAGTGAGAGCGTTGTATGACGACTGTTTGCAGTACGTGCTGCTGTCGTCTCTCTTCTCCTAGCCAACAGGGAAAGGCTTTTACAGGGTTCAGACTTGTCCCTGTAGGAGTAGCCTGCCAGGAAGTGGGTAAGTACTATCAAGCATAGTACCGGCATCATGTGCAGTTGTCTGTACGCTGCCCATTGCTGCTGCTTTGTCAGTGCCTGAAGCTGGCCCTCGTGCAGCGTTACTCAGCAGGTTTCTCCTTACCTATGCATATGTTTGCATACATATTTCTTTTCGGTAGCAGGTTACCTGCTGGGAGGGGAAGTGAACGCTTTTTCTCTGAAGTCAAAGTGAGGTGCTATAGTTAAGCTCCTAAATACTTTTTTTATTTAGGTTTCTGTGGTCAGAAGGGCATTTCTTGGTCTACATAGAGGTCTTCCCACAGTGAAAAATTAACCAACCTGTATAATAATCATTTCTGCTATAAAGTCAGTCCCAGCTGTCTCTGTGTGCTTTAAATTCATGGCAAAAGAATCAATCACTTTTCTAAAGGAGGGGTTTAATAGATTTGTATCTGACCAAAAATGGGCTTGGAGGGAAGATTAAATTCTTCCATTTTAAGTGATAAAAGTAGAAATGCTGTTATGTTGCATTTCAATTTTGAGTAGTAATTCATTCTTATTAAAGACTTAATGGGATGCCGCCAAAGCACAAGATAGTTGCTTGCATCCCTCTGAAGTCAGTTAGGAAGCTTTACTAGTTCGAAACATGAGGAGAATGTCAATATTATTCTTGCCTATTTCATGTAACTGATCTTTTAATGTTATAAAAGTAAATGTTTAGCCTGTGTGAGTTTGAGTCATGACTTACAAAATCGACAGCAATCCATGTTAGTAACCATTACCTTTCTCGCTCCCTTTTTAGTGTCCTGGGATAGTAGTGGCTGCTGGGTGGTTTTAGGTCAGGTCCATCAGTGGCTGGAGTGCGTGCATCTTGCGGTCTGTACAGCTCCTGCTCTGTCTCGCCCGGTGCTGCAGGCACTTGGCACTAAACAAATTAACAATAAACCTTGCTACACTAAGATAAGGGCTAATTTTACAGGTACAGCATTTCATAAATCATATTACACTTGACAGTTCAGAACTGAAGAATTAATTAATATTTAGAAATGTAGTCAAATGGGAATAGTTGCAGGCTTAGAAGAAGCAAATGTCACATTGCTGTTTGATAAACAGATTTCTAGGTCAGAATGACTGTTGTTTATGTGAATGTTCTTACACAGCTAATTACTGCTGAAGTTCCACAGTTTTATCGGTTAGTATATCCTATATAACTGCATGTTTACCATGCAGGAGAGTTTTCCTAAAAACACTGCACTTTTTTGTGTCACTTGACTGATGCTGTGACAGTTCAGTGAGTGAAACACCCAGGTTTGCTGACATCTGGACTTGAATTTCAATTCTTTTTGTTCTTTCGCTGTGTAGGCAAAGTCTGCTCATAACCTCCTTGTGGTTGTAGTTCAGATATTAGACTTGTTTTGCTGATTAAACAAGTAGGAGCTTGATGGGACTTGATTTCTTGAGTGACATTAGCTTTATTCTGGTGAAATGAATTAATTTAAAGTAAACCAGCGATATTTCGGGGAGCCTAGTTATACAAAGGAGCTGAATGTAATTTTTAATTTTGTGTTAAAGTGATGCATGTTACTGGTATAAATGGATACTTTCAGGAAATAGACAAAAGGACAAATACATGTAAGCTTCTCTAGCCTTGAATGGTGGCTGTAATTAGAAGTCTTCCATGGTGGCTTGCCCATCTGTCCTGTTGCCTGTTACACTATTCCATCTTGGCACCTGACTTGTACTTAACGAAAGAAATAATCTTTAATGCTTCTTTAACTAGCAAATTATATATTTTTAACTTAAATGCCCATTGGAATATCTATTAGGAGGGTTGGGTTGATGCAAGTTGCTTGCTTTAGAAGTGGCATTTACCCAGGATTTTTGAAGCCTAATGTTGGCTTGGCAGTTGGGTTTTTGGTTTGTTTGTTTTTGTTGGTTTTGTTTGTTTTCCTCAAACAGCATTAATACCAGTAACCTTGTTGGTTTGGCTTTCGAATACTCTTGTATGGGTTGCGGTTCTGGATAACATGCACTGCAGTTCTCGCAGCGGTCTGATCTCGTTTGCAGAATGAATGTATTTTGTAATAGTTGAAAAGTTCTGCTGTCTGAAGTTTGAGAAACTTGGAAGAATTAATTATTCGCCAGAACATCGGAAGTCTATTGCATTGATAGCAATCTGTGTATGCTTTTTAGTGGTTTATGGGTAATGTGGAAGACTGAAGGGAAGGTACGTGTGGAGAGGCTTTCATTATGCAAGGAACTTTCTGCAACAGAGAATGTGTACAAACTGGAGGTGAAAATTCATCTACAGAGATTCTTTGTTACATAGATTCTTCCTGGTTGAAAGAAGGGATTGTGCAAGGGCCATTAGATTCATAATTGTTGAAGCAAATAGGCTGCCTTTGTTCCATATTATTATATTACTTTGGCTTTCAACATTACATGAAACAGAGCAGCAGCAGATGTATTGAGTAGCTATCCTGTCTCAGAAGTCTTGCCTTAATTCTTCCGTGGTCTTCATTCTGCTTAAGTGGTGTTCTGGATGTGGTAAACCATTGGTTAACACCATACTAGTTCTAGAAGACAATGCAGAAAATGACAGAGGTGTGTGTCAGAGTCATAGAAAACTTTTTAATGTTTACCAAAACAAAAGGCTGTGGCATTTCACCTGTGTACATGCGCTGGCTGTAGAAATGAAGAAAATATGGTGGTTAATAACCAAGAGAGCTTGGTAATTTGTTTTAAAACTCTATAGATTTAGAGAGGAATGTTGCACAGTAAATGAGATGTTAAAGTTTAATTACTTTCTAGATCTTAGAAAAAAGAGGACTTAAGGTTCTTGATTTTTATTCCCTCCCCCAATTTTCTTCTCTTTCTTTCTAGGTTTAACTATAGATCAACACATCATCTTGCATCCCATGGGTTTTATGAATTTTTAAATTGGTTTGATGAAAGAGCATGGTACCCACTGGGAAGAATAGTAGGTGGAACTGTAAGTATTGTAATAACTTAAAGATGACTTTCTAATAATTTTGTTGAACTTTAAATACAACTTTGACATCAATAAAAGGAGGATGTTAATGGAATATACTTTTAATTGTCAAATTGCTGCCGAGGGAATAACTATGTTTTTAATTTTTAGCTGTAATAACTAAGACAGTAAGTCAACATGCATTAGTCCTATCCAACAACATACCGTGAACAAGAAACTGGGTTTTACCTTCTTACACCTGAATTTCTGATAATAATAAAAAATAAGGATTTTACGACTCCTGTAATTCTGATTTTCATGTTTGGGGACAACAATGCACAGTGGTATTTAAAAAAGAAAATTTAAATTGAAAAACAGTTCTCTATCTCTCTTAAGACACATACTCTAAGCCAGTGGTATGTGTTGAGTGGTAGCTGTCTGAATATGGAAAATGTTAGGATTTCACTGAAAAAAAGGCCTTTAGAAACTAAGCAGGAGACATGTATGAAGCATCAGGAGCGTCTAAGATTGGTGTCAATGCAAGTTATAAAACAGGAAAGGTATAAGAAAAAATACCAAATCAGAGTACAAATAGAGTTCAGTAGTAGAGTGGCTTTAGTAACACAGCCACATCTAACCTTGACAGTGCATTAAAACTTTTTAATTATAGGACATACCGTTTAAATTCGTTTACAGAGCTTTTTGTAACAATTAGATCACCATTCGTTTTAGTATTTTAGGGATGCTTATGGCATGCTTTTTTTTTTTTTCATATTTGTCTTATATAAAGTAAAAAGCCTTAGAAATTTAAAATAAAATTGTGATTGTATGCTTTATATTGCAAGTCACATGGTATATTATGTTTTAATAGTTTGTCTTGAAAACCAGGTCTCCAGGATATATGCAGAAGAACATCTTATCATCTGTTAATTTAATTTAGCACAAAGCTCTTCTTAGCTTTTAAAAGAAACTAAGGCAGTTGAAGTCCGTATTAAGTTTTCTACTACATATTGATTTTTCTAATGTTGATAAATGTGGAAGGGTAGAATTCATATTAAGAATATTTCAATGGCCTCCAATATTCTATGATAGGCTCAATAGATTTGTATCTATACTACTCTTTCCTGGAGGACATCTTAACTCAGTATTGTAGGGCTTTATTTTAATCCTCCAAGGTGTCTACGGGTAGCTTGCAAATATACAATGCTCAACTGACAGTCAGTCAGCTTTTCTATTTAAAAACCTCAATGTATATTTTCTTTCTCCACGCGTAACAAGAAATAAATGAACAGCATGGTATATTAAGGTGAAAATTGAATATGGCTAGGGAATGCTGTATGGTTTCTTGTTGTTTGGGTTCTTTCTTTTTTTTTCCTTAAAGCTGTTAGGTGGCTTGAAATTCTCTTGCAAACTTCAGCTTCTGATTCCATACCTTAACTACAAATTCTCATTATGTGATAAATGTCAGGCAAGATAAGGATATTATCTATGTGCTGCTTATTCATTTAGAAAATAGATTATATGTAATTGTTAGCATTTGGGTAAAATTTAAAGGATCTCTGGTATTCAGCAGTGTTGTCAAAATATAATTAAAGTAATATTCAAATAATTCCATTAGCTTTACCTACTCACTGCTTGTATCAGCTTAAGAAATGATTGTATTTCATTGCAAATTATATGCAAGGAACCTTACCGTGATCATTTTCTGCAATAAGATAGTATGTTTTTTTCTCCCTTTAGGTATACCCAGGACTGATGGTGACAGCAGGCCTTATACATTGGATTTTAAATATGCTTAATGTGACAGTCCATATAAGAGACGTATGTGTGTTCCTAGCACCAGTTTTTAGCGGCCTTACAGCTATTTCTACTTTCCTGCTCACCAGAGAACTGTGGAACCAGGGAGCAGGGCTTTTAGCTGCCTGTTTTATTGCCATAGTTCCAGGTTACATATCTCGATCAGTAGCAGGATCGTTTGACAATGAAGGCATAGCTATTTTTGCACTGCAGTTCACATACTATTTATGGGTAAGTAATTGATGAGTCTTTTGCTTTGGAAAGGTTTTTGGTTCCTCCTCCAACCAAATGACTGATTTTTCTTAGCATCCATTGAATTCTCATTTTGTTCCCTCTCATCTCTCTTCCCCTTGGCCGTGGATCAGGCGAGTACTGAGAAGTCACGTGGCCTGAACCACTCCGTAATAACACTCTTCAGTTTATTTATTATGTAAAAGTACCATTCAACTGAAGTATGTGTGTCCTGTAGTAACGGCAGTAGCAATGAATCTATAAGCTTAAAGCAAACAGTAGGGTTGCTTTCGTTTTTCAGTTTGGTCATATTGGTATTATGTGAGCATGAAACTTCAGCATCCGTATTTAGCTGGTAAAAAGCAGTAGACTCTCAATATAGTCCTTTGAATTGTCATCTGGAGAAGCTGTTGACTGTATGTCTGGACCTTGACTTAGGCATCCAATGTACATGCCTAAAGCTGTCCACAGAGCGAGATACTCATACTGCTTGCATGCTTAAAAAATATGTAATAGTTTAATGTTTTTTTTTTTAATTAGCCTACTTGCTCATGCAGATTGTCATTCCTTAACCTGCATGTAGAACTGCATCTGTCGTGCAGTCCTGTGTGAAGGAAGGGGTTCAGACAAAATGGACTATTTCTGGACTGCTGTATCTATTTTGGAAATAGCACAGAGTGGCTATATGGTTAATTCAGCATGGACACTGCATGATACTGTTCCTTGTGCCTTCCTTTAGTGTATGTACTTTCCATACTGAGTGTCTCCGTGGGCAGTATGTACGCAGTCGTTACAGCTTTTCCCATGGTTTATCCAAATTCTAGTTTTCAGAAGTGAATACATACTTGCAAGTCTTTTTAGCTTTGGAGTATTTCAGAGTTGGGATACTGTAAGAAGGAATGTAATAGGAATCTAAATTTTCCATTATTTAGCTACCGGTGATAATTAAGCGCAGGTTCTGAAGAAAGGTCCTCTAATGATTTTTGTTTGATTTTTTTTTTTTTTTTTTTTTTAATTTGGGCTTAAACTGCATCTGTAAAGGTATACTGTTACTGATAACAGTAGCATCAACCCATGTTACTTTTTAAGAGCTAAGACATAATAGCAGTTTCTATTCTTACGGAACCTGTATTTAACTAGACTGCATATTGCAATAATGTTTGCGTAAACTCTTGTAGAATTGTGCAAATCAAATATGTTTTATAGTTAACTTTTTAGCATTTTTCATTCCTCTTTTCCCTCACCACAGTCACCGCTATCAGTTTTGGACAAAATCATACTCCTGGTCCAGTTCATGGATGTCTCTAAACCTTTAGTAATATCTGGATGTTTTCACTAACCTTAAGTGAGTTTTTCAGAATTACAGGATAGCTCTTTAAAATTGCAGTGTTGGGTCTGATGCCAGACAAAGGAAGCCATGGAAGCTCTACACTCACAATTATAATGTAGTCTGATGTCTCAGAGAAAGTAGCACAGAAGCATTGCAGCTACTCTTCAGTTTTGGATCACAGAGTGACTGTGGCATTGCATCCTGTCTCTGAAAAAGGTGTAAGCTGTCTTGTCTGTCAATGAACTGCACTTGTGGTTTGGTTTTACGGACATCAGTTTGAAAGGATACAAATATAATCTGTTATGTACTATAGAAGTTCTCATGACATCTGTTTTGGAATGAGATTTTGTAATGGTATCTAGTATTTGTTTATTATTCATAAACATTTGGTTATTTTTAAAGGTGAAGTCGGTGAAAACTGGTTCAGTCTTTTGGACAATCTGCTGCTGTCTATCTTACTTTTACATGGTAAGCCTTTTACATATGTATATGTAACAGCTAAACTCTTTAAGCGGGACTTAGTTAATTCATATGTTGATGAAGGAGAGAAGGAGGAAATTTTAATCTTTGCTGGGGCCATGATGTAAAATTGTTCTTTCATTTTATTATTAAGACCTTAAATATATGAGCAAGAAGACATAATAAATAATTTGAAATTTAAAGTTTTTCAATACAGTGAAAGCAGTTTTTGAAAAACACTAAATATAGTAACTTTACTTATAAAGTCATCCTATGCCATGAATAGATAGTCTTCTTCAGTGGTATTTCTGTTTTGGTCCAGATAATTTAAGTTGGAGTTTTAATATTCATATATCTGTGTGTCATTATTACTAAAGCACAATAATATTATAAATTTATCGCCTAAGTTGTATTTATATAAATTTGAAAGCTATTTCTCCAGGTATAATTAAGACGTAAAGATTATCACCAAAATACTGAATTAATTCAATGTCAAATTTAAATGATCTCTTTTTCTTTCTTGATCTGTGAAAATGGAGACTATTGCAGAGACGTTCCTAAGGGCTAACAAAAAGGGGGGAAAAAACATTAGTAAAACTGGGGAGATAAAGCTAATAGCAAAATGCAGTGAATTGTTTTTTCTTTTTTTTTTTTTTTTTTTTCTCCTTATCTTCTAAAATGTTAGACCCAAAAAATTTTCCTGTACAAATAAGTCAAAGGTTACTTCTCCTCTAACTGATACTTTTGTGTGTGTGTGGCTATATGATAAATTAGCTTCAAAATATTAAATATATTAAATCAAAATTAAAATAAATTACCTTCCAATGGTGAGACAGTCAGGATAATCATATGGTCTTTTTAAGATGGAGGTCTCAAATGCTGCTTTTCCACAGCCAGGTAACTAGGCTTGCATGACAAAGGAACTTACAAGTTATTTTGCATGCCTTAATTTAAAATACAGGATTAATTCAGAGGTTGTCTGGATGCTGCCTAAATCTCCTCTGGTTTTAACATTCATTTGGTTTTCTGTGAGATTTTTTTGCTGTTAAAACAGAAAGAAATAGCCCTATATGTGTCACCAAAGAGTGTAGCTATCTCCTGTTAAGAGTACATTTATTTCCTCACGTTTCTTTCCTTCCTCTCCTTCTTTCTGCTGAGTCAATAAATAAGCAGCCACTTCTTCATAGATAACATTGCTGTTTATGTTGCATTACAGTGAAGAGATCCTGTAGATTTGGTACAGAACTGTGTGTAATACAAGGTCAGGCAAATAAGGTTTTGAATTGTTACATTGATAGACCATGATCTTTTATATTATGACTATTTATTGGCAAGATCCTCTAAAAATGTTGTTCAAAAATGCGCAGATAAAATGCACTTCTTTGTTTTTACAATTTTACTGCTTTAAAAAAAAAAAAAAAAAAAAAAGAATAGCAGGTTCTCCTCATCTCAGTCTGGTCTTGGTCTGTGGAACCCTTTGAGAAGGAAGGGATGCAATCTAGAGTGTGTGGTGACAACTTAGAGAATCAACGTCGTCATTACCACATTCCAATTCTTAATGTATATTGATGTTACTGATTTATTTTTATCTTCCTTTCCTGTCAACTAGAAAGGTTAAGTTTTGTCCATAGACTAGCATCAGTGATTAGGTGATAGAAATTTATTGTTCACAGAGGCACCTGCTTCATCCCTGGTGGTGGTTTTCCATAGTATTTCCTTTTGCAGAGGGTTTTGTTAAGATGCCCTCCTAGGCATTTTGCTTAGATAAATTTTCAAGACAGAGCATAATTGTAATATCCATTATATAGTATTCATTTGTCTTTCTCTGATGGATTTAGTAATCTTTTCAGTGTAAGTTGAAAATTAAATCACAATATTGAGGAAGTAAGAGCCTTCCTTTGCATCGGGAGTTTGAGGACAACTCCTTGAAAGGCAAGTGTATATAGCATGCACTGACAGATGTCTTTCTTAATATCTAAATCTGTTTAAACTGTATACCTAACTCACAGTGGTAATTTGACTCGTACTATAGCATTGCATTAAAAAAGGATTTTTTTTATTTTATTTTTTTCTTGCATTTATATTTTTAGCATTCATTTGACATCGGCTTTGTTTGTTTCTGATGTCTCCATGATGAGGGGGTCATAAAACAAACCTTCAGATTGAGGCTGACCTTGTAGGAGTGATGGCAGTTCCACTCCATTTGTCTGTGAGGAAACCTCAGATATGTTTGAAAATTCCAAGGTGTATCTTCAGTCCAGTGCAATCTACAGCATGTAGATCTAGTTTAATATCTCAGTAATTAGAGAATAGGTGTTAATTAGAGATGCAAGCTTCTAGCCTATACAAACTGTCTGCTACCTGCATCATTCGAACCTAAATATGGCAACATCCTAATTACACATTTGTTCTCATTCTGTTGTCTTGCCTGTCTTTGCATAATGTTTTCTCTCAGTAAATTAAATTGTCTGTGTAACCCATGATAGTTCATGCCAGTAATTTGGCAAAAGAATAATGATAGTCTGAAATTACTTTCTAGAAAATTAACAAGTTTGGTACTTGTTTCCAATTATTTTAATATATGAATCAGTTGCCCCCAGTTTTGAAATGCTGGGTTTTGTACTATTAGTATCAGAAAACAGCATCTCTGCCATGACCTTATTTTAGATTTTGTTCTGTAGAACATAGTCATTTGGGTTTCTTTCTGGATTCTAGGGCTTTAAAAATATCTATGTGAATCTAAGCCTTAAAGTACAATTAAAGTGGAAACCACATTAGCTGCTGCATTCTAAAAATGAAGATCTAGGATAGGCGTGGTACGGATGGGAGAAGTCTAGACTGTATTTTGACAAGAGAACATGTGTTAAAATGTAGACTTCCTAGTCAACATTAGCCCTTCTAAATGTACTAGAAATGTGGTAACACATTGTAATGGTAGCTCATTAAATCTTTATCTAAGCCAACAGTGAAGGACATAATGATAACATTGTAGTGTTTCAGTTCTAAATACCTCTTACCAGCACTTCTCAAATAATGCTGTTAGTACAGGTTCACAGTCTACATGATGATGTTGTGCACCATGCCATGGTGCTCAGCACTGTTCCCTGTGTATCTTCTTCCTTCGTTTTGTTTCTTTCCTCACACTGCAACCACCATTTGCTGCTCTGCTCCAGGAATTCTGCCGTCAACAGTGTATACCTTGCTCCATTTCTTCTCTCTGTCTGGAGATAACTCTGCCTGTCCCTGCCAAAAAGCACAATGCATCATGCTAAAGTTGTATGTCAAAGGGAAACTTTGAATCCTAGATGGGAGTACTACTGCTGCCTTTTGCAGCGTCCCTCACCATGGGGAAGAGCCCCCAGCATCACATTGTTGTCTGCCAGCCTGACTAGATTTGCTTGGGAGGAGGAGTGGAGCTGTAAGAAAGCCTTGAAAATCCACCGGTCCATTTCATAAGTCTTTACTACTTTAACTTTACCACTTTGGGGGATTTTTTCTTTTTGGATAGTAAATGTTGAGAAAAATTCTGGGGGGTATTACTTTACCGGAGTTCGTGTTTTCTTGTCAGACCCTTGTCAATATCCAGTGCTGGCTATCTGAAGAACTTGCAGATATTTTTAGATCTGATTTCCTATTCCATTTCTCGCAGGTCTCTGCATGGGGTGGCTATGTTTTCATCATCAACCTTATTCCACTGCATGTGTTTGTCCTCTTGCTGATGCAGAGATACAGCAGGAGGGTCTACATCGGTAAGTTTTGTTCTTTGAACAATCATTGTCAAATGCTGAATCATGAGATATGAAATTATAATGATGTCTTTTGTATTTGGTGGGAATGAGGTAATTGCATATCAGATTGCATTTTATTAATTGGATTACTGATTATAGTCAATCACTGTCTACACCAGTGGGAATAGGAAGTTAAAACATATCATTCGCATTTCCAAAATTTCAGATATGTTGCTACTAATTCATTTTCTGCTTTCTAGTGCACTGAAAAAAAGGAAGTAATTTGATGGTTAGGTATTTTTAGAATCCTTTTAGTATATTTAACATATATATATTGTGTGTGTCTGTTATAAGGAGTAATGTTTCATCTTTGTCTTTTCATAGTGCATAAAACAATTAGTAGTTTTAAAAAGTTTTGCAGCAGTCATTATGCAAATGTTATAGTGTGTTGTGACATATATGGGAAAAGACATAGGGAATTTTAAGCAGCCACATATGTTTTACATAACCTGGACTAAAAAGCCTGCCTACTCCACGTGAGCCCTTAAGATTTTATTGAGTTAATGGGTCAACCTTGCTTCCAGTTTCAGGAATGTTTGGATAGTGATCTCAGGAGAATAACTTTTTAATTGATTTACCTGATATTTAAGTACTCTGTCGACAGTTTACAGAGACATTACTGGTTAGAGCAGTTGGTCACAATGTGGGTGTGCGAATGAAATAATTAATAATCAATTCAGGTATTCTGAGATTTATTTATAAGTTAGATAGAACACTTTTGACTCCCTAATGTGAAACATGTACAAACGATAGTTTGAGAACATCTCAAACATTGAGATGTTTGAGAACATATAAATTGAAGTGTAATATCAAAAGATATTTCATATTTGTAAATATATTTTTGTTAACCCATTTTAATACAGTTTTTGTATTTATTTCCATTCTTTTTTTTCAGTGCCTGCTAGGGAAATTACTGGATTTACATTGTGTATTGGAACCATTATACACTATAATATTTACTCAAGTTCAGTTTTACGTTGTGTTTTTTTTTTTATACCACAATATAAGTATTTGTTTCTTGCTTCTTAGTTATTTATTTAAATGATTCAGAATCTGAAATTATTTTTAAAAGGGAAAAAAAAAACTTTTACCCACCTTTAATTTTTAATGTTACTGTTAGTTAACTTCATTAACTACTTTTTCATAACTTCAGGGAAGAGTAATTTATCTTGTTTTGCTTTTTAAATTATATTACTGAATATGTTCATTTTCCAATTTCTGTGAGTTAGGCAAGAGAAAATGAAATCTAGTAATTATAAAATCCAGAAATGATGTGGTAATCAGAAACAATAAAGCATAAGTGCTCTCACTTTTCCAGCTTTCAGTGAACTAGTCTTTGAACTCTTGGGAGGGCGGGGGGTGCAGAAATAGTACTGCCGGTTCATATGAACTAAAGATTTTGTCACACACTTGTTTTGCAAATAACTACAGTGTTTTGAGATGTTACTGTCCTTCAGATGAGGGAGATGCATTTCAGGAGAGTTACTGGAATGAAAATGTGATTGCTGCTTCGCTGTTCCATTGCAATTTCTGGCTTAATCTAAACTTCCCTGGGAAGCCTTACACACAGATGTCTGTAGAACTTGCATCAGTGTGTGTGTTCTAGGTTTGTTTAACAGGATGTTTTTATAAACCAGATAGGAATGTTCAAGCACTTCTGGGAAGAAATGGAATTGTGCTTCGCTCCCAAACTATTCAGATAAGGGGATGGGTTTACAAAAGCTCATCGCAGTAGGGAAAGCAAAGATATTTTGCAAAGACAATATGGAATTGCTAGTGTGCATGCAAAAACCTACCAATGTGCAGCTAATAGGTTACTTCTTGCAACCTATTGACAGCTGACAGTAGCTACTAAAATCTACATCCACTTTAGGAAAATAACCTCTTTATTCAAATGTAGGATCCATTGATATTATTTTCCATTATTTTATGTATAGTCTTGTTTGTGCACTTTAGACTTGGCAATTTTCACTTCAGTCTACTGATCTATTTTTTTTCCTGTACAATTCCTAAGTTCTGTGTACTTTTCAAAATATAACCCAAAAAAAAAAAAAAAAAGGTCTTCCAGAATTTAAAACTTAATTCCATTAATTCTTTGCCGTGTGTTGTATTTTATCATTTCAATAGTGAGCAGGCATATATTTTTTATCAACTACTTCAGTATTCTAAAATTTCAGATGATTAGTATTTATTTCTGGTGGTTATAATCCAGTAATTGAAAATGTGTGGTCAAATCCAGGAATGAGAATAAACTTCTATTTTTTACGTTCTGCTGTTTGCACAGTCTTTGCAAAGGAACAAGGAAAGTTTGTGACAATGTATCTATCACCTTCACATACTAAGTTCCTTGAAAAATTGTAACAGGCTACCTGTTCTTTTTGTACCAGGCAAGCATATGTGATAGCTGCTTGAAAGAAATGAGAAGTAAGAGATTAAAAAAAAAAAAGTGGACATATGAAGTATGCCAGTTGTAGGACTGGGCTTAAAAATGATTCTTTACAATAGTCTAACAAATGTGAAGTCTAGTGATTTATGCCAATCATTAGAATTCCACAGGATGGCAGTGTTGCAACAGTTTTATGATACAATAAATTATTTATGTTGAAGTGAATTCTTCAAAAATTGAGTTTCCTGCAGCAAAAATGTATTTCAGTGACATAAAGAGGGAATAGATGAGTAGGTAGGCCAAGCAGCAAAATACAGATGCTTGAAAGCGCACACCAGCAAAGATGGCTGGAAGTGGTTGGAAGCATCACGACAGGGATTTTTTTTGCAATATTTGTAAAGCATATGGTACGCTGGGAGCATAATACACAGGTGCAACAAAAACAAGACCACGGGTATATGATCTGGTTCCCAAACCTGTTCTCATGGAGCTTAGTAAAGGATGGTATGGGTTCAAGGATCTCCTTGAGGAGAAGGAGGACTGAAGCCATAGCAAAGCCTGTGGTTTGTGAATTGAAGGAGTTTAAAAAAAAAAAAAAAAAATCTGGGAGGTGCATTATTTGTGATTGTTACTGAGGGAAGAAAGCCTCATTTGGTTTTTAAGTTGGCTGGTTGCTTCAAAATCTAAGCAGATTCGTGGCTGTTCACAGTTGGTGTTTCTTCTATTCCCATCTCTCTCTCCCTGGAATATTTAGGACCAAAATCCTGTCAAGAGAAAGTACATGAATATCCCTTCATACATAATAATGATTCATGTTATTAATACAGTTGTGTTCTTGGCCTCCACTTTCTGGGGGGTTCTGAGTCCCCATGGTTTATACACATCTATTAATACAGATGCTCAGTATTCATTTTTAATTGTGTTGCTTTTCAATTTCTTGGCATGCCTCTGTTCTTGCATTTAAAAAAGCACAAACATACATTTTGCATTTTTTTTAAGTAAGTAATGTGCTTTTAAATGTTTTACCTCTTTGAGGTCTGGTCCCTTTAATTTCTCCTCATACAGAAGCTGCTCTTTTTAATTGTCTGGGATCTGTTCTTCCACCCATATTCTGCAACAAGAAAAACAAATGAGAAGAGAGAACTATTTCTAAGCTAGAGTATCTTAGGTAGATGGTTCATTTTCCTACGGGGAAAACAAAGTATAATTAGGAACAACAGTACTTTGCTACTTCCTTTAAAATTGAATGCAATTTTATTTTAACTTTATTCTAATCAAAGAAGGTGAAACAAGTTATTAGGATGGCCAAAATATTTTAAACAGTACAGTTTTGTTTCAGTGTTCCTGATGTCTGAAGGTGGGGAATGGACTCCTCTATGGAATCTGTGTTTGAAATGCTATGGAATCTGATTGGAAATGTGTGTACTCATTTGTTTGCTTCTCACCTTTCTCTTCTGCCCTCTCCCCCGCTGTTTTTTCCAGCATATAGCACTTTCTACATTGTGGGGTTAATATTATCAATGCAGATACCTTTTGTGGGGTTTCAGCCAATTAGAACAAGTGAACACATGGCAGCTGCAGGTAAGAAAACTCAATGGCTGCTTCCAAACAGCCAAACCCTTGCAGATCTGTTTCCTTGTGTTAGAAAGAACCTTGTACTAACAAACCAAATTGTTAAAGAAAAAAGGTATTGTTCAGCATCTGTAGGGAAGTTTTCTTTCCAATCAACGTATTATCCTTGTTTGTGTGAGCTAATGGAGGTAAAATGCCTCCATAACCGTGGATCACTTACACATTCTGACAAGCAGTTACTTTACACATTGATAACCTCTACTGTTTTGCAATATAATGTTGCCTTCGAGCATTGTAAAATTGAAACATGGTTATTGGTGAACACAGTTTTTATTGAGCAATTTGTTTTTAGAGTTGATAATTTTTTCAAAGTGGGTTAGATACGAATGACATGCTATGTATAGGAGGCTGATTTTAAATAACTGATTTTATTCTTTTTTGATTCTTTTTAAAGTAAGTTTATTCTCAGTAGTTGTTAAACATTCAGACATCTTGATTTCTTTACAACAGCAGTCTTTACTAAGACTGCTAGGCCTATGTCTATTAGGAGCATACACCATTTTTTGTGATGTAGGTTAATTTGTTAGATTCCTCTTTTTTAATTATGAATTGTCACTTAAGAAAATGGATTTGGACAGCAATTGTTACATAACTAAAATTCACCAGAAAAAGAAAATACTTTAAAAATATTTTTAGTATGACTGGGAGATTCTTTGATCATTCTGAATATAATGGATGGAGTAAAGGTTATCAGGCCATAGTGTGCATCCTATGAATTTGGCAGTTTAGTGGACAGCTTGTGCTGTTCTCTAGAACTTGGGAACTAGGGAATTTCAACATCATGCATCATGATTTTATTCGTAAATTGAAGAAATACCATACACTTGAGTTCTTGGGGTTTTTTTCTTCCTGACAGCTACTAGTGATTTTTCAGTTTTGAGTGGATGAATCATTGGATTGATCTGATTATATGCATTGAAATGAATAACAACAGAAAGCCGTGTCTAAGTTCTAGTTTAATGTTAAACTAAGAAATGCATTTTTTGAGAGTATGGAATGCTTACCTAGTGAATTCTGGTGTTTCGACGCTAGCTTTATGTAATTCTGTTGTCTGTATTCACTTAGATGTTTGGTTTATTTTTTTTTCTTTATTAAATCCCACTGTTTTGTTCAGTAGCTTAATTTCCATATATTTCTATATTAGTCTTGGCTTTGTGTTGTCTGGGCTCTTTCCTTACAGCTCATTACTTAAGCTAGCCAAGAGCTGTATCTTACTTTTTAAAGATGTCTAGGTATGTTAAACTGTGCTTTTGACAAAATACATGCAATCTGGTTTTCAGGTGATTCTCTCCCTTAACCCAATTTGGGAGCAAAGAGACAGTGGATGTTGGAGCTCTTGATATATAATAAGCAAAGAATGTTTTGGAGAGTAGTTACTTTCTTGCAGTGACTATCATCCCTATGAAGTATTAAAGTCTGTTTGTCAGAAAGTCATCTTATACTGGTTTTCAGATGTAAGGTTATGCATTGAATGTATTTTTTGGTAATTCAAACATAGCTGAAGTATGTCAGTTGCTTTAATGATTGTTGCTTCTTCTGAGGATTTAAACAAAAACTTTTGCCTGTCTTTAGGTGTTTTTGCATTGCTGCAGGCCTATGCATTTCTGCAGTATTTGAGAGACAGATTAACAAAGCAAGAATTTCAGACATTGTTCTTCTTGGGTGTTTCCCTGGCTGCTGGTATTGTATTCCTGAGCGTCATCTACTTGACATACACAGGTAAATACACATGAAAACAGTTCCTCTTAGGAGCAGGTAACTCAGGTGATCAGCACTTGGTTTAGTCTAAGTAAATGCTGGCAACCCCACAGCAAACCAATGACCATGTTGCTTTGTTTCTGTTTTTCTTATCATGCAAAAAGTCAGATTGGTATGAGGAGCATAACAGTAGCAAAAGCATATTATGAAGATAAGCATGGTTAATCTATTCTTAAATAGCATTGATAGGTCAAGATGAGATAGGTTCAAGTATTTCAGAAAGGAACCACAAGTCTGTATGACTGGAATTAATGTATGTTTGTGAGTTCTTCTTCTGTGGTTCAGTTTCCGGTCTTCAAGGTAGTTCTACCCAACCTCACAAAAACAGGTTTGCTTTTGCTTGGTTGCAGTCCTCAGATGCGTAACAGCCATATTCTGATTCCATGACGTACATCCTTGGTCATCTAACACTATAATTCCTTCCTGATCTATTTTCATAGATAAATATGTCAGCCATGCCAAAATTGAATTCTGCTGGGTGTAAATTGTGTGATCTTATTACATCTTATATACTATTCTGTCAGAATATTATTTAAAAAAAAAAATTCTGAGATTTAAGTTGTTTTTACTTTAACTGAATTATTTCTTGTAATTAATTTTAGCAGTGAATGTGTAGATTTAGTGTAGATTTTTCTGGTATCAGTCATTTAACTTTTGGACTATTCAATTGCAGTATTATTTTTGTTATTTATGGTACCATTATTCCAAAAGAATATTTAACATCTATATTCATCTGAAAGTCTTCTAAAACTTGATGGTTTGTAATTTGCTTTTCAGCATGTATAAGCAGGTCCTACTAATACTTTGTGAAATTTTTCAGACTGGCATATTTAGACAAAATTTGGCTTCTAATTCGATATGTAGCAAAATATGTCTTCTGTTGCATTTCTTAGGAAGTGTTAATGACAATTTTTGAAATTCACTGATTGTATCACTGCTTCACCAGACAGAACAAACCTGCTTTCCTCAGCTTTTCCTGGTGTACTGTGTGATCTAGACCCCCAGCCATCTCGCGGCACTTGGCTCCCTATCTATTTTCTTAATAATCCTCTAGCAGCAGGGTGCAGCACCTGGTAGAAGTAGGTTAAAGTTCTGGATGGAAGTTCTGCCTGCCATAAGGCTTGTCAATTATTCTTCTCAATTTAGCACAATTCACTGTTTTGGCCTCTGTGATATTTTTATGTTTTACTAGTTTTTCACCAATGGGACGTCAAGCCATTGGGTGCTATTTTGAGCTTGTCAGCACAGTCAATTTTCAACACATTGAATTGTTGTTTGTCCAGCCCATTCTTCTTCAGCTTACAGAAGAGAAATAAGGAAAACGACTTAAAAGCATTTAATGATTAATTCAGGATGCTGTGCTTCACAGTCTTTCTAGGGACTCAGGTTATTGACCTGAAGTTCCCTGGATATTCCTTCTTGCCTTTCCCAGAGGCATAGCATTAGCCATTTCCAGGCAACAAAGGCCTTAGCACCCTGATCAAGGTCATGGGTAGTTACCACATCAACCAATTCTTTCAGCATTCTCAGGAGAATCCCATCTGATCTTGTGTTTTGGATACATCCAGAGGTGACCATAAACAGCTATTTCACATCTGCTGGCATATCCTCCTTACTTGTGCATGCAACTGGTTGGGAGTAAGATTTGCGCCTGAAGGGAAAAATATATCATAGAGCATTAAACCCAATATTTAAATGTCTAAACTAGGTATTAAAAAAAAAGTCAAATGATATTTACCATCTGTAAATATCAAAGTGAAGACTTACTGAATCATGCACAAAGGCTCAGATAATAAGTACATGGATTCCAATTTTTCTTGTTTCAGCTTGTCTATATCTGTATGTAGAGGGAGCTGAAATAGTTGCAAGGAAAATGGAAATAAAATTAAAGAAGAATCTTACGGATAACTTCAGGTGTTATCCATCATCTTAGAATTATGATGTTTATATATTCTTTTCATCTTGTGATATTAAAATATCTTACAGATTTGTTGTTTTTTTATATATAAAAAAGTAAAGTTTATCAGCATGTCAAGTAGTATTCCATGCCACCTGTACATACATCAGAAGAAAAACAGTATGAAACAAGTGTTTAGTTGTGTATTTGTGTTTTGGCTATAGATCATTCCCAGTTTTCTTCTTAGTAATTTGAGAAGAAGTAAATACTTTCTTATTGTTTACTTTTTCTTATAGTTCTTTACAGAGTGTAGGTTGCTATCTGGTCATTCTCTGAGAAATATTTTAATTATTTTGCATCACTTTGACTTCTGGAGGTGTTTATGTCTGATAATGAACAGTGTAATGTGATCTTACAAAACCAAGTTCATGGTTGGTAGACTTCATCAGCTACCTGACGCAGTAGGTGTAATATACTACAGGCTTAATGAAATTTCTTTTGGTATTTAGTTTTGTGCTATAATTTAAAGGTGTAAAAAAATATATATATTACATGTATATTGTAAACATATATACATATACAAAAAATATACATCTATATATAGAGAGATATTTTGCTGCCTAGATATTTAAATGCAATATATATATATTGCATTTTTCCCCTTCTCTTTCTCAGGTTATATTGCTCCTTGGAGTGGCAGATTTTATTCTTTGTGGGACACCGGGTAAGTAGGGATAAAGGATGTAAGCATGAGCTATCAATAGAATTCTACTGAAAACTAATGTTTTTTTGCTCTCCTCATTCTCAAATCGATTTAGTACTTAAGTCAAGGAGAATACTTGGGATTTTGATCAGTTATCTAAAGAGAGCATGTGTAGTAACTGTTCCGTGATCTTTGCAACCATTTTATCTTCATCACTAATTTGTTTGCTAAATTTCTTGCTTCTTTGGAAGTCTTTGAGTATCTTAATCATATGTTTGTCTATACAAAACAGCAGTGCTTTTCAGCATAAAATAACCAAAAGTTCTATCAACGCTTGAGGACACGCTTAAAAATTACTAAGAACCTTAAACTTCTGCTGTTTTCATTGCACAACATTGCACGAAGTCACGAAGATGTTACACATGATCTTGCATGTTGCCTGTTTATTATTTTCATAAATCTGTTTTGTGTATACAGATGTCTACTCAGAACAATTTTGGTTTATTCGTGTATGGTTTTGTGAATAACTCTCTTGGTTTAGTTAACATTTAAAAATCCAGTGTTCAGTTCATTAGCCAGACACTTAATGTAGAATATTTATTTGCAAAATACCTTTAGATTTATTCAAGTGTTTAAGATGGATTTTAATTGGTAGATTTTTTAAAAGCAGGGATAGGAGAACTTCAGACTTACAGTTCTTTTTCCTCAGGCTCCTTAGTCCAGTTCATACAGGATTCTGTACCAACCCTGTAATAAATGTAGTAGAATAGGTGTCAGTAAATAAGCCTCAAATTTATTTGAAGAACACATAGATGTTGTTCCCTGCCTATAGAGGAAATGATCTGCACTTATATATGGTGTGTACGTGTGTATGTGTATATAAATATATATATGTATACACACACAAAGATTAAACTTTTGAGGGCTTGTCTACATTAGAAAGTCAATATTGTGTTTAAAACACATCAGTGCAGTTCTGAATGAGGCCTAGATCTCAGTGAAGAAGGACATTTGTTTGATTCCTCACCATTTGCTCATACAGCACCCCAGTTGAGGCCTGTGTGCATAGCTGTCTTTTAATATAGTTTTGTCCTTGTCCGCACTGAGTGTCCGACATGCTGTTTAGTTAACCTGTATTTCTAAGTGTAGACAAGGCCTGACTTTCAGCATCTGAAAGAACATGGGGGCATCACTGGGATTTAATCCTTCAACTTGATGTACTAGGCAAATGAAGGTGTTTTGTGCAGAGGAGAGCATTTGAAATACAATATTGAAATCCTAGGAAATTTTCTGGTATGGATAACTGTCCCTACAAAATATGATGATGGTTTCCATAGCTGTATTTTTCATTCTGGTGAATTTGGCTTAATGTCTAACCATAATAGAACAGAGTGTCTGTAATGCTCAATCTTTTAATTACTGTGGAAATAATTCTTTATATTGCTTTAAATAACTCTGTACACCACATACTTCCTAAATACATTAAGACATGGGAATGTTTTTTCTTATAAAAGATTCATCAGGTTTCTGCTAAATAGAGCATTTACCATTTTAAATTGAAATGCTACCTTTTAAATGAATTTCAGAACTCCTAATGTTTACAGGTGTTAATAACTTTATCTCTTCAAAATAATTTGAACTGAATTTTTTTTAAAAAAGGTATGCGAAAATTCACATCCCGATCATTGCCTCTGTGTCTGAGCATCAGCCTACAACATGGGTTTCCTTCTTTTTTGATCTGCATATTCTCGTGTGTACTTTCCCAGCAGGGCTGTGGTTCTGTATCAAAAACATCAATGATGAAAGAGTCTTTGGTAAGAGAAAATATTTAAAAATCGTTTTGAAAAATCTTGTCTTCGACTTGATTCTGTTTTGTTTGTTTGCTCAAAGCCGGTGTATGACATGTTCTAGAAAAGGTTTAAACATGATGTGTTTAAAGGTGAATGTTAAAAGTTGCCTGCACCTAGCAGTATTTAAAAGCATCCATAAAAAATGCAGTTCATACAGAGATTGGTGGATTGCTGATGGAGCTGCTTATCAAGAGATGTGGGATTTGTCGCTGTGGCTCTCAGAGGTGCATGTTCTTCCACGTGCTGATCTCACAAGCCATGAGTGGGGGTACAGTTTCACAGCACAGCCAGGTGAATATCTTGGTGCAGCAGCAAAGGGGAGATCCTTCCCCACACAGGCTGCAAGGCACCCAGTTCTTCCCTAGGTATTCTTCTGGCACTCATCCCACCACAGAGGATGATTCAAAATGCCTTTTATTTCCAGATTTTCAGCTGTTTTAGTGAGCTGAATCATTTGCTGTGGAGCAAGTGCTAGATAAGGTGCAAATCGAAGCACAGGTACGGGGTCTCCCTGTGTCAGTGACAACAAATTTATTTGTATGAAGCCTTAGTTGGACAGCAGACTTCTAAGACTATGAGTGAGGCTTGTAAGGATGTGACTTGGAATTGTAGCCCAAAAGGAGCAGTGAAGGTCACACAGTTTTGCACTTCTGTGGCAACAGGATGCTCCAGTCATATACAGCTGCCTCTTTAGATTACCCCACTAGCAATGGGAACATTTGCAGTGTTAAATCCTGTGACTTTAGGATTTTATGCTCTTTTGGTTGCAGTAAATAAAGACCAGTGCTGGGGAGCTCCCTTTCAGTCTCCTACTGCTGCACCATCTATTTAAGTCAGCTTAAAGAGACCTGTGAGTGAGAACGGAGAGCCATACTACTTCACTACAGCGTGCAAAACATTTGTGCATTGTAATCTGATAAACCAGTCTCCTTTGATTTCCACAGCAAATCTTTCACAGAAGCGTGTTGTTAAGCTGTAGCAAACTAGCAATACCAACTATTACTTGAACAACAGATATTCCTAACGAATGCATGCAGGTTGTTGTTTGTTTTTTTCCTCCTGTGAAAAATGTTGTGAATATTCCTGCTATCCTGAAAATCTTGGGGTTTTGTGGTAGTATTTTTTTTATACTATCCAGGATAACTTTTTTCAGAATAGGGTTCACAGTATCGCCTTACTTGTCTGTATGGAATTATAATGTAGACAAGCCCCCAATTTGTTCGGATATCTCTACTTTAAATTAAAATTTGGTATTTACATGAGATTCTAACACTAACTCTTTTTTTTTCAGATTTAATAACTTGTTTGGTCTAGGGCTATTTGGTCTTTCTAACCAAATGAAACTACCTATTATTCCAGTACTGTTTTTGGTGCGATATTAAATTTCACTAATAATGTATCTTCTGACACATTATTAATGAATATGAAAGTGTGGTTTTGTTATTGTTAGTATTTGTCGAGATGAATTTCAGGAAGGGTTTGAGGCTCAAAAGGCATAAGCATGAATTGAACTGTATCTCCATAAATGAAAAAGCAATGCAATGCAAGATGTATGTTCAAGTCTTTATAGACAGATGCTCAGCCCACTTCTAAAAACAGGTGTATGGTGAGCGTGTGTGTGTGCAGTCACAGTGATTGTTACTTTCTAAATGTCATCAGTAGATGTCTTTTCCCTCCACAGTTGCTCTGTATGCAATCAGTGCTGTTTACTTTGCTGGTGTGATGGTTCGTCTCATGCTCACTTTGACTCCAGTGGTCTGTATGCTGTCTGCGATTGCCTTCTCTAATGTCTTTGAGCGATATTTGGGTGATGATATGAAGAGGGAAAATCCGCCAATAGAGGACAGCAGCGATGAGGATGACAAAAGGAACCCTGGCAACCTGTATGATAAGGTGAGGGGATATTTAAAATTCCACTAAAGGTCTGAATTACTAGCATTGAAATACAGAATAAGCGTTGATGTTCTCCAGTAAGCTCTAAGTGATGTCCTGAAAGAAAATCAGTGTCAGTGTAGAAGCGGTTGCTTGTAGCTGATCAGTGACGAGCCTTTAACAAAAAGGTGGTCTACAGTGCTGACCCAGCTTTCCAGAGGAGTGATGACAGACAGCTGCTTGCTCTCCTTAACTAGTTATAGCAGTTCTGCATCACTGTATGTCTGTGTTTCCCTCTTGTATTTCCTCTAAGATGAGGTGAAATTAAAGAATAATACATTTTTGGAAAGGTATTTCTATACGTAAACTAGCAAACTCACCCGTTCCTGAAGAAGATGGTGTTAGCTATTCTTGTTTGTAGTTTAGGCTTTGTTATACAAGCTCTGGAAAGTGCGTGAGCCATGGATTTCTCCCTTTTGCTCACAATAAATATCTGTGTCCTGCTCTCTTCCACTCTGCTTTATAAATGGGTATCATCAGACTAAGCCAAACTAAATCATGCTGTAGCCCTCATGTAATAGATGCTTGTTTTTTTTCTCCTGAAAGGCTTTTGGGGAATAATCTGTTTATACAACTTGCTGGGTTGTCCGAATATTCCTGTGCATACGTAGTTAATTTACACTGCAACTTGGTCTATTTTTATAGTATTCCACAGCACTTACGAGGTGCATGTAGTGAACCAAAAGGCGTTTTGGTTCTGTTGCCATGGATGATTAAAGTTGCCCTAACAGCTATGTTTGTGTTTGTTTAGGCAGGCAAAGTGAGAAAACATGTATCTGAACAGGAAAAAACGGAAGAAGGACTGGGTCCCAATATCAAAAACATTGTCACTATGCTGATGCTGATGCTATTGATGATGTTTGCGGTGCACTGTACCTGGGTAACAAGCAATGCATACTCCAGTCCTAGCGTTGTTCTCGCTTCCTATAACCATGATGGGTGAGTAAAGTCACAGGTTTGAAAAATATTTTAAGGGCAGAAGTATTTCTAGTTCCTTTGCATTTGTAATCTGCTTTGCTGCCTTCAGCAGAATTGTCACCTGAATAAAAACTCCTTAATACTCCTCAAAAATATATACAATTTAAGAAAATATTTAACGTGTATACATAAAAGTAATCCTATCCACATCTAATGAACATGATCATTTTAAAAAAAGTATTTGAGTCATAAAACCTGTTTATGGATATATATTCAACTGGAAATGCATTTAGTCACATCTTTAAAAGCAATTTCAGCTTCGGGCCATGCAGCTGTCAAACTTCTGAGTGTAAACTGGTGATGGAACCCCTCAAAGGAAGTTGAGCACATAAATCTTAATTTGTGAGCCCAGATTTATCATGTTGCAGTCAATTTTTTGCCAGCATTTATACCGATGTGAATAAAATGAACGGTTTTCCAGCACTCGGAATATCCTGGATGACTTCAGGGAAGCCTATTACTGGCTGAGACAAAACACAGATGAGCATGCCAGAGTAATGTCGTGGTGGGATTATGGTTATCAGATAGCAGGGATGGCCAACCGGACAACGCTGGTTGATAACAACACTTGGAACAACAGCCACATAGCTCTGGTAAGGGTGGCAGTTTTCTGTGGCAACACAGAAACATTTACATTTCAGTCAAGCGCGAAATTGTAAATGTCACTTGATAGATGGTATGGTATTAAAAAATCCCATGGAGAGGAAAACTGGTGGAAGGAACAGGGTTGTTTTGGCATCTCCTAGAAATCCATTATAAAGATCGGTTTGGGGCTGAAGGGGATTGATTCTCCTTTTGGGTTCTCCATTTGGTATTCTGGGAGTTTCCAGAACTTCACTTCTGTTTCTCTTCTTTGTGGGAGGATAGATGGCATCAAGTCATGTAACCAGTCCCTTTGTGCTTAGTACTAGACCAGTACTATCCAAATATGGATCGTTTCAGTTCAGCAGTGCCTTTGCTGACTGGATTTTGAATGGCACTATTAAAAGTGACCAGATAAAATGAATTTTTAGGTGTTTTGAGAATTTGAGAAAGTTTGAGTAAAAATGAAAGTGTTGTAGACTGGATGTGATTGTCCCCTCAAATACGCAATTAGATAAAACATCTAACTTTTAATTTCTTTCATTCAACTCAGATAGCTCTATGTTGTTGTCTATAGATAGCTCTGTTCTGCAGTTGTCAATATCTGTAGTGCAGATGTTACGTATAAACCAGCCTGTCCCGGTAGGGCAAGGCCTGTCAGGTGAATAGAGAAACCGTGGAACAGTCACCTGCATTTCATAAGCACAGTAACCATGCACATTACAGCAGCTAGTAATCATGTTTTTTAATAAAGAATTCTCTCCAGTACGACTGCTGGCACTGTTTCCTTCCATTTCTGAAGAAAGAGAAACAATCAGTGTGTTTTGTGGCAAATATTTGAACTTTCGTTCTGCACGAGGCATTGCCCTGAAATATTTGCCAGCTGACTTCGTCCTGCACAAGAATAGGAATCTGACGAGTAACTTCACGTTGATTAGGACAATGGCCAAGAAACTGAGGTTCTCTATCTTTTTGACAGATTGCAGCATAAGCTTAGTATTTTCTAATTAAGTTCTTGAGTTAACTGAATGTTACTAGTTTGGATGCAATATTATTTATATTGTAGTTTCGGCCTCCTGCTGCAGTGAGACATTGTTATACTTTAAGAAATTCAATGGCAAACAGAACTACTAAACGATGCCAGTTACTGACCTAAGTGAATTCTTTACATGTGGAAAATGACCATTTTGGAAGAGGTTTTAGATGCAGCTTTAAAAAGATTTTCAAGGCCAAAACATTGGCTTGCCAATGTATGCTTTTAACTCAAGCATAGCTCTATTCTGATGTTTTCTCTGTATAAACTTGCCCTAAATTCAACAATGAGTACAATGCAGCGTGGCTGCTTCGTTACTGAAGGGCAGAGATCAAGGAAAGGGGGAAAAAAGGGGAGGGGGAGAGAATCAGTAGTATTTCAAATAATTTATTCACTTTAGACTATGTCTAAATCTTTGAAAGTAATTTGTGATTAGACGTTTTCTGCCATACTAACTTTTTGGCAATATAGCTGTGACTTGAAAAATCTATAGCTGCCACAAAAGAAAAATGATTGTTGTTATGTTTTACACAGCTCATTTCAACAGGCAGCACTTCTCTTACAGAGGAGAAAATATTTCTACTTAGGTTGGGCTTTGGGGTTTTCAAATCAAGGCAATGGATTTTCTTTATCTAGAATGAAAATGTGGGGTCTGCTCAGTAAATGTGTATTCTTGGACTTTGGTCTTGCAGGCAATTGATCTGAAAATCTGTACAATGGGCACCTATACAGATACTTAAGCTCTTTTTGCTATGATACAGGTGGGGAAGGCAATGTCCTCAAATGAATCAGCAGCATACGAGATCATGAGGAGCCTGGATGTGGATTACGTTTTGATTATTTTTGGTGGTGTGATTGGCTACTCTGGTGATGATATTAATAAGTTCTTGTGGATGGTGAGGATAGCAGAGGGGGAGCATCCCAAAGATATTCGAGTAAGTGGAAAATTTCACAGGAAAACTGAAGTGTCCTTGGCTACATGTTATTTCTGTGTTTTCATCTCTACTTTTCTATTTTTTAACCTTTATTTACATTGTTGCCTTTCTGGTAGTACTCATAACAGTGGAGGGAAATCTCTACTTGACGCAATTTCATTTGAAAAATGTGTTAGGGGTTGTTTTTCTAGAAGAGTAACATTGCAGAGGCCTGTAGCCCAGTTTATATGGTTTTGAAAGAACAATAACCTCAGAAGCTTTTCAAATTTTTGCGTGATACTAAAAGTACAGGATATCTTTTGTAATTCCTCTGTGTGTCTCACTATGCACTGTCATATTATTAAAAAAGTAGGAGCATTCAGAACGTTTAAACAGCTGGTATTACAGATTTCTTTAGCTTCTTTCCTACTATTACAGAGTTTGAACTGGTAATATTTACTTACATAGAGTTTAAGTAAGTTATTAGAATATCTCCGAGATTGCAAAAATCTGTAGTAGTATTTGCGTAAGCCTAACAAAAACTCCTAGATAATTAGTGCTGGCTTAAGGAAGTAGCCTGCCTGAATAGTTTCATCTTGTACTAGATACAAAAACAGCAGAAAATTTTTGTTCTGATACTGCATGTAAAAAGTACACAGTGACAGTGTGTGCTTACACTGCAGTGCTTTTCACATTTCTGAAAAATAATTTTGGTAGGTGTCTTACTTTTACATTTTCAGATTAGTTTTCCAGTAACTAATTACTGTGAAGTGACAAAATTTGTAGCAAGACTGTAAAGGGGATTTAAGAAGGTTGTTCCATGCCGTTTTGGGTTACAGTCTGGTAGTTTGTACCTCATTTTACTTTTAATGAGCACCATCACTTTCTGTTTTAAGACTGGCTTGAATCAGCTTTTAAACTGTGGATGTCAATTTAGATTTTTTTATAAAAATATTTTTGTTGTGTTGTTTTCGGTCTGTTTTGTGAGAAGGGAATGAAAAATGACCTTAAATATGGGTTTCGTTTTTATTGACTCTCTTTATCTTCTTTTATTTTTAAAGGAAAGTGATTACTTCACTCCTCAGGGGGAATTCCGGGTAGACAAGGCAGGTTCTCCAACTTTACTGAACTGCCTCATGTATAAAATGTCTTACTACAGATTTGGAGAGATGCAGGTTAGTGCAAAGTCTTCAACTGAATCATAATTAAAATGTCAGAAAACAAATGTTATTTTGATGCATTTTCCATCTTTTAGATTGAGCATTGCTTGTAGTAGCAGAATCAGAGGTAAGAAAGAGTCTGTTCTACCAATTATAATATCTGCATGTGTTCTACTGCATACAGCCTCTAGACAAAAGTACTTGTGCCTGCTAACCAAGACTTGTACTTAGCTTTTTGCTGTCCTCTGCCTTGCTTCCGATGACTGTCCTAATTCCATTATGCAGTGCACTCGCTAAAGCTTTAATTCTTTTTTGTTGTTACGAAAACCAAATGTAAAGCTCCCTACAAATAAGTGAAATATTTAATTGTCAGAAACTACCTGATTCCTGTCCAAGTCACATCAGTGTATTAAGCAACACTACACTATATAATAAGGGCAGGGTATAATTCTCTGAGAGAGTTGTCAGTCCCCTTTGGGATCATCAAACACATACATAGCTAAATCTGCCTCGTTTGCATATTTTTTTCCCCATTCTTCCCTCCACCACCACCCTCTGCCCCAAGGGCTCATCATTTTGATATGTTAGCAAAAGAATCCTTTATTCAGCTAAAACTTTGAGCTTAATGGATCTTATTCTTAACACAGGGATCAAATTTAACTGATAAGCCTGATATGAACTATTTCAGATTGTACAGAAAATGTGAAAGTGCAAACTACAGAGGTAAAAAAGATTTGCAAGTACATGAGCAGCTGTGCTAAAAAGCTACCATAGGCTGTTGTACCTCAGGTTTTTGCTTGAGTAGTTCCATCTCTGAATGTAAAAGTGGTATTTCTGTTCAGACACTAAGTGCTCTCTTCTGCATCGTCTGTAAGAATGAGACTTTTGTCTTTCTCAATTGTAAAAAAAAAATAACTGTGAGTTTTCTGTGTAGTAATAACCAGCATAAGGAAAGTGTCATCCTTTGACTAGACCAGAGGAAATCGTTTTCATGTGGTATGAAGTACTATAGTTTGCAGTGATGCATGTTTTGGGTTATGTATTGAACTAACATGCAATCTTTAATCTTTATAGCTGGATTTTCGGACACCTCCAGGGTTTGATCGTACACGAAATGCTGAGATTGGAAACAAGGACATTAAATTTAAACATCTGGAGGAAGCCTTTACCTCAGAGCACTGGCTTGTTAGAATATACAAGGTGAAACAACTAGACAACAGGGAGACATTGGATCATAAACTTAGAGTAACCAACATTGTACCGAAACAGAAGTATTTGTCAAAGAAGGTGGGTTCCCAGTGAAGTATTTCAAAGGGGTCAGGAAATGGCAGTTTATTTTTAACAGCGCATCACATAGCTGGTGAATTATGTATTTCCACTAGCCAGAATGTTACGGATACTGTTCATGTTAGTGTCCAATATCAGACCTGCCTGCTGGTAATAATTGTTAATTTACTGTCTGCTTAACTTACAAGCATGTAAAGACACAAGGCTAGATATTTTTTTAGGCAGAATGCTAACTGGAAATAGAGTGTGTCACTGGCTGTTACAACTCCTAAGTCTTCATGTAACTGGAAGTATAATCTCTAAAGTACATCAATTCATGTTTCAGTAACTATGGCTCACTAAGTAAAAAATGTGGAAGTTGCTTTCTGACTTTGTTTGAAAGTAGTGATGCCTAGAAGTTTAAAAATGGTACTTTTGTATGAAATAAATTAAATATGATTTTTTTGTTGATGGAATTTAGTGTCTGGCTGCTTCCTGTTTGAAGTCATCTTAATGTTTTTAACAGCATTAGTTGTGGTGTGCTTCTTCAGCCTAGTAAGAAAGATTTGTTATCAGGGATGTTTGGGAGAATCGTAGCAGCCCTGTCCTCCACATAACCTGATTTCTATATATACTAACATATGTCGCAAAAGGAATTCCAGAATCCTGTCAGAAACAAACATGTAACAAACTAAATTAGTATAGGCAGTAATCTTACGCTGCGTGTCATAGAAGGACAAATAGGGAATGTCAGAGGGGACTCCTAATGGTAAAAGTTGCTTAATTCAATGATTTGTTGGAAGCTCGTAAAATTTAAGGTATTTGGGAGTTGCCAACGGAGCTAGACTTCCCTTAAAAAGAAATCAGAAGTTTTACCACACCTATCAGACACTTACAGTGTAACTTCTGATCTTAAGTGATAAAGCAAGGCTGTATTTATCAGTGATAGATGCACTGACCACGCTTAAGCTGTGGATGTTTCAGTTCTGTCTAAAGACAAGATAAACACTGACGCTAATTCTGATCCATCACCAACTCTTGCAGTACCAACCAGCTCTGCTTCCCAATAAGAAATCAGAGGACCAGCAAAGAACGTGGGGCAAATGGCTAAACTAAGATTTCTTAAGTATGTGCTGAGGGCTCTGTAGCAGCCACAGGTTTTCAACAGTTGCTTCCATACTGGAAATCCAGTCCATCTCGAGTTACTCTTCCATGTGAAAGGTGACATTGCTCAAACTCAGAGAAATAACACTGTCTGAGTATTGTGTATTAGCAGAGCCTCCTTGTAAGCACAGCACATTGCAGCAAGTGTGGGAGTTGCCTTCTTTCTGACTTGTGGCAGACACTACCATTCTACCTGTCAGGAGCTAACTCTATTTATGCAACTTTGGATTTAACATTAGTGAAGACTAACATTAATGATTCCCCCCATTAACATCCTTAAAAAAAGGAATCTAAAATCCACTGATAACAACAGAAAGAGCTAACTAACCTACAGACAGCAGAGGGGTAAAGACTAAAATGTGACTTTTTATTCAATTTCTCTTACTTCTTGAAAAATACTGTTTCAAGCAAATACTACTGTCTAGCTTGCTAACTTCTAAAGAGAACCAAATAGTGCCAAACGATGTAAGAAGGGATTTCCAAACAAAACTAATGCTCTCTCTCACTTCTGCTCTTTGGCCTACTTGAGCTTTATCTTGTTGGTTAATTATTAATTCTGCCTCAGCACAAGCTTTGAAAATAAATCTGCATATCTGGTATATGGGGCTTGCAAAAGTACAGCCTGTACAAAAGCAAATGTTGGGCATGAATTAACAATCCCAACTTTAAAAATAATAAATGGATAATACCTAGTTGAGGATTTACCCGTTAAGCTCTTTAAAAATAAATCTAAAGAAAGCTCAGGCATTGCAATGCACAGTATTAAAAACGCGGTCAAGACTAAATCATTAACTAATACATTGTATTCTGTTTTTCTTTTTAGACCTCCAAAAGGAAGCGTGGCTACATTAAGAATAAACTAATTTTAAAGAAAGGCAAGAGACCCAACAGGAAGACAGTTTAAATACACTGTTCTGATCGCTAATACGAAGCAGTTGTCCTTGAGATAACCAGTCTTTGCCTTTAGCTCGAGTCATGTTTCACAGCAACATGAGGGTACAGAACCATCATTGGTCCAGATTATTGTACAAAATTTTTCAGGCAATGTCTGATTAAAAATATTGGCTTATTGAGAACAGCTGTTTTAGATTTGTAATGTGAAGCAAGACAGAGCTGCTATACAAGTCTAGCAGCATTTTTTTTATTGGTACATATTATCCTTCAAATCTGTTGAGAATTTGGACTGACTGCACCAAAGAACCCTGTAATTTGGTCCTTGGCACATGCATACTTGTCAATCTTTTTTGGAAAACACTGTTCAGCTGAACAGCAGCAGTATGTTATAACTGGAATGGTCAAATCTAAAATGACTTGTTTTCAGCAATTAAGAGGAAATAGAGCGGTCTTTGGAATTAAACGTTCAAAATAAGTTACTCCCGTTATTACTTTGCAATGGTTTCTTTAAATGTCCTTTTACTCTTGCTGCAGGCTGGTTTTGATCTGAAGTGTAAGAAGCAAAGCTGCAGTTTCCACAGGAGCTGACAGGACATATCAATTGGGTGTTAGCTCAGATGGGACAAGCTGCTTTTGTTTAATACGTGATTGCAGTATTGCTGCCTTACACTATCATTTCATAAGGTAGACAAGGCAAATCTTGCACATTGTAGATACAAGGGCTAAATTTGTATCCTCCTGAAAGATCTGAAATGACAGTAATGAATGCTATAGTAATGTATAACTGAGCACCATACAGTGGCTGGTGCTTCAGAACAGAAATTAAACTATTTTAGGTAAATGTTTACATTGATAAAACAAGTATAGCCTATTTAAGGAAAAAAAGGTTGACAGGTATACAAAACCCCTTTTCTGTGGCTATCAGTAGTAGAGGGTTTGCAAACCTCTTTCCCCCCCCGCCCTCACTGCCTTCTCTTGTGAGGGTAAAAAAGTTTTTCTGGAAATCTATTTCTCTGCATTTTTATTTAGAGTGCTTAAATCAATTGAAGAAATTCCTGCTATAGCGCTATTTGCTTTGTCTGTCTTTTATACTGTTGTTTTTTTTTGGTTTTGTTTTTTGTTTTTCTTTTTTAAGAAAAGAAGTGGTGAAAACTGTCAGATTAAATGCACTAAGATAATATAAATGGAGACTGAACATGTTCACTTTCCAGCTATAGGAAAACTTTATACAGACTTGAAATTTTTCTTTTAATAAAGTGAAAGAAAGGGTTTTGCAGTTTGTTTTCCTGCCACAGGTTGTAACTTTTTATAGAAACAAAACTTACATCAATAATTTGATGTAAAATGCAGAATAGTATGTACCTTTCATGAAGAAAATGTAAATTTACAGTGTTCTTATGAGAATGTTACTGCTGACTTCTTTCCCAAGGTGTAGAATATTTTTTTTGATTTATGAACTCATTTTTGACTTCAGTGGTTTATACAGACCAATACTACAGCTGCAACATTTTCACAAAGGTAATTAAATCTGGATTTCTGGCCCCTTGTCATTTGGAGATTTCATTTTATTTTGTTGCTTTAAAGCTCAATGCAGACCAGTTGTTGACTGTAGGGGAAAATAAAGTTAATTCAAGTTTTGTGTTAAGGGTGTCGTGTCAGTTTTGTTGTGATTAACTCAGTAACATGGTACTTACAGTCCTTGTAATGAATTAAGGCATTCAAACTCTAAAATACAAAGTTGCTGACCTCATGAAATTGCTGCAATGAAGCCACAGCAGCTACTTAATAAATCTAAGCTGGAAGGATGTTACATTAAATACAGGATCCCTGCTGTGATGAAATCCAAGGTGGCTGTAAATAGTTTCAGGGAACACAAGCTTCACCTAGAGAGGTTCAAGCTGTTGTATTTTCTTGCTTCTTCCAAGGAAATGTACATCCTGTCTTCTGAACAGCAGTAGAAGTAAGCAGACATTTGAAAGAACATCCAAAAGTCAGCTGAATAGATGCTGCTGGTCAGTCTCACTTGGCAATAAAGCAGCCTTGCTTAAAAAAAAAAAAAAAAGTACCAGTACCCTTCCTTCCTTAAAGGTTTTTAGAGTTCTGTCAAAATATATTTCCTATTTTAGCTGTCGGTATTTTCTTTAATAGAGCAGAAATAATACTAATTTTATAGCATTTCTTTACAGCAATAAGAAGGTAACTCCAGGAGTCTTATCCAGCCTGGGCCCAAATCTGTTACTTACCTGAACGGTCTTAAATCTAATTTGATTTCAAGGCTTTTGCTACTGGTCTGCATTTAAACGAAAAGTTGCAAGTTGCTTTGGCATCATTAATGCAGCCACTTAAATAAAAATAAATAACCAAAAAAAAAAAAAAAAGCACACAGCAGGCATGGTATGAGCTTCCTTGGTGCCTCACCTGCACGCAGTGTCGGTGCCTGCTTCGCCACTTGCATCCTAGAAACACTCAGCTGCACTAACCTGTAGCTCATCACGCTACAAGAGCTGACCATACTTGTACCAGCAAAGGAAAATACACAAGCATCTGGCGTCATTGCCCAACCTACCTTGCATACGTGGCTGTTTCCTTAGTTACAGGTCATCCTTCTGGTGCTCTACCGAATCAGAGGTTGCAGATTTTGGAGCATAATTGCTACAATATAGTAAAAAGCTGAAGAAAAAAAAAATATTTAAGCCAGGCTCAGACCTTCAGTTGTTTAAAAAACTAAGCCTGCAGTCGCTAATAGCAAGTACTGCTGAAGTTCTGTAGCTCTTAGTCATTAATACTGAAAGCAAGGCGGGCACCACTACTATTGGCTCGCCCAGAAGAAATTATTTTGACTTGTGGAAATAATGCCAAAACAGGGAGCCAACAGTTAAATGTCAACATGCTTGAAAAAACATTTCACTGCTTGGAGGCGGTCCTCTGTATGTATCAATCCCACCATGAGTAAAAACTGAAATTAAATCCTGTTTGGTTGTGACTAAAACTGTCAGCGACAAGGTGCTTAAGCCAAATGTGTGCGCTGCTCCAAGCCAGGGTCCCGCGGCAATGCCGTGACAGGCAAGGAACGCAACTTTTCCTGTTTCATTTACAGCCAACGTTTGCTGTTTTGCATTAAAGCGAAGTGTTCTGGCGTGCTACTTTCCAATGATGTGGGTGAATGTTTAAAATAAACCAGACCTGTGTTATCCAACGCTTGAAAAATGTAGACCAGAAAGAGCGAAGCACGTTTTTCCCCATGCAAGTGTCCAATAATGCAGTCATTTAGAGTTGTATTTTTAAAAGTACCTAATTGAGAATTAGTTTAAATGAAATTATTTTCAGAATTGAGGAAACATCCTAACCTGTTTCCTTTATGTGACAAAGTAAGGAACACCTTCCCCAGGCTTTCCGAAAGCTGTGATGCTACCCAGCCCTGTTACCCCGCTGTAGCGTTGTCCAACTTAAAACCTACAAGGTGTCTGACAGTATTAACAGGGAGCTAAAAATAAAAATAACAACAACAACAGTAAATAAATAAAACATGAGCCATGAAAACAGATCACGCATGCCCGGAGCATCGTACTATGCTCCTGGACAGACATGAGAATGCATGATAGCAGTTAATTACTTTATCAATGGAAAGAGAAAGGGCATCCCACTATTAAATGAAACAAATATTTTATTCATGAGCATTGTAATCTTAAATTCACAAATTATGAAAGGAAGGCAAATCAGAAGAGACTGCCAGAGCATCTTTTAAATGATAAAAGGTATAAATTTTCTCTCTGAACATTTCTAATTTAAGAAAAAAAAAAGGTTGCATAGGCTTTCTACAGGTGTGCACAAAAAAAAAATGAAGTACATGTAAGGTCTTACATTACAGTTCCAAGTGTATACATTGGCTACTTGAAAAGGAAAATAATCACTTGCAAGTCCAAGACAACTACTGGAACAACCTACAGAATAAGTCTTAGGAGTATTTACTTTTCAGACTTGTAAAATATAGCGAACACGTAACTATCAGAAAAATAAAATGACACTTCTTCTGGACCTTGTTCTGGAATCTCTTGCTGATAGGATCTTTAACAAAAGGACTGTTTTTCTGCTCGCCTCTCCCAAGTTACTTGGGAAAAGAAACAGTGGTAATGGCATCAGAGGATTCTTCACAGCATCAAAACAAGACATTTATCAGAGCACAAGTGGAATGTTCTCAGCATGCAGAAACAACCAACCATGCAGCCAGGAAAAATCTCCAATAAATTACAAACATAAAATTCTTCAAAATTTGTCTTAAAAGAACGCTACAACATCTTTGTAGCTTCGACAGTCACACCGCCAAAGCTGAAAGAGGTCTACTCTTTCAGGAGCGCAGTCCTGCATGCCTCACAAGAGGTTTTCAATGGCTGTTGTTAGTGAGTGTGTGGCTTGTTCTTTGGTGTATGAAGTCAGAGTTCTGGCAGGAAATGTTGCGTGTGTTTAATTCTGCACTTAGAGTGTTCTTGGTGATGATGACGTTACAAAATCTATCAGTGCTTCTAGTTACTCATCAGACTAACCTCTAAACCAGTGGATCCATTGTAAAGTAATTCTTGCGGGTGATAAGGTTCGCCTTTTCCTGATGATACTTGGTAGTAGTTCATGGTAACTACAACAGCATTGTTTTGGTGTTGTTACACAAAAACATCAACTATACCTAAAAATAAGATTTTTCTGTTTTAAAAAAAGTGTTGGTTACAAAACCAAGCTCATACAGTCCGCATTTTTTTAAAAAATAGGATTTAAATAATTTATAACATGAATCTTTCTAATGTGCAAAAAAAAGTATATACAAGCAGGCAAAATAGTATTTAGGAGGAAGGGGGGGGCACAGACCTCATTAAACAGGGATGTGAAGTTCTAAATGCTAAGATCTGTTACATATGTCCAAACTAATGCCACGTAGCCTCGTGTACACACCTCTGTTTAGCCTTTTGGGTTGCTTAAGAGATTTTAATACCTAGCAAAAAAACATAAAGTATTATAAAACGCAAAACACAGAAACAGGTAAAAGCAGTACTTTGACCTAAATATATTAGTGTAGTATCTATAAAGCGACAGCTGTTATATTAAGAAAGCAGACAAAAGGCACAAAATTAATCAGTACTACAGAAAAGTAAGCATCCATGCTACTGTATGTTAGAAATATAGTGGTTTCTTTATGGGGCGCTGTAAAAGAAGCACTGAGCAGAAGTCAGCACATTTTACACTTGCCTTTTGCTGTCACTTCTCTCAAAAACACCTTCACTTTTAACAAATACAAACTAAAAAGCAACGAAGCTTTAGCACACGTTTAGAATCCACTCCCTTAGTGTCACAGTGGTTATCTTACAAAGCAAGATCAAGCTACAGGATTGTTTACTCCTTTATTTTATGAAACAAGTTACATCCCATTTCATTTGTTTCATTAATAAAGTTCTTATTTCAGTAGTAATTTACTAAATCATTACATCAGAAAATCATTTATCTGAAAAGGCTAGCTGCCTCTACTCATGAGGAACCATCCAAATGCAATCACCTTGGCCAAAAGCGAAAGAAATGAAAACACAGGTCTGCTCGATGCCTGAACGAGGAGGAATTAAGGGCTCTCATTTCACAGCAGCAATGCACAGCAGCAGCATGTCAGCTGCTGGAGGTGCAGACCCATCACAGCAGCACATCAGAGCAGGACTCCTACCCCACCTCGCCTGCCTCAGTTCACAGCCTGGCACACGTGAGCAAAAATGCATCAGCAGTGGTTTAAAGGCAAGGCTGTGAACTGGGGTGCCTCAGACACAGACAACGCAAAGTAAGTTTGAATACCACAGCTACATCTGCCAGAAAGGACTTAGCAAAACGTGTAACCCAAAAGCATCGGCATGGCAATAGCCAAAGAACATTACGCAGCAAGACCAAAAGCAGCTGGCTCACGAGTGACTGGAGACCGATTAAACATTTGGAAGTAGGAACAAACATAAAAAGTGAGGACACAGCGGGTTAGTGTGAACAATGTTCTCGAGAAGGTATTGCTACTTGACGGCAGAAAATTCATACTCATAAGTGACAGGAAACATGCTCTTAAATCAGCATCCCAAAGAGCGCGCTGCCAATGTGTCATTCTCGTGTCCAGGTGAATTATTCAATGACTGTTTAGGCTGAATGACTGCCATTAAGTGACGTCACATTTTAAGTGCAAAACTTTTTTGGCAAAAGTGAAAAATAGAAAACCTTAACCAGTACTAATAAAAAAGTGTGTGTTTTTTTTTAAATACTAGCGTAGGGCCTGATCCTGCAAGCACACAACTCGGGGAACCCTAGCTGATTCCAGCTCGAGTCCTATGCCCGAACATTTAGAGGATAAGGTCTTTAAATCACTGTTAGTGTTTCTACTTTGTTTACGTGTAGTGTAAGTAATACACACACAAACACACATGCATACTGTGTGTGTATATGTGTATATATGTACATGCGCACATCTGTTTGTGTATCCGTACACACAAAATGGCTCCTGAATAAACTTGAGCTTGTGGTTATTCTGAGATGCATTGTTCACAGTATATAGCTTCTCATTTGTGTCTTCTGAGAACAGAACCTTTTGAATGACATCTGACAAGTTATATACTGTTTCCTTTTAATGCCTTTAAGGTAAAGTTATAAGACATCTCCTGTATCTTGTCAAAGGGTCTTCCAGAGAGGATTCAAGTATAGCCAACCATCGCCCTGTAAGAAAATTAGGGAGAGTTTACAAACAAGATGTATACATACTGAACCTGCTTATCTCCACATAAAAGCTAAAATATCGCCAGTCACACACAAAAAAGCCATCCCTGTCATCTGAAAATTCCGCGTTTAATGAATTTACAGGTAATTTGGGCAGAAGGGAAAAAAAGTTCCAAGGGGGGACAGAAGCAGTGGGAAGATACAACAGATGAACTCTGGGTTTATACAGATGTACGTGCTGGTTGACTTAAAAAAGTCATGTAATAATTCTCTCAATAAGTCTTACTTGCTTCTCCTTTCCTCTAAGAAAGAACAAAGATGAACTTAGTAAAATCTATCTAATTACAAGCAGATAAAACCCAAGACTGTTTCAGACGTCCATGCTTACTTACATTGGACAATTATCCCTAGAGCATGTTCACTTAAATACGCTAAGAATAAGATTAGTAGAAGGCGTGACTACAGAGCACGTGTAAACCAACGTGGGTTTCAAGGGAAAAAGCCTAACATTAGATACCAAAATTAATTGTTGAATTACATCTAACTGAAGGAAGGTGAACAAGTGTACAAAACAAACATGGAATAATCCATTGCTCTTCTCTAAAAGCCACGCTCTACTAAAAAAAAAAAAAAAAAAAAAAAAAAAAGTGATATATAACAACACTAGCCCATGGTAAGAAATGCAAACATGTTAATTTGGACTAGCACCCCACCACGTGCACAAAGATGCTATTGGGCCCTTAAGGAAAAGATGGTACAAGTACCTCTTTGGCAAAATATTTTGGTTTCCAGGGCATTGTAAGAGCCATACGTTGCCTCTCCTCTGCTCGCTGTCTCTCTTCAAGGTGGTGCTTGTGTTCTGTTGCTGCATCAATATTACCTTCTTTCAGAGAATTGGTGACATATTGCCAAAGGTGCCTGTGTGATTGGGAAGGAGCAAAAGCAACAGAATAAGAATACTTTTGCCGTAGCCTAGTGCCTGGCTAGACCAGTAGCACAGCAAGGGTCAGTCTGATGGCCCGTTCTCCAAGCCATTTCTTGTGAACCACCACTTTCACGAGAATATTCATTTGTGGACCAGATTTTCAGACACGCTCAGTTCCCAGGAACCTACCATGCAAGTTAACTTTCTCCATAGCTTTTGTTCATGTTCTTGACTCTTTATGACCAGACCATTTTACTCAAAGCTGATGGATTTTCTCTTTCATTTCCTGTTCACATTATTTACTGATGACCTACCCCTAAATGACAAACATCTATTCTGCATTTATTTGGAGATAACTTTTAAATTTTAAGGGAACATTGGACAAAAGCTAAGAGCACATTACATTGGGACACTCACTGACTGCTCCCACTAGGTTATTAACAAAGAGTTGACATAATGATACTCAGCTTGCACAAGGTCTACACTGTATTTCCAGTTGATGATAATTATCAATATATAACCCAATTTGTTTTTCACCTGACTGACAGTATTCAGGTGCAATGCCTTCTTCACACTATATTAGCTTAGCAACAACTTTGCCCAGAAAAATACTAAGAAAATGACTGCAACTTTCACATATTTCCAGGGCTATTTAGATGAGTTTGTTTACAATCCGATGAGCTACAAATCCTGCAGAAACACTGGGTAATTATAATTTGCTATCTAGTGTCAAAAACACAAATATATTGCAGAGTTGCTGGTTTCCTCATTTACTCCAACTCTGTTAGTAACCTACACTGAAAAATGAGTTTGTGATAAACAAGCATGTCCAGAAAGTAGAAAATAACATCTGACCCTGCACAAAGGCTCACGATGCACCTTTGTACAATAAAAATATATTTACAGATTATAAAATTAAATTTTATTCATGTTTTTTAAATCCTCCAATAAAATGTTCCTAAATTCAATAAAAATATTGATTCTTCTGAAGATAAATGTAAACGGTTATTGACAGCAAATAAAGGTTTTTTCTAAGGTACCTAGTCAGAATTAGGTACGTGACAAATTCTCGCAGCCTAAAAACATGTATGTACGTGTATTTATGTCACATCACATTTTACATTTTTATATATATATATCGTGTGCTTATATATTACGTATATATATGAAATCCATAAAATCTGAAAGTTCCAGCGTGAAGTATGAGATGCAAAATTATCTGTAACAAATTGATTAATCTGACTACCCCGTTACAATCAAAGAAGCATGTAGAAGACTGCATCACCAGTTCCCAAATACTCATTAAAATGCATAAGAGCATTTTTTTTCTGCTAGAAAATTTATGTATACATCACAGCAATGTAATTTATATCCCAAAGAACCAACATGCAGCTTCAGCTCTTTCTGCCTAGGTTAACATGCTATACGAAAGCAGGGTTTTCTTGAACCACACCATTTGTAACTGCAGTTTGTTTCACCACTCTGTTTTCATCCGAGGTTAAGCAGCACAATACTGTAATGCCTCTGCCTTTACCTTGATTCCAGCGGGCCTTGTTTTGCTATTGGCCTAATCTTTTTCCTGATAACGGGTAATTTGTTGGTGTCAATCACTTTGGTTTCTCCATTGCTGTACGTAAATTCCAGCGTTCCGTTCCATTCTCCCTGTGCCTTGCACACAATGGTATTAGTGGGATTATGTTTCACTTCAGCTGTAACCCTAATACAAGAAAGAAAATAAAAAAGCCACAAAAGATATAACTCGTACCATTTATTATCAGCATATGAAAGCTCTAGCACTGCAGGCTACATGCAGTTTTTTTACATCTACAAAATAGTTTTTCAAACATAAAGACACTGTCCCCCAAAAGATGCAAACTACAAGAGCTCTGCTAACACAACACTAACTTTGGGACCACATTCTCCCAAAGCACAGCAGTAACCCAGCTTAAAACCCAGAACTGCTTACCTCATCAGTCTGAAAAACAACCAAAACCAACTGATATTCATGGGAAATTATCAGTATAGGATTTTGAAGTTCATTTTTCACACCTGAACCTAAATGTTGTCAGATACCTGTCAAAGACTTCGAGTATCTTTATTTTCTTCTTTAGATCCACACATTTACCTCACAGCTGCTGTGAGGCAGTATTAAAGTCACCTCAGTGGCTCAGGAACTAGTTTAAGAGTGAGCAAAATAGGTAGGTAGGACTAGAAAACAAAAACAGAGGGAGGAGTTTCTTGTGCATATGTCTGCATGAAAATGAACACATGCTTTTAGTAATCCATATCAAGTAAATATCAAATCCATATCAGTTACGTTTTTAAATGATTAAACTAATACAGCACAACCTCCCCCAGTTTTCACTTATTTTTTCACCAATTATTAATCTGCACCTTTCAGAAGAATTCCCATCAAAACAGCCCATGTTGATATTTGCCCACATACAATATTTAAATGGTTGACACACATATGGAAGAAGATATTAGATAACTGAACACACCCCATCCCAACAGGCAGCACAGCCATGGTAACAGCCACAGCGCGCAGCAGAACTAGAAGAGAGCTCTGCATTTCAGTGATGGAGTCACCAACTTGAGCATGGAAGTAAGACAGAAGCTATCTTGCATAGCTCCTTCTCACACCCTTATAAAGAGGAGCCAAAGACAAATCAGCAGTATTTTCACCTAGAATTTCAGTGCAGAATTGGAAGCCCCCAGTAGAGAGCCACCACTACGGACAGTGGCGTGCTCCTTACAGGAACAAAAGCTATCTCCACCTGCAACATCAGCTCCTCTGACACCACTTGCACAGAAGCAGCAGCTGGTGTAGCACAGATATTACTTTTTTGACATATATTTTTGCTGATCCTGTACTGTGCATAGTTATTTAGGTTATAACACAGGGCAAGCCATTTAAATACCTGACAGCAATTTTTACAGGTGGAAAAGCCTGGAAGAATACACTGACTTTAGTTCAACAAGAGATATTTATTGAATTTGGTTAAATGACATGAATTGTGTAACTACAATACACTGCGCTCTACAGCTGTAAGTCACCTCAGGCATTATCAGGAAAAAAAATAGATATTTTTCTACAAAACAGACCAATAGAAGAACCAAACAGATGTCAAAATAAGTTTTTCCATTGAAATCCAGTCAACAAGAATAAGAGTAATTCCCTTACCTGTGGACTTTGCCCCCATAGAAGGGTTTGGTGTGGAACGTGACCATAGCGGAATAGCCAGTCCTGGCACAGTTGATGTTGACTTTCCCTCCAAGCTCCACCCATGGGATGGTGAGTATTGAGCGAGCATAGGCACTGGGGAGTGTGAACACATACTCTTCTTCATGCTCCAGCAAGTGAAGAACACCTAGGTAAGGAGGAGGTTGAAAGTGAAGTGATTAAAGCTCGTTGATAAGGCCTGACGAACATTGACCAAATACTGCCATCACAACGTACTTCCACAGCGTGCAACTTGCCTTGAAGGAGGGTACTGTCTGCTAAGAAAAGTCTGCTCTCTGAAAGAAGTTTATTCAAACAAGCATTTTCAAATCACCTAATTCTAATGTGTGCCTCTGGTTCTTCATGGTGCCAAATGGCCTATCAGAAAATCTGGCTGGATTACTTATCCTGTCTCATTGCCAAGCAATAAACTGCTGAACCTGAAAACAAATCACATTCTCTTGAAGAAAACAAAACAAAAAAGCCTCCCGCCACACCAAATGCTCTGGGTGCTCATTCGGGCATGGCTGACTGGCCCTTTGGCTCTCCGTTCAGTCAGATACCACCAGCTGCTCTCTGCTAGCTTCTGACCCACTATTTGCTGGTAGGAGCAAAAGGGGAGGTCAGGCTGGGTGCGATCGGGAGCTGGGCTTAAGGAAGCCACCTAGAAATTTCCTAGAAGCTTGCCCCTTTTTTTCCAAAACGCCTGGGTTCCCACGTAGCCTTTGCAAAAGTCTTGCATTAGCAATGAGGAGCTGCTTCTCTGCTGCCACTGAGACCAAACTCTCTACGATGCAGAGAAAATTGCTGGCAACTCTACTTCATTCTCTAAAGGTTCCTTACAACAAAACAAGCAGCAGCAGCAGAAAATTCCCATATTATTTGGACCTACAAAGAAAGTTCTGTGTCTGATCAGAAGATCTTAGCTTCCCTTAAGGTTCTTGATACAGCTATATCCCCACCATTGCTGTAGTTTGGTCTTTAGGATGGCAAAGAACGGGATACAAGACATAACATCAGGTAAACAGCAACATAAACCCTGCACACAGAATTAGGCAATGCCAACTGTGTATTATATTTTTATTAGAGTTTTACACTCCTTTATATCCCATTTAATAACTGTCTAAAGGCAAAAATTATACTTTGAATTTCTTTTTTTCGCAACAGGGATTGAAAATAATCCATCCCAGGAAGTACTTAGACCGCAGAAATCTTTCCAAAATCAGGAAAATCATCTTGACACACAAACAGTAATAGCATCTGTTTAGCAACGAGATGAGCTTAAGCCAATTTACCCTCACCCTGGGGCAGAGGGGAGAACTGCAACGCATTACTAACTGTATTTATTAGTTTGTCTGTGTGTTGAAGGCGATAACAACACATCTTGCAAATTGATCTGGAATGTAATGATGAAAAAGCACTGAACAGGAACAAGCTACTAGTAATGTCAACATAAAAATATGCCCTTAACGCTGTACAGCAACACAAGTCTAAATAACACTCAGAATTTAGAAGCGCAGCACTCTGAGACAATCATCATTTTAAATAGTGGCTCCAACTACTAGAACAAAATCCAGGCACAGGAAGCTCCTCTGCTTGTCGTTTGTGTCTTACTGACACCGTTCCACGGGAAAACATCCTTTGCAGACCTTGCTAGCTTTCTGCAGCTGCTCCCGGGATCTGTGCAACCTCAGCCTGCCAGCCACAGCTCAGGCAGTGCTTCGACTCCAGCACGTTTGACACAAACAAGCCAGAGAGTGCAAAAACACAAACGCAGAAAAGCAATGCCATAAAAGAACCTGCAATCATTTTGCCTTTGGCAAGTCACAAGTTGCTTTTGTCATGTGCTGAACCTCCAACGCCAGTGAACAGCCAGGATCCAGACAGAACAAACACGTGTTTTGCCTAAAGTTCCTTCAGTTCCATACCTGCAGGTAAACCAAGCTCATGGCAGGAAGGTTGAGTTACACAACTCATCCAGGACACTCACCGGGAAGAACTTTTACTCAAAAAGAAGTCTGTGCTTATTGCAGAGCTCACTGAATGGATGCTACAACAACATTAAATTAATAAAGAACAATAAAGAAGCTTTTCACCAAGATGATGATATTAAAAAAGAATCATAGCAAGCTAATGGCTGCAAACACGCAGAAATGAAACCTGACAGTCTGCACCTGAGCAGTTTCTACCCGGAGGATTGCAACAGGTTTTAGACCCAAGCCCCTCAGCTGGCACGAGGAGGCTGGAGCCCCCCATTTCCCACAAGCAGGGGACAGCAGCGAGGTGCTCGGTCACCAAGGGCATGCCCAGGTGTGGGGCACTCCTGAGCCCAGCCAGCAGGGCAAAGGGAATCAGGGCGATACAAGGAACAAGGAAAACACGATCAAAGACTAAGAACAAGGGCCAGGTTTTTCTCCTAAATGGAAAAAGAGAGGAGCCTCCTAAGCAAGGGCTGAAAGTGCAGCTGGAGCTCTACATCCTTCATTTAGCGCTGCCATGAGAGCAAGAGGTGAGAGGCTAGGAGCCAGGTTCTGTAGAAATCGAGTTTGCAGATGCCCTTTTTTCCTTTCTCTTCCGTTTATTCTCTGCCTTCTTCATTACGGCCACAGGCAGCAGCCGTAGCAGGAACCAGCTGTGGGAAATGGCACGGCCTGTGGTGCTGCCATCAGGTCACATCACATCAAAGCAGTCTTAATGGCCTAAGCACAGACAAAACCCTCATGCAGTCAAAAAAGCCACCTGAAAGCACTGGCTTTCAGCATGAAGGTCTAATACCAGTACCATGGTCAAGCAGGGTGCTCCTCACTGTATTTTAGGAGCCACAGCTTCACGTGAGCTTCTGCAGAGCCTCCTGCTTCTCAGGGCCCAGCCACCCTCCTCTGACATGAGCAGGAACTGCCATGACAAAACTGGGTTCGAGTTGGTTTTTGTCTCTCTGATGGGATCGATAGCTTTATTTCTGCACACAGGAGTTGGAGGGATGTGGGGCTCTAATGAAAAGTGTACAGCAAATAACAGCGGTGACCTTCACTGTAAATATTTAACAACCACAGCAGGTTAGGTATTAAAAACTGAACCAGCTCTCTTAGCAGTATTTTTGTTTAGCATTTGGTAGCGTACTTTTTGAATTCCTTAAACACCTGAATAAACACATCTTTAACGAAGCGCTGCCTCCCTTGAAATACAACTCCGGCTCAATAATTACGATCTAAAAAGAATAAAGGAAAGATTTGAAATATCCACAGCTTGATGCCACTGTCAGCACTACCAGATGACCCTTAGTTTCCATTCCAATGTTTGCAGAGTCCACGTGCAAAACCTCCTGTACCTGGAGCACCACAAAGACTGGAGCTGCACCGCCAGGTCTGAACCAAGATGTGCTCTCCTTTTGAAGAGGAAGCCAAAATGACACAGGGACAACATCTATACCACAGTTTAAGTTCACGCCTTACCCTGCCAAATTTAAATCTTGAGACCTTAAAAGGCGTGTAAATGAAAACCTAGCAGTTATTTTTAAAAGTGGTGTGTACTTTTAGCATCCACTTTTAAGTATAATTTCATTGTGACTCTATGTATAGCAGACAATATGTAGGCAATTTTTCTTCCCTTGCTCCCCAACTGTAGGGGACTGCTCATTTTTGTTTAAAAACATCACTACAAGTAAATATATATGGAAAGTTGCAGAAGATTCTCCCATTTCCACTTATATTTCCTCCTCGTATTAAGAAATTCTTCTGGAAACTGCAGATTCTTTCAAAAACTCATTTTATAGAAACTGTAATTTTAAACATTTATAGGGAACTATTACACAAGGAGAATGCACCAGATAAGTACTCTGGGAAGAAAAGTGGATTTAGTAATCTAGCCTATTATTAGAAAAAATCCTACAGAGAAGGGTGAATATTTGGTAAACAAGTGGTGAATTTTTGAAATCCTCCCTCGAAATGTCCTCGACACCATTTGCTCCTGCTTTTAGGACAACGTATTCACGGCCATGCTCCTTTCCACGCCTCCCCAGCCTACAAGAAAGGAAGCGATGTTCGCAGCATCTAATTTTGCCCGTCTGACAATTACATGTCCCTCACTGATGCTGGAGCTTTGTGAATTGATTTTCCAGTAACACATATTGATGGAATACCCAGAGGAGACTCTGGATCAATAACTGCAGAAGAGCCATGTGAAATTTAATGCTTCCCATTGATTGTTTGGAGATCAATCTCAACAACAAATGGTATGTGGGTCATAAATGGCCTAGGGCGGTTTCCTGATTTAACAGGCTCTCCATGCTGCATTATTCATAACAGAGCACGAACAAGTAGAAGTTAAGCAGGGGGATGAAGCGCGCACAGATGCAGCACATCACCAGCCACACCAGTCCACAGAGAAGCATGAGACACCGGTATGGGCCCTCATCATCTCATAAATGTTGTAGCCAGCTGCTCTGCACTGCTCGATTTCCAAAAATTACAGAGATTTGCTAAATTAAGTAACGAGTACCATACCATACAGAAAATACTCTGAAACCACTGAGCTAAAAAAGATAAAGAAAGAGATTAGTACTAGGGAAATATTTTGGTAGTTCCAGTTGCATGGAGCAGTCGATCTTCAGGGCTTGCAAATTAAACAGTCACTTACGCCTCAGGAATAAAGATTATAGACCTATACATGCATAAACACATATGCATGCATATACTTGAACAGAAAAAAAAAAATAAGAAAAAAACACTTGTTGCTTTCATTTAGATTTACCCTGGAAAGAGCACTGATCCTTATCCCTACCTATCAAACCTTTTCGAGATTGATTTCAATTTTTAAAATAAATTTTGAGGCCTGCATCTAAGGAGTTTTTAAAGCATTTAAAATAGCAGGAATAAAAACACAAGCCATAGCTAGCCACTTGATTATACAGAGCAATCCACTTAAAACTATTTTATGTTCTCTGTAAAATTAACCAGTGAATCAAATTTTGGAACAAAAACCATCAGCAGACCAGGAGCCCACGCTGAGGTGTGCTCAGCACATCCTCTTCTGCTAGAAAACCCTTATCTTACAATCAGTATGTATTTAAAGATCCTTTGGACCATGTAAAACACATTAAATATTTACTTTGACTCTTCCATCTCTTGCTAATTTAAATCCTAATACAATTCTATTCATTACACCCTCTTCCCCTCCCTCGCTCTCTCATTAGTACATAATTAACATTAACCAGAATTAGGGACTGTGCATGCAACATGAATTCTTGTATGCAAAATACTCTCTCTTCTACCCTGCTTTCTCCCGAGGAAACTCAGCTCTGGCTGCTCTGAAGAATGTTTTTTTGTCATAGAGCGAAGACAAAGCTGAGACATTTCTCTAGCAAAACAGATTTAGAGCTCTGGGAAGCAAAGATGAAGGGCTACCAAAGAAGACTGCTTCTCACAAGGATTTCCAGCAGTGCCTGCCTACGTGCTGTGCATCTCTGCAACTGATATTTACTTTCAATTAATAAATAAAAATCATGGGGAAAAAAAATCTTAGTCACTTCAAGGGGCAGCACACATGAAGTACTGTGCAATTAGGATCCTGAGCTGCACCATTTGTATGACGGATCCATACTGTCCTCAAATCCACCTGTTACTTAAATTCTTCCAGAAGCCTTTGCAATTCCATTACATCCTGTTTGGGTGTATCCACTGCTGCTTCTCACACCAAGGGATAAAAAGCAACATACTCTACACATCTAAGGACATTAAGACTAGTTAAAACAATACTTCTGAAAAGCATCACAAAAATGTTGTCAACACGCTCCTTATACAATATAGGTCTTCGAATTCAGTACTACCCTATTTATGTAAATAGCCAAATGCAATATATGAAAAGCTTCGTTCAATTCCTTGCAGGCCACACAAAAAAAGTCAGGAGGGAGCAAAGCTTCAAAATAGAGCATGGCTGTTTGTGTTCATGCTAAGGTCACAACAAAGTTAGAGGTCAAACAAAATCGTTCTGTTAAATATCTGAACTAGAACAAGGTGGTCGCTCCTAGCACTAAATTATCTGATACATGAATGCAGCATAGTTTGTCTCTCTGCTGAGAAGGATTTTTTTCCACATATATCAAATAGTGCTGAACGAATACACGGAGTAATGAAACTACCATGTCAGCACCAGCGTGATTTAAATGCAGTCTAAGGAAGGTCATAAGCATACTAGAGATATCAAGGAAGCTGCCTTTTCAGAATCTAAAATCCTTACTGACCTAGCATATACTCAGAGGCATCCACATGTATGGAAGTAAACGCTACAGGTTATTTTAGACACTTGCCAATGTCACTGAGCACATCCCGCAAGAGCCAGGAAAAGAAGCTGAATGCTCATAACGAAAAAGAGGAGGACAGAAAAAAAATATCAACGCTAGAACATGATTAATTAGGTCATCCAATACAGAGCAGCAAAACCAGAACTGCACAAACAAAACCCAGGATTTCTATGATTCATCAGATGTCAGTTTGTCCCTTATCAAAAGCAGGATCAGTCAGACTTAAATCATTCTTGAGAAACTTGCTTAATCTGGTTTTAACAGCTTGAAACACTAAGGTTATACAACCTTTCCAGCCAACCTCATTGTGAGAAAGCTTCTGGTAGCTAACTCTAGTTACTACCTATCTTAACTACCTCTTTCACGTCTCCATCTACACTTTGCTAGACGGACTCCATTTGAGATGCTGCTGCATGTAAATTGTCCTTAAATAACAAGAAAATCCTCCAAATCATGTTTCACGTCAACAAATTACCAGTCTCTGCATTACCAGAAATGCAAATACAGACATAGTTTTTCCACGCTGTAAGCCCAGTTGCTACTATTTATTGGTTCTGTGATACATTCCCCAGGATTCATGCTGACCTCAGTCGAATAAAGAATATATACTTATGTAAGGCATGATAAAAAACGGCTCTAGCAGCTTCTCATTTCTGTACAGCTTGACAAATCTACACACCAACTTTGTTAGCAAGACTTCCCTTGAACTAAAAGAAAAGAAAAAAATATACATTTGAACAAAGTATAGTCTCGAGTGAAGAAACCACACTGAGAAGCAAGCATTTTCAACCAAGGCTGTCAGGTTTAGGCTGTTTTCAGACTATAGAAAATATTCAGTGGTACAACTTTCTGCCGCTTGTTACCAGTCTTCAACACACAACAGAAACACTTGGGCTGTTTTAGTTTCTCCATCACTTCACAGAAATGCTGTCACAGTGAATTTGCACACTTCTGGATTGCTTACATGGACAAAAAAAAAAAAAAAAGAGATGAGTGACAGCTATAAACTGGTAACACCAAACTTCCTCCCCAGATGCCAGCCATAAAGACAGCAGGAAACCTTACAATAAAAGGTTCGCCATTACAGATGTTCCCCAAAGCCTGACTCTACTGCTGGGATCTCTCCAGGAATACAAAAAAAAGAAAGGGGGGAGTTGGGTAAGGGAGGGTAGGAAGGGAATTTGTTCTCACAAACACAAATTAAACAATTCTTGGAGTAGGGACCCTTCTCTCTCAAAACTGGGACACATCAGGACTTTGAAGTCTTAAATAATCCCCACAGTAGACATCCCCAATGCCAGGGAACTGCGTGTGCTAGCAGCAACAAGAAGAATTTCCCGGCTCCTACATAATCATAAGTGGCTTTCTGTTTGATTTTGATTCCACTAAACAGCTCCCTTCACTGAAAAAAACAGTATCAGAAATAGATAAGTACTGGAAAAAACGCGGCTAGTGAAACCAGTGACTCAGGCTGGAAACAGTACAGTAAGGAGATGGACAGAAGGACCCATCTCCCTTCTCAAACTCCCTTCCCACCTTCCTTAACCCTGTCTAAAAAGCAGAATACCTAAATCACAGAAAGAAGGAAGCAGCAGCACTGTTACAGACTTCAACTATAACAACAATATCAGATCCACAAGTGAAGTTTCAAGGCTCTTCTACTTGCGGGTATGGAGAAGGGAACCTACTGACATCAGGAACGAAGCTTTTGTAGCCATTTCCACTGTTTGAATTTGTTCTTTACTTCCAGTAGAAACAGCAGAGCATAGCTGTATGTTTTCAGATATCAGGTGGTTTTTTTAGTCACCATAATTGTTTTGTTCCCACTCTACTTTTCTACTGTCTTCAACGCTGATAGTATTTAACATAACAACGGCGAAAAGAAGTAATTGCTCTAAGTTGTTCTGGTGTTTCTGTGATTGCTTATTAAGAGCACAGTCTAAAAACTAGTTAAGACAAAATACAAAAGCCATACACGGGAAATTATCTTCAAATGGAAAAAGGGACTAAGTCATTTGAAACACTGAATCAATAGATTAGCAGGCAGTAACAACACTGATACCGATGTGTTTAACGGTTCAGATCATCCAGTAATTAAATTGTTACAATTCCCCGTTTTTCTGAATTCTTGCCGAGCACTGAATTATCACAAAGCAGACTGTGCATGTATGATACGGTAAGTGATGATTTATACCTCACCTATATGACCTGCTGTAAAGCTTGAGACACCACGCCAACTTAGCAAGCACTACCTAAACAATGATTCTTCACAGAAACAATTAAAAAATTAGGCTTAAGTACAAACGTATTTTTTCCTATTTCTTTGCTCCAGGTGTGAAACTCCAATACTGAATTAAATATTACTTTAAGAGTGAGCAAGACAATGAAAAATGTTCTTACAGAGCACAGTGTCAGCAGACATTTGCTAATGCAGTTTAACGTATGACTGTACTTCAGATATAATTTACAGTCCCACACAAATAAGCTTGTTGTTTTGACACCCACAACATTAGCTAAAGAAAATAAAAGCACATTTCTTACCTTCACCTACCATAGAAACACCTATCGACATGCCCATAAACTTGCTTTTGGTCCATACGTGAGCGTTCACACACATTTTCTTCTCCTTGCACTCACAGTAAAAGCAAGATACCGGTGGATGATGGGACACTTGTTCAGCCACAAACCTCAGCTTGTAGCACGTGGACTGGTCCTGGCCAAACTCCTTGGCTGGGTCCTTAGAAACCGCAGAGGCACCGTTAGTTCTGAATGGTTTCACTTTATCTTTAGGCACATCCCATGAGCAATGAAACGTTTCACCAATTATAGGGTTATAGGGCTTCTTGGCAACCGCTCCCTTTCGGCCTTCGTGAAAAGCTGTTAGATAATACTCCACAAAGCAGATAATTCTTTCCTCGGGAGTGGCTCCAGCTGCAATTGACAAAAACAGGTCTGGATGGGCCATGAAATTTGCATACATCTCCAGCAGGGATCTTTTCTCCAAAATAAATGTTGGAAGCACTACCTGTATGCAAAGCAGACAAAGGCAGATATGATTTCCCCATGATCATACTACAGCGAGGCGTAGGGGAGAGAACAGTTAAGACAGCTGCAATTCTGGCATAGCCAAGTTTCAGGATAGCATGTTTTCCTCCCCTCTGCCACAGCAATTTCCTTTTCTTTCTACTGTAAATAATGAGCGAAGGAAAAAGCAGCAGCCTCGATAGCAGTGCAGACTGCTTCCTATTTCATTATGATTCTCAACAGTAGCTCAAGCAACAGGGAGGTACTGTTCCGATCACATGAAAATTTTCCTTTTCCTCTCCTCTCAGTTTAACACACAAACCATTGTTCTTATTTTTCCTGGTCTACAAGGCACAAAAACATACTTGGATGTAAAATGATTTAGTTCTACCATCAACAAGCCATGCCCTGCCATCATCTGTGTCCCCCTACCTTGCCACCCCTCCGTTCTCCGGTCACCCCCAGGCACACGGCGCACCCCTTGTGTTTTTCAGTGTACCATACAACTGTGGTGAGCCGCTGCATGCCTTCACCTTATTTCAGGCAAGTTGAAACAAACAAAAACTGCACAAACTGTTACATCAGTGCCCTGGGACTAGAGAAGCTCCACAGAGTCCAGAGGGACCCCAGGACTGAGCACGAGGCAGCCCGCACTGGAGGCAGCCAGCCCCAGGCGATTTGGGCACAACCTCGAGTGGCTCACCTAGCAGTGCAGATGTCACCGAAGTCCCCCACTTAGGAATAATGCTTTGTGAGAAGCTTTCAATAAAACATTGTGAGTGCGCTACAAGACAGGCAAGGGCTATGTGACCTAGAATCAGTTATTTCTCTCCATTCCTTGGCCACCTCCACTCCCTCCACCCTCCATACCTTGTGCAGAAGAGATCAGAGGTGACTCTCGTGTGACCAACAAGGGATTTCTGACACACACACCTGGAATCAAGTTGCTCAGGGATGCCAGATGGAGAACAACTGTTGTTGTCCTCTATTACAGCAATTCTGATTTCCTCTTTTAGCTTCCCTTCCTTTTCCTCCCTAATTCTTCACTGCATTTACTTGTTCCCTTTCCCAAAGGGGAGGTTTACTTAGAGCAGGCAGGGATCTACCCTTCAAACAAATCCATTTGCTCCCTACTCTTGCCCTGTGTTATTATTCTAAGTGGGACCAAAGCACAGTTCAGGTCTTTGAATCCAGTGGATAACGGAATAGAAGCTGACAAACTTCTATTCATGACATAATTATTTCAAAAGAAAACTTATAAATGTGAAAAAAATCTATAGGCACAATGGTTTGGTCTTAATATCATCACAGTAAGTCAACATACCACAGGCACACACACAAAAAGATCACTGCTCCATTTGGTAACATTCACTCTCCTATGCATGTATAAATAATGCAGTCATTTACAGACTGTTTTACAAGTTTAGACATAAAGTCCCCTCTGTAATATTCCTCTGACTCCATATGCCTCGAGGACTCTACCCAGTCTCTATAACTAAAGTAATAAGGCCCCAAAAGATACCAGCACCTTAATCTTACACCACATGTGGCAAACTCCTGAGTGCTAAATACAGTCTGCAGTCCCTGTGGTGGTGTGACAGTGGGGGAGAGGGGCTGAGGAGATTGGTTTTGGAAGGTGAAGTTTAAAGGTTTGGAAGCAAAAATGGAAAGACAGGACATTTTCTTACAGTATTTTTAGCTCTTCTAACAATTCCATCTTACTTGCAAAATTCTCACTCTGACCAAATACTTGTCATCTGATATAATCTTTAAAAATGCAGTTCAGCATCACTGACCCTCAACATAGAATCTCATTTTGATATGAATTGCACAGTCAAAGACCAGCTTGTCAAAGGGGAAGCTGACAGCAACACAGCCAAAACCTGTGACTTGTGTCTAGAAATACTGGCAGTGACTACCATGAGCTCACTGCACAGACCTGAAAGGGCAAGAAAACTTATCTGAATAAAAAGCACTGCATTCCTCTTTATGTCCAAGCGGCTGACTCTACGAGTGACCCTTATTAGCACAAATGGAGGAGAAGGAAAGGAAGCTATGGACCATGCTTGAGATGATGCAAATTTTATATGATACAACATTAAGACTGCTGTGGTTTCATCTTGTTGACTTGACTGTGGAAATGCAGCCCTCATAACCACTCTTGCAAGCACTTGCTACTTTGCAGCTACTTAACACAGCTCTGCCAACACTGCCACTAAAGCGATGTTACAAACCACTGGACATTTTTTATTATTCAGTTTCAGCAATCAATTTGAAATTTGAACTCCAGCTCAAATGATCCTGCTCTAAAAGCCCAACTAAAATGCAAACTACACCCTTACCTGTAGCAGGAAAGGAACTTCACAAAACAGAGTAATTGGATTGTCCCCTCAAAAGGAGGCAGAAGTCCATATGAAAAAAACTATTCAACTTTCGAAGCTTACACAGCTCCAGTATAATAAAAATGCCCTAGAAAACAGCCATGCACTTGTGCTAGCAACTCTAGGCTCCAAAAGAATGAGGTTTTCAACTTTTCTGCCACCAAACAGAATGCAGACTAGAAAAGTCAATTAGGATCTGAATTCTTTATACTGGTTTTGGACTGCATCATTTGGTTGTGGTTTTGTTGTTGTTATTACATAAACATCAAAACTGTCTAATATCCTTCTCTGAGGATAAGCTAGCATGACAACTAAACGGACAGAGATCTCTCCAGAATAAATACCAAATTGCCAAAGTCTGAAGCAATGAATCTCCTGATTGCATACTAAAATGTTAGAATAATCTCCATTCTTACTGTCTCTCAGGCTTCACAGTGAAAAGGAACTAGTTTAACAGGCATTCTTCCCTTTTTCTGGAGGTTCTTCTTGAAAACAAAGATATTTATCACCTTTTCAACTGTTTACTGTGAGGCAAAAGATGGGTGTCAGCAGTGTTACCCATTTTTCCTCAGAAACCTGACCACCATACCCCATGCTGAGATTTTCACTGTCTTAGAGGGACAAAAACCTACTGTCATCTGTGGCACTGCAGGACTAAAATAAGGTATTTTCGTCCCACTTAATTTATGAACTACAATATATATTTGCTCTGTAATTTTAAAACAGAAGACACTGTGAACAAGCTGCAGTGTTAATTTACACCAGGTTGCTATGCCGCAGATCTACTGGCAGCCCTTTATTTTTAGTAGAGTTGTAACTGCGTAGGGAAGGTAAGGGAATGCGGGGGGGTGGCCATCCATCTGTACAAACTGTTAGCATTCATTTCAATCCTTTAGATGCCATTTGCCAATGCATTTATTAGGCTGGCAGTGATTTCCAGTATAATTTTTCATTTTTTAAAATGCAATAAACAATTTAGAAGCATGGTGTTTTCTTTGTTTGGTTGTGTTTTTTTTTGTTGTTGGTTTGTTTTCCAGCAATGTCACTTAAGTGATATGTAAAGGCCAACGTATCCGTTTTGTACAAGGTCCTGCCACCAGGCCCTGCTCCCCAACACAACTCTTTCCAGCAGCTCTTGAAGTCCATTTAGCCACCACCACTACGACTAATCTGTTCTAGCAAATCCCCATGAGGATTTGATACTTCAGCATGGTTTTTTTAACTGTTTAATTCTTCATTAAAAGGCATGCCAGCATGACACATTTAAAACATGAAGCACCTCTAGAGCACTAAATATGGCTGTTAGCACTGGAGGAAATGCATGTCACTGCAGGCAAGGCCAACACTAACATAAGCAAGTACCCCTTAGGAAAAGGAAAAGATGCTGCTTCCTCTGATATGATACAAGAGATAATGATTATGCATACAGAACCAAAAGCCAGCAAAGGCTCAGGAGAGCTGTTTGTTCATGTGTGTATCACCTTACAATCCTTAGCTCCTAGAAGGAACTAAAGAAACAACCCTGGGGAAGAAGGCAGAGGAAAACACAAACATATAAAAACATCCTCTGATGTTAGCAACTGCTGTGTCACAAGCACTTCCAGCAGAAGCTGACTAGCACCAAGGCTATCTGAAATCTGACATTCATAGGAATAATGAAAACTAAGCAGTGCAGCCAACAAACCGAGCTGTATCGTCACACGTCTGCGGCCCTAGGGGCCTCATGTCAGTAAGCAAAATTAATAAAAACAAAACAACAAAAAAAGCAGCCAGCTGTCTTTTAATTTTTTATTTTAATCCGTAAAATGGTCAGAAGAGTGATGTGCAAATGTGGCATGTCTCATTAATACTCATCATATGTGTATTCGTGCATCACACACACTAGACAGGGATCTAACTCTGCCATATGCCTGTTCCTCTTTTCAGGTTGTGGGTATTATATAGACACATTCATGCATATTAATTAATATTTTACCATAGTACAGATTTGATAATATTCACCACTATCCTCAAAAACTGCATAGGAAATGTTATGATACATATTTACCTCCTTATTTTTCATATAAATGTTTACATTTCTCTTATTTATAGGAATTAATTTTATTTACATTAATTGTTTGTCTTTGGGGTTTTTGTCTCCTCTGCTGTGACAAAAACAAGACACTGGAAATCATAAAAGAAAAATCTTGTTCATTACTGAAGACAGAGTGTTTTAAAGACACACGAAAATAGCAGATAAGGAATCTTAGTCCACTTTAAATAATACGGACTCGGACAGCCTTAGTGAACCAAAACAGAAAATAGGAAGAGCTACTAATGATTGAGGAACATAAGAAAGACACCAAAAATGAACTGTACCTAATGCCAGACATACTAACAAGTGACAGGTATAAATTATTCACAAATTAAATGATGGAATGTTTGTCCTATTCAGAACAAAACATTAATTTCCGTGTAGCTATTCAAAAGCTATACTTAGCAACGGAACATGGGATTGCTCAGTCTTAAAGATGTAAGTATTTTTAAATACTGTCAATTGTTCCAGAGGAAGCAAAGACGACTATGTTCAGAAGGCCTTTTTACAAAAGTAATAGTAAAAATAGATTTTGATTAATATATGAGAACAAGAGGAAAGCTGATGTACCTCCTCAAAATATTAACATGCCCATGAGAAGAACCTGCTATTTAGCTATTTCACATGCAAGTGTAATTCTCTGGTCATCCCAAACTCTGTTGTTTGCTTGTTTTTCTAATTTGTGGAAGGAGAAAGTCAGAATAAGCTCTTATTTGTGGAAAGTAGTTTAAAGGTTTTTTTTGTTTGCTTTATAAGTAGAAAACCTTTGTGGAAGGAACAGGTACTCCATACCTTTCAAAAAATCCCCTTGATTATTTATTAAAGCCACTGAAATACACAAATATTCAAAAAGATGCATTTCCTGCTGCCAGAATATCTGCATAATTTTCAAAAAGCCAAGGGGAAACTTCTCAGTCACTAACGTCTCTCTGTTCATATCTGTATGGATAGGCTCATAGCAATACTGGTTCCAGGACCAGAAGGATGCATGGAAGGTTGAACTGCTGAGCTGCTTAGCTCAAAAGGACTGTGACACATTGAAGACTAGCTTCTTTACCATTCCTTTTTATAAAAAAAAAAAAAAAAAAAAAAAAAAAAACCCACCAAGTAATTAAATTAAGTTACCACAAAGTGGTAACTCAAGCACAAATCTCCTTCATCCATAAAATTGACATTATGGTTCCTCATACACTTGGTGCCCCCTGACTTAACGTACGCATGGGATACATATACAACACATGGTTGATTTGAAAGACTTGGAAAAAAGAAAAAATTTAAAAAAGGAAAAGTTTCTAAATATTTTTGGTTGGTTGGTTTGGGTTTGTTGGTGTTTTTTGTTTTGTTGTTGTTGTTGTTGTTGTTACAGTGTCTGCTGTGGCCACTTCATGTGAAATCCTGCCTAGCAGACAAGAGGAGTCCATAGCTCTCTAAAACCACACCCTTATGAAGAGGTAAACTACCTTACGTACAAGGGCAAACACACAAACACACGCACGCAAATATTATAAAAAGAGATGGTGTCCATACCCTGGTAAGGTCCATGCCAAGTTTAAGCTGAGAGATGAGATGGAGAATTACACTACGCTGATCGTCCATGACTCCTAAATCCTCCTCTTCATTATCTTCAGTATCTGTCATTTCATCTTCAACTAGGATCAACTCAGAAGCTGAATGCTGAAATGAAAAGAAACATCACCATCTGGACTAAAAGATGCAATATGTTTTTTTCCCCCACTATATATGTATAAAATGGAGCTGGCTCAAGGGAACAAAATACAGCTTCTGTTAAAAAAATAAATAAAAGTACTAAATTAAAAAAAAGCCGGTGAGGGGTTCACATGGTATTTTGATCCTATCCTCAGAACAATTGTGGCAAGTATCATTGGATGCTAATTTACACATTATCTTCCCATATACATATTGCAGTGATATCAGCCAAAAAATAAAACTAAAAAATCAGAGCATGTTAAAGTAACAGCTTTTCTGTTTATTAAATAGAAGTATACAGTTGAAAACAAGTCTTCAAGTGTTTTCATAAACCTCTCCAGCAAATATTCATAATTCTCACCCAGATATTGCATGACCTGACTTCACTTTTTTTGCCCCCTTTCCTCTATCCAAGTTCTGAAGTTAGATATTTAGGTAAATCTCAAATAAAACATTAATCAGTGCTCATTGACTGCTACAGTAAAGACTATCAACAGAAGATAGAGGCTATCAAGTACGCAACTATGGAAAAAAAAAAAAAAAAAGAAAGAAATGAGATAATTAGATTACTGGGAGTAAGGCAATGCCATGAGTCTTCATGACATCTGCAACATTTTGCTGCTTCACAGCACAACAGCAACACTGCCCATTTTCCAGACATACTAGCTGAAGATCGAGAGAGAGGCATCATGCTGTCTCCCTTCAAGAGGAACTTGACAATAGAAAGGGATAATGCTTTGTGACACTTTATTTCCCCTCAGAGTTTCCAATATATTAACAGTAATAGCCCAAACAGGTGGTGGTTATTTTGTTCAATCCACCAAAACCACTCCGCAAGCCTTCCAGATATATCTTCAGGTAACTTTTTTGTCTTTAAAAAAAAAGTTGGGTTATGCAGCTGAAAAATGTACAGCCCAAAATTTCATTATTCCCCAAGGAGTCCATGCTGTAAGTGACACAGTGCTACCTGCAGAAGTGGGAATTCCTTCATGCCAAGCAACACATTCCTGCAGAAACAGCTAGCTTGGTGCATTAAAGGGGAAAATACTCAGTTCACTCGAAGTCTTTGCAACTGAAAGTTTCATTAAAAATAGCTGATACTCAGAATTGGGTTTCAAAGAAAGTATTTCTGAACGATCACATTAGAGATCCCTCAGGTGAACAACAGCTTGTGTAATGAGAGTGCTTCAGAAATTTATTTACTGCACATTTCCATGATTTTAATTAAGTTTTTATTTCCTTTTTAAAACAAAAAACTTTTTTTTTTTTAATTAAATACATGTTCAGGTGGCTATTCACAAAAGCATATCTATTTGGTGAAATGCAAGGACATTTAAAAGACACTTTGCAATTACTTTTTTTAGAAAGTAGAATATGTAGCTTACATAAAACAGAATCTGGAGAGCTGTAACCTCAACAGCTTGGTGCTTTTCAGAAGGACAAAACCACACTTTCCTCTTCCCACTCCCTCAGCAAATAAAAGAACAGAACGATAAGCACGCTTTCCTCCCAAAACACACAGAAGCTGATGCCTTATTGACAAGTTCAATCAACAGAAAGCCTGACAACCTCATACAAAATTATCAGTCGGGGAGACATAAAATAGCATAGCCCGGCCCTGTTGTAGGGGCCGTATTTCATTTGGAGGGACTGTGGAAAAAGCAGAACTTACAGCAGGCGTTTCCACAGGAGGTTTCCCTTTGATCCAGCTTGACCTCATTGAGAGCACCGAGCTACTGAATAAGCACTGCTTCTTCTGCTACTGCCATGAACCGAGCTCGCGGCAAACAAGCTCCAGCACGAATTAATAGTGCGAGGGAAAAGCAAGGGAACCTCCCTTCCTCACTCCCACCCCCTTTTTTTTTTTCCTTGATATCCAACGAGTTTGAGAGTGTGCGCTGGATGTCAATCTGCTCCTTGCGTTTCTAGTCACATGATATTGAGATCAGGGAGCTTAACTGCAAACTGCTCCAATGGGGAAAACGTGGCTGCTGTTTCCCAAAGGATATCCCGGTGGGCTGTTCTCCAGGGTTGGACTGGGGGTGGAATGAGGGAGAAAGAGAGAGAGAGAGACAAAGTACTAGCAGGTAACAAGCTTTAAAGTTAACATGTAACAGCTAAGTAACCTCTAATATTAACAGCATCAGAAAATAAACAATCTGCACATCAACCAGGTTACAGACTGAGAAATACAGAGAATTCTCTTTTGCTTCTGAAGACTGCACATTCAGCCAGGGACAGAAACCCTTCTTTCCTGCCTGCTCATGCAGGTGTTACCTTTCTGTGCCTTTCAAAGTGCTCCTCACAAAACAACTGCCCATGGTTGCTCCTGGACAAAACGAAACAGTGGGAGGGAGCAGCTCTAGAAGCAGTCTGGCTGCTCAGGAAAGAAGTTTTTGCATTGTTTTAAATGACAGACTTGCTGCTCATCAGGGAGGATATTAAGTACAACGTAACATTGGGATCAAGTGTGTTTAATGACCATGCTGCAATAAAGACTATAGTTTTAATTATCTTAGCAATTTTAAGATGTGCATGGGCACTGAAAATCCCAGTGCTCTACGCATTACTACGAGAGCTTTCAACACACTAGTGAGCTCCAGTGTGTGCAGAATGACATCAGTTGTCTGCATCCTTTCTCACTTTCCAAGGAAATAAGAACTTAACTAGCAGGTTAAAATCTACATCACCATAGCTGAATGGCAGTCACCTTCAGTAAGCAATGTCCCTTACATATATTTCTCTGTCCATTTGCTGTTCTAGGTAATTACTGAATTACCTTAAGGGTACAGAAAACAGAAATTTGTTTTTCAAGAAATGCAAACTTTCTTCAAACAAACAAACAAAACAACAACAAAAACACACACCACCATGTAAGCACAATACAGGGTGTTAGGACATGCAGCCACAAAATACAAAGCTACTGTATCGTTAAAATGCCACAAAATTGCAACCAGGCTTTTATTTCTTCTTCTTTGAACAGAAAATAGTATACACTTTACTATAAACCTATGCGTGAGGATACACTAGAATGCAAAAGATTACACTGAGCGATTATCCTTTAATGGCAGCTTTTCAAAGCTGAACTAGGAAAGCAGTGATCTGCTCCAATCCCGTGTGGTCAGTGCCTAAAGTAAAAGCTATTGAGCTGTGCAGCTCAGCCTGGGAACAAACAACAGAGCTGGGCTTGGGGGCTGACTCTGAGAATCAAATACTGAACCTCTTACGAGCAAGCACCAAAGGGCAGCCTGTATTTAAAATCATTTTAATCAATGCATGTTTCCAACAGTGGGCTGAAGTACCAAGATTCTTCGGAAAAACCTGAATGAAAACAGCAGACCGTTTGTAGAAGCACCTCTTAAGGTTTTAATCTTCCTACTTCAGAGTTTAAAAGCAGAAGACATGAAAACACGCTCTAGAAGTGATCTATTACAAACAAGTTGCTTCATTAGAACTGGGTTCAATTAATTTAGAGAGGTCATCTGCTGGGATAAGAAACTGATGTCCTCTTCAGCGGTCTTCATCAGACAACATGATGATTCTTCATTACCAGATGAAATCTGTATGGGAAAGTAACAGCTTCTGAAGGAAACGCTGCATTTTTGAAAATTCTTCAGGAAAAAGACACTTGTACAAACCTGTAATAGAATCCCGGAGTTAAAAGCTATGTTTCTGTCAAAGGGTAAAACTCCCTCTCTTCTTCCATAGCCTCTTCCACATATTTCATTTTTTTCAAATTTTTAACTCTTGTGCTGCAAATCAATTTTAGATAATTAGTTCAGTTCTAAGGCTGAGGGCTCAGTTTCCAACAGGCTTCACATGCTCTATCATGCAACAGGACTGTTGAGCACGGCATAGATCTCATCTCATTTATTTGGGGAGCGTGGTGGGGGGGAGGACATTGGAGAAAACAGAACATGCAGAATCACTGCATCACTTAGATCAGAAAGGATCTCTGTTAATCTAAACCCCCTGCACAAGCAGGGCCAGCTAGAGCTGGCTGCCCAGGACTGTGTCCAGTTGGATTTTAAGTATCTCCAAAGATGCAGAGACCCCACACCTCTAAGCAACTTGTGCCACTGTTTGAACACCTTGACGTTAAAATGTTTTCTGATGTTCACACTTTCTCATGCCTGTTGCCTCTTGTCACATCACTGGAGGGAAGTCCAGCTCCCTCTTCTTCACACCAGCCTGTCAGTTGTTGATGAGATCCCCTGACCCTTCTCTTCTTCAGGCTGAGCAGTCTCAGCTCTCTCAGCTCCTCATGATGTGAAGGATGCTCCAGGCCCTTAACCACCATTGTGGCCCAGCACTGGACTTGCTCCTGAAAGGCCATGTCTTGTTGTAGCAGGGAGCCCAGAGCAGGACACAGCACTGCAGACACGGCCTCGTCAGTGCTGAGCAGAGGGAAAGGCGTCACTTCCCGTGACCTTCTGGCAACACTCCTCCTAACACAGCGCAGGAGGCTGTTGGTCCTTTTTGCCACAAGCGTGCATGGCTGGCTCATCATCAGTGTGTTGGCTACCAGAACTCCCAGGTCTTTCCTGATGCATGACTTTGCATTTCCCTGTGCTGAACTTGATGAGATTCCTCTCCATCCAGCCTGTGAAGGTCCGTTTCAATGGCAGCAGGACTCTGGAGTATCAGCCACTCCTTCCAGTTTTCTATCTGCAAACTTGCTGAGGGTGCACTCTGCCTTTAACGAAGATGTGGAACAATACTGGCTCTAGCAGTGAACATTGGCACATGCCATTAGCGATTGATCTCCAGATGGACTTCGTGCCACCGATCACAACACTCTGAGCCTGCTCCTTCAGCCAGTTTTTGTTCCACCTCACTTAATCCATACCCTGTCAGTTTGTTTATAAGGATGTTACGGAAGACAGGCTCAAAAACCTTACTAAGTTGAAGGTAAACAATATCCACTTCTCTCCCCACATCCACCAAGCCAGTCACCTTGTTGTAGAAGGTCACCATATTGACAAAGCATGCAAATTTGTAAATCCATGCTGAATACTCCTAGTCTTTGTCTTTGGAAATGGTTTCCAAGGTTAGTTATTCCACCGTCTTCCCAGGGTCTGAGGTGAGACTGGCCAACCTGCAGTTCCCCAGGGGTTCCTTCTTGCCCTTCTCAAAGAAGGAATAACATTTACTTTCTTCCAATCTTCATGATCTTCTCCCAGTCACCATGACCCTTCAAAGATTATAGACAGTGACCATGCAATTACATTGGCCAGCTCCCTCCATGCTCAGAGGTGCACCCTGTGAGGCCCCACGGACTTAAGTATGTTCAGTTTAAGTGCTCCTGGTCCTTCCCCACCAAGGGTACGTCTTCCTTCCTTAGTACCTTCTCAGCAGCCTGGGATTCCTGAAGGCTGATCTTAGAGTAAGGACTGAGGCAAAGAAGATGTGGCATAACTCAGCCTTTCCTCCATTATAGTAATAAGCAGTCCACCATCATAATAAGCAGAGACCATACACATCCTGACATAGACACAGTGAGGACTTGTACAGGATTCATAAGGCAATTCTTCGTGTAACTGGACCAAAGTATTTTAAGAATTTTTATTAAGACATAGAAAAGCTTTCATATAGTACAAGAAATGTAGTCAGGAGCAAGAGGATGACTCTCATAAGCTTAAAACATCTGCATAAAAAGACACAATTTCATAATATTGCAACACAAGTAGCCCTTAAGTCTTTCTATATTCAAAAGAATTGCCAAATGATACTACAGAGTAACACTGTACAAAACACTTCTGCATTGAGAGAAAGGTGGAATAAATTAGTTGCAGGGCTTGTTCAGAATCAACGTTAAACAGAATTAGCATTCTCATAGTAGGCAAATAATGCTATATTTTCTGTAGAGTCATCTGATTACAATTAGTTCTACTAGTGCACATAAAAGTCAAAGGCTTCATTTTAATTTTCAGACTCCCTTCATAATGATATAGGTTTACAAGCATCATTTACATTTGCATTTGTGTAACGTGCGAGATTGCAAACAGGTTTTCTGTGGGTGTAAGATTAAATATAACTCTGTGTAAGGCCAGAGAGTTTTAGAATATTTACACTAATGTGACAAATTGGCTTCAGACAACGTTCACTCATCTCAGCCCCAGAATTAGAGTTCTCTTTGTACAGCAAATACATTAACAATCCCCCAAAAGTGGTAATAAATAATGAGCTGTTGGCTTCTTGCAGAGCTTGTCACTGTATCAGAATTGACAGAACTGTACAAAACTGCATGTGTCACACATTTTTTTCCAGCACGTACACCTTTGAAATATTTAATTGCATTTACCACCAGCTGTGGCATGCACCTGATAGAAAAATGTGAGCTTACTGCACCCCATCCACTACTGGCAGTGATTTGAATTTGATTTAGCTTGTCCAGTAAATTGCATTTATTAAATTATTTTATATACAGATTAGCACATTAACATGCTGTGAAAACAGGAATTCCCATATCAAACACTGAAATGAACAGGTATCAAATAGAAAATTTCAGTTGACATTAACCTAAATCTTGAAACAAACAACACATTTACTTCAACCCCATGATAAAGACAGAAATCACTATCATCTAAGCACTTGTCTAACTTCCAAATGCATTGTAATTTACAGATTCACACGTTTAAGCTTATCCATAAGGTACCAACACTTTTTTTTTTTTTTTTTTTTTCCTCTTTTTAAATATATCCAGCAAGCTCCTGCATCTCTTTAAATAGGCTTTTCTCCACTTCAGGAACATTCCAAATAAAACAAAATAGAAAATACTTGTCGCAACAGTTACCACCACACCATTACACAACATAAAGGTACAGGAGGCGAAAGAAGAGGGTTAGAAAAGCAGGGCTAGGGTGAACTCAGGTTATTCATTAGCCTCCATATCATACTTACGCCTTATTTACATTTTTCTCCTGGTAACCTTTTGACTGATCATTACAAAGAAAGAGTAGATCAAAGATAAAGCTTCAAACGCACCAACATCCCATATTCTGATTGTAACATGGGATATCAAAGTTCCAGTGACTTTCAAGGAAACTTAAGGGTCCCCAGTGGTCAAGCATTTTTATTTATTTACTTACTTATTTTAAAAGTGGCTTAACAAACATAAACACAAAGCAGATCTTAAATGGGGACTTTAGAAAGCAGAACTTATTGCAGCTCATACACCTCAATTTCATCCTCAAAAAGGTCTCTGAAAAGCAGCAAAAATAGGTGAGGCTCAGCTGATTTTCTTCATCTGTTCTGAGCATTTCATAGGAGCTGTCCCATCTACTACATTTGTTGCCAGCTTTTGCTTTAATTGCTGGGAATTTTTTTCCACACTATTAATATACGAAAAGTCTACCACCCTGGGGGGCAGGGAGGAACAAACCACTTTTCCTAGCATTCAATTGTTATAGCTTAGATTTAATATCGATGAATGGAAATTAGAGTTAAGATAATGTCTAAAATATGAATACAAGTACCAGAGGATGATAATCAAATGAGAAGGATTTTATTACTAAAAAGTAAGCATGCTATAACTTATACCTAACAGTATGGCAAGAAAAAATATCTTTCTTTTTGCTTTGCGAGTCATCTACATACAGATCCCATCAGCAAGACAGTTGATTTCTCCTTGTTCCAACTGCATAAAGGAAAAAGGACATAATAGGTGTATTTTCTACTTACCTAAACTACAGATACCAAGAAAAATAATCCACATGTACCTATATTGATAGGTAACTGCTGCATTTGGTTTTGGAGCATGAGAGAGAGGGTGAACATTTATATAATCCTGGATATATAGTTCATCACTAATAAGTAAAACCACAGAATATTTGGCAGAAAAAGTTTGCATCAGTTAATAATGCCTCCAAAGAGCTCAGAAATTAATTTCTTACCAAAGCTGTTATTTGTGAATGGTAATTCAGATATCCAGAGAAAATAGCATTCTTCAAAACAGGACTATCAATTAAAATATCTCAATTTTTTGTGTATGGATTTTTTTAATGTATTTTGTAGGTTGTTTTATTTTGGTTTTGTTTGTTTTCATTAGAATAGGCTACAAACATTGGATGTTCTAAAAATCTCTCTGGCTAGGGACAAGCGCAGGGATGGCAGTGTGGCAATGTGGACAGCCTCTCTGTCACACAAGATTTTAGATGCCTCAAGTAATAGCAGTCATTTACTATATCAAGTAATACCTTGCTCATTTTAGGAGATCCTTTGCTATGAAAGAAGTAAGCGAAGTCCATTTTGCAGAAATGCGTCTTGATACTAATACCTAGCAAATGTAGACAAGCTGACATACAGATGATGCGAGCAGTGGGAATAATCACAAAAACTGTATCTTAGGTGACAAATAGATCTGTAATCTTTCTCCTTCCCAGTAAATGCAATCTGCCAGGCATCTGAAGGCAAAAACATTATCTGGATATTAACTGTTATGACAGCTTCGCTAACACACGCCCTTTATTTTTTCAGTATCTCTGGGAACAGAGGTCTTTCTCATAAAGAACAAACTCAGAAAGCTTCCCTTTCCTATGCTGCAGAAGTGTTTCAACTCTGACCTGTGACCATATTTGTGTGGTAAATATAACAGTGAAGAGGACCAGATACCAAAGAGATTTGAGAAAAAAAAAGGTTTCTTGTTATGAAAAAACATATGTAACATGAAACACAGGGCATCTATGTCTATGCTGCAGTATAGCCTGTGTAAGCCTTCAGGAAAATATAAGAGAAAAACTATGGAAGTGATTGTGTTTTCTTCAGAATAAAGTAATCATCATCAGTATCATCCTTTTAAGCACAGAGATCCTCACTTGGGTTACCTACGGCACTGCAATCCTGTTATGCACCAGATCTTGTTTGTTGGACACCTTTTCTCCCTATATGAACATATCTTCTTCATAAGGAAATTCCTCTTTCATAAACCAAAAGCAGTCAGTACTGAAAAGCAGCTCATCCTTAAGCACAGACTCCACAGAAAAAGATTAAGTGTCGGTACCAGTCCATGCATCTTGTGAGCATCTCACATTAAAGGAGAGCTACTGAATTACAACACTGTTTAATGTGAATCCTAGAACACCAGAGGACTTTGTAGTATTGCATAAATTCTTTAAGAACTGCAAATAAATATTTTTCATCACTGGTATCATCAGAAAAGAGGAAAAGTAACAGCAATATGAAGAACAAAAAAATAAAATGTTCAAAGAGAAAAGCCCCACTGACTTGTCCTAAACAGAGGCAAAAAACGTGAAGGCCAGTGTAAACCACAATAATGAATTTTATGCTAATCTAAAAACACAAGAAAAATAATACAGTATCACAAAATAAAGAATTCCAACAAAACCTATTTCTAATGCTAGAGAGTTGTTAGTGAAGAAAAGCTTCCCAGGAGATACTCTCAAAACAGAGAATCAAATTTTTAGAAGCAAGGCAACTGTAAATACAGCACAAGACACTACTCAAAATAAGTCACTTGCCATTTACAAGCTCGCAGACTACAGTGTGGCAGGACAGACTCCCAGCATCAGTCAGGCAAAACTTTAGAGACTGTGAGGGGTCTGAAAGTCACATACACCTGTGACTTTTGGGGAACTAGGGACAAAAGACTGCACTGAGCTGCAAGCTGGTAAGGGAGGAACATGGAGGAAAGCATGGCAGATTTTGCTCTCTGGACTTCCTTCTGTATTAGAAGGCATCTCCTCTAGACCGAGATCCTTGGGAAGAAACCCGAAGAACTGGCAGCAACATGCTTCTCACCCCCAGCAAAAATGAGAAAGACAAACACTTTTTTGGTAAGGTACTCAGCAGATAGTGTTAGTCACCCACCATCCTGTACAGCACGCTAATAAGGAAAGGCATCACACTCAAATGAACCTTCACTCACATCAATAGAATCCCTAGTGCTTTAATGTTCTGCTTTGACCAGAGAAATGTTCAGGTACTTGTTCAGACTCCAGAGCAAGCAGTCACTGGTTACCAGAATGCAGGTCTCATATTTGATAGTTGGAAATCACTGCCTTTACAGCTTATGACCTATAAACAATACCATAAAAATAATGATAAAAAAAGGCAAGAGCCAAAAGAGGATTTATATTCTTTCTAGTATGCTTTCATACTACATCCATTTATAAACCTAGTCATTTGTAAACTTCAGAAAATGCAGGGAGGTCCCAAGACAGAGCATGACTCTTCTCAGAGGTTCACAGCAATAGGATGACAGGCAACAGACAAACTGAAGCACAGGAAATTCCAGATAGCTAATCGAAAGAAAAAATTACCACGAGGATGGTCAAATACTGCAACAGGCCATGCAGAGACGCTACAGGACCTCTACCCCTTTGGAGGTTTTCAAGAGTTGGCTGGACATGACCCTGAGCAACCTGATCTGAATAGGTTTGCTTCAAGCAGCTGTTTGAACTGCATGACTCTTGGAGATGCCTTTCCACCTGAAACCACACGTGTAGAATCACCACAACTCATTATCGCAGGCAGAAAACCCTGTGTTTTTCTAACAAGGCCAGACGAAACAGCTGAGGCCAGTTGGAATGACATTCACTTAGCAACATAAAGCAATTCCAACCTGAGACAAATACTCTTTGTAAACGAGCTCAACCCAACTTACTGAAGTCTAATTAAGTTACTGATAGCCTTAATGAGCTGGGTAAGCTTACTAATAGACAGTGTGGCCAAGCACGCCTATATAAACATGCTAAGAAATAAAACTGACAGCACAAAGCAAATCAATTAGCACACAACAAATCAATTAGTGCACCATCTTGAAATAAAATTAATATTGTCTTTGGAGCTAGTTTTGCAGAGGGCACAAGGTTTTATAACGAGGAGAATAAGCAATCAATCCATTTTAACTCACTTTCTAAACTTTACTGCAAGGGAACCTGAATTCTTTATATTCCAATGATTAATTTTCATTGAAATTCACTGGTAATTATGGAATATCAAATGAATCGGAGCCTCATGTTTAATCAAATTAGATGTAAATTTGGTATTAGTTTCTTTTTATTTTAAGTAGTATATTACTCTTAAATATATCTTACAGATATTAGATAGAATACATGCATTTTGGGTGTTGGACTGAGTCAACAAAAATGCAAGGGCTTCCGCAGGAGATTAGTTTGCACATACTATTTACATAAAAGGTTTTACTAGAGATTGTTTGCTGACACAGTAACTATTCCAGAAAGCTACCAAAAAAAAAAAAAAAAATCAAGATTAGTTAGATTATCTTAGTCATTGTCTATCAGTGCTGCTGTAGCAGGCTTACGGTCATTTAATTCTACTTTTAGTATAATTGTACATTTAATCCCTAAATATATCTTCCCTGGAAATTCTCAATTGATTATCTCAGAGTTCATTTTTCAGATGGCCTGATAGTGAATGGATTAACTGGTAACATCTTTGCCCAGAGGTTAAATTTATCTATCCAAGTCATTACAGGCCATTTACCGTGCTCTTCAGCCCAAAAAGTACTTAATCACGCAGAAGGCAAAAAGCAGAACACACTAAGAAATCCTGTAATGTCAGTATCAAACTATGAAAAGGGACAATGTAATACTACAAATATTACTTTCCCACCCTGATCTGTTTTCTTTCCATTACTGCATTACTTTCCATTACTTGTGGCTAGCACTGTATGCTCATTGCTAAGCTGATCTCCCAACATTAATTACACACATTTATGCCAAGGACAAAAAGGAAATAGGAAACACTAGGAAAAAATTACAATAGGAAACAGCATCTTGGAGAAGTCTGCCAAGAGACGGATATCTCCAGAAAAGATAATATTGAATTAAGGATCACTTCTTGTATCTAGCTTAGTTTCTAAAATTACAGAAACACCTGAAATTATTTCTTAGCACCTCTAGCACATTCTGTAATGGCTCTAAAGGCTAATGGGCTCTGTAGAGAATGAAATATCATTGTATTAGGATCCATACTAATTTAAAGATAGAAAACAACTTCAGCCAAAAAGAGCCTATTACGTGAAGAGATTGCACAAAAACACACAATCTTTTAAAACTAAGAACAAAACAGTTCAGTGCCTCCTGTGCAAATAGCACAGTTCCTTCTTACAGCTGAAAATATTAAAGTTCAGATCATATAGGGGACAGAAATATCTAGAAATATCTTAATGATCTAGAGTTGACTGCACTTGTGCTGGACTGACCATCACTATCACAATTAAAACCTGGTTAGATAATCAGAGCTAAGCCTCAATCCTAGAGAGCTAAAACTTCAATCCTATTAAAAAGACACTTCGGTATGGAACATGCGTACAGCTCTCACGCACACAAGCAAGAGAAAGTTAGGGACAGGAAAGCAGAGAGACTGCAGAGATGTCAGACCCAAAGGATGGTAGGAATCAGCTGGCATGGCAAGTTAAGGCAGAAAAATCACATCGAGAGAGCTCAACTGCAGATGTAGCTATGGCATGATTTTTGTAATAATTCTTAACCAAACTGTTAGATCAGAAGAAAATTACTCCTTCCCTCTCAGGTCTCCCATATAAACAGCCTGTTTCCCATTTGTATTTAGCTGTCAGGGGAAGTATTTGGCCTGCAGTCACATTTTGTTTGCTCAAGAGGGGAATTCTGACACCCAAGATGACAATTAGTTGAACTGGAAGAGTAGTGCTCACATGGAAGTGATTCACAACTTTATTCTACTGAAGCACAAAGTTATTACAACTGAATTTATTATGAGACGCAGTATTTCAAAACTACTCAATTTCAAGGCTTTGAGAAAGAAAATTGCAGAACTGTAAACCAGTACATGAAGAAAGCAGGTCATTGTTGCAGACTAACAGGGACCAAGTTCACATCACCATTCTGAAGAGCGTACACAGGCCAACTTCTCCTGTTCTGCTTTACAGGAAAAATCCTATATAATACCTTGAAATTATGTTTTAAACTAAGAAGTCCAATCATGTTCATTAGGGTATGCACTAAATGTATTTTAAGTCATCTCACACCTGACGTAGAATAGCTCCGTTCTGATCAGCCCTTGTTATACTCGTGCCTGATGTTTCATGTGGACTGACCAAAAATATCCAAAAGTGAAAACTAAATAAAAACTTAAAGATTTTAAGTATGAAAGTATGAAAAATGAAAGACAGCTCTTCACTGTCAGTGGTTACTTCCTCCAGTTAAGATGTCAGACTTTAAGCTAATGCTGTCCCATATCACAACCCTAAAATGCAATTCTCATTTGGGAAGAAAAACCAGTAACACCAACAGTAACTACAAAGGAGATGATAAGACAGGCGAGGAAATACACATGAAAAACATTTCTGCTACAAGATCTTTTATTTTTTTCAGTTAGTTTAAACAATATCTCAAATGATATCCCTATACTTAGATGCAAGAAACACCCTTAATAACAAAAGCAAGTAAACATCAACACATTGTTTAAAAATAAGACTCTTGAGCTGCTACATTATTTCACCAGGGGAGAAATTCCAACCTGAAACCCTAATTGTGTGACCAACTGAAAAGAAATGTTTTACTTCAATTATATATGGTATCAAAACTCAACTCTTGAACTTATACCCCTCAAGAATGCTTAGATATTAAAGCGAAATTGCATCAGGTGTGCCTTGTTATTCTAGCGGGGGATTCTAAAGATCCATGCTTTCTTCATAAACATATAAAAAAAATGCAGAAAAAAACAAGTCATTGGTTTGTTAATGATGTTTCTTAATGCAGTGCTACATGCTGTGCTGAGAATTAACATAACTGTCACTAAACACATTCAGCAACTTGGCCATGTTGCCAGGAAACTGCTGCCAGCAGCAGCCTCCCATATCAGGGAAGATTCCCAATAGGCCCCCCCCCCCCCCAACACAACAAATATCTCTGTTTTCCTCTTAAGATCACTGCTGATCCACATTCCTAAAATGATCATTTTCTTATAAGTAACATTCTAGAAGAGAAGTAGCCAAGTCGGTTGTTCATCAAGGGCAGCAGCTTAATGGTGTTTTCTATTTCAGACTGCAGGTCAATTCACAATTTGTTTAGTTGGTACATCTAATATGCTGAATGTCAGCCAAAAAGCTCTCTCCCATTTCTTTGGGGTATAGCTTCTAAGGGACAGAGGAAATACCAAAAAATACAAAATTCTTTTTTTAAAAAAAAGTCAAGGCATGGTCAAAGAAGAAACCAGAATCAGTTTTGACAGCACTGAAAGAGGAACCAGCACTCTCTTGCCAGGACTTCTTTAAAATTAAGGATCACTTCTTCTAGCAGGGATATTTTGAAAGCTAGCTCCATTTACACACTATCAACTTATACAGAGATGAGGACCAGCCAGGGATTAAACTGTTGTTCTTTTGTGTTTGGTTTTGGTGTGGGGTGTTGTTGTTTTTTTGTTGTTGTTGTTGTTGTTTTCTTTTTTTTTTTTCTTTTTTTTTTTGAAGAAAATCATTGAGAGAACTGAGTATCATTTGAATGACACTTGTGGATTCCCTTTTTTTTTTTTCCCTTCCACATCTAAAAGCAACTACCAGATAAATTAAATAAAAAAAGTCAGGGTCTTCAACATCACGTTTCTTAACAATGGCATCTAGATGCATTATCCCATTTTCTACTGATGTCACCGCCATTACTAACAAGGATGTATCTGGACCAGGAAATAAGTGGAATATGGTGATTTGCAGTTGCTTTTATATATAATTTCATATACTCAGTAACTAGCATAGTCACTGCTTTTTATACCTTTGAATGTAAACTGGATACTTAGTGCCACTCTTACTCAGACACATGACAGGACAGAATATATTTGAAAATATGCTGAAATGGACATGTGGAATTTTTTAAAAAGTGTTAAGTAGAACACTTTTGATAGCTTGGAAAATTATATTTAAAAAGTCAGACACCATCTCCTGGGTGACCATCTGGGTCAGATAGCATCCTTAGCAAGATAACAATTGCTCAAAAGATTTTTCTCTTCTACAAAGCTGACCTTCTTCTCCAACCCTCCATTCTCTAGTCACAGCAACAGGAACCTCCAGCCCCCTCTTTGACACTTTGCTCAAGTGATACAGCTGGGCAGAAAACCTGCAGCATTCTAGAAAAACCTGATCTCTCAGGCAAGGATCTGACCCCAGCAATCCAAAGAGGTACAGCCATAATAGGGTATGATAGCTTGCTAGATCTGAAGCTGACCATGAAAACCACAAAACCCCTAACTTACGTTAGATGCAACTATTCACCTCTTCCACAACTCCAGTTTTGTGCTTCAGTCTTCCAATAGCACCCTGGTATCTTGATCAAAATTGAAAATCTATCAGATACTTTTGAAAGAACACTTCAATTTCTGAGTCAACACTAAGTCTTGGATGGCATGAAGCACACAAAGCCTCTGTGGAAGGAATATAGCTTTGGAAAGAGCTTTCAGTAATGAATCCTGATTCAGGCTATTTTCTGGTGCAAACCCAAATTTCTGCTTAACAAATTGTACTACCATAACAAAAATTACATGTGCAAATCCAGATGCTACCTAGTGCTTGTGCCAAAAACACAGTCCTCAGGTGAGCTTTATATAACCTAAAAATCTTTACTTTTTGTAAGGGCTAATGTCCCAGAGGATCCAAATGCAAGCTGCTGATTTCAGGAAGATGTCGCACAAAGCACTGAGTATTCTGTACTAAAAACAGTGTTATGCTCCCTTGCTTATTATATTCATCTCTCCAAGGGTACTCCCTTCTCAATAAATTATGAGTTCCACGAGCAAAGCATGCATAACTCAGTATCTCCCATCAACAAAAGAAGAGGAGGAGCTGAGAGTGAAAATATAGATAGATAGACAGTAACTGAAAACAAGTCATAAATGGCTTAGTTCTACTGCAAAATGATCCTCTAAAAATAAATCTAACGAAACAAATTGCCGCTTATCAGTGAGTAACTTTCAAAACAGTATTCTTAAATATCTGCTTGTCTTAAGACAAAGAATTGCAGTTGACTTTATGAAAAACAAATGATACAACCTCCGAGTAAGAAACAAATATAATTAATTTAAACACTGAAAGTAGTGGACATTTTAACAGAATTTGAAATTACTGTATAAGGACAAACCTGGAATAGTACCAAAGTAACAAGTAATATTAAAAGAAATCTAGTTTAGCCCAGGATCTTTTGAACTATAGTCAACTCAAGATACTACAAAAGAACTGGAAAACCAAACAGCTTTATTGATCTCCCCAGCCATTACACATTTTGTTAAAGGCAATATATTTTAATTCAAGCCATTCCAATTGCCAAAGAGCATTCACTTGTAGTAAAGGGTTTCTTCAGCTCTCTCAAAAACGTCTTTCCAGTTCTCCAGGTCTCATGTGCTCCAGGTGCCCAACAATCTGTGAAGTCTCAGTGTGAAGTGTTTTCCTGGTGGGCAGCACTGGTATCCAGAAGCAGACTGTAGAAGCTGGAGACGTTTGGCATGGTGAGAGACTGTCAGTGCATCAGATGCCTGATACGTAGCTATGAGCCTCCTCAAAGAGTCGATGCTTCAGAACTGCCCTTTACCAAGTAAATGCCACAAAAGCACAAATCAACAGGCTGGTGCAGGATGACTTGGACAAGTTTTGCCCATAATCACTTAACAGAAAAAGGGGTCAGAAAGCAATACAGAACTCTTCAACTCAGAGAATAATCAGCTGTGCCCAGAGGCATACAAGAGCACTCAGCAACATGGAAGAACAAGTAGCAAGCAAATCTTGTGGTCATAACATCTCCTATCTGTCTCAAACCAGCATAAAAAACAAGCAGCTCTTCCTATCACCAAGAAGATAGGTATATATACTGACAGACTGTTAATGGGTTTTACAATGGAGAAGGAGATTATATGCTTGCCACAGTCCACTGTCTGTCTCCAAAGTACCTCAGAGAAGCAAAAGCACAGAGCAATATGTAAACATTTTTTTCTAGTTTTCAGTGTGCGGTTTTGCACAAGACAGCATTTAAACAGCTACTCCAAGCAAATAGGGTACCATCAAAAGAAAGTATAATAAGTTGTATTAATATAAGCATCCACTGTCACATGTGGTTTGCATCTAATCAATGTCAAGTCCCAGATACAACAGAAATGGCCTGCTTACCTCAGTATTTGGCTGTAGTGTCTGTTCATCTTGGGTTGCAGATGGTACTATTGCCCACGTAATGTTGGCACTAGCAGATGATAAGGAGCTGAGGGCACCATTTTTCAGTTGCTCTGTGGAATGTGACTTGGGCCCAGGCCATCCCAGGATACCTTCTGAAGCAGAAAACAGATGTCAACTTACAAGAAGCAGATTAAAGATTTGTTTCCATTCCTCTCATCATTCTATTCGTATTAATGAACCTGTTTTCTGTTCCCATGCTCAGCTTCACTTCAGTAACAAAAATACTCCAGCATCTTCTATGCCAATTTCTTTTTTTTTTTTTTTTTTTTTTAAGTCAATGAAGGAAGATTTTACATTATTCCTGCCAGACAGAATTATACGTAAAGATTATACAACCTGACACACCTTGTTGATTAAAACAAGCAAGTATAGTCTACCTAGTGTTTTAATAGTTAAGAAGTTACCCAAGTCAACATTCCTGCATCTAATACAGTGAAGATATTTACCATATTTTATAAACATAGATTGGTACTAGAAAAAGAGTGCCTAACCATTTCGTTTTTGCATCACACCCCAGGACTAGTTCAGGTAATATTCTGTCCACTCCTCCCATTTACTCTGCCTGAGATCAGAGTTTCACGTAGCAGCTGTACTTTATTTCTGAGTGTACTAGAACTAAAGCGCTTCCTAGATTAAGTGCTAAAATGTTTTACCTGTACCAAGACCACAGTTCAGAAGAGTTCTCTTTAGGAAGATACACATTAAATATGAATCAAACAGAACTAGACATCAGAACAACCTCTATTTCTGGGGACACCTGATTCCCAGGACAGGCCAGTATTTAGGGAAGGTAACACGGAAAAAACGATCAGCTAGAAAAGCACAGTTCCTCCCTCACTGCTCTAAACATAGTATCACCATTCAAATCAGTAGCCCTCAGCAAAGGGCTTAAATTTCAGCTATTAATTACATGCTGTTATAAGTTACAGAGATATAGATAAGAAAATTGCAGCTTTTCAGTCATTACCATGATATGTATATGAAAACACAATTAGTGCCACCAGGAGAATCTCCTTCTCTCATCACTGCCAACATTTTGTGATGATCCCAAGGAACACTATTTACGTTAAAGAACATGCAATTTCTCCTTCTTTATCACCAGTGGTTAACAGAATTTGCCTCCTAATTAAGATAAATGGTTCAATCCAGTGAGGTAATGCTGTGTACTGTTATATTATCTTAATATTTATATTATTAAAAATAGGTCACAAATCCTATAGCTGAAATCTTACTAAACTCCAAAGATAAAATAATTACAGAACATTCCCCTCAGCTAAAATGGCACTAAATTATGATGGCATGATAAATATTCAGGTCTACTTGCTTAGCATGATTGTGTGGCACCAACTTTTGAATAAAGTATAAGCAAATAATGTAAAATGATTTTCAAAGATCAGAGAAAATGGAGAAAAAACTTTTTTTTAAATATCTATTTCACACAATGACGCAAATTTCCCACTGACAAAAGATAATCTCTGTGGCTCTCATATTAGGCCTTTACTTTTACATACTAAAAGGCTTTTGGGTCACAGTAACTCTGAGGACTATGCTGGTAGATGTTTTTAAGTCCAGACTGAGTTGTGCAAACCACAAGAGAGAAAACAGTCTCTTTGTTTGACTTGCCCTACACATTGATCTTACATATCATGAAGCCAACATCTTACCCATTCAAAAAATGGAATTAAATCTACACACGATAACAGTATACATGGCAAGACATGAAGAGTTCAGTGACTACTCAAAGTTGCTCTTTAGGTCTTGAACAATTATATATATATATAAAAAAAAAAAAGGATAACCACAGATCCTCAAATCAAGGTCTGATTCAGAGAATAATCTGAAGATACTTCTAGCTGATCCAAAACGTACCGTCACTGCATGGGAGGAAGGAAGCATACCTTCAGCATTTAGGGATAAAACTAAGATAGAAAATTTCAAATAAAGAAGTTTGTTCCTTGAAGGGAATTCACAAGGCTGTACATTGCTAAACTATTCTTTCTGGTTTTTCTGATGTTAATTCATACATATTTCAGAGAAGGGACCAAAAAAGTAAAATCAAGAAAATAAACTTGTTTCATTTCAACAAAGAGTTTTATGGAGCATACCTATGCTTATTTTTCATTACTTTGCAGTAAGTAATCTTGATCTATTTTTCTGTTTCTCCCTGTCAAACAGCTGAAAAGTGAATTATTATCGTTATTTTCCTATTACAGAGAAACTAAAAAAAAAAATTGAACTGACTGCTCTTTATGCAACTCTTTGAAAATACATCATCCACTCATTTCCTTGGGCTATCTGTTTTCTCTCCTCACACACTATCTATTTGGCCTTTACTTTTTAATTAATATGTTTTTTTAAATAAATTCATTTCTGTAAATAGCCACAAGAAAAAGCCATTTGAATAAACACCTTGCTTCAGAGGAAATTTGCAAGTGTGAACATGTACTTAGCCATCATTTACATATTTTTTTAAAAACACTATATCAGTTTCGCTCTTCAGAACAAACACACCTAGTAAAAAGGCTATGCACTTCATCATCTTTCTCCCCACATCTTAAACCCTCTCACAGAAATAGAATCTGTTAGAACTATGCAAACATGTTTTTCCATCTGTCCCGGGGCAGCGCTATCTCTTGCAGAAGAGTATGCCTTGTCACCTTAATCAAATTTTTAAGCAGATCTTAACTATACCTTAGAATATAGCCAACACCAAAAGGATGCTAAGAGTTAAGGTCCAAAGGATAAACCACATCTGTTTCCCAAATATTTCTTCATGTGAGAAAAATCATTGTGTTACAATTTGCCTGCCTGGAACCGGACTACTCTGCAGAACAGACATATGCAGTAAAAAAAAATAAATAAATAAATAAATAAAAGACATATACCACAGAAACCTATATTAAAAGTCAGCTGTCTAAACAAGTTGAGAAAATTCCAAGCCTAGTTCCAAAGTACCACCAGGGAATATCTGAATATCTGACAATCTTTAATCTGCAAATCTGCTCTGAGTTGTCAACATTCTTGTTTCATCCAAAGGGAGTTGCCATATACCCAATATAGTCCCCTACTTCCCAGACAAAAGCAAAGTGTGAAGAGAGAATTCATTAGAAATAATCTTCAAATCAAGTTAAGATCAGAATAAAACCTCTATTCATAGAAATCGAGAGGACACAAAAACATAACTCCTACTCCACTCACATATCAGTTGTATGCCAGAAATGGTCCCATGTGTGCTAGTAGAAATTACACTTGCCACAAAAATAGTATAAGTAATTGTTATCTACTTATCGAATCAAAGTTATTTTATTGGAGTTTATCCTCCTTTCCCCAGCCTAAGCAGATATCTGTAAATAACATGATCCACCCTAACAGAATTGCCATCTTCACTGCCTTATGGCGTACTAGATTTTCTATCACTACTTCATTACCATTCTTCTAAAGACTTCATGAAAAAAATAAAAGAAAAATACAGTACGAGAAAGAAAGTTTAATCTTCAATGTTCATTAAAAACGGGAAGAAACTGCTGTCGCTGTTTGTTTTTAAGAAAGATTTTTGTTCTGTTCTCAGTCCTAGCCTAAGACAGCAGACAGAAAGGTAAATTCAATTCTTATTTGATGCATTTCATCATTTCTAAAAAAGTTCTCCAGAAAGACATTCACAAATGCTACTTTATTATTTGCTTTATGACTATAAAAAGCACCACACCAATTAAAACAAAACATCTGTTTCTGTAGTAAACTATGCAGAAATTGGAAAGGATGTACCAAATACACTATTAGTAAAGTCAACCAGATCTCTGCCACCTGCACAGTGTTGGTTATATGGTTCCAAGGGAGAAAAACTAGGCTCAATTTCCCTGGAAGTTCAGTGTATACGTATACACAAAAGTGTAGCTCTCATAGAAAGTACCCAAAAATGAGCTTTTTTCCAGCCCCTCGACACCAATTTCTACTGCAATGAACAGGCAGCAGATAAACCCCAACAAGACAGAGAACACTTTCTCTTTTTTACACAAGCTAAGACACAACCTGCTCTCCTTTCCCTATAGCAATTCTACAGTTCACAAAAACCATCTATTTCAGACAGCACAACAGAGAACATCCTACCCAAGTGCCCACAGGAGAAACAGGTTTCCCCTTCACAGTTGCACACAGCAGAAGGGAGAGAAATTATCCCCAAAGGGGAGGTTTGAAGTAGATTTTTTCAGTTGAGCAGCGTAGATCATTTTCTTTCTTTGATTCCAGTTTCCTAGGTATCTGGTGCATCTTCAAACTATGTTTTCCTATAATCAATGCATGAAATATGTTTAACACTTGCCTCAATTCTACAACAAAAACCTTTCTATTTTAAAGTCCTCTGGTCTTGGCTTATAGACTAAAAAAAAAAATCCACATTTTTTCCCAGCACAATCTTAGCCTAACATCTATTGCTAAAACCCTTACAATATACTGTAACTACACTGTAACAAATATTCCCTTAACAATTCAACACTAGCCCTCAAGGAGAGACGAAAATTAGATGTGTATTCCTTCCATGGCCAGGGACGGATGCAACAGCTTTGGCACTCTACTGAATTCTACAGGAGGCTCAATGAGCAACAGCAAGCTGCACATCTGTTTTTCAGATTAGAAGAACAATGGTGAATTTGCAAATGCTGGGCAAGGACTAGAAAATAATGCTATCTTTCAAAAAAAGAAGAGCATATAAGGAATCACGTATTTGCATATACATAAAACAGCAAACTGTTTTGGTTGGTCTCAAGAGAAGCAAATCTAGAGCTGATGCATTTAAGGGGAACCCGACTATGTGGAATTCAGTACGTTACACAGGTAATAACGATTTTTTTCTCCCATCTTCTTTCCTCATCCTTTCCCGCCCCCAGGCATTCTGAGGGGAGTTGGGGGTGGCAGGAACTGAGCAAGAAAGAGGACTCCCCTGCACAATTTTCTCTCCTCTTGCCATCTGTACTACAGAAGAATCCCTATTTGTCATTTGTCTCCAAGTTAAAAGCATCTAGATTTTCTTTCCTGTACATTTATTTGCTCAAAAGGAGGAACCAGAGAATCTGGTAAAATAAAGTTGAAATACATCCCCCCACCCCACCCCGGACTCCAGAATCATCTTCAGTCCATTTCTTGCCATGGAAGAAAAAAAAAAATTAAAGCAGCATTTGCACACCCAAATGAACCTCAGAAAATACGTAGTGAGGATGATCGTGTGTTTTTGTTGTCATTGTCTTTTAAAGGTAAACTAAAAATAACTCCTCAAATTAAAAATAAAAATAAAAAAGAAAAGAAGCATTCTATTACACACTTCAGAAAAGTGGTAAGTGAAAATTAAAAATATATGAGGGAATTCCTGTCTGGGACATCATTTATTCAGTAAATGAATGTCTGATGTGAAACCGTTTAAATAAAGGATTTATCTGCACAGGCTGCTGACTGCAAGACAGGATTCTATTCGCCAAGATATTAAAATAAAAAATAGACCTAAAACACTGCATAAGGTGATAAATCAGCTTTAAAACAAATTACTTGAGTTTGCTGCATTCTCAGTTTAGGATGGGAGGAAGGACGTTAACCATAGTAGTCAACAGGCTTTAGAGACATTCTTCTGCCAAAGGCTACACAAGGGAAAAAGTAACACCAGAAGTATTAAAGCTTTACATAGAGACAAGGTTTCTCTGCTGCATTTTTATTTAAAAAGCCACCTGCTTCCTGTCTGCATGCCAAATAAACCTGTGCCAAATAAACCTGATCCTCTTGCAAAGCACACGAGCATTTGCTAATGCTGATTAGCAAATACTACGCACTACACTACTAGGTGACATCCTTGGCCAATTGGAAAATCCTTGAAATGCTTCCTCCTCCTACCAATAAATAAATAAATAAATAAATAAAAATAAAGTCCCAAACCCCAATGAAACTTGTAGGTGTAGGCGCAGTCCCTCATTTTCACCTCACGCTGTGTGTAACCAATACTTTCAGCTAATACCCTTCTCCAGCACATTTTCAAATAAGAAAAAAAAATTACAAAGAATTTAGCCAGAGATCAATGCATATACTTTTAATGGAGGCAGCTAGATATTAATTTGACATTGTTTTACTCCAAAGTAGAAACACAGACAGAATTTTTGCTTCGCTGGCTGTTCTTGTTGATGTACTTCCAAAATTGAGCACTAACAAAAAGAGAATCACAAAAAACCTTCCCTTGAATCTTTACTGTGAGAATAAAACATGTGTTGACTACCCTTCAAAAAAAGATTGAAGATTTCAGTTTAATCTTCATAACTGCTTGTAGACTTGAGGTATAAGACTGACAACTTGCGAGAAACACGAAGAGCTCAAAATCACATCTTCCTCAAACTATTTCACGCCAAAACATATCATAAAATATTTAAAGTCAAGACCTACACAATCCTAGATACTGGATCAGATCTATCTATTCACGCTACTGGAAAACAAAACAATAAAAAAGTTACCTCAAAAGAAAGGATTAAGTTTTTCTTTTTAAAAACAGTTACAGTCCACAAATCTGTTTAAAACAGTAGCTATTTAATAACTTTGCAATTTAAATATTAAATTTGCAATTATTTAATAAATCTTTGCAAGTGCATTCTCTGAGTATTATGTCAAAAACTCTCAGCTACTTTAAGTCCTTGCTGTAGAAGCATTCAGATGGCAAGGCCTACGGTGCACAGAGGAAAAGTTAATAATCCATGCACAACTGGCCATAATGACTTCAAGAACAGAAGCAGTGTAAAGGTACAGGGAAAGTAGATACTATCTACTCTTCTGGCAGTTCTTTGTATTTAGGACATAATAGCATGAGCATTTGATTCTGAAGGAAGGTGAAGTCAAGGGTAAGTTAAACTTAAGAAAGTTAAGTCGTTGCTTATTTCTCACACTCTACAAGGGAGTGCCGCTCTGCTTTGTTGGACCACCTTCATGAACTGTAGGCTAGAGGTAAGTATGTTATCAAATTCCTACCTTGTCTGTCTGTGCAACAGCCTGAGGATCTTGCCCCTATTGCCTTCCCACAGGATTTATTCAACTAGAATCTTGGACGCTATGTAGTGGGTAATGATGGCACTTGGATGGAAACATTTGGCGATATACTGAACAAGGCCATCATACCATCCTCAAAAGATGATCTAGACTTTCTATCAGATGAACATATGGCTTTTAAACTAACAAGTAATTTTCACCTGTCAGTATCAAGAGGTGACAATGAAGGTCACCGTTTGGTTTCTCCTTCTGGATATGCAATTTAAAAAAATTCACCTGGAGGACACAGAATCAAAATGAAATATATAGTCTCTCAGAGTTAGTTTGCTAGATTACTTAAAGGCACTAGTCTGATTAGGTATGAGTTTATGCAGCTTTGATGACTCTGAACCTCTACCGACTCAGCAGAAACATTAAGTCCATCAAAGTACGCCTGAGCAAGATTAACTGTGTAGGAAAAATCAGTAATCAAAACTTTCAGGCCAGGTTCTTTCAGGCAACTGTGTTGCATAACAAGTCCTGGGGAAAATAAAAGGAAAAAAAGTAATAATTTCACAGATTTTTAGTCAGGGAGAATAGTCTAAATATTTCAGCAGCTTTTAGTTTCCCCCCCCTCTCCCTGTCTCCCTCTTTCTAAATTACATACCAAATAAGCACACCTACACACTGAAGGATTAACTGTTTGCATTCAGGTTCTCACAATTACACTGAAGATGCTGATATGAACAAGTGCTACAGAATTTCAGTTCCTGAAAGAATTCTCGTACAACTTTAAAGTCTAAAAGGAAAACAAACAAATAAGAATACTTATTACATTTTATTAAGTACTTTATAATAGCAGCATTCAGCATTTTTTGAGGAGAGGGAGAAGGGATTAAAAAAATGGAACCCCTTTAAGCAAGTACTAGCATTATATTTGTTTTTACCCACTATTGTGCACATATCTGCAAAAATCATTATGAAGTCAAAACACAGCACTGATTTAACAGAAGATTACTTGGACAGAGATTCAAGGGCATGTACAACTCAAGTCATCTATCTCTGACAGTTCACTTAGATCACATGGACGTGAAAAACAGCCTCCAGGGACTTTGAAACTGGGAAGTGACTTTTCTTTGAAGGATGTTTTTCATCTTTGATCCAACCCATTCTCTTTTGAAATGACATTATATCAAAGAATTCAATTAAAGGCACTTTATCATTACTATTTAGATATGTGCAAGTTTTCTGCATTTTCTAAATTAAAACCAGAATACAGAATTTTGTTGTTGTTCATTTACTTTACTTTCTGAAATATATCAGAATCTGGATTAGGGAAGTCACAATATGCCATAGTATAGGCATCAATTTTTTTTTTACTGTTTTTTGGTTTGTTTTTTTTTGGTGGTGGTGGTAGTGGGTTTGTTTGTTTGTTGGTTGGTGTTTGGTTTGTTTTCTTCCTAAGGGCCCTTATAATGTCATTTCCCTTCTTTTCAACTGACCCTTTCACATTTCTATTTTCCCCACAGTGGGAATTCATCAGAAGGATTCTTCTTACTCAGTTGTCTTAGCAGCCCTGAAGGCATATCCTGCCCTGTAATAAACTTTCTGCAAATGAGAATGTTTTGTCTTTTTGGTTTGGGGTAGTTCTGTGTGTTGTTTTTTCTTTGTGCTTTGTTCTCTTTTAAGGGCCTACTTGAAGATGGATTTTGTTGTTGATTTACCTACAAAAAAACATAAAAAGCCACCCCATTTCCAGAAAAGCCACCCCATTTTTGCTGTTCCTCCTCCTCCTCTTATATCATGGTCCTGCTCCTGTGCTTAAACTAGGCAGTGCAGTTTGCCCCTGGAAAAACAATGACCACCTTTCAGAAAGGTCTAACTTCCTATATTATGGATAGAGTCCTGTGAATTAAAAAAATTGAGCTGCATGAGAACTGGGATGTTCATGCCTGCAATGCAGAATCACAGTTTTGACTTTTTAGGCTCTTAAAAATTTGCTGCCTTTTTTTTTATTTATTTATTTTTTATTTTTATTTTTTTTAATAGAAACATGGAGATCTCTTCCCAGACTTAAAGAAAACCACTGACTGGAATAAATCTACCTCAGCAGGATCACCTTTCTATGTAAAAACTAGAAATATGATTTTTCACTGTAACACTGCATTTTTATCAAACACATCTGTATTGTGATTTCAATCTCTACATAAAAACACCAGGCAGGTTCTGCACTGTCATTAAGAGCACAGGCTTATTTCTCTGTTCTCCATGCCACCTTTTTCCCCCTCCCTGTCTTGCTGTCTTCAAAACCTGATTTCCCCATGAAGACTTAGGACAACATCTTTTTCCCATCTTTTCCAATTTCAACATTTTGCAGCTTTTTTTAGGCTAAGAAAAATGCTAATACTTGATGCTGCAGAAGCTTACAAGCTGCTCAATCCAGCTGCTCACTTCCTGTTTGAGGAAGGGTTCATTTTGCCTTCTTTAGTGGCATAACAAAAAACCCTAAGGCACGTAAAAAAATACGCAAGAGCGCTTGTGCTCACCTGATGACAGTGTCCTGTTGTGGTGCTGGCCCACTTGATGCATGCTTTGCTGTAATAGAGTCAGGCATTCTCCAAGGCAGCTCAGGGTGGCAGCAGAGGTAGCTTTTAAAAGCAGCAAGTCCTGATCCAAGGCAGAAAGGGGTCCAGAACTTGGGAGAGCTTCAATGGCTTGTACAAGATTCTTCTGTTGTCCCTCAACTTGACTCATCATCTGTAAAGGTGCAAAAACATCTGATGTCATAGGAAATATCACTACGTAGCTGTTAAATTCCTACAGGTTGATATAATGACTAAATGTAAAGAACAAATGAATGTTAATGTTATGATGCAAATAAACCATAAATTTACCTACAAAAACAAAGGGCTTGGGACTACCAAAGACCTGTGAAAATGCCAAGACTATGTTAGAGAAAATAGTCCCTTAAAGTATTAGGTTCATAGTAGGTGTAATAGTGACTCGTACTTCCCTGAAGTATTCATAAGGAAACATAAACATTTTACTTCCTTCTCTGTTACTAATTTAGACATAGATTTTCTTTCCTAGGTACATGACCTGAGACACTCATGGAAGATACAGCATCCGTCTTCCTTTCCTATACGAAACATCTAATCACAGTTTAAAAACAAACATTTTTCGTTTCTCAAGCATCGCTAAGGAATTATTTTTAAAAAATAAGGTGACTTGGAAGTTTACAGGCATTACCATAGGATGCAACTTAGAATACTTATTTACTATCAGATCTGAATACCAGCTGCCGGGGAGAAAGTTAATCTGTTTCTAGATTTGAACCAGTCAGACAGAGATAAAATGCACGCTTGTAGAGCAGATAAAAACATTGTATGAGCAGGCTGTTCTTTAAATAAACTGGCAAGCTTCCAAAAATCCTTCCTATAACTAAAAGAAAAAAAAAAAAAAAAAAAAAAAAAAAAAACAGAAATTTTAAACATCTTTACAGCCTTTAGTAAATTACACATGCACATGATGGGCCACTTTCATACTTACCGTTCCTTAAGATAACACCTTCACGTACCACACTACGTTTGGGAGTGTCTTTGAAATAATCATACCTGTAACTATCATCATGCACATTTGAGACAAAAATCAAATTAATTCCAGACCCTTTCTTTAATGTACTGACTTATGTATACATACAGCTTGTATCTAAAGAGGCAGAGTTTATATATCTCATCTCAAGAATAATTTGAGAATTGCATCAACCTTCTGGACATCCGGAAGTGGTATTGTTTTATTCCTACAAGTTTGTCTACCGATCAGATAGATACCCTAACACAGACAAGTTATGGGCACACATAAAGCTGATTTTAAACACAAGAATGCAAATCTCTTATTGTCAAATGATGTAAAGTACTTACATCCAACTCCCAAACATCAAGCTTTCACTCAATTACAGAGAAGATCCACACCATCTAAGTAATTACTTTGGTTAAGACATTGCAATCTTTCTTCAATAATGCAGCATCACACTTCTTCCCTTCTACACCCTTTGGCAAGAAATAGCAGAAAGGATATATACTACCAGACAGAAAACTCAGTTAACAAGAACAGAGTTGCTTAGCATCCCTTTCTCCTGCAGGTGCAAGATCTATCAATATAAAGCCAAGGTTCAATTACCCGTGGGAGTCCATGCTGAATAACGGTTGCCATGTGTTGAACTGTCTTACCTCTCTTAAAAATCTCATTTTCGAATCTTTCTATTTTCAGTACAACCGCAGGCTTATGATCCTAAAAGGCGGATGAAGTAGAAATAACCTACCAATCCTCTTGCCAGACTGATACAAGAGAAAAGTCCTTTTATATTCTCAAAAGCTTGCAGCACCCTAAAAACCAGCTTCCTTGAAAATAAAGAAAGATGATATCATGTGCCAACTATTCCACCCAAACTCCAGCCAATGTGAAAAATGGGCTAGAGGGCCAGGCAGGGCAGGAGGGCAGAAATACACTGTTTTTATATGTGTTTCTAGAGTGGGATTTTTAAGCTAAACATGAAGGTTATTCCATGATTGTTTTCTTATTACATCTCTCTTCCTCCACTTCTCTTTTCTCTTTTCCTAAATCTGATGTTTTTACATAATCTAAGAAACTGCTATTTGAAGATCACATGCTTTGAAAAAAAAGATCAGTGTTTAATAGGTTTATGAACTGTGCAAATCCAATCACATAGCTGAAGTTCAAGCTCTAATCATGGTGAGAGACAAATCAAAGTCCAACTCCTTCAGCAATTCAAATGAATCTCATACATGGCCACGACTGCAGAATGTCAACACCGATCAGTTACCACACGATCCATCATATTAACTGCAGTGTTCCTGTACCAACTCACTGACTCCCAAAATATGTTGGCTTAGTTATTACAAGATTCATGTAACTTTTCTGGATTTTTCTTTAATGCAACAATTTCTAGATTAAATTCCTGAAGAAAGCTTTTCAAAAGACACTTTGGATTGGGCACCTACGCAGCATGTAACACAACGGTCATCATCTCTTCTCTAATGCAGGCAAACAGCTCAGAGCACACGAGAAGGCTAGTGGGACACGGTATGATCTCAAGAAATTTATAACCTGGTTACAGATATGAAAAGTATGACATTGTAAAGTCACAAAGTGATGAAGGCAGTCTGTTTTGTTAAAATGTGTAATTATAACAGTGATCTAGATTCAGTCCAGAAAATTCAGGATCTTGAGATGTTCCTTCTCAAGGAAACTATTTTAAACATAATGTCTTCCTAAACAGAATAATTTCACTGGAGAAAAAAAAAAACTTACAGGTTCACACTTGAGTTTCCCAAAAGCTTTCAAAAAAAATCTAAACACTTTGTAAACAACAAATCCAAGCTCCATTTGTCCAACCTACTGTAATGTGAAAAGTGTATGATGAACTTCATGATTTTTTATTATTGTCTTTTCTGAAGACTGGTATGCTTCCATATGCTCCCTACACTGCAGTAAGGATACCAATAACAAAGTTCATTTTGAGTGCACTTGAAAAGAAAGAACGGAAACTCAAAGATGCAAATACTCATCCTTGCAAACAAGTTATAACAGAATTAAGTGAAAAGCTGGTGAAGGAAGCTACATAAGAAACTTAGATAAATGCCCTGCTGAAGATTAAAATGGTGAGATTGTAACAGTTAGCATTTAAATACAGAGGTCAAAGCTTTAGGAGAAGCCTTTTAGGTTTGGTGAGTAAATATATGCGAAGTAACTGCAAAATCCAGGAAGACCGGGTGGAGCTGTGCTCTCAGGTTATTGCCAAAAAAAAATCAATCTTATGCAGATTTTTACAGTAAGATGTGCATAGTCAATTTTAATTCCATTTGTCAGAAAAGAAGATCAGACAGAGTACAACAAAGGCAGCCACAGGATAAGCACCTTTAGGAACTGCCACAACCTCAGTCCAGTTTTGAGAAGTCACATGCCATGTACCTGAGCTCCAGAGCACAGACAGAGGGTCCCTTCAAAGCCAAAACAAAAACCAGACCATCACAGGTGCACACACTCATGTAAGTGTTCCTCTTTTCTCCCCCATAAAAAGAGCTCAGGAAAACAAATTGAAGGTATGGCTGGGAGACGATGGATCACGTTCTCCCTGGAAGACTGTGCAATACAATCGAATGGAAAACTGCTTCCCTCCCTTTCCCATCCTGAACAAGAACATGAAGTTGAAACCTTTTCTGATGCTTCAAAGCAACTGAAATATTTTGTTTTCAGTTCTGTGTGATCAGTTTTCATACTTCGCATTTTCTTTTTTTTGTTTTGTTTTGTTAGAAACAGTTTACATTTCCAAGGATTTGCTTCCACAGGAAAATAAAAATCCAAAATAGTATTTCCGTTTTCCCCTCCCTTGCTTAAAGGGCAAATATATTCTTATACATCTAAGAGAAGAACATAAGATAAACTGATTTCAGAGCTTAGGAAACATTTGGAAAAAGTGACAATGTTTCCAGTTAGCACCCAGCCCCGAGCTCTACAGCTTAGAGTTAAATTCTTCCCAGTTTAGGAGAAAAGTAAATAAAAACAATTGTTTACTCTCCCTTTATCGAAAATAAAGTATTGTTGTGGGTCTTAAGATTCTCTACCTGACCTAAAGTTAGCTTTAAAGAGGCCTTTTTAATTCATCCTTTCCATGCCACCCGCTGGCAATGTTTCTATGCAACATTATAGCTGTGATAAAAGCAACTCTTCAAGGTGCCTGAAGCAGCAGAAGACAGACACCAAGAGCAGCAGCTCCTCTGTAGGATTCAAAGCATTAGAAGTTGATGAGCATTTACTGCTCAAATGTTGATCAGAACCATTTGTTTAAGGTACTGCATGAACAGAACAAAAAGGAAGAATATCCCCTTCTCTGGAGACCCACAGAACAATTCTCTGTGGCATAAGGGAAAGGGAATAAGGTGTACTATTACAATAACAGCATGGTTTTTTTAGATGCTTGCCACTTTATTTTTTGTAAATGAGTCATTGACAAAAGATTTTTAAAGACTTGAAATGTGGTTGCAATAAAAAGAATAAACTAAAGAGGATTTAACACAAGAACACCAAACCATGTTGAAATAAAACTCTTTAAACATATTGCCCCTTAATAAGGCAGACTCTGGGCCACACAGTTACAGCATTATCCTCTTCCTTACTTGCAGGTCTGCTTTTTGTTTTATTGGCAGAAGGGAAGGCGGCATCTCTCAGGTGGTTTTAAAAGCAGAATGGAGAGCTTTGATTTCAAGAAAACTTAAATTGTAAGATTCCTTTTCCAAAGTTACGTAACTTGCTTAATTTTGAATGATTCTGCTCTTGGTAGAGATCCACATTTATTTAAGAACTGTTCAGTTTTCTCTTCTCCTCACTTGCAAATACAGACAGCTCAAAGCAGTACGTCTCTACTTTTGATGGTAGCTATGACTATTTGCCCCTGCCTCCTCACCAAGTCTCAGTTCAGTTCTCTTTCCACTCTTGTTTCAGCTTTGGCAACCCCTCTTCACAGGTAAATAGTTTGTCATAGTATGGGAAAGAAACCATATATTTCCATGAATGCACTCAAACTTCACAGCTAGAACCTGATATTAGCTACAAAACAGAAAAACTGAAAGAACTATCAGGACTGCATGCAATAAATGAATTGTATGTGTGCATATACCTAACATCAGTAGGGCTAAGTGCAAAATATTTGGTAAGAGGAAGCCTCAGGCTAAGAATAGACCAGTTCATGTGCATGGCTTACTCGTTTACCATCTTCGGCCTGCAGCAGGAGAGCTCAAGTAGACCACATTATATGTTTCCTATTAAACAGTTATTCCTGAAGCTTGAAGGAGATGCAGACCTTTTAGCCAGCCAGAAATTCTCAGATACTGTCAGCATTCCTCTGGGTAACACCACCCACAAAGAAAGCTGGCACTTGACAACACCTTCACTGAAAACTGTACACAACAGCAATTATCTCTGACATTTGCCTCAGTAGGTCACCCACCCTCTACTGCTTGCTCCAAAACAGCCACTTCCCACTGATGTTGCTGCCTGCTTCCTCCTCTCCCCGAACCATCCTAACACCCTGTGTGATTTGTGTGATTGCTTTCCTTACTTACCCCAGTCATAGCAACTGCCTACTACTTACTCCTTTGCAGCTGGAATTCCACCTCCTGGGTCTTCCTCTTGTGCACGTGCTGCCAATGTTACATGGTACCATACCATTACGTAACGAGATCCCAAACAAATGGGTAAGAAGAAATTACTCAGTTTCTCAGGGTCACCCATACAGCATATTATTGGCAGAAAAGGCTTTGGGATGCATTTCTGCGCAAATCCAGAACATTTCAGACACATTAAGAAGAATGGAGAGTCTTTCATACAGTAAATTAGCTAAAATTAGCAACTAAAATTTAATTTAAGAAATAATCAAGAAAAATTGAGGTGTTATCTCTGTGCTAAAAGAAAAATTACAGTAATTCAATATTTTGTTAACATACTAGATGATATATTAATCTTTCCCAAACAAAAAAAATCATATTAGAAACATGAATAGCAATTTTGATTTAAGGTTTCAATTTGTTTCTGAAGCTACAGAGAGGGAAAATCTCAATTACGAAGTCTAATAAGAAACTCTTTTAAAGATTTTTTTCCTCCCATCCCAGAACAAAGATAAACTGGAACTTCAAAAGGATGAAAGCTGAAAAGTCACACACAAATGGAAGAGCATATGACTGCCTCTGACATGGTTTCATCTACACTGGAAATGCTCGTTATCTCCAGGACTAACAGACCTAAGTCTGTTTGTCTGGCCCAGATGGGTATTAGGATAATCAGAACATCTTTATTTCTACAATTACTGATCTTACAGGACTTCACCAAACTAGCAGCACATCACAACAGCCTAAAGGAAGAAACAACTTTAAGCCATTTACAAAACTGCCCGATTCACAGTATTCTCAGGGGCATCCTAAGACACAGTGATTTCAAGCTCCCTGAAGCAAAGGAAGAATGACATCAGCTGTATTACCTCAAAGGGTAAGCAAACGTTCTCCCCTCTCCTCATACGGGCCATACAGAGCGTAGCAAGAAAACAGTGTCATCAATCCTGTTCTCATTTATAAAGATTTAAATACTAGAGATCTTCATAACTCTCTTTGGAATATATAACTTGAGGAAGATTATTCAGACCTTCTCAGGACTGAATACATCATCTGATATACACACAAGCAATTTAAATTTCAGCATGTGCAATTTTCCTTTTTGGAATTGATCTTCACACATATTGAATCCTTTTATAGTAGGTATTACGATACTCCTACCCATGTGTACAACAACAACAAAAAAATCGAAAACACTCCAGAGAAGGAAAATATCCTTTTAACAGCACTAAGAACCCACAGAAATTCTATGTTGTCAAGTGTGACATGCTAGAAATCATTCATCAAGGACACATTTAGCTCTATCAGTTAATACCACTCTTTCTTGACTTCACTATTCTCTGCGTGGGCTGTCAGTAATACCACCATTAGCATCACATTGTTTGCTTGCCTAGTTACCTCTGGGCATTTCCTCTGGAAGATTTAATGCAGTAATTTTTACTTTTAAAACCTTTGCTTTGCTGACTGTATGCAAGTTGAAAACAATCGTAAAGAAAATTCGGAAAATAAACACAATGCTAATATGAAAAAGAGAGCATCTGTAAAAAAAAAAATAAAAGAAAAGAAAAAGAAACTGTTGTGGGAAAAGCTTTGGACATTTAAATAGTAACAGAAATGCAACACAAATCACTTTCTTACCGACCCTAAGTCAAGTTGCATTTCTGAGAGGTTTACTGCCTTCAAAGGCAAGGAAAGAGCCAACATGCTTCTTCATTATTTTGTTGTTGTTATATGAAAACATGATTTCTTGCTCTCCCTCTCCCTCACACACACATACACAAATACTTTCTGGTATATTAGTTTCTTGCTTTTAGATAATCATGACACAAGAAAAACATTTTGAAAGCCATCAGGAAAGGACACAGGAAGAGGCCAGCTTTTGAAACCAACCTTGAATAGGTCATAAGTGATAGGAATGAAGACCTTGGCTGTCGTTTTTAAAAAGTAAATATCACAGAGTTGTGTTTTTTTTCTCTCTTTGGTTTAATATATAACACTGGTTTTCTTAAAAAAGAAAGCAGGCATGTAAAGGAAGAGAACCAAGTCCACACAGAAAAAATGAAAACCTAAATAATTGCAAAGCCAATTCATTAGGTTGCCACGTAAGCCTAACATAGTCATTGATTCTGACCTTGAGCAAGGATTTCTTGCTTGACCTAGATATCAACAATCTTGACCCAGATATCACCAATATGAACTGTCATCATATGAAAATTAAAGGCTGAAACAGACAACTAATACATATATATCAAAGCAAAATAGTTTCACTTTGGTATGTACTTGGAACATGTTAGACAAACACGTGGAACTCCGATGTCACCAAATACCATACTAGCCATTAATCTCACATATCATGTAACAATACAACACAAGCTCACAATTCCCACACAGAATTTCCTTGAAGCTTTCCTACTTTCAACTATTTGTTCTGAAAAGGGAAAGAGCATAAACATACATGCAAAAAAATGACTAATAAAAATCACTTGCTTTTTTAGCTTGCTTCCAACCACGTCTACAGAATTCAGTACTGTCAATCACCAGCTCAGGAGGTATATCTCTCCTATTGAAAAGTTTATCATATTAAGATAACTTCTACAGTTGCAGTAAAATATTTTTTTTCCTCCAATTTAATGCATTTTTATTTTGGGTTAAGCATTAATACCTAACCACAGCAAAGCAAGATAATTTTTGCTTGGGTTTAATTTCTGAAAAGCATTCTGACTTCCTCAAGGTCACTCAATACATGCATCTTACTCCTTGACATAAGAGATTTCGTGATAGGGATTTATAGGCTTCCCCATTTTCTTCAGTAAAGTCACACCCATAAATATTTCAATAGGATTCCATCAATAGCGTGCAAACTAGGAAGGCAAATTAGAGCTTAACATATAACTAAAGTGAAAGAGATATACACAGCAGTTCTTGCTAAAGGCACTGCAATCTATAACACCAATCTCTTATAAGGAGTATTTTGCATTTTAGCTCTGAAAATGTCTGGTGTGGAAACACGTACAAGACCAGATGACCACAAACGTGCTTACTCTAGAAATAACAGATTTGTACACTTTGCTTACAGTAAAACCCAAAGTTTTGACCAAAAAGGGCCTCCTTGAGCTGTGGACAGAGGGGAAGTCTACCCAAAAAGCTTCAGTCTGGATGAAGACCCACAGAAGCCTCTGTGAACACCACTATGCTAATGAGAAAAAATATTTTATGAAAAGATCCTAGAACATTAAATGAGATACTCTGAAAGCATCTTGGAAAGATGGAACCAGATAATGACGTCCATATCAATTGTCCTTTCTTGATTACTCCTTCTCTCCCACTACAAAGAAAAAGCACGTAATTCTCTATTATTGTCACCTCAGGGTAGCAACCAGCTTGACCTCAATTATTTTAAAGATGCAAACAATGAACAGTGAAATTGGAATGACTCTGTTATGTAATAGTTATTAAGGCTTAGACACACATCCTATCAATGAAGCTTCAAAGGAGCAAGTTAATTTTCACTTGGCATGTAATTTGCAGACAGAGCCACAAAAAGTGACAGAACTAACAGAACTATACCTCTGACAATCAGGGTGGCAGCTAAGCACCAGGGCACATTTTCTTTTTAATTCTTGCCTCTTCTTTCACAATTCTATTTCATCCCTTGGAGAAGGAGAAAGGAAAAAAAAAAAAAGAAAAAGAAAAAGAAAAGAAAAAAAGCCTCCCTACCGCCATCTGCTATTCTGTTCTCTTTTCCCTAACCAGAAATCCACATAATCTCTGTTAAGGGAACAACTGAAAAGCCAGTTGCTACATATCTTCATTGTCTCAGCTGACAAAACATAATTTCCTTTGGGGTTTTATTTTGTCTTTTTTTGCTCAGTCTTCTCATAGTGCACTCCACAGGGTGGTTCCTTGTGAGGAAACAGAGGAACAAATGTCATTAGGACTGATTCTAAAAGCAGAACTTAAGACAACCAGTAGCAAACACTGTATGAAGCAGGGAGCCTAGCTTAGTTGTTTCTTTTCCTTAGCTACTGCTTTCAGTCTGCTGTTTCCATTGATGCTGATGCTGTTCCACTGGTCACCATCAGCACTTCACCATGGGCCATGACCTCGGCACACAATTTACACTCTACGGAGCAGCTACCTGTTAGTTAGTATCTCCTGACATGCACTTTTTGTCTGGTTAATTTATTCATATACTCCTATGCTCCACTCTCTGTCATCACTACACATTCAGTTCCTGTTTTATAACTTTAAATTCTGCAACTTGGGACACTTGCTGCATACTTACAAGGTAGTATCACTGTATTTCTTGAAAGCAGTGTTCAGTACTCACTGATCATCTACAGAATTCTTACTCGTTGGCCTACTGTCCAGTAAATTACTAGCCACACTTCCAAGCTCCCTTGTTGTTAGTTGCACAGCTACAATAATCAGACTGTATTTTGCAGGTCTTTGTTGTGTTGTTTTTTTTTTAGCCCATGAGGGCTGTTGGATATGGAGGGAGAGAGGAAAGGTGGGACAAAGGGTCTTTTTTGGAGATGTATCTGGAAGCTTTAAACATGCCCTCCAAGACTGGAGGAGAAAAAGTAATCCACTTTCCTGAGAAATTCTCAGACTGGTGCAATTCAGGTACGCATGAGGAACCACTTCCTTTCCTTCAATGCTTTAAAACAGGCAGATCAGCAAGAAAAGGAGCTGACACCTAGCCACCTGTCTCACAAAAGCACATCTTTGTTCAGAACAAAAGCCAGGATTTTCTTAACAGATCTAACACCAAAGAGCGTACGAAATCTGTAACAGCACTGAAACACTGGAAGAAAAAATTCATCTGATTGTCAGCTATCTTCAGACTGTTTCACAGAGCCAATCAGCAAGTCTTCAGATGAGAAGGTTTTTATTTTTTTTTAAACTAAGACCTGGCTTCTGTAATAACAACCCTAGTAAAAAAGCATGATGCAGACAAGTACTGTTCATCCGTCTCCACAAATCAGGGTGAGTAGGCTGTACTTCTCTCCCCCCTCAAGTGCTGAGTATCAATCTGGAGGGAGCAGTCCGGGGATCAGCATCTATTTTTTGCAGGAGACATAATTGGTTTTCTTATTTGCCTGTTGTACTAGAGCTCCCTGGGGATACTCCACGCATGTGCAGGTAATTCATGTCATTTGCTGCCAGCAAAAGGCTTGTACCAAAGCACAACTAGTAACTGCTATGTTTCCCCACCAAGACTCACAAAGTCTTTCCTTGAGCATTTGCTTCTTAATAGTCACTTATTTAGACTTACGTTTGCTATTAAAGCTGACTCAAGGGGAGCAGGGTATAGGGATCTTGTGGTAAAGGCACAGAGAAGAGAAAAAGCACAGTGCCTGCCAAGGTTGGTGGGATTTTTTCCTTCTGAGTTGCTCCCAGGGATCAAGAACCAAAAATTGAGAAGCAAAAGGAAAGAGCCTGCAATTTCAAGTACATCTTGGACAGCAACTGGCTGCCATCCAGCCATGCAGGAAGCACATTGTTGTATTTTAAACCACAGAATGCAGCACTGAGAACACGACTTCTGAAAAGCTTCTTGTAGAAAATTAGATTGTTTAATTTTAATATAAGGATTACTTCAATATCTGCAAGTAAAGTCATTAGTTTTAGTGATTAAAATGTTACTCACAAGTACATTACCCTATGAGCTCTTCTGAACAGCAGTTTTTCTTACATTTCAGAAGGATTACTTCAGTGCAGTTAATAGCTATAGCACAGAACTGGAAAGCATATTTTGATTATTGACAATTAAGGTACATTTGTGAGTATTAAGCATTCAAAAGAACACCTAAAAGGTTGCTGCTAGTCATTAAGTGAGCATCAGCAACCACAGAAAAATACTATTAGTTCACCACTGTACAGCATATTATTGATAAAAGCAATTTTTTGTACTTTGAGTAAGATTAGTCTTCAGAAGATAAAAGGCCACATTTCACTAGATTATAAATTATACATTTCAACACATGGATTTTTGAGTGGGGAGCTTTGTCTCAGAATACATCACTAGCAAATGTAACACTGGATTTAAATATATATATATAAATATAAATAATTCCACCTCAGAATATATAAACACACCAATGGCCATACAGAGTAGCTCAGTATGCCATATAAGTAATTCTTCTCCAAGCTCCTGATGGCGATTTCCAGTGTGTCTGTATTGGGCTTATTTGGCAAGGGTTTGGTAGCATGGGGACTGCAGGGGGTGGCTTCTGTGAGAAGAGCCTTGGAGCTGCCCCCTGTCAGATCACAGCCAGTTTCAGCCACAGCTTAGCCAGTGAGTGACGTTGGTTGTGCCTCTGAGAGAGCAGACTTAAGGAAAAAACTGCTGTGCAATAGCAGCTGGGAGCGAAGAGTGAGAAAATGTAGAGAGAAATAATCCCCCAGATACCAAGCTCAGTGCAGAAGGAGGGCAGAGATGCTCCAGGCACGCAGCAGCAGTTCCCCCGCAGCCTGTGGAGAGGCCCCTGGTGCAGCAGGCTGTCCCCCTGCAGCCCATGGGTCCCACACGGAGCAGATCTCCACGCTGCAGCCCGTGGAGGAGCCACCGGTGGAGCAGGTGGACGTGGCCTGGAGGAGGCTGTGACCCATGGAGAGCCCCCACAGGAGCAGGCCCTGGGCCAGAGCTACAGCCCATGGGGGACCCGTGCTGGAGACGTTTGCTCCTGACGGATGGACCCCACGGTATGGACCCATGTTGGAGCAGTTCTTGAAGAACTACTGTCTTTCAACGGTCTATGGGAAGCCCATGTTGGATCAGTTCAGGAAGGACTGCATCCCATTGGTGCCCAACATGGGGCCCAAGCCCATGACCCTGGGATTAAGAGTGCCAAGCTCTTCCCTTTATCTATCCTTATTTTAACTTCCTTTCACTCCCCTCCCAGTTAGCTACCTAGCTTGTAGTAGGTGCAAAATAAAATTTTATTTCTGTCACATCCCACCTCATTTTCATAATCTGGGGAACCTCTGTGCCGGAAGATAACTAGATTTGCTTATAACTACCATGAAGTATGCTTTAAACAACTCTCACATGCACAGTATACAGTGGAATCACCTTCAGTTTTAATCAAAGTAGGTATTACTTCCCCATCCTACAATCAGTTCAGCTCATGTTTTCTGAAAAGCAAGTGAACCATTACTATCAACGCTATCTAACCATGCTGTTCCTAGGCCATAGGGGAAGCCTTGGATAAAGCATACTCCTTTGGCTTGTGATGCAGAGACAAAGCACTGCAAATCCACCCTTTGACTTTTCCCCCCATCCCAAAGCAGGCTGTCAACTGGTTTGAAGTTGATATCAATAACTTCACTGCACTGAAGTGATTCAACATACATTGCCATGGTTTTGAGCCAGTTTGTGACATACTGTAATATTGGCAAATCACGTTTATACAGCAGCTTTTACACAAATTCATGTGCTTTGTGTCTGCCAGCATAGACTTACCAATAAAACTGCAATTGGATAACTGGGGATCTCGGCGAGAAAAAACTGCAAGCAGTCAGCCCAGAGCAGACTAGACATCATCATCAGAACACACCGAGCAATATGTACAAGGATGTAAGACAATGTTTCCTGAGCCAGAGACAAGCATGTGAACCATTTTTATATTCTATATCCTCAGTCACTTACAGGTATGCGGCTAGTAGCCTAAACACAAAGCTACAAAGGAGCATGTATCAAATTCAGGCAGACAGAGTTCAATTTACCCTGCTGGATTAACTGTTATTAGCCATAAGGGATATGAACTATATTTTTAAAAAATTGTCAGAAATCAGGATTGCAACCAAGAAGCAGGCAAGCAGCTCCTTAAAAGCTTCAGTGTAACGTACACAAGGCTTTAAAAGCATTCAAAACCTGAAAGCGAAGCATTAGTGAGGGAAATTATAAGGACGTGTTGCAAAAGCTGCTGATCAGGTCTTTGTTAAGTAACAGATGAGAGCTATAGTGTTTACTATTTTCTATTTGTTGTAAAATCAAAATGTTTTCAGTATTTCTAAGTGTAGCATACAGCACTCTGGGTGTTATACAAGGATCTGAAGGTTATAAGTCCCTACATAAATGTATATAATGATGTAAACAGAACAGTACACAAAATGTGAGCCATTTCGATGGTTACTTTCTCTTGGACAACAATTACTTAGGTGCTTTCTATACTTAATATTTGAAACTTGGGTAGCCATTTAATATTACACTGTCATGTGTTACCACTAACAACACTCAAAACTGTCTTCTACTTAATTTAATAAAAACAGTGCTTGAATGTGGGTTAACAAAACAGCTCATGTATTTTGGAAGCGGTCCTACCCATTATAAACACAGCTGCAAAAGTTAAGTGCACCTTGTCGTGTTAAGGGTTTGCTGTGAAGATCATTGCTGCACCAGCCAGCCTGCACTGAAAGTAAGGCCTCTGAACAAGCAGCCATGAAACATGATCCTCTAATCTGAAAAATACTGTTTGCAGAAGCATGTTTTCTTCAAAGCTTCATTTTCAAACTGTCAACTCGAAATTGAAACTAATGCTTTATCTGAGCAAGAGAACCATCTGGTAGCTTTTCAAAATGTAGGCAAATATATGCTCTGCTCTATTTCACACAGAACAGGTGAATTCTGTTTTTATTTACAAAATTAATTGAGAGTTTTGGAATTATGCAGAAGTTAGAGATTGAATTTCCTTCAAATTTTATTTCTCAAGCTCCTTTGGAAGCTTACCATTTAGTTAACATTTAATGAAATGCTCTAATAACCACAAATAGTAATCCCAGTTTCTCTGCAATTGCTTAAGAAAATGAATGCTGCAGCAGCCTCTACATGTAGCTATCATACATGTATTACCCTGAACTTAGAAAGTGCCATTTATTAAGTTATTGAAAATGATCATCTCTGCACATTTTCAATTACTACTAAACTACCGACTGAGAAAATCTTAATAAAAAGAGGCCCAGTGTACATCATTAATATTTCTCAGATTTGGAACAACAACAGCAAACAACACCCAGAAACAACAAACCAGGTTCACTCTTGAAATAACTCACATGGACAAATGGTGTAATTTAGAAGAACATTTGTTCTGCGATTCCCATAGCAACCTTAATTCTCCCTGACTGTGTATCTGGTATCCAGGATGACTCAACCTTTGCTTGAATACAAAATCAAATGCACAGAACAAGGTGCAGTTTAGAAAGGTGCAACCTGTATGCATTCTTAATGACCTCAAATATACTTTTGTGTTATGCACATAACACAGAAATACTCACCTTTACTCTATGCAATTTAATAATTATTGGTTTATAGTACTGTAATTTTTATAAGCACATCCACATTTACTCCTTAGGAAGGTACCAGCCTTATCACAGATTTAAGAAACCCATTTATCCCTTAAGGAGACATGTTTTTATTGATCTTTGCACTGCTATCTTAAGGTAGAACAAACAGCTTTAGGAGATGACACTTCTATAGACAAATGAAATAGCCCCCAAAGAAACTGCCACAGTAGGTATCAATTAATTTCATCTGTTCCTGTATGGTTTAAATTAACCTTTTGTCTACAAGGACAGCAACTAATCGCACCAACGCTGCTGAACAGCTAGAAGGAAATTTCAGCATGCTTGCAATGGTATTTTCATGCAGTGGAAGGAACACACATTTCTGGAGGAAACAAAGAACTTACCAGTTAGTTACGTAAGTCCCGCAGGAATCAAAAGGTAATGATTTTAAATATGCAGCACAGGACTTGCAAGAAGCAGCAGGACTGTAATCTTGCCAAAAAACTGTCCTTTCCAAATTCTTGAACTGCCCATTGGCACGTAAAACGGATGATACGCTGGTGGAGGCCCCGTGAAATCTAGATCTCACTGCACCAGATGTTCAGAGCATATGCCAATGACTAGTCTACTGGAGAATACCACAAGCTGTAGCATATACTGCATTTCAGAGGGGTCAGAAATGTCTCTTTCAACCTTTTAAAATGATGGAAAAAAATATTCCTCTAGACTTTATTTTTGGTTAATCCTATTTAATTTCTCTAAATTGCTGTAAATAATGTATGTTGCTACAAAACATTCACAAGCTGCAATTCTCAGTTCTTTAACAACAGTGGTGACACTGGCAGAGGTTACCCTCTAATCACTCTCAGCCAAAATAAACACCATTCCAGGATGAAGTGTGCCGCTATTATCTACTTCAATGGCAGCTAAAATGTAATACGAGGTGTGATGCAGCCACTTGGCTTTCTGATCCAGCTAACTTGGACAGCCTACAGTAAAGAACTCTGCAAGTATAACTCCTCAACCACAAATTGCCATGAGGAAAATAATATGCATAGTTTAAAAAACAGAATGCAATTTCAAGACCACACACAATTAGTTTACCATAAACTCACTTACTAAAAATCAGTTGGAAGCACTCTTTTACTGATAAATTATGGCCCAAATAAAGAGGTAGGATCTCAAATAATTCTGCATAAAATGCAACACTTAGTACATCAGTTCTTCCAAATTAACATATGGTAATTTATATTTTTGATAAAGCATTTCATAAATCAGTACGAAGTGAACTATTAATGTCAAGTTAATAGAAGCAAAAATCTCATTTAAAGAATATTATTTTAAACCTTTAATAAAATCAGAATAAAAAACAATGTTCCTTAGCTCCTTTTCAACTCAGTGCTACGAAAAATTATTCTGAATATTAAAGTTTTTATAGCAGTCAAAAGCTCCATATCCATGCTTAATTTAAACTTACCAAAATTCTGAAAAAAAAAATTAAAAAAAAGGCTCTAATTTTTCATTTTGAAAAATTCTCATTTCAGAACAGAAACCCCGCATGTTCCCTGTCATACTGGGGACCTATACGGTCACTTTTACAACTTCTATGAAATTTTGCGCATCAGTTCATTTCTAATTAGACCTTTTGCTAGGATGCTTTTTTATACTACAGTTATCCACACTGCCTTAGAAAAAGTTAAGTCAGCCATAACCGACAACAGCAGCAAATAATCTGTTAATTTTTACTATGAACATAAACGGGAAAAGAACAATTAAGTATTAGCAAATATCACTGCAATATGTCAAATATAGGAGTGAATTTGTCCAGTTTGCAACATGAAGATGCACTTCACTGTTTGCAAATAACACAGTCAAATCAAGACAAGTTGGTCCAGAATTGAGCAGCAATTTCAATTTCAGCACTTTCCAGGGATGTTTCACAAGGTAATGAAGACCAGATAACCCAAGTGAAGAATTACCCTTTTGCAGCTCTCCTGTTTTTCACAGGTCTCATATATAAAGCTGTAGTATTACCCTAACATTGTTTAAAATATTACTCCCCAAGAAGAACAAAGCAACAACAAAAAAAATGCTTTGTCCCATTTAGCAGAAGTATATCAACTCTTTCCATTGATTCAACTACTGCATATATAAGATGTAAGATTTGTTAACATAGTCCAATTTGTAGTACATTAAAAAATGCTTATTTGGATGTCAAAGCTTCAGTTACTTCATTCTGTAAGGAGAGCACTAACAAAGATCTATAAACCTTTTGCAGTCCTGTCCCTTCATCCAAATCATACCAAATTCCAAATAGAAAGCAAATATTTGGGTGTTGAAAAGGGGGTTTTGTTTTTGTGCTTTTAGTTCTTATTTCTCCTCTGATAAAAAAGGACTAAAAGGGATTTAAGTGCAGTTTTGTGAATGCCTCTGGCTCCATCTCTTTGTTCATATGTTTAACAAAGGAGGATAAGCCAAACAGTCACCATCAAGTCATAAGGAACAAGAACATGCCCTGAAAAGGCAGGCAAAATAAACCCAAGTCTGTCACATCTGCTCTTGAAAACAGGTGAGAAGGAAATACACAGAACATGTCATTGAAATGAAATCTTTCCAGATTAAGGAATCAGACAAAGAGATTCTTATCTTTTCACAAGACAGAAAGAGGATCAGTCACACAACCATTTTTAAAGACTGGGAAAGAAGGCAGAGAGACTGATTTTTGACTCCAACATTTTCTTCTTTAAAAAGCAGGAAAAAAATAAAAAATTCAGTGCACAGAAGGTAAACTCCACATGCCTCCTCCTAATAAAATCTTATGTTTAAATTAGTTTCAATTCCTTTCTCTGAAGAATACTCATTTCTTTTAGCTTTCAAACTTTACCATATGTTTTGTATCTAAAATGTATATTGTTGCCCTTTAACCTGTTCTCACAGAGGCAATGCTCCAGCTGAGGTGTGACTCACATTAAATGTAGCAAAATTATCACTTGCTATGATTACACATTAAAATCCTGTCATATTTACCTTTTAGCAATGACATCACATTGCCATAGTCTGCAAACAAATGCGTCAGCAACCACCAGGCCTTTTCTGTAGACGTTACACCTAGCCGCTTATTCTGTGTCTTACTGTAGACCAGTATTTGTTTCTGCCTTCCCAAAAGTAGTTCTTTGCATTTGTTGATTTTGTCTCTTTCCAACTTATTATGAACTGCATACATACTAATTCTCTATTTTTCAATTCCTTTCAGCCTCAACCAGCTTCATTCAACGAAGCTGCTACAACTCCCACTGTTTATTTTATTAAGAGAAGTAAGGCACTCTCTGGATTCAACCTATGAGAGCAAACACATTTAGTAAGGTAGAAACAACCTGGGGGAGATAGGCAAAGGCAAGATATACTCGTGAAAAACAAACAGACGTGTGTTTTCTGTACTATAGTTAATGCGGGTAACAATCAGTGCGCTCTCCAGAGCAGGGAATGAGCATTGTTAATACAACACAGAATAAAAGGGAAGTTTTCACTTTTAATGTTACTAGAATAAAAAACAACCATTCTTCATCAGGATGTGTAATCTGAATCCTCAATGTGAGAACATACTACGATAATTTATTCAAGTTCTTACTAAAATTTCTCAATTTATATAGTATTCAAGGACTTAAAAGGACATTCTTTAGATTTTAAATTAAAGGACTATATATTAAAGGACTGGGGCAGACATTTTAAACCAGTGTGTTAAAAGAAGGCTTTAAAGCAGTTAGGCTGCCAACAGTTTCTTTGGAGAAAAGGGTGGAAGAGGGATTAAAAAGGCACTATTAGAGAATAGCAAGAAGTTCAGACAAAGCAAAAATTACAAGAGATGAAAGAAAGATGAAAGTGAACTCTGTGAATGTGTGCCCTACCATTTAAGCTTAAAACTCTTGTACTATTTTTGTTTTCTAGAAGACAGACCTAAATCAAGACAAGAGTTATGCTTTTTAAACTCTGGTAAACCATGCATTGAAATAAACATACTTTCTTCTTTGCTTTTCATGTGTTTTATACCAACAAAGCATTCTTCCATCACAGGGCCAACAATAGAAAATTGACAACAAAGTCAAGACATTAGCCATATAGAAACAAAGTGCTGAATGGGAGGAGCCATGCCTTCTTTCACACTCATTCGTCAGACTCATTCAAGTTGTTGGGTTTTTTCTTTCTGCATTTAAATCCTCTATGGTCCTCTTTCCAATTGAAAAGGTTTTGCTGCATGCAGCTTCAAAGAGATGTTCCCCCAGCACTGAAGCATCATTGCAAACTCTGGGAGCTATGGCCAACCTACTTCATCTTTCAACGCATTTGCACACAGCCATCTTAACATCAGCATAAAAAGCCTGTACACACCAGACCTCAAGCTGAACCAGAACTAAAGAGAGCCTTTTGCTCAGCAAAGGGATCAAAACAAAGCAGTCAAACAGATTAGGAAACAAAGAGAACTATTGACTTGTCACACTGCATTGCTTATTCTAAAGCAAAATAGAAAGTTACAGCAGATTTGTATCTCTTACCTCTCTGACTTCATGGAGTTGACCGGAACGCTGGCTCTTGGCTCTTCTGGCAGCTGCAGGTGATTTGTGATGGGTAATGGTAACAACAGTTGGCCCACTTTGATTCATGTATTTCTGGCCACTAGGAGACGCAGAATTAGCTGTCCCAGGTGGCAGCAGAGATGAGCTTCTACTTCGTGAGGATGAAACGCTCTAGAAGCAACAGAATGTTGGTATTAGCAACCTTTACACAAAATTAATCTCAAGGTCAGGCTACAGATTTGCACTGTTCTACTTTCCTCACAAACCTGAACCTGGAGATCTAAGTGCTCAGGACTGATTTCTTCCTTCTGAAGCATCTACATTGCTCAGCCTGGATCTTCTCAGAAATATGAGGCAACTGCCTTTGTTTCTTGAATTGTCTGAAACTGGTGTCCTCAAAAATCTCCACAAACTCCTATATATTAACATGCTGTTAAATTCCTACAACCATACTTTTTAGGAAAGATACAAAGAATTTTGAAGACAGATTAAAACAATGCTACCGCAAATATCTTTAATGAACTCACTGAACTATAATTCGTCAAATGGTTTAGTGTGAAAAGCAAGGAAGAAAAGAAATCTTAATGCTTTTACCTGGTGAACATCTGAAACAGTACAGTGCTGTATTTTCACTGTGAATAGAGCTGCAATGTTGGCAAGGCCAATCCACACACCAATTTAACATTACAGTCTGAACCAAAGCGTGGCTTAAACTGTAAACAGGTTTTCGAGTAATCTTGGGATGTACAGTAAATACAAAAAAGGGTAAAAATAAATCTCCAGCAGTGTCTGCAACATAAATATAATTTTCATACAACCTGTACATTTAGTCTGAACATTAGATAGGAATGAAGAAAGCTCTTCAATCATTTATCGGTGTTACTACCTCAGTTTGTTTTCCGCAGCCAAGCTCCAATATGCATTAGAACACTGTGACATATCACATATAAGCGCAATATAAAAAGGCTTTTCTCTTCTATTTAAACTGCCAATTGCACCTGCAAGTTTAAAATTGAAACAGAATAATTCCTACCTCATAAAACACAAACCAATTCAGAGAGTGACATTTAGGAGCACTTTAAGAAAGTGAGGTAAATACACAGCGCTGAGGGTAAAAAACCATTTCATCTCTCCTACAAACTCTGCACAAGTAATGATGGCAGCTTTCAATATTTCTGAGAGTCACTGTGAGCGTGGGGGACTATTCTTAAGTCTAATGGCAAGAACACAAAAGTATTATTTGAGTACAAACTCTCTGCCTATCCCTTACAAGTCACTCTCGAGCTTTGCAATTCTGTGGTTATTTAATCAAAAAAATGTTAAATGCAAGGTGGACGAGCTCCAGCTAGCACTGGAATTAAGTCACGCATTACGTTACCTGTACACTGCCTGTAAATGATTAGGCAGAGTACCTAGCACTAACAAGATGGAAAACTGAAATACTATCTATGCCACCCTATGGAATGTTCCCTACCACCCACCTCCAAATTAGAGTTTGGACTTTGAGGCATTGTAAGTTTTTTAAAAATTGGGATATCAAAGTGTCAGTACGTGAAGGGCTGCTACTGCAGACATACTGAGTACTCAAAGGAAGCAGCATTATTCCATTGGCCTGGATTTACATTTACAAGCACTTCCAAGAGTGATGATCTGACTGTTTTTGCATTCTTTGCTACCATAACTATTAAGATTATAATAACAGACATCCACAGAATCAGGCATTTATAAAACTATCCATTCTGTCTGATAATTTACCACTGCATTGAAACTGGATTTGATTCTCAGGCAAAAGATATTTATATGGCATGGGGGTAGAATTTGTTCTAAGGGCACAGAAGTTTTCTGTTTTTTTCAATTCATCTTCCATTTGAAATAGTGTTGTTTAGACTTAACTACAGTTTAAAATAAGAGGAAAAGGTATTTCGGAGAATGTTGAGAAAAACTGGATGTGACTCAATTTCCTTTTTAAATAAGTTTCACAGAAAAAGGTTATCCCTAGTATGATAGCAGAATATATTTACTGGTTTTTCTTTTCTAAATTGACTAGCATGAGAATACTCCTAAATGAAATTTTGGGTGCAGAGAAAGAATATAATAATTTCATTTTTCAGCATAAGATAAACGTATCCTCCAGTTTAATAAAAGTTATTTTAAGAATGAAATCTTCTGAGGATCGCTGAGGTTCTAGTATCATGCAATCACAATATTAAAAAACCATGACTGCTACCTTCACGTAGCTAAACTGATCATAAAACATAGATAAACAGCAGCAATTTAAAACAGTGAGCCCATCCATTAGTTTCACTTTAAGGAAAACAACATGCCCTGAGAAGTTTAGTTTTATTACATTTTGATTTTCTTTGGGGGAAAAAATAAGTTACAGATCTGCAAATAATAAAAGTAATATAAAGCTAATATGGAAAAAGCCCTGCACTGTTTCTCTTTAAACACAGAATCAGGAAGGAATGCTAGGAGAAAAATGGCTTTCAGAAAAAAAGTAGCTGTCAGAGTTATCTCCCGTAACTTGCACATTTTAAGAGACATTCATGAATTGACCTCTATATGTATCTCAAGTTAATATTTGTAACAATTATGTTATTTTTCAATTCAATGCTATTTTGCTTCAAGAAGGTGCTTCAAACCACAATGAAGTGCTTGCACCTACAGATCACAACAGACTCAAAGTGCTCCCAGACCCCAAGACTGCAGCTCACACCTCCCATTTTCTCAGCCAGCATCACCCAACGCAATATGCCTTTCACCAAACCATAGTTACACCTTTGGGAGTCATACGTTTGATACTGCACCATTAGTACAAAAGCAGCCATTCAACTGCATTTTTTTAATTGTCTTATCACAACTAAGTAACGAACACATTTCCAAGAAGCAGGTACACCCATCATTTTAGAACTCTTAATCCAGGTTAGGGTTTTTACTGCAAGATTTGTTGTAGTGCATACCGAGTCACTGGGCTACATCAACTACACTCAAACTGTGACCTGAAGCAGACTGAACCGTCTGTGGGACCAGAGTGCCATTATGGCAGCTTTTCATTACCTATAAAGCTAGCCTTAGGCAAGTTCCCAAGATAAATATAAAATTCCAATGTAGATGAAACCGTTCTTCGCCATACCCTCACCCACCAATGAGACTGGGGCGAAAGCTGAACACTGACTGAAATGACACAGAACTGCAAGGAATTAATGCTAGTAAGGGGGAAGCACTTGGAGATGCACAAACTAGTCGCATACAAAATGTGGACAAATGTTTGCAGTTGACAGTTTCTACAACCACTCAAAAAGCCTTCTGAAGTGGGGCTCCACTCCTCGGTGCTGGAAGTGCCAGACCCGGCACAGACAACTGGACCAGCAGTAGAGCTGTGCCTGTTCATCCCAAGGATGTAGGGGTAGCAGCTAATTCTTTCTGCCAGATTCTTCCTGTCACTTCCAGAAGGGACCTCTCCTGGACCAACATACTCACCCCATTATGCACTTTCAAATTTTACAGCACTTTGTCAACACCTCTACCCTAGCCAAATACTCGACTCTTCTTTTGCAGAACTCCTCCAAATTAAAAACCGGGAATGGAAAGCATCTCTTTTGCATTTAGACACACAGCTGTGTAAAAATCAAAATTTTTCTTTTTTTGTTAAAAACGTTAAAGCCAACATGTTTTCCATAGCTAAAAGCAATCTAATTACACACCATACTACAACAGCCATTTTCCCAAAGTCACTCTCCCAGGAAATCAAAGCAATGACAGTAACTGACAGAGTTTTACTCCCAGTTTCCCGCTCTTCCCCCTAGCACTGCTTGTATGACTGACCTGGACCTCTACTATCATATCTGGTTTCCTTTGGTCCTACTTCTTTCTGGTTTGCGCATAGAAAAAGAAAATAATGAAAAGACTAATGAAAGGAAGACATCAGCTCTTCAACAATTAGTAATTCATGGTGCCAATAATGAGTCAAGAAACCCACAAGCTGAAGCATCCAAGAGGGATTAGAGATACTCTTTCCTGAGGCTACACTTTACCACAGCTCCAACAGCTTGCCTGCTAATAAAATGAACCCAATAAAAGAAAAATAAAGGAGACAATAAAAGAGTAATTTGTAACTTGAATTCGTCCTTGCTTTATGAACTAAAACTATCTAAAATATGCCTGGCTAACACAGACTTGGGCTAAGATCTTTATTTTAATTCATTGTCCATCTCCAAGATTTAAAAACATGATATATTGAATGCTTCCATTTGGATACCCCAAATCCCAACAATTAAAATAATGTAACTGTAGTACAGTAAGCCCAAACTGTACTAATGTTTCATGACTCATTTTCCCTGGAGACTGTTCTTTCTGTTCACAGAGAAGCTGAAGCGTTTTTCACCATTTACCAGAAGCAAACAGTTTTGTTTATTTTCAAAAGTAAATGCAATGTTCCAGAGATCAATAAACTAATTTCTGAAGTGATTTGTCATATCTGTTTATGGATGATAATCGTCATCTCCTTCAAGGCACTGTGCCACAGATGTTTTCTACAGGAATAATAAATACTGAAATGACATTCCTTTACTCCTCTGCATATCTATATAGCACAGCACGAATCCCTGCATACAGCTTTAGAGCAACAAGAAGTCACACTCTGTCAGAAAGTAATTACAACTGAGACACCACCATTCGGTATTTTAATTCCTATCTACGTCTTTTCCAATGCATCCTAAGTAAGCAAATACTGAAGAAGATAAATATGCACAGATCTGTTTCATTTACATTCGGATCATTCAGAAATATTAAAGCTCAAACGACTGAATCTACAGAACATCCAAACTGGAGCACTGCAAAGGGACCAGCTTATGATATGCTTTGCCCATTTGTGTAAAGCTCCATCTACAGCACTAACTTTTCTGACAGATTATTAGTGTGCTTTATCATCTTTAGGTAAGGAGATACATTTGTCTCCTTTTAAGCAAGAGACTACAAATGCTCATAAAAGTCTTGTATTTGTCAAGAACCATTTAAGCATATTCATGTTCAGCTCTAAACTCATTTAACTTTTTTTTTCCTTTTTTTTGTAGAAAGATTTTGAAACCAGAGATGTGAGTATCTTCATGCAAATTCCAAAGAGAGGGGAAAAAAGTGTCAAACACATATCCACAGCCAAGCAATACATCCTTCTCAGCCTCACCACTGTGAGGATTTCCAAAGCATGTTTTAATTAGAAGCACCATACTTTATTTGGTTTCTACAGGTCAAGAAATAGAGGAGGAAGTGGAAAAGCATACCGAAGGAAGGAACAGTAAACTTCCTCAAAAAAAGGGGAAATGTTCAATGTTAAGAATCAAAGCTTAAAACTTTCACTAGTCTGGCTTTCTGGAAAGTTATCTTGTGCATGTTAAAAAAACTCAGTGAATAATCTATTTGGAAAGTGAAAGACAACTCCATGGCCATACATTACTAAAGGCAAGAAGAAACTCAAGAAACTGAAGAGGGGTCTCCAAAGATCCATGAGGGCCATTTTTTCAGCTGTGGAGAAACAGTACCCATCTGCCTCAATGATTTGAGAAAAGTGCTGACTTCCAGGCATTACTACAGGTGCTGTTTCACAATTACTGAGAAAATGCTACTGCAGTCACCACTGAAGGGGCAGTTTTGGTCTTCATTCTTCACCATCTCTCCACACTGGCTCTGAGACCCATTTGAGCCTACTGACAATGAGTTCAGGGAGTTAAATCAGAAGAGAGACAGAAACACAGACACAAAGAAGGGAAACAAAGCTGGTGAAGGGTCTAGAGAACAAGACTTATGAGGAGTGGCTGAGGGAGCTGGGGTTGTTTAGCCTGAAGAAAAGGAGGCTCAGATGAGACCTTATCGCTCTCTACAATTACCTTACAGGAGACTAGAGCAAGGTGGGGATCAGCCTCTTCTCCCCTGCACCAAGTGATAAGACAAGAGGAAATAGCCTTAAGTTGTGCCAGGGGAAGTTTAGGTTGGATATTAGGAAAATCTTCTTCACTGCAAGGGTTGTGAAGTATTGGAACAGGCTGCCCAGGAAAGCAGTTGAGTCATCATCCTTTGAGGTCTTCAAAAAACATGTAGATGTAGAGCTTAGTGACGTGGTTTTAATGGTGGACTTGGCAGTGTTAGCTTAAAGGTTGGACTAGATGATCTTAAAGGTCTTTTCCAACCTAAATGATTCTATGATATACAATTTTTTCTGCTCCTTTAGCTCACCAAATTGCCTCTCCAAAGGGTCTGATGACAGTTATAACAGGCACCAGAAACACTGCTCGAGGGGAAAGAGAGCAGGACAGTCCCTCACAGAGACAAGCAGTCACCACGTTGGCTCAGTTTTAAACAAAGCCTAAAACTAAACCAGAGTAAAGATTTTTTGGCCAGCTCCATTTTAGCCATTCTCCATCCAGGAAGGCTTTACTCTGTGGTGCTGCTGGAAGCAGAGTCACGTCTCCAGCTTCCCTTGTATCAACACTCATCTGATTCCTCAGTGAACCAGTTGGGGGATCAAGTACTTTTTAGCAGGATGGGGCTTTTGCTGGTTATGATGCCCAAGCTACTACAGGCCAGAAACACAACATAGCCTGCACCAAAGGTGGCAGCAGAAGGAAGGGAATTGGACTGCCTTGTATAGCTGCAGGGAATCAGCAGATGGGTTGAAGTGAGACGTGAAGTCATACCAACCAGTTTTAGCAGCTCACTGGCTAGCTCCAAGCCAGAAGCTGGAACAAGAAGTCATCTACATCTTTATTTTAGCACAAACCTAAGCTGAAAGTTTCTACCTCATCATAATTTAAGAAACAAGCTATGTCACAAGATAAAGATTTCTGTTCCCTACTGTGTTCCTGATACGCAATGAGAAATACAAGGGTTATATGCCAATCCAGCAAGTGATACATATGCTGAAATTAAGAGCTGGTATAAAAGGCTTTCTGTGTGTATTTAGAAGTGGTTTTACAGCCACCATCCTAAAACAGTGAAGAAAGGATCTGAAACAGAAAAACAAATGAGCTTTTGAAAATTCATGGATGTAAAATTATTCTTGAAAGTTACCAGAAAAATCATGTATAGGGCTACTACTTATTGAATTCATTTTCTCTCTGAATTCCAATTTGACTAACACTTTCAATTAAGACTTAGACAATCAAATTGACTTAATATAGTCTTAAAAACACACACACAAACACGAAACAGCAATCCTATCCAGACACAGATAACTTCTTCCAGTACAGTGTGATTTGGCACTCTGTGGAGGTTGAGCATTCTGTAATTAAGCAAAATGAAATTTGTATGGGAATACTGAGAACATTAAAATTATCCTACAGCACGGGTATTATTTGCCAGAGAACATTACCTTTTACTACTTTTTTTTATCATTAAGGTGTAAAATTTAATTAAAATAAAGTGACAGGCTTAGCTTGTCTTATATGTGCTTGCCAGTTGTATAGCTCACCTTTGCACCATATTTAGACATTAGTATGCAAGCAACATTTTCATACAGCTTTTTTTGTTTTCCACTAATCTGCTTAGTGTCCTCTACCATTCCAGTCCCCAACAAAAGTTTTAAAGACTGCAAGTCATACAGTAATATTGCATGAAAAAAAAAAAAAAAAGAATGGCAAAAACCTTTTTTCTTGAAAACTCTCCCTGAATAATATTTTGCTTTACTTGACTCAAATATAAGCATACAAAGAAAACCAGAACAAGCTTATTTGAAGTATAAACATTACAGTATTTCTATTTACAGAATGCCAATGTTATTAACGTACTATAAAAACTGATCTGTGAAATAAAAACTCAACATATAATTATACAAGAAGGTGATAAGTGTCAGATTCAGATTTCACTACATGGCTGATCACACCTGCAGGAGTTCAGAGGAACTTCCATGAAGGAACACAAAAGTTTTGCAAATAGATTATGAAAATTATTGTAGGATATTGTTATTAGGGAACATGATGGCATTACATAGTGTATATATAAACAAAATACATTGTGAATAGTACTGGGCCACAGTTATATAAAAACAATATTTAACTGTCCAGCATAAGAATGGAAAGAGACTACTGAAACATTGACGTTATTCATTCTCCTCAGAAAAGGCTTTTCTGTAACTAGAATTGCTTCCTGACAAGTCGTCATCACTCAAAAAGAAGAATAAAAAGCTTTTATTTTACTTCAGACACTTCAGTGAATGTTGGTCTCTTAAAAATACCATCCAGTTGTTCAGTTAACATATAATCAATATTCTCAACATCTTGGAGGCTGGGCAGGGAGGAGTCCTTTCCACCTGCAGTTATATGCATTTATTTCTTTACTTGTATAGAAAACAATTTGTCTTTCTTCATTATTGTAAAGATGTCATTAGAAGTGTTTAAAAGACTGAAGATGAGAACAGGAGGTTTTTTTTAATTGATTTTTAGTATTAATGCTAAAAGCACACACAAGATAAATACAATAATGACCTGTTCCTCAATGTGTTTTGTAATCCCTTCCACCTTTAAAGTGCGTTCTAATTTAAACAGATTCACGTCATTTCTACTTGGAGGCAGGGAACACCCTCCACTCATCATTCTGCTAGTTTAAAGTACTGTTCCAAAATACTTGTCTGTTTGACCACAAACATTCAGACATCACTTATAGAGACAATAATATTAATCTTCATATGATGGCCTCTTCCAGATTTGGTAAAGATATTGTAAAATTGACCATTGCTAACATCTACCTGAAGTTTCTATGGTAAGAGCCATTAAATCTTACAAAATTAAATAAAACTAGTATCAGCTAGCACTTTAAATACTTATCACGGCATTACACAGGTATTTATTACTGAATGGCTGACCCAACCTTTCAATAGCCACCTATTGACTTCAGAGTCACCTAATGAACTTCATAAATTTCCCATGAATCGGACAATGTTTATTTGTTAAGAAAGCTCAATTGACTTAAAGAAGTCTGATCTAGCTAACAAGGAATTACAACGTGCTGCTTTATTCACAAATCTCAAACCATGAACTCACGAAGTATGGCAGCCACTCTATCACCCAGATTATGCTGTTCTACACCTACACCACCTCAAACATAGTACTTACTTCTCCCTCTTAATTATTTACCTTAGAATTACCTTCCTTGTGATGTTTGGCACAGGATCGAAGCTGAGTGATCCAGTATTGTTTCTCCTTTGCATCAGCAGCTAGAACAAAACCAAGAGAATGCAGAGGATCACAAGTGAACTGATACTTTTTGTTTTTTAAATGCATTTAGAACTGTGAAACCTCCACACCCAGGCTGTCAATCAGCTATCAGACAAGCTACCAGTTCCCCAGATACTTCGGTCCTTCTTTTCTTACAGAGTTCAACTAAATCTCTCTTTAAACCTGTATGTCATTCACATGCCACTGAAAGGTACAAGAATGAAAAACACATCCCCCAAACCATCTTTGAAAAGCAGGTTTAAAAAGCATTGATAATTTTTTCTGCACTCTGTATCAGGTGGCTCCTTTATAATTTTAATAAATATACTCAGGAGAGTCTTTTTTTAAAGAAGAAAACAAAAACACTAATACAGCAGTCCTAATTAACAATATCAATATAGAAGTGGATAATTTCAGTATTTTCTTCTACTTCCTCTGCTATTAAATATCTTGATGGTTATTGACTCATCATAAAAACTATTTATTGAATTTAATCAACTTCATATATCTGACTAAATTAAAAACAGCAAATTGTAAGTGTCTGACAACCTCAAGTGGGTGGAAAAGCATGACAACAAACCACAAGTGTTCATTATTTCTAACTGTGCAAATTCCAAAATATATTTACAGACAGTCTCCTTGCTTGCTTCTGTGTTTTGGTTCTGCATATAAAATGATAACATCTCTTCATTCACATTTCCATAGTTCTACCACAGGGAGTCCTGCTTAGCCAACTGAAACTGGTCAGAATAAAACTAATGTAATTCTGAAGTTTTGTAACACACCACTTTTTTATTTTTTTAATTTGCCTATGAACAAGTTTAATATGAATGTATCTAAATCAATCAACCATACTGAAAATACTTCTCTCATTTTTTTTTATATATATATTTTTTTTCTTCAAAAGTAACTTTTACATACCCCGTAGTCTTTATAGTATTTGGGAACAAAGGAAGGCAGAATTTAATACCTATTAAAGGTATGATAGGTGTAATACCTATCAAAGGTATGTTAAATTATTCCAAGAACATAGTATCTTAACAGCGTTCCTCTGGCATCTTCCCTTCTTGAACCCAACAGCAGATTCATCACTGCACTTTATCAGGATGATGGTGGCACAAGAGAACAATGTTAGAACTGAAATGCTATGATGTGGACAGCAATGAAAACAGCTCCTCCTTCCTTCAGAAGCAAACTAGATACACTACAATCAACATGCCACTCTAAGAGCTTATAGAATGTATCTTGAGGTATCTTCCAGCCCTGAAAGCTTGTATGTTGTAAATTCACATGTACTTAATTCCAGATAACTGTTACGTTGTGTTTTATAGTGTAGTGTGGAACAATATAGCCATAAAGCCCCTACTTTCTGACAGTACAGGGAAGTTAAGAGAGAAATGAGAAATGAGAGAAGAGACACAAGCAAGAAAGGGAGAACAACTCATCTGGTACTTTAAGCAGCACTGTACCTCTCAGCTTAAATATCTCTCCATTAGCAGAGTAGACCACCAGCATGTGCGGCACTTCGTCACTGGGTGATATTATAGCTCCAGCTAAAGACAAGGTTCCTCGAGGCTTCTGGTTTTTACTTTGTTCATTCACAAAATACTGCAGAATCCCCGTCTCAAAGTCCAGCACAAAGTACCTGTTCAAAGAAATTGCAATCATATATTTCTGTTACAGGGTTTTTCATGCATTTACTTAGATGAGCACAAATCAATCTTAAATCAAGATCACAAACAAACAAATTAGATTGAAGTAATCCTAGGTAATAACTCAATTTAATAAGGTACTGTTATTTTGATTAGTAGGTTTTTTTAAGGGCATGTTTCTGAAAGAAAAATGTTTCTTTCAGATTAATGGTTAGGTTCACACACAAGACATAAAAATAAGGAAAGGAGGTGTTCAATAAAGAGATTGCATGGAAGATGTATGAGAGTTTCTTTTTTGATGTTTTCTTTATTGCATTTATAACCTTGATATATATGCTAATTCTCCAAAACTAGTCTTTTGAAAAGGCGGCGCTGTCTTTGCAGAAGGATGAGCACAGTTAAAGGCATAGTATTTTTACTTGTGTGATCATACTTCACATGCAGATGCTATGATTGTAATTTTGAAAACTGACGAAGGGAAATGAACATGCAGATCCCATTCAACACCAGGTACGAAGCACAAATGACCACCTACAAGAAAACAACTAGGAGGAGAGAGAAACAGAAGTCTACATTCTGCATGGTCACTCTGCTAACAAGTTCTAACCAGGAAAAAAAAAATAACGCTCATCACATATTTAGGAGCAGGAAACATTCGTCCGGTTAAAAAGCAGAAATCACGAAGATGAATAAAATAAATAATAAAATAAAAAATATATTTTAATAAGCATTTTAAAATCTTAAAATAATAATTGAAATGAAATCAAAAATAAAAACTAAAAAAAATAAAAAATAAAAGTAATTATTCAGAATCACAGTATATTGAGGAGAAAGAGAAAAAGAAAGCACCAATGTTTGGAGAGCACGGGAAGTTCAAGTATAGAAAGCGCCTAAAAACTTTTCCAGTACATCGTTCTGTACTGACAGAGACAAGTGATGGACTAAGCAAATAAAGCATAAGCGGAAGATACTGAGTTTGAAGATGATCCAATTTTTAAATCAGTTATTCTTGTAACATTTTTTGTAGGTTTACAAGCAAAGCCTTAAGAGATTGAAACAGTGAAAGCAAATGCTTCACATAATATAAAGGAGAATACATTTAGAAACAAATGTACACAAAAAATCACAGTCCTTACTCGTTTTTAAACTAAGCCAAACAACACGGCTTGTTTGCAAGGCGCTAAATCTTTACTCCAACACAGCTCTGTTGGGAAGGGGCAATGGTCTCCTCTCACTGAAGAGCAAACCAGCCTCACCCTGCTCCAGGCGTCACTCACCCCATTTTGACAAAGACGAGCCATTCCACAGTAAGCCAGCTGCTGGGATCGTGGGATCATTTGTGGTTCTCCACAGACTAGAGTGAATACGACACAAATACGACCTACCCCCTTAGTTCCTACCAAAAAGAGCAGCCCTAACAAATTGATTAATACCACTAACATGGACATTCAGAACGCATTACTTGCTATTGATCCTGTAGATGGGATAGTTCAAGTGAATTTGTATACAGTATTTCAGAAAATGTGACTAATCAGACTTCTGTAACTTCTCATACCTCAGAGCTGCTCAGGTTACTATTTTATCTTGAAAGCGTCATTTCATCTCAGCCCTTTTTCAATATCCCCATATGAAGAACACCTCTAAGGTTTCTCTCACAGAATATTTCCAGGACTGTCTTCACAGCCTACTGAGGTTCTTGGTGTTCTTGCCTCCTTCTCGTTTTTCATGTCAAATGAGCCTGGGCATGATGCAAGGCCTAAGACTTACAGAGCTTCAGACATTTTGGTTGGACAATCTTCCTTTACCAACCTTTATTCAGAACTCTCTACTGCCTCCACAACAGAACAAAGATCATTTTCACTATAAATTATTCACACGTTAACAGCCCGTCCCAAATAATTTTAAGCTTCTGTATCATTAACCCTCACTTCCGCCCTGACTCCATCTCATAAATCTCCCATAAGTGCCCTCTGCATCCTTTCCCTCATTTAACAAATGGAAGCCCTCTCTTTTGTAACCATGAAACATCTTTTCACCTTCTCTTTTCAGAGTTTACCTTCACAACATAAAAAAGGACTAGAGCTAATAGCAAGCTGAATGCCAACCACCACAATGTTTTCAACAGTAGTGTTAAACGTAAGGAGGCCCTAAACAGGAATTGCCAAAATTTCAGATTATCTTACTGCCTTTTATTACACCAGTCCATAACCTTCATGTTTTGGTTGGCTTTTAAATGATTTTACAATACTGCTTTCCCACTTACAAAGCATTTTTTCCTCTTCTGATCGCTCTGCAGGGAGAGATGATGCACTTAACTGTGGGTGAAAACAGCAGAATTGGAAAACATGATCAAAGAGTCTGACTGTACCTTTCATAGTACATTTTCATTTCACTTATTCTCAGTTTTCCTTGTCTGTTTCAGGAATTGACAGTAATTGAAGTAATGCTGTGCCCCTGAAAATACCTTTGCTTGACCCTAGAGCAAGTCTTTCTCTCCATCCAACCGACAAGTTTTCAGTTTTCAGTTCCTTTGGGTGTGGCAGGCAAGTCCAGGCTTCATACATAGTCATGTCCATTGCTTGTGGATATCCTCATGATAATTGTGTTGTCCTTTATTGTGCCACTTATTTCAGCCTTGTTATCAGGCCATGTTTTATCAAGTACTATGCTGTAAGTCATCATTCCGCTTACCGCAGTACAACTCCACAATTAAGAAAAGCGACAACAGTAAAGAAAAAAAAGAAAAAAAAAAAAATTAAAAAACTTTCCTTCTCCTACCTAGTCCAAGGAAAAAAGATCCTTTGAGTCTATTAGAATAGAGTCTATTGAGCTACATCCACACTACGAGCACTTCAACTCAGAAATCTTCGCGCTCTAGACCAGCAAAGCACTCCCAGAATGAACATAGGTTCCATAAAAACGTGCTTTGCATTGCCATAAAGCTTCCCCAGAGAAGGAAAGCAGCCATGCAAGTACAGAATACACTTTTGCCCGCATAATGACATCCTACTCTAGTGACTTTTGCAATTCTGCATACGCCTTCTACACCCTTGTCATCACAGCTACAGCAGAAGCATTAATTTGACCTCCTAGCCAACCATAACCTATTTTATGTATAGTCTCAGAAAAAAAAAAAAAAGAAAAAGAAAAAAATTAACATTACTATTGGCCTTCTACCTTCAGTTTTTTTAGTGCCTGCAATGATGTCTTAGCTGCCTGTACAAGTATGCAGCACATTTTCAGTACAACTCCAGCAGTAATCCTAAGGGGGAAAAAAAGCAAGCAGGTTTCACAAGCCTTCACATTGTCCTCTCCAAGTATCTACCCTGCCTTCTTTGCTGTCCCAGATGAATCAGGTTCTACGCCTGCCAACTTCGAAAGCCACAGGAGAAAAATTGAATCAACTATAGAAACAGAAGTCCTGACTGCTCAACAAGAACTGGCTGTGTCAACAAAATAGCTTTCCTGTGATTTTGGAGAGGCCACCAGCTCAGGAACTCTTTCTTCAAAGTCATCCATCCTGACCATGACCTTGTTCATGTCACAAGGAAACAAGTGCTTGCTTTGCAAGAGTTCTGGGTGGATGCACAATGCCCCTCTTCACCTTTCAGGCAGCAGTATCTCAAAAAAAAAAAAAACCACATAGGAGGAAACTGCACAGGCAACTATAGACTCAAACAGAAGCAGGGGGATAATGCACTTTGAAAAACTTTAACAGGATAGAAAGGAGCCAGGAGAAGGAGTGAGGAATTAAATGTTTGAATCAAGCAGTGTGAGACTTCCAGAGGAAGAAAAAAAAATCTGAAAGATAAAAGAAACAGAAAGAGCTTCCAAAAACATTTTCTCCTGTCAGAGAACAAATGATGATCCAGTTAAGACCATCTCAAAAACACATGAGAAATGGAGACCAGATTCTTTCATTAGCTGAAGATAGAAAAGCTATATATAAAGCAGGATGGAAGAGGAAGAGTGGTACATGTCCCATTTTAGGAGCCTGATTGAACTGTGTCAAAAGAATGGGGCTATCTTTTAACTTGAGTTCCAGAAACCGTTTGTCCTGCACACCAGGGAAATAACAGCATTAACTTCTCTAGAGCTGATTAATCTTGCCACCTTGGCCTCTATTACTTTACTGAGCTTGCTCACAGAGCACACATTTACCCAGGATGCTGTATTTCTGTAATTAACTTACAGATTAACATTGACAAAAACTTTACTACACCGTTAAGAGAACAGCCAGGCAGGGGGTAGCAGAGCTGAGTTATCTGACAGCAGATGTAGGAACAATGAGAGTCACAGAGAGACCAGGAAATAATTGCTACTGACACACACTGCCAAAATAAAACTTAGTTTTTTTCTTATGCCAAAATCAGAGCAAAATCACTGCTTTTTATTATTAAGATTCATTAGAAGAGGCCACCTAAAGATGAGCTGGAGCACTATCGATTTATTGCTCCAACAAATCAACGCTACTTGAGCACTGTTCAAAGCAGATACATAAACTTGCAAGCAAGCAAAAAGCAGACCATTTCACAAAAGAGAAGTCCTGAAGAATGGATTTCTTGCTTGAGCCTCAAATCCGTTCGGAGAACGGCAGCTTCCTGCTCCCCTGGCCCAGCCTCCAGCTCACCAGTTTCCCTCAAGCTCCTGGGATGCACCGTGGCTGTTCTCCCGACGCCATTCCTGCAGGCTGCCTGCCACAGACCTCGCTGCAGCCCTTCTGTTCTCCTCCCGGCCATTTTAACAGCAGAGAAACCCAATCTGCGGTTAATCTGCTATCATGGGATTAACCCTGAGATGTCCCCCTCATCCACAGCATGCAACATCACAAAACAAATTGATTGCATTTCTGCATTTTGCTCCTGAATTACCTTAAATAAAATTGATTGATGAAAGCATGCCTACCACCTAGAGGTACACTACATAACAAATGAATGGCAGAGGTAGGTTGCTGTACTGTCCCCTAGATATGACAGGGTATTTTCAAACATTTAACCTCTCATTACCCACAAATGCCTCACAGCTGAGTATATCAACCAGATCCAGATGCTTTACCAACAGATATCAATTACCAGACCAAATATTCAGCCACACTCAGCAAATGGGAATTTTACTGCTGTTCTAGCAAGTACAAGTCTGACGCTGCTAGAATTTTTTTTTAAGTTACTCCTGAGTTAGCTCAAATAGCCTGATGATGATGCTTTATTTTTATTTTACTTGCCATATTTCAAACCCATTGCTCTCAGATTAAAACCCAAATCTTATGAATTCTGTAACTACCTGTCTTAATTTTAACCCTCCTGAGTTTCACTCCTACCCCCTTTATCCGTTCACCTTGACAGCCATTTCTTTAGAAAAGAAAGAAAAATAAAAACAAGGTCAAGTGGAACAAGCATGATGCACTAAGAAACACAGCTACATTGCTTTCTAAAGTCCCAGAGGGGAAAAGAAGAGACTCAAACACTGTACAAATTAACTACTTCAACTGGATTTTGCATTTGCTACTATGAGCATTTTTTTTTTATAGTGAACAGAAGGAAGTTTACCTTTTAGTTCCCCATTCAAAAAGAACTTAACAATAAGCAGTAACCGTGGTTTAAGTAGTGATAACATGCTTGTGGCGTATGAGGAGCCAAAAATGGTCTACCAAGTCTGTCAGAGGACAACAGCTGTACAGTTTTCGGTGAGAAAATTCTTACGTTTCCAACACTGTCCCAGTTTGAGGTAATCCAAACAACCCCAAACTATCAGGAGCTCATGACATGAGCATTTCCATATAACTTACTCACCTCACTGGCTTTAAGAAGTATCATTTTCACATTTCCAGTTAAATGAAGCATTTCAGTATTCTCATACGGAAATGCATACTCTAAAAACACTAAAAATCACAACATTTTAGGCATTTCAACATTCAGCTGTACATCCGTAACGTGGTGCGCTGCCCACTGAAGCTTTCACTCAGACGCATGTCTGCAGTGCACAGAGAGGTATGCTCCTAGCAGAAAAACATCTCTTAAATAGCAGCATTCTTTTCCGCCCTTATTCTGAACACATCCCAAAAACCAACCAACTATCTGAAAATAAATTTTCAATACTCTGTAATCCCAATTAGTTTTCAAGATAATAGAACCAGTTCTTTCCATTGTGCAATGAATTTCTAGTGATTTGAATTCTCCCCACTGCCTTCCTCCCCAGCTCAATCAGTTTTCTGATCCAGATTTTGTATAACTTTTAGTTTGAATTTCTAACTTGATAGAGATTTGGGGTTTGTTTGTTTTTAAACATATAAAAGACTTTTGCAATTGGACAACTACAGTCCCAGACAGAGCTTCAGTTATGGATGTTTCTCAATCTGATAAAGCCTCAGCCCGCCTTTGGAAAGCCACCTTGGATTAATTACTTCCCTGGGTTCATAATCTAGTCTACACTGGAATCCATGCTTCATAGCTAGACTGTGTCTAATCCCAGGGGTAATCTGTTTAAAACTCATACGGCTGCTGCACAGTACCATAGACAAACCCTTTAAGTAAAGATAAAATCTTCCATAATCTCCACACAATGACATGTTTCATCATTATAAAACGACCTAACCCAGCAGCTACTTCTGGATGGAGAAGCACGCTTGTTTCTACAGCAGGACAGCTGGTTTCAGCTTTTTGGAGATATTTTTTTCATTTACTTTCTCACCAATGGACAGAGGAACTTTTCTTTCTAAGCTCTACTTTAGCTCTTCCCCAGACACACCTTCTCCTAAAGTCTCACGATACCGACTTTACCATCTACTTTTTATTTTGCAAGTTGTTCAGAGGAAATAAGTTGATTTGATGCAGCACATAGTCTTTCCTCTAATTTAAAACCCTGACATGCAACGTCACCTTCTCTAGCATCGTTACTTGTCTAAAAAATACAGTTGTTAAAAAAATACTATGTAATAAGAATTATACGAGAGAAAGTAAATGATTTTGTCAAAGAAAGGCAAAGTTTATGGTTCTAATGATTGAAAGAGATGTCATATAGGAATTAATTAAGTTTATTAATTAATTAATTAAGTTTAATTTTTAGGAAGCTGTACCTTGTTAGGCCATCTTGGAGACATTTATGCAACTACTTAACTCTTTTTTCCCCCTTCTTTTAAGCTCTAAGACTGATGGAATTATTCATGCCAATGAATATAACGTCTGGCACGAATAATTTTTTTACATCTAAAATGGAGATGAGAACAGAGCAAGTATTATCCACAGCTGACAAAGGACAGGTTGTTTTGTCATAAATAAATCTTTATTGTTGTGTCAAGTCCTCGTCAATTTCTAAACTCCCAGGTAAGCCCATTTGATGAACCAAATGGTCCCTCACCGTCTGCAGAAACGACAGTCACTACTAGGCAGCTCATCGGTTCGTCAGCTTGGGGTTCCCCTGCCAATTACCTCCCCCAGTTCAGCAGTCCGAAATTCTACGCTGTCAGCAAATGTTTGGGCAAGTACGATGCCCAGATTTTATGTAAGTAAAAAGAGAGAACGGTAGGTATAAATATATTAATACTAGTTTTTGAATTTCAAATGGAGTTGCTTAGGGATTGCATTTTAGGGAGAATAATGGGCTTAAAACTCATGCATCTATTTTCACTAATCAGATTCAGAATTCATAGGGATTTGTGGAAAAGTGCATTACTTGTATGAATTTATGCTTCTGCACCACTCTGTCACATTGAGGGACAGCAATTTAGTGGCAAGCACACAAACAAAAGGCATACAGCTGAGGCTGCTACCACAAACAGCACTTAGAGCTCACACCCCACCGAACTGGCCGGCTGCCCCGTGCTATTTTGTGCCATTTAGCAACCCTTCCCACCTTCCTTTTTTATTTGTTCTAAATTGACTACTATTTAATAATTAAGCAGGCTCCAATTCTGTATCACAGATCAGAGAGAAAAGACTAACAGTGACATAATTGGGGGAACAAATGGGCCAGGACAATCTTAATTACAATATTATTATCCAGTTCGATTCTGATCGCAGATTAAAAATAGAGTTTGCAGTTAGGAAAGTATATTTTCATTTATAAGGAAAACAACTATGATAAAGTAAAACAACAGAGTGCCTCCATGTCACTCTGACTAACCTGAGTGGAAGGAAAGGAAGTTAAGCTTTAAAAAGTTCTAAAACATACAGGAGCCCTGTACAAGAGTGAACTAGTTACAAACCCCATGTCCTACCAGAGGGAAAGGGAGGGGTCCATACAGCACAAGACTGCTGCTGAGTTGGTTCTCGCTGAGGCCATGTCCACAGGACAGTGGTTTGGGCACCAAAATGGAGGAAACTGCCTGGCTGTGCCTCTCCCAGTCCCGCATTTCCACCTTATCCAAGAGCCATACTGTGCTTCTTTGAGAAAGTAAAATTACATACAGTTACAGTCTGCTTTGGGTGCCCAAAGGACAACTGCTTCCCTGCTCCAAGTCCTTATGCAGTATTGGTAGCCACCAGAATCCAAGCTCTCAGTGTTCTGTTTTCCCAAAACCCAGCTAAAGCAGGTTTTACGTTGCTTAGGTTTTACCTTGTCATCCCAAGAGGATGCAAAGAAATACAACACGTGATCTTTTTAGTGCTTGCTGTTATAACACCCATAAATCAATCAAGTATATCCATCTGACAGCCTGGTTCTCCTCTACATAGTGGCAGAGTAGCAAATCCAGCCGTCTTGTATACTGCCCCCACCACACACGCACTAAGGGGGTCTGGAATTGCTGGGTTTGTGTCAGCACGACCACAGAAACACACAGGCTGGAAAACAACTCTAAGGCCATCTAGTCCTACACGCAGCAAAGTTTAAAGAAAACCACATCCCAGTGAATACGTGTCTGACAACCAGGTCATTCATTTAGACAATTTTATCTCAAAATACTCACTATCATCCATAATCCAAATTCTCTGCTATTTGTAGCTACTAAATTTGGCAATGCCAAACATATGCACAGCAGAAAAAGGCTGCTGAACAAAAAAACACCATCCATCAACTAGAAATACCACATACCCCGCTCCTTCTTCAACCTTGGCAACTAAAGCCTGTCACCTGAACTACATTAAGAGAGACAGATACTACTCCTAGGACATAAAAGGTACAAAGGAAGGAAGTAGAAAGTCTTTGTCACAGGTGCCTACTGCACAATACTTTCCACTTATCCCATCCTAAAACTTCCATATCTATCTTCTTATCATATCATGTCATACTTCTGGCATACCAATGATGAATTGAACCCATATTTTCAGAGGTAATGTTGGTGTTTCTCTAACCTTTATCTCCCAAGCAACTTGTGGCCAAGAATTACAGGCCGTACTCGGAAAAGCACCCAGCTACAGGACAGCCACCGTGGCCCTGAGTTTTTATGCCAGACCTGATATTGGGATTTCACCTGGAAATAAGATACTTCTTGGGTCTGAAATATTAACAAACCAAATAACTAAGGCACAGAGAGTGACCCCAAACACCAGCACAAACACTGAGGCTGAGGAAGAGACAATTGCTGGCTAAGACAATTGAGGGCCCAAACACCTCCAGGTGGAAATTTGGGGAAATGATTCAAGTAATCAAGACCACAAAATGGACTGCAAATAGAAGTGGCTCAAATAACAAGAAGATTCAGGCTTCAATTAGAGCAGCTGCAGAGTAGTTCTGCTATTTTAAGTGCTGCTTTTTGCTCAATTTAACAGTGAGAGAACAGAAACTAGGAATACCATTCAATCATTGCTTGAGCCAGTTACTCAAAGAAAAGGCATCTGTTGTCTCAGCCCAGAAGTCGTTTGGGCTCCAAGGTCTCGGAGTTAAAAGCCAGGGAAATTCTCCATGTAGGTGAACCCTAACGGGTTGGCTTCTCCCAGGTGAATATGCTCCTGTGGACAGCAGTGACAGCCTGCCACTTAAAACAGGGCCACCTCAGTGGTAAGTTGACCTGTATATAAAGAATGTGAAGTAAATACCAGTGCAAGCAAATTGGTCGGTGGAGGTCTTTCCAACCCATTTTTGTAGCTTACTGGAAATTGAGGTTGCTTTAAGAGAGCGTAAAAACTCTGAAGTCACAGAAAAGGTATCTTAAATCATGCAACTGAATTATAAATTATATGCTGTAAAATCTGTACTATTTTGTATATAGGAATTATTGAAAAAATATATAAACAGAATTGTCTTAACTCTAACTTAGTTCTTCCCTCATTTTTAAACATGAAATGCAAAATGGTAGATGGGATTCATAAAAACTCTTAATAAAAGATGACACCTACCTAGAAGTTTTCAATAGAAAAAAATTACTGAAAAATAAAGCAGTCTCTCATGTCATGGTTCATGGAGCTAGAACCTCAGTTTTATCATGACTACTGTGCTGCCAACAAGTAAGGGGCAATTTACAGAGGAGAGGCAAGCAAGAAATGAAGGAACGGACAAGCAGAACAGTTTGACCACACTATGTGCCACAAGGTTTTCAGTAGATTTACCTAAAACTAAGTAAACAGAAATATGAAGAATCGTATCAACTCTACAGTCAAGAATAAAACACTAGTACTTTGACTTCCAACCACCAACCAGAGCAAAACATTCTCCTTCACTGGACTATACGTACTATATGCTAATTATTAGGTTAGTGAAGGTAGTATTTTTTTCCTGGTTCTTACCAAAACTAGTTCATCAATACCTTGAATATATCCTTAAAGATGAGTACTAGCCTGACAGAGGGAAAAAAAGCATCAGACCCCATTTTGACAGTATGTGGATATAATTCTTGTAAGCTACACAGAGCACTCACTAGACTTTCTCCTGATATTTCTGTAGCTTCAATATACTAGGCACCCAGTTATTGGTGACAGCAAATATTTTAAGTGTTATCTCTGAAGCTGGAGCACCTTATATAAAAGACATCAACATGTAATACATATTTAGTTTAAGATATTTTCATCTTTTTTCGGCCAAGTTCATTTTCTGCCAATTTAGCAAGCTGAATCCCATTACCATGCAATCAACAGGACTTCAGAGACATGGCAAAGTAAGAGGGAGAGTGCAGAGAGGAGTATGCAATCAAGTTGCTCCCTTTTGTTGGCAACGTACTCTCAATTCAGTTCAAAAAAACTCATGAAACCATACCATCTGAGGGTTGTTTTAATGACATACTCTTTTGTTGTAATTATCAGCACGGGTAGAACTACACACAACAATTCTGGTGTTTTTGTTTTTCTCATTTGGTGTATCCCATTTCCAACACTACTAAGAATCATAAGTGATGGTGCATGGTCTGAAGTTGGAGGGGTTATTTTTCAGTTACAGGAATAAACACAGTACTGTTTTTCCCTCATTCATTTATATCTCATACTATCTTCTTGAAATCTGTCTTACCATCTGCTAATCTAAAAGCCTAAATATACAGAAAAAGAAAACGTACAAGTGAAAATGCAAATCTTGTGTATTCTGTGTGTTCAACACCCTCAGGCATGCTGTGTAAAGATCTGCCTATGTCACTCCTGCTAAGCTTAAAGGTGACCAGCAAGTAGAAAAAGCATCCTCTTCGTTTATTTGTGATGTATGAGAGACACCTAGGATGCTATCTTCCTGTCACATCGGCCTGAAGATTTAGTTCCATCTTTGTCCTGCTTTTCTGAAAGAATAATGTGCAGGACACGTAAGACCATAAGACAACAAATAAATAAATACAAAAATTCAGTCATGTAGAGCAAGCAGGGAAATACTCAAAGGTAGACAGGAAGCTAAAGTACTCCATAAATGCATTCCCATCTTGCATTCCAGATTTTGATAGATTTCCAACAGGCACCACTTGACAATACTAAAAGTCACCTCTGTCACTGAATAGCTGCAGGCTCCAAATCACAAGTGCCACTAATGCATGCTGTGGCAGGAGAAGCTGTTATGGCTTCCCATTGTTTGTTCCCTTCCACTTCATTGCCAGAGATCATCACCTCCGCGCAGCAGCGAACCAACCGTTCCTCAGCCCTGAGCTCAGTGAAGCTAAAATCGATGGGCTGATGGTGGATGACAGCGCATCTCGTACCGATCTGCTTTTCCAATGCTGTTATTTGGAGGAAAGTCAGAGATATGTAAGTCTGTGCAAGTTAACCAGTATGAGACCGCAAAGAACATGACATTCTACTGGAAGCCAAAAGCCTTCTAAAATTACACTTCATCTAATTTACATTTGATGCATATCCGTGCATGAAGACTTAAGAAATCAGCACTGACATCCTTTTATCATTGTTCATATTCTGTGTGAACATTTCCTTTCCAAAACTACTTCGTTGAAGGGAAGAGAAAAGGTAGCTCCAGTGTTTCTGAACACATTCAATTACTTTAGGACCAGTAAATTAAATGAAAAGTGTTAAACATCCAATGTTAGTCCTTTAAGGTCTGGATTACTTACTTTTAAACAGAAATACATCTTGCATGTTTACACCACACACCACAACAATACCACAAAAACAATCCACCCCCAAAATCTCAGATGATTGTTACATTAACATAATTGGGTGAAGTGAAGTGAGCTGCACTTAGAAAGCACAAGTGAAAAATCCTGGTAGTTTCTCACACTTCCTCCTCAAGGAAGAATTGCTGCTTAGCACCTTAAAAACCTAGTTCCACTGAAGAAGCCTTCCTCTATTCAGGGCTAGTCAGAGCCCTCTATTCCTCTAGTCAGAGCTACCAGTCTGTTGTCTAAATTTCTTTGCTCCCATCACTGGCCAACAACAGCAGCACATTCCACAAGATCCTAAATAAAAATAAGCGTTCTTGTTAGCTAGAGAATAACATGGCCTGTAACTTGCCAGGTAAACTTGCATTTGTTTCACCAAAACTATGGTAAAGATCAAAGATCTGTTTTCAATTAACCATAATTAGACAAAAAAAAAAAAAAAAAAGCCACACACTTCCATCTTCCCCCTAAACACCCAGCAGCACGCACTCTAACTTTCAAAAGAAATCATGTAGAAAGCAAGTTTCCCAAGACTTGGCATTTGGTTGCTGATTACAAGCAGTCACAGGAATTGGAGTATTTCAGAACCTCGTCTTGTAACTTGAGGAAACAGGACACAACAACCTGCTCCTTATATCAGACACCCTCATTACCTTAAGTGTTGGCAATATACGCTCCAGAAGCAAACAGCCAAAACCTGCTAAGAGAACTGGTGGGTCAGAGTGGTTCCATTTGACTTGTCGAGCTCCAACTCTCCCGTTCCTGCCCTGCCTTTTCGTATTTTTGTGGGGGTTTTTTTGTTTGTTTGTTTGTTTTCAGTTGTTTTTCTTAAAAAAAAAAAAAAAAAAAAATGTTGTTTTTCTTTTCAGCTTTTGAAAGGATTGGGGTGCTTGAGAGAATTTAACGCTTAAACAAGCACTTCAAGTTCTACCTCCTTGTATATGCCTTAGTCAATCCATGGATTCTGGCAAACCATTTGGGTTTCAGAGCGAAACTCCTAACTCTACAAATCTTATTTTGATTGTTGGAGACAATAGAAACTTTACAGCAGCTGCAACAGTGGAGTGCAGCAAGGGGCAGAGAAGGAATGAAAAGACGAGAAACTCCAAATTTTAACACCACCTTTGTTACCTTTGTATTCTGTATATCTTTGCTGAATTCCTTTGGAGCCTGCAGACAATTTTTTTTTAATATCTATTCACGTTCATCACTTATTTTATAACTCTTCTCCTGGCAACATAAAAGGGCTTTTCTTAAAAGTCATTGAAGGAAAAAAAAAATGGGAAGACATTTCAAAGCTGTACTGTCAATAATGCAAATATAACAGTAAATCCAACTTCTTTTAAACATGCTGACAACTTCATGGCTTATCAATGGTATCGAGCTGAATTACCTGCCTGTAGCAGATCACACCATGGAACAATAAATTAACCTAATGAGACACACAAATGATCACCTCGAGTCTGCTTCTACTACAACTTCAGTGTTTAATACATTTCCTCAGCTCAGGTTTATGCACTTTTTGGTAAGACCAGTATTAGCTATTATACCAAAAGAGCAGGGCTGTGTTTTTTTTCCCTCCATGTGACAGGAAGCAACTTTAACTCTGGAGATTTCCAGTCCACTTGAAGTATGCTAGCACCACCAGCCAGAGGCCCAGGTCTTGTTTTTAGTGCTTGAACATTTAGGCTACATTCTGCACATCTTCAAAACCTCCATAGTTATAATACAGAAACAGTACAGGGAGATTTCCTTCTTCTGATGGAAAATCAAGTCACTATAGCTTAACCACTTCCCCAGCTAGCGGTTATAAGCGATTGCTTTTCCTTCACTTACTAGAAATCTTCAACCTTACAAACCCAGAGCAAGCAAAACTACTCTACTACACTAAGCTCTAAGTAATGACTTAGGATTTATTTTCTTTCCTTCAAGCGCCGTCCAAAAAACTCTTCCTTCCAGCTTTTTATTTCATCCCTAATTATAACAAAAATTAATGCTGTGGTAAGTACTTCTCGATCAAACCGCTTCTTTGTAGTTTTCTTCTAGCTGCTTCCCAAATGTTATCAACTATTTGCAAGCACCCTTGGCAGATGTTGCTCCTTAGCTGTTAGTTTCCCTTGTCTGCACCTCAAACAGAAAAGAGATGATTTGGGAGCTTCAGAACATATACTATTATTCCCCCTATACTCGACAAAATAACTCATCGTATCTGAAACAGCCATATTATAATCGGAAATGCTTTAGCAAAGAAAAAGGGAAAAATCCCTAATGGAACACATGTCCCAAGTGAAAACTGAAACTATAAAGAGAGATGCATTTGACAGCCACTTCTAAAAATAATCACGTTGCACACTTATTTCTCACAAGAAACCACTGTAAAGAAGGATTACTCCTCAGTTTAGAGGACACAAACTGTAAGGCCTGTTTTCCTAACAGCGATTTGATATTTGAAGGTCATTCCTGTTCTGCAGTGCTCTTTGGTGCCTTACAACCTCCCTGCGCCACACTTCGTGCTCACACCAGTCCCTGCACTGCAGCACTGGACATGGCTCCCTCTCTGCTTTTCATTTCATTCTGAGCAGAGACAAGCAGACTGCATGATAAAAGGCCATGAAAAAAAAAAAAAAAAAAAAAAAACACGTGGAGAAAAAGTTCTTAATAACAGACTAGCAAATAATCTTAAGGAATTCCTAGACTCCTCTGGTAACCTGTGCTTGCTGTTAGAATGGCAGTAGCAAGCTTGCCTACTATACAGTCCATGAAACTGTGACGTAGCAGGGAACAATGCAGAAAACAAACATCAGGAAGAAAGTCAGGAGCAGGGGTTTCAAGAAACAGAATTTCTTTTCCTGGAAGAGAAAGAAAGACATGAGGTGTTCATTTTTTCCTTGAGCAATATAAACATGTCACAACCTAAACAAACCTCTGAATCTGTCAGGGGCAAATGTGTGTAGAAAGGGGAGAAAAATACCATTCCCTAAATGTAAATACAACGGAACAATCAGAGATCGTCATAAACAAACTGCAAAAGCAGAGCTCCAATAGTTTTCAGATTACAGAACCAAGTTTCGTAATTCTCATAGTTTCCTTTTTAAAAGTGTGCAATTCAGTATTCCAATAATTAAATCCAGTTGAGGGAATGTAATGGAAATCAAAACTCAACATATGAGTAGAGTAGGTATTTTCAGCCTCTCAGACATCTGTTCTCGATGTCCTGACACCATCTCAAATAAGCAATCTGTGAGAAACTGCACTGTATTTTTCCTGTACCAGCTGCTTTCTCTATTACTACTGACAGTTTCATTAAGCTTTCCAACTCCCTTGGTTGAGATACCTATTCCACATCCCTTGCGTTCAATCTGTTCAAATGTCACTCGTGAAAAATCAATTTTTAAGCTGAAGGGGAACAAAATCCAAAAAGGCTTCGTGTCATTAGCCTCATCTCCGAACCATTGCTAATTTTTAGAAAATGCAACATTTTCATAGCTCATCTCTTCACTTGCAGATGTCTTCTTCTCTTCAGTTCATCTGCTAGAGCTCCTACTCCCCTCACCACATCAAATGCGGGATCAGATAAAGAGAGAAGAATTGGGAGAGATCCTTTGACCACAGGAAGGAGGGTAGGTGGATTCATCCCGTTTATCCGGTCCTACAGAAAATCTTCATGTTGAGCTGCCAACCTGTTTGTTCAACGCAAGAAAGAGCAAGGCTGTACTTGGCATCTGTTCAGCCCTTTTTCTCAAGGCTTTAATTCTTCCATTTAAAAGCCAGCACAGAGAAAAAGATCAGAACCTAAACCATCAGGCAAACAGCTGTAAACTGCTAGAGTTTGCTTAGAAGGTCTTAATATTTCCTGCGGCTCATCCCTCACCTCAGGAACTCCCAGCAGAAGCTGTGCCCAAGAAGCGCCCACCTGAGCCCCCACCAACTGTGGCAGCCATCTGAACCCTCTACAGAAGGGGACGCACGGTGGGGACGGTGCCAGCAGACCTCCTACGCCGACAGGAGCACGGTGTGCTAAGGGGAACGCTCAGCTCTAGGTCTGAACAATCTGCCAGCTGTCAGCCCGAAGCATTGCAAAGACCCAATCTGCATTTCAGGATATCTTTGGCTGGTAAGATTCAAACCATCACACTGAATTAAGTAAGCTATGACAAACCTGCACCCTATTCCTTCACCGCTGGGCCCTGGGGCTGCGAATTCCTTCAATTTAGCTCAACAACTAACACCTGTCTGAGCTCCCGGGAGGGTCCTGAAGGAGGCTGCCAAAGCCACCAGCTACCAACAGCTGCTTGCTGCAATGGGTTCACTTCTTAGAGCTTTGCTTCCACAGAGTGGCTGCTCCCTTAGCTCCTCATGGCCCCAAGTCTCACTTAGGACCTTAACTAAAAAAGAAATGTAAGGATAGCAGTAACGTGCTATTTTCCCCGCATCGTTACATTTTTACTATCAAAACCTAAGACTGGGGAGGCCGGAGGGGTTTGGATCTAGCAGCCCTGAGAGCAAGTTATTTAACCATGAAAAGTACTGAGGAAACAAAAGTTTCTGCTATTCCAGTCTTTGCTTGTGCTTTTCTTGTGATTTTCTTCTCAGCACACTTTGTTTGAAGGACTGCCAAGTGTAAGCAGTTCATCTGAACAATTTTATTTTTTAAACAGCAGAAGAAATTTCAAGTATTTCCAAACCTATTCCTAGTTTATTTTTAGGTGGACTAGATTTCAAGTTGACATATTTTCAGTATTTTGTTGAAGCCATCTTCTTAAGAAAAAGAACCTACCAAGAGAAAGATCCTGACTGTACCGCCTTACAATAACGCAGCCCGGAGAGGTTCAAAGCCTAACCACATCCCAGCGATGGGTATTTCAGCATACGTTTCCAATTAGCTGCCTTGAGTCAGCAAACTTTTATGGAGGTTGTATCACAGTTCACCAACTTCTCTGCCAGACTTTCATAGTTCATCCTTGTTTTGCAATGCCTTATCCTCAGCAAGAATCACTGCCAGGAGACAGCAACTTTCAGTGCTGTTCCCTAGTGCGGAGCTAAAAACATCAAGGAGTAAGAGACCTCAAGATGTACTAAACTGAAAGACTAATGTTTCAATCTGAAGACCACAGCATCTTATAATCAATGAGAGCCATTTGCGGATCTCAGTGTTACAGAAAAAAAAAGAAGAAAAAAAAAAGAAGAAAAAAGAAGGAAAACCGATCTATTATATCTGACAATGTTTTAATGAGGAAAAATGCGTTAATTAGGGATCAAACACCTCTTCCTCAAACCTCAGTAGATTAAGTGCCACATCTGAGGCTTGTACAATTCTATAAGGAACCTAGGGTATTCTCAAATAAAGTATACAATATTTGATTTATTTTATTATTATTTTTTTTTAAGTGCAATCGCTATAAGATAGGGTGGTAAAGGTGTTTGTTTTTTAAAAAAAAATAAGAGTTGTGCTACATCTTGGCTTATTTTTACTGAGCAACATACTGCAATACTGACAAGGATACAAGCTCACTAATTTAATCTATTACTGTGTGTTAAAATTATTAATAACTTTCATATTGCCAACAAAACAGGCAATTAAAACAGTTTTAAAACTCATTTTTATCTGAAATGTGCTTGTCTTCATTAGGATCAGAGTTACAATGCCAATACAAAACCAGCGCGTACAAGAACGTGGCTCCCTCATTTTTTCTGATAACTCTCTCATGTTCATCCAGCTATTCTTGGCTTGCGGACCTATCCACATTACTCATGTAATTTACACAGCAGAAACAGTTTGAAAGACAGCTAGAAGCAAACCCCGGAACACATAATAAGCGCTAATCACCACCTACAGATGCAATAAACACAAAAATTTCAAAGGTAATTTCCAGGTGCGGAAGGCATGCGCACGATGCCAGGAGACAGCAGTCCTCCTACCAGTTCTTCAGCCCTCCCTCGTTCCGTACAGCACTTACACCATTCACTAGGGGTATATTCTCCAGCGTTGTTCTAGGCACAATTTATTACAACGTGTTCCACGTGATGACATGGACTATCAGCTACTTTTGAGCAAACGCTTCCTGAACACATCTGTTTGGTCAGTAATTTTTGTCAAAGTTAAAAGCAGGTATTTTATTCCACCAAATTTGTTCTGTGTGATTACTGGACTGTTTATAGCAGGTGTTATTTTTCACTTTCAAGACAACAATTTATCATCTAGGTTCCCCGAACTGAACCTCGTGAATGCTGGCATTTCTCCCAACAGCAGGGTTCATTTAAAATATTATTTCACTGACAGAACCTGTTGAACAAGTCATATTTATTTCATGCTCACATACCAGAGGCTGAGAACTCAATCAGGATACACTAAATCCATTTTTGTAAGTTGCATATATTTTTTTAATATATATGTTTACATAAAGCAAATCAAAAAAATGTAAAAGGCAATTTAGGAAGGCCTTGCTTTTGGAATTTTTAAGCTTCTCAGTCTTTCCTCTTCCCTTCCGCTTCTTCTTAGCTTTTGAGCTTTTTTTTTTCCTGCCCAATCTGTAGTCTACAAATCCCCAGTTTGAAATAATTAACATATCATGCAGCTTTTTTTTTTTTTTTTTTTTTTTTTTTTTACACATCATATGGAATAAAGTAAGGCATATAAAGTAAAGAACTTGCTTTCAAGTTACCAGCATGCTGGCTCGTTTCCATCTCTTCTCCATCCCAGCTAGTTCAAACAAAGCTTTGCAGAAACCAGACGTCTCTCCCAAACTGCGTCCTCTTAGGAGAGCTGGAACTTTTCAGCTTTCTGTGCCGATACCTTGCGCTGGCCCTGCCTTTACTCTTAGGACCATCAATTCAAGGACTAAAATGAGAAGTTAAAGTTTCTGTTTGGGTCTTTATCCTGACAGCTGATACGCAGCCACCTTCACAACCCAGTATCTTGTCAACACTGTTTCATAGAAACATATGCATAGGATCCACACAGTCCACCCGAGGGTGGTTTCATCAATATGTTGTGAGATATTCAGCCACGATCCCCCTGGAGACAGTGCATTTTGATTGGCAAGTAACAATTACTTCTGAAGACTTTTATGTGTTACGTTGCTGCTTTACATCTATTTCTAAGAACACCGTTCTGTTATATGCACAACAATCCAGATCCTCGTTTTTTAAATCAGAAATGAAGAAACAATGTTTACGACCTTTAACGGGAAAGCAGTTAGCATCATCACATATGCTTCAACTCCCACATACCCATCATTGTGTTTAAAAGAGCAAAGGTAAGTCTGGCACATTAATATATATCCAGGTGGGCACTGTCAGGAGCTTCCTCTGGCTGCTATTCATATATTACTAGCCTGAAATGAGCTCTGCTACAGAAGGTGGTGGAGGTAAGGAAGCAAAAACAGAAAAATCCCCCCTGTCCTACACATTCTGCAACTCAGAAAAAAATAATAATAATAATTTCTTTCTCATGTGCCATTCTTAAGGGCAATATTAAAATTAAAAAATCAGAGCAAATTATCTCAGGTTTCTTAGACTTCATTCTGAATTCACATGATGTGGTTTGTAGACCTTTTTAGTTTTTGAAAAAGGTGGTAAAGGTCTAACTTTGTACTGCCTTCAGTTTTAAACCTACTTCTTCCTTCTTCCCGTTTCTTCCCCTTCCATGGCTCTCCTACCCTCTATCAATCTTCCTCCAGAAGTTTTTTCTCCTTTCCAAAATACCTCCCACCATTCCACATCTCATCTTTCTTCCCCTTTTCTATTGCACAATTACCCTTTCCTTGCACTTGCGTAATAAAATTATGAAAAGTTTGACACGTAACCCAACAGTCAAAAATCTAAGCCTACCAACCAGGTAAAACAAAACATACCGAAAGGAAGGGGAAAAAAAAAGAAAGTACACCTTATGGTGTGGAAGGGAAACCTTCCAGCTGAGAGATCTTTTTCCTCTTTTCAAGAGCAGGAGCTTCTATAAAAAGCTGCCTGTGATAAGGCACCAAAAAACAACACCTTCAGGAGAGGTTTTTGTGCCAGTGCAAAATTCCCAAATGCTCGCAGGAATGCATAATACATTTTTTGCTTCTCTACCTTGCCTACATTTAGGTAACTTATTCATGATCCAGTTCATTTTCTTCCTCCTACGACCAGAATAAAAGCAGTATAAAAACCAGAATAAAACCTGACACACCTCCTCTGCAATTCCCTGAGGGCTTCAAATAATAGCAACAGAGCACTGGCCACTTCCCCTCTCCCCTGCCATTTTGTTACAGACTTCAGGATCACAAGTAGCAGAATAGCTGGTCTTGCCTTCACTAGCTTAACCTAGTTTCTTTTGATGAGGAAGGTTCTCTCCATGATTTCAAGCTAAAAACACAGGCACGCAGCCCTCTCCTACCGAGGCCAAACACAGGACTCTGCCACCTGGTGCCACTGGGTATTCCCAGTGGCCGTATCCCTTTACACAAAAGCAGCCTCCTACCTCAAAGACGTAGCAACTGACAGAGTTTGTAAGTAGCAGTGTGGTTCATAATTGTATAGGTAAAATAAACACTGAAGCTTTATCAACACAGAGCCCCAACTTCTATATACATAATTCCTTTGACTTTTAACTATACTATTTAAAAACATTCTAGACAATTCATGTCATTACAATTCTTAACTGTGCTACAACTCCTTTCTCAAGCAAGTCAAATTAACAGCATTGACTTGCTTTTTAAAAAATCCTTGGGGACCTGATGAAAGACACACTATAAGGCTCAGCTCTTAATACCACAACGGGTAATCTCTGAAAAGCCGTGCAGTGGAAGCAAAGCCACGTCCCAGGTCAGGGAAAACTACAACCTTGCTATATGAACTGGTAGCAATAACTTAGTCAAAACCATTCCAAAAAAAAAGTATTGACTTAGGGATTCAACCTACAACCATCCAGCCTGTGAGGTGTGTTCAGTCAAATACCTTCAGGCACCTTAAAATGCTGTGAAATGCTCCAAGTGTGTGCGCTGGACTAAGAGGTGCGCGGTAGCAACTGCATTTAGGCTGTCGGAGGGCCCTGAAATCAAGCACCAGGCAGACAGCAGTTAGTAACATGTATCAGTGGAGTGCCAGTTTTTATTCTGAAGAATTGTACTCCAAATTGTGAGCTGCAATTTTATAAGAAAGATATTACCGGCGACATTGTTAGATTTCCCAAAGCATATCGTGAATGATTCACAAATCCTAAGGCTCATCAGTACAGATACTTGGTGCATCCAGCACCTGTCCAAGAAAAACAGTGGGAAAGTTCCCAAACCAAAGGAAACAACACTGTCAAAACACGTTAAACAATAAACGGGGCAGACAGCCTAGTTAATTTTAGGCCTTTGAGCCATTACAACAGCAGACACAGTCCCTTTTTTTAAAATCAACAAAGATATCTGAAGCAAGTTAATTAACACCAACCACTATACATTTACCAAAACCAAATTCCCTTCAGAAAGCTTGCTACGGTTTTGATCTCACAAGCGTGCTCCGTAATATTAGCGGTGTTGAAGCAATGCAGGCAGCACTGAACTTAAGTACAACACAAAAAGGAATGTGAGACATTAAATATATTGGAAAACCGTTAAAGGATGTAGCCAGCCTCAAAATACAACTGAATGGGGATGTTTGAGTGAATGTCTTTTTAATGGGGTTCCTTGGCAATCAGTTTTTGGCTTTCAAGTGTTTAGCAATGACCTAGATGAAGAAAAAAATCCATAACGATTGCTGTTGACGTGAAAAAAGCTATCCTCAGCAAATAACGTGCATTCCAATACTGTCAAAATAAAATCTTCCATCTAGTGATAAAAAAGTCATGATTACAAGATAGCAGATTTACCTGCGCTGACTCAAAAAAAACAGGGTAAGGATAATTTACTGGTTAGTTTTTCAAGCAATTCTTCCAACTAATAATCATCTGGTGAAACTGTATTTTTTAAATTATTGCCTTCTGTAAACAAGTAATTAACTACTGTTTTTCTCCCACAAATATAAGGCATGCACAAGCCACGAGAAAGGCTAAGACTTATCACAAGGAATACGAAAAAAGAGTGCTAACCCTGGAGAGGGCATACTGCAGGGACACAGCTCCCACAGCAATCCCTTCCTCACCTTCGTATGCAAAAAAGGATCATTAAGTGCTAAGTTTTCATTTTGATGCTTCTGGCACAGTACTACCAAAAAGAGTGTGTTACCGGACATCAGGAGAAAAAGGCAAACCACAGCCAACTGTACAAAGCTGTGTCCATCCTTGAAGAAAAACACTGACATATCCAATAACAATCATAACGATCATAAATGATTAAAATTACAGGGAAGCCTGACTTGCAGCAAGAAAACTCCATTGGTGTAGATACCAAGAGACAGACAAAAGATAACCTAGCCAGTCCACAGAGACTGCACAAGGAAATTAAATTTGATAAGAGGTTATCTTCGGTCTCATACACAGTATGTGCAATAAGGATTCAGTGAAAAATCAAGGCGGACATATATTAAGAAAAACAGGCAATTTTTTAAGCAGTGAGTAGTTGAAGATGGTTCCAATGGTGAAGAATCTTCTACCGCTGGATGAAAAATTCTCAGATAGATACTCAATGCAAAACGCAAGTCTAGGAGGAACAGGAACCAAGACAAATTTCATGGCTTGTGCTATGTAGCTATGTAGTTAAGGACCTTTATTTCTTAACTATAATTTACCTACTAATCAAATGCCATTTTGGAAAGAAAAATACAGTAGCATTTAGATAATGTCTACTGCAACATTTTTTCATGCAACAGTTCAATACTAAGCAAGCTTTGCCTCCTTGGACTGGGTTCTAAACTGCTCAAATATCTCAGTAATATACCCCAAAAGAAAAAAAGGAATTCAACTTTTTTAGTTGAACCAGATTCAATACCTTCTATCATTCATTATTAAATTGATTTTTAAAATAGCATTTTACATTAAGGGACAAGAGTCATGGTGATTTTCAGCATCCCTTTCACTTGAAAGGGTCAGCCTTTTAAATATATCATAAAGAGCAAGGTAATAATTTTACCATTATTAACCAAAGAGAAGTAAAAGCCCCAATGTATTCTTCTTATTAAACAACTGTTTTAAAATATAGAACTATGGGAAAAATCTCTTGAATACTTCTCTTACGTACTTGCAAACAGACCCCAGGCACATTAGCCAGTTTAACAACTCACTGCCACTTCTCTTGAATACAGTCTGTATTCCCAAACTGGTGCACTTTTAAGAAGAGCCAGCAAGTGCATGCCTGCTCCCTCTAACCACATTTATGTTTGTGTTGCTAAGCACAGCAATCTCCATTCAAAAAGATGGCAGTGAGATGAGCTGGTAATAACAAAACCCAGATAAGGGTAAGTGCTTCGGTGTCAGTGCCAACTGCCACTTCTTTTCACTGTCTGAAAGCGAAGTGTGACATCTGGGTGAAAGGAAGACCACGCTCTATTTTGCCTGTCACTTCGTTCCCTCTGGTACCATGACTGCTGCTCAGCTCTGAAGTGCACTTGCAAATCCCACTGGCTGCGTGAAAATGCCTGAGCCTCGTTTGCTTGAAACAGATTTGTCCTATAATGGCACCAAGCATCTTATGCAGCAAAGTCTCACGCATTATATGAATTTATCCTCCGCATAGGCAGACGGAGCACTGACCCCATGTGTCACAAGCAGCTGAGGAGCAAAGAATTTGGGTTACCTGACTGGGGACAAGATGATTGTCCACAGCAGTCTCCAAACAGGACCCACATCACAAGACCTTTTAAATTTCAGCCTGAGGTTCAAAGTTGTCTTCTTTGAAACATTTCTTGTAAGCAACACTGAAGGGCAGAGAGACAGAATGATGGATTCCTTGGCCTGCCTTCTACCTTGTTAAAAGCCTTTCTGTAACTTCACCTCCTCTGTTCCACCAGCCTTCTCCACCCTGCTAACATACCTGGTTTACAGGCAACAGCAAAAGCTATTCAGAATAAACTAAGCAGTTGGTGATTAAACCAGTTAGGTTTAATAGTTAGGTTTAATTAACCACTAAGTAAACAAAGTGCATCTTAACTGAAATTTTCATTTTCCAACAAATAAATAAGGGATATACAATTGAGGAGAGTACCTTTTTTTCTTTTTTTAAATAGTGACCTTCAATGATAAATACTTAACAGCAAAAAGTTTCAACAGAAAAAGTGAAGAGGAAGAAAAAAGGAATGCTTACATTTCTATGTAATTAGCGTCTTCACCTAAAACAGAACTTCCTGATAACTGATTTTTGACATTTTAAATTCCAAGTTTGAAAATTTCCACAAATTTCCAAGTTGAAATTGGCGGCATACATCTAATTTTTCAATAACAGAAGATATGAAGCTCCTGAGTGTTCAGCACATAAAATATCCTGCTCATTTGTTCAACAGAAATAAAATGCATTGCTTTTAATTATTCTTCCTTTCCACATTGCCACCTACTACAAACAGAACCTGCATGTGAAGGGTCAGGACATTTTATAGTAGAAGCTATTTTGCAAGTAATATCTAGAACAGAATTTTAGCACAGTACTATAAAAATGCCTTGAAAATGCTGAGTGTTTCCTCAGTACTTAACTAACTACAATAAGGTTTCAGAATGTAAGGAACAGATTTCCTACAAACGGAAGAAAGAGGAGGTTTACCTCCTGCTCCTTATAACGTCTCCCCGTTCCCAAACTCTGTAGGTCGGTCCTGAAAGGTATTACAACACCACACAAAGCCACGTACAGATATGCCACAAACACTAACCCAAAAAGATTTTTGAGCAGCGGAGAGGTTGGTGTTAATCCGATTCTCATGAGAACACAGAAAAATTTCCACGACAACAAACTTCACAAATGTTAAATAAGCACAAAATTATGTTCTCCTTCCCAGATATTGTCTATTGTTACAGTGCTCACATCATTTATATAAAGGTTTATTTCTTTATGACAGACTTCCATCCCAGCAGCTACATCGGTAACGCTTCTCCAGTAACCACCTTCTCACTTTCTACAGTGGAAAAAGGCCACAGTCCATTCCTGGAAGAACTTGAATGGTATCAATGAAAGAATCTGGGCCGGCTTTCACAGTCCTAGACTCTTTAATCTTTGACTTTCAACATGTTTTGCTGAAATACACCTCCCTCATGACACAGAAGAAACAAACATAAAGGCTGGGCCGCAGCACCAGCTATACAGTTGGTACCTTATCAAAGCAGACACAAAAAGATTGCAAGAGTCAAACCCTTCCTCCCTATTTCCATTTGTTTTTCTGGCCAGCTTTGCACTTCTGTCCAGGGAATTAGTAACTGCAAAAGGTGTTAGCTGCCCCAAAACACCACAAAGAGATGTGTCAGTCCCCAAACTCTGCAAAAGATGGGCTAGCTAACTCAGAAAGGAAGAGAGGAAGATTTTAATGAGTTTGTGTCATCTTTGGAGGGGAATTAACAAAGACATTTCAACCTTTCTCTATAATATATACAAAAATAATAAAAAATCTGGCGGTATCCTGCTATTTTGGGGGACAATGGAAATAAGAAAGGGTCTTTCTGTGGTGGCAGTCAGATTGAAACCATTCTCTGCCACCAAACAAACAAAGCGACCGTACTACGACATTGTTAAGTCCACTAAAGAGAGTGTGAGTACAACAAAACCTCAAATTGATCAAAGAACAACTTTTGTTGAGTTACAAGGAATGCAGCTGATCCCCAGACGTCTGCTGGTAGGCCACGGACATGAAGCATATCTGGCTGTTTCATATAGATCAGCAATACAATGTATTTCTCAGCTGAGAGAAGAAATGGGGATAGGCGAAAGTAATGCCTTGAACACTTGGCCTACAGAATAATCTACACAGAGCAGTTCAAGTCAGCAGAGCAAAAGCAACATCCATCAGCTGGGGCTCCATTTGTTGTTGTTACAAATCCAAATTTAAGCCCCTGCCCAAAGGCGCACGATCCAGGGGCTTATACATGCTTGTAGGACAAAACCCCACAAATGAGTACTGAAAACACTTCCAAGGAGAAAGCAGGGAGCAGGAAGCAGACCACGTGTGAGTTTCACACAACATTCTACTGGTCTCGTAAATTACTGGATAATAATGCCACAGGCAACCAGTATTTCACTGGTATCAAATTAACTCATGCAAAACAGGTTCCAAATAACATGAAACAATCCTACAGAGACGTACTTGCCCATTAAAAACACACCACCCCTATTTATAATACTGACTACTACTCACCCATATACATAGAACGAGTAAATCTCAGTAGAAATGTTTTGTAACAGAGCAAATCGCAGAACAGCTGCGGTAGGAAGGATCTCTGGATCCATCTGGTCCAGCCCTCTGCTCAAGCAGGGACCCCCAGAGCAGGTTGTCCAGGGCCACGTCCAGGCGGGGCTTCTGATGATCTCCAAGGAGGGAGATCCCATGGCACCCTGTCACCCACACCGCACAAAATTACTGCCTGGTGCTCAGAGGGAAACTTTTGTGTTCAGTTCGTGGCCCTTTTCTCTTGTCCTGGCACTGGGCACCACGGATAAAAGCCTGGCTCCTCTTGGCACCTTCCCTTCAGGTATTTATAGGCAACGGTGAGATCCTCCAGAGCCTCCTCTTCACCAGCACAAAGTCCCAGCTCTCTCAGCCTGTCCTCATAGGAGAGATGCTCTGGTCCTTTGATCACCTTGGTAGCCCTCTGTTGGACTCTCTGCTGTACCTCCAGGTCTCCCTTGCACTGAGGGCCCAGAACCGAACACAGTCCTCCAGGTGCAGCCCCACCAATGCTAACTACAGCGGAAGGACCACCTCCCTCCACCTGCTGGCGATGCTTTGCCCAACGCAGCCAAGAGTACCATCAGCCTTCTCAGCACCAAGGGCACATTGCTGGCTCATGGTCAACTCAGTGTCCACCAGGACTCCCTGGTCCTTCCCTTCAGAGCTGCTTTCCAGCTGGGTGCCCCCAGGATGTACAGATGCCCGGGGTTGTTCCTTCCCTGGTGTAGGACTCTGACTTTTGTGTTTGAGTTTGACCAGGAGCTCCTCGTTCTTCCACGCAGGCCTCCTGGTGTTTTTGCCTGACTTCCTCTTTGTTGGGATGCGTTGCTCTTGAGCTTGGAGGAGGTGATGCTTGAATATTAAACCGGCTTTCTTGGGCCCCTCTTCCCTCCAGGGCGTTGTCCCCTAGTACTCTACCAAGCAGATCCTTGACAGGGCCAAAGGCTGCTTTCCTGAAGTCCAGGGCTGTGAGCTTACTAAATGCCATCCTCGCTGCCCCAAGGATCTTGAACCCCACCGTTTCATGGTCACTGCTGCCAAGGCCGCCTTTGACCTTCACATTCCCAGTAAGCCCCTTGTTGTTGGTGAGAACAAGGTCCAGCATTGCACCTCTCCTTGCTGGCTCCTCTATCGCTCGGAGAAGTTATCATCAATGCATTCTAGGAATCCTGCTGTGTTGTCCCTCCAACAGATATTGGGATGGTTGAAGTCCCCCCCAAGAGGATCTGGGGTTTGCAAACATTGTGGCTACTCCTGTCTCCCTGCAGAGGGCCTCATCTGCTCGGTCTTCCTGGTCAGGTGGCCTGCAGCAGACCCCCTCTATGTCACGTAGCCCTGTCTTCCCTTGAATCCTAACCCAAAAACTCTCGACCAGCTCCTTACCTCCCACAAAGGCCCTTTCTAAAGAGCCTGTCTCCTTCCATTTCAGCACTCCAGTCATGGGAGCCATCCCACCTTGTCTCAGTGATCCCAAAAAGATCATAGCCTTGCTACGTACACGTCTCTAACTCATCCTGTATATTCCCCATGCTGTGTGTTAACATACAAGCACTTACGAGAGGTAACCCAGTATGTCGTGTTCCTACAGAGCGTTTGGGGATTTCTCCATAATGCTGCCTTGTAGACATTTCCTCGGCAACCTACAAGTGCTGGAGGTGACTCTGCTTAACCTCCATTTTGTTGATTTTGTGATCCCTCCCTATCACATCACCCCACGCCCTTTGTTCGGCAGTCCTGTGTGTCACTCCTCCACAGGGCTGCTGGTTACCCTCTCTTCCACACCTCCTTCCTAGTTTAAAACCCTCCTTAGGAGGTCAGCCATCCAAAAATGCCTTTGCCCTGCTTAGGGAGGTGCATTCCGTCTCTCCCAAGCAGACACGGATCCCCAAACAGGGTCCCATGGTCACAGAACCCAAAACTCTGCTGCCAACACCAATTCTGTAGCAAACTGACCCGTCCTGACAGCGAAATGCCCCAGTGTCTCAGAACAGACACAAATGTTCTCACATCAAAGTGTCTGTGTTTTAGGTTAAGTTTTGCTCCCTACATTCGCACCTGTGAAAATCCACAGAAACACTTCAGTGGAGACACTTTAAATGCCCTTGATATCTTTGCAACAAACTGCCTCAAAACAAACAAACAAACATCTTTTCCTTCTGCTTGCTTTATGGTGAAAAACCACCTCACTCATTTCCAAATCAAGCTGTTCCCGAACCTGCTATGACAGAACACATAGATGTATTCAGTAGTAGACATCAAACCCTCAGAAATTCTTAAAATAAAAAGTAATGAAACTCTCAAGGCTGACTGAATCTGAGGCCTTCCATTATTTCAGTTACGGCTTATCAATGCGGTGTAATACTTCAATATTCATACTTGGTTGCCTCATCCAAAATAAGAATATCTTGCATACTCCTGTTAAAAAGCAACTGACAAAAAAGCGACACTCATTTGTTACAATTCAAATGAGAAGATAAGAATTTCTTTAGAATTTTAAAGTTTAAAATGATTTTAAGTGCTGGATAAATTTGGAAAGCCTTTCTACGTCAATACCTCATGGCAGAAACTAACATTAAATACATTTAAATTATTTAGCCTAATGGATAAGGCCCTTCAAAGAACAGTCCGAATCCATAGACAGTTTCCACTTCATTTTTCCATTTTATTTCTATTCACGCCATCTGGCTGTATTGATCATGAGGTTAAACAATCTTGTGTTTTTCCAGACGAAGTAAACTCAGAACTAATTTGTACAATCGCTCAGCAACACACGCGCTCTTGATCGCTTTGCACATGCCAGCCATTAAATCAGTTACCAACTCTTATAGGCTGAGCCCTGATCCACAGAAAGTGCACTCCATGACAAATACTCAGAAGGGCAAAGAGAAAGTCACCCACTATCCCATGCATGGCTATTTATTTATTGGACCTTGTAATAAAACCAAATTCGTAACCTCCAAGTTGCAACTCTTTTGTTTAGAATTTGTATCAGCCTCCCCATCCCAAGCAAAAGATACACAGGTAGACCGAAGACCAAACGAGAAAAGTAACTTAGCGTGAGAGCTCTGTATCATCATAAACCACTTGCTCAAATGGCCAGAGTAACTCAAAATGAAATTGGCAATTGAAAAAGCATTATACAGCAGCATCACAAAAAGACCGCTAAGAGCAAAATAGTATTAATTTCCAAGTGCTATGGTGGAATTGTGTACTTGCCATTTCTCTCTTTTCCACAACGTTTTCAGATAAAAGTTTCTCGGACGTACGTAGATTATACACATTATTTTAAACTCAGCTTTATCAGAGACCTAATCATTGGTAAACAAGGCCTAAGACCAGCAGACAGGCAGTTCCAGACACAAAAATTTATAAGCAAAGGCCTCTATTTTGCAATTTCACCAGATTACCTGAAACTGACCCTTAAAATAACTCATGTGATTAGATAAAGAGTTACTGTTTCTACAAAAAGAAACAGAGGTTCTAAGGAGAAAAAAAAAAAAATGAAGGGAGCTTTTAATTTTCAGTTATGCATTTTAACATCCAAACATGTTTGTTTTTTAAACAAAACAATGGGAGGATTGCATAAATGAATACAGAGGAGTCTACCGCAGAGCGGGAAATCCAGCAGGCATCCACCACAGCGCAGCAGTAACCAAGGAATAGTCGAGGGCCTCCTCTATGCCTGCGCTGAAGGAGCCCGGTTTTATGGAGATGAGTGCCTGTCCATATAGCACCTGACACGTTCGTTATCACTCGTAGTATTCATACCTGTGGAGGCCCTCCGGTGTACGGAAACAGATCAGCTCCTGAAACTTTTCAAAGTCTTGCTGCAGGACTCCTACACTGACTTAGTGCCACGCGAGTCAGCATCATAGTATCCTTGGCATCTGTGCAATTTAATTCTGTCACTTATAAAGGCTTTAAAGTTACTGTCAGGACATCCCAGACACTCCCGTTCCTACGTTCTTACTGCTGGTGATCACAATATAAGCAACAGCAAGTTTTTAGTTTCTCGTTTCTTAAAGGTTTGGGGCTTGTCCTGCAAACGTTCTCCCTACAGCAGTTGTCTCTCCTCAGAACCATTACTGGGACGCCTTACAGTAAAAAGTTGAGTTTTACACTCTCATCCTCAACCATCCAGTAAGTTTAACAAGAAGTAAAGCACTAATATGAAATCTTCTCTCTCAATTTCAGCAGATCCCAGCCCAGCACTAACTCCACAGTCTGGCTGCGTCCCTGCGTACGGCTTTGCGCTGAGGCACCCCATCCGAAACCAGACCTTCCCCGGGACTTCCACGGACGCACAGCAGCCCGTCCACACCCATCAAATGGCAGGACTGGAGCCTGCCACCGTACCGACGTAAATTAGGACCTGTCCAACGGGAAGGACACCGTGACAGACCAGAGCGCGTCAAACACGCAGGTAACTGTTTCCTCAACCCTGTAGCAAGAAAAAAATACTGGCGATAATAGTTGCAAGCGTGGCATCGGGAGGCTCTCGCCCGGTTTTTCAGCCGTGGGTCGTGCAGGATAACTTCCCAGAAGGAAACTTAACGTGGCAGCATTTCAGCGAGAGCCACGACGGGGGCGAAACGCAGCGACCCCCGCCCGCCCCCTCCTCAGCTCCGGGCGACCTGGAGGGACAAGGCGGCGAAGCCAAAGGGGGGAAAGGGAGCACGGAGGGGCCGGGAGGCTGTTCTGGAGGGGCCGGGAGGGCACGTAGGAGCCCGGAGCCCGGCCTACCTGCCCGCGGCGGCCGGGGAGGGGGCGGCCCGGGGCGGCGTTGCCGGCCGCCGGGCACCATCTTAGGGGCGTCGGGCCCGTCCAGCCGCTTTACCTGCTCTGCCAGCCCTGCAGGAGGTTGGTGTATTTGCTCAGCGTCCCTTCCAGCACCGGCTCCCGCCGCCTGCCTCCGCCGCCGGGCGCCTGTGCGCCCCCCGGGCTGGCCGCCGCCGAGCCGGGGCTGCCGCCGCCGCTGCCGCCGGCCCCCCCGGCTCCATCCCC
>CM021766.1:43098698-43193780 GCA_011076525.1 Nettapus auritus
GGGGTTGGCACGGGCTGAGGGGGCGCCGAGGTGCCGCTGAAGGTGTCGTGGCTCAGCCTGGTCCTGTCCTGACCCGCTCTTCACAAGAAGTGTGGGTAGGGGTGAAGTCACGACTCCTGTCAACGGAGGATGGAGCCTGTCGTTGAAGGTCACTCTAAAAAGCTAAGCAGATCCTTCACGGCCAGCCAGGTGCGAGCTGTGTGCTTACGTGCCTTCAAATCAAGTCTGCAGCTGTCCCTGCTGCATCAGCCGAGTGCCTCGGTTTTGTTAAAACATCTGTCATCGCGAGGTGCCAGATGCGTAGTTATGCTTGCTGACATTTTACAACTGGAGACCTGAAATACGGAGGCACTCGGCGAGTCTCTCACCAATGCGAACCAAGCTTAGCTCCTGCACTTCAACCCCCCAAAAAGTTTTGCACTTCCATATACTAGAGATTTTTGGAGTGTACCAGATGTCAGGTGCCTTCCTATGTTCTGCACCTCTGAAGATGCTCAAACCATCCAAATTCACGCACAGCTTCCTCACAGAGGCCTCAGTTCCCATACAAACCAGCACAGACAAGAGGGCTCCTTAACTGAGATTCTCCCAGTTTTCTCTCCGGAAAATCCTACCATATGTGTTGTGGTTGGGTAGCTGCAATGTTGGGCAACTGGATCCTGAATTTGGGGTGGTTAAACTTCTCATGTTGTAGCTAAATACTGAGGCACTACCGTCTGGAAATCTGAATTTTAATTTAGTACTCATTGGTGGAGTGCTTAATGTACATCTCTTGCGGCACAGACAAACATTATGAACTTAGTTATTCTTTAAAACAGAAAATATTTGAGAGCAATTTTTCAAGTCAGAGCTATTACTTAAGATGTACATGTAGAATTCCCCAGTCATTGTTTACTACGGAAAGAAGCTGACCACAATCTGAAAGTCCTCGTTCTCAGGAGGCTCAGCTCCATTACTTTGATGACCACAGTTTTCCGAAGGCACTGGAATGAACAAGGTGTGCTCCTTTGGAAAACTCACACCTCGCTCTGGAAATAAGTATGAGATGCTTTCGTTTTCCCTCATAATCAGTTACAGGTACAGCCCAGAACAGTGGAACAAAAGCTTTAATGAAGTAACAGGGCCACCAAAGTCTCCCACCAGCCACCTCAATACACCAAGTGTGTATGTTCTGTATTACAAAGAATGAACATCATTTTCTGGCTTCCATAGGATTTATCCTAAGAGAATTGTGTCAGGGAAAGAAGCTTCCTCATAAAGTTATAGAGAAACCTCTCTTTATCTTTCTATACAATAAAACTCATTAGGGAGTTTTTGCAATGGATGGGACACCAGGCTGTAAGTACATTATGTCCTCGGGAGAATTCGGCAAAATCTCAAACCACTCTTCACTGCTGCTATCACGTTACTGTGATGTGATAGCATAGAAGGTCCTCTTACAGATTACAAACTAATTAACAGATGGAAAACAGAGGACTAAGTGGCCATTTTTTAAAAGGAGGGAAAACACTACCCTGAGTTGGGATGTACTTTACTCAGCATCTTACTAAATCATAATTTCTGTATTCATTTATAGTTAAAAAAAAAAAAATCAACTCCAAAAAACAGCAGAAGGATCTCAAAGTAGTGACTAATTTGCTGATAAAATGGCAACTGAAACTTAATGTTTCTAAAAACAAAGCACAGACATGGTGAAAAAAAGCTTTTACTACATATGCATAATGATGATCTATAAATTAGCTACGGCCTCTCAGGAAAGGCATCTTGGAGTCGTTTTAAACAGTCCTCTGAAAAACCCATCTCCATGTTCAAGGGTAATCAAGCAAACAGCTGTGATGAGCTCATTAGGAAAACAGAAATATCAGCATGCTGCTATATAAATGTATAGAATGTACTCCCAGTGCCTGTATACTCTGCATTAGTAGTATTCCTTCAAAAAGAACAAAATAAGAGAGAAAAGGTATAAACCTCAGCTTTTGTACAACAAGAGAGCCAACTCAACAGGGTTTTCAGCTGGAAAAGGGACAGGCAGTGTACAAAATGGTATTTAGGTTAACAGGAATGATTTCTCACTGTTTCCCACAAAACAAGAGCTACAGGGCAGCTGGTTTAAAACAGGTACAAGAAAATACTTTTTCACGTGATTTGTGATCGTGAAACTCATTACAAGATGGTTTGGGATGCTAAATGTCTAGAAAAATTAAAAGAGCAATTCAACAGTTGTTTTTGAAGTATGTTTAAACAATGTTGACCAAAGTGTTTTGGAGGTATTTGAACATCAGAAAGGCCCTAAACTTCTGATGTTTTGAAGAGCGTTTACTTTAGTGATGAAATAACACTTGCCCTGCTCTTGATCCTTCTCTAAGCATCTACCAGGGGAAAGAATAAGGCACTGGACTAGACAGAGCTTTGGTTTGACCTATAATTCATATACTAAGGATTCCTTCCCCTTGGTTAATCAAAGGTCCCTTTGATTCAAACATGGGACTTTACGCCGCTTTTGCATTGCATTTAAGCACAGGACTATTTTATAACCAACCCCCTCATCTCTTTTTCCTTCCCAGTATGTGCATAGTGTTGTGATCTAGCAGAGCTGGACAACTTTCATGGCAATCTTGATACCAGTGAACCCCTGTCCTCATTTTTCAAAAGGCGTCAATGTTCTCTGAAATGACTGAACCTGCTCTGTTTTGTTGGTTTTTCTTTACTAGCTAATTGTCTGTACCAGTAGAGCTAGACTTCCGAGTAACACGCATTGACTTTGTCTGATGTAATACTGCATGACATATGCTTCATTACGAGTATTCTTAATTAACTATTTATTAACAGCAACCTGCCTAATGAAGGCTCTCGCTGTTTCCAAGGTAACACATCCACTACTTCACAGTCCTCCTTTAGGATGTTACTTCCACTCTGTGGCCAGACCAAAATTTTGCCTCTTTCATTAAGTACCTAAAGAAGCAACATTACTCATTACTTTTCCCACCAGGGATTTAGAAAGGAAAACATCTGGTAAGATAACACATTCATCTCTGTTTTCCCTTATCAGGAAACTGAGAAGTTTCCCCCTTCTGGGATCCTTTGCTAAGCCACGGAATTTTAGCTCGTAGAACAAAGCCATCTCACAGCCCATTTGCTGCTTTCTGTTTCCTGGTCATCATGTTTTGGGTTTCTATACCTTTTTAATGCTCCCCTAACAAAGAGTTTTCTATAATTACATCCCACGTTCCTTTTCTACCTCTTCCTCTTCCTCCCCACCAGACTTCCACACAACTTCTAACAATCATAATCATTTTGGGCAGGGGATCTACATCTTCCACTATAACAAGAGGGTCTACAGAAATTAGTTTTGCCTGGTCTATATTCAAGCATTGAACCTATTCCACAGAAATGCCACAAGGTTTGCTCAGTTTTACCATCTCCTTGCCCTGCAGAGTTCTCCTGAGACATTGCATCATTTCCCACGAGCTTCAGAGACTCAAGCCGCATGTCACTAAATTGGCGAAAACATACCACCGTGCACCTCTGTCACCACTGCCTATGGATGTCAGCGCTGGAATAATTCAGACACAATCCCCAAAGTTTAGTTCGTAACAGCCACGTGCTGTGTGACCGCTCTCACCCTTCCCCAGCTGTCCACAGCAACTGCCCCAGAGCGAGCGCAGCTGGCGCGCACGCAGCAGGTGGAGCAGCGTACAGCAACAGCGTGTTCTCGCGTCCCTCCTCAGATCTATTTCCACACGTTGCTGGACTTGAAAGGTCTACAAGAAGCAGCGACCCCTCTAGTCTGACCTTTTTCAATGCACAGTACAGAATCGTAACACAATTACCGTGTTCTGTCCTACATAATGGTTTCACTGAGATTTAACCGGCATGCCATCCATGAGTAAAACACTTCTGACCTGAGGATTTCAAGAACATGGAGAAACTCCCATTAACTTTGCAGTCTGCCAACTTCACCATGAGCTTTACTGCATCAGTATGCACTTTATCCTCCCTCCCTGGTGCCCGTAAGCCTGCAGCGTGTGCTAAACGTGCTTCTTCGCCACACTTCGTCCTGTTGTCAGCAGCTTCTCATCCGAGTTTCTCATCCACCGACAGAACCATCCCCCCGTTCTCAGCGAAGTTCAAGCTGGTGACAGGGAAACAGTCAAAAGAGACGTGGCATATGGCAAAAATACCCAAACTACCTTGGCTGCCAGAAACAATCTAGTCTGGGAAACACAGACTTGAGTGCAGTGTAATTCACGCTGCCACGAGGCATCACAAATTCATTCGGGCTGGGGTTTGTGCTGCCGCAGCTAGACTTGTGAGAGCTTGTTTACTCACCTACGGTGCACTGCTCTGTAATTTGCAGGTTAGACCAGCTGAAACAAAACCTGACTGAACTGTCTGTGAGCCTCTGGAATAGAGTTTGGGGTGGTTAGGTGGAGAGGATATTCATTTATATTACGTATATTCGTATCAGATGTCATAAAACGTGCATCAGGAAGTGACCTGTACTATAACCGTGATGCAAGGGATTGTCTGTAGAGTTAGAGTCAACACTTTGAACTGCGACTGGAAACAAGTAGGAAGCTAGGGCACAGGGAAATTAGGTGAGCATAAATATCACTGACACTATATACACTGTGTATTTTAGCTAGTGGGAACAGCCTTATTCTGTGCCAGCTAATGTTTGAACAGTTGTTCTAAGTAGTGACAAATACAGTTCTTTAAATAGATTCTTTCATACACCACGTTCTGAAGAAAACACAGAGATTATGTAGCGTGACCTTCTAGATAAATGAACTCCTTTTCGGTTTGTTGTGGAGTTACAGATAAATGTTGATTTATTACGTTAACACCGCGCAGGCATTTTTACCTCCTGTTTTTTCAGCTGTATAGTTAAACCTTTAGAGGTTTGAAAAATGCACTGGTCCACTAAGGGTCAAATTCAGATTTAAGATCAGAATGAGTCTATTCAGTGCTGCTTTCCTCTATCATATCTCAGACTGGTACTCAAGCTGTTTTTTAACCTTTTTTGGTTCCAGTGGAATCCATCAGACTTCAACATTTATAATTCATAAGGCGTGATGCTGTATGTCATTGTAAAATCACCCTGTCCATCGACCTTCTAAATGAAATTTGCTGTGCACCTGTAATCCTCTGCCTAATTTGCAAAACTGTTTTTTGGATTCTGAAAGTATTTCTATAGAGCAGTTACGTTACAGAGGGTGTATTGACTGATAATACAATGCTAGCTTATGCAGCTTGCGCTTTGATCTCATACTCTACCACCAGCAATATATTTATAATTATTGGATAGTAGCATGCAGCATCTTATAGCTGAAGAACAGTCTCATTCGAACTGAACCAGTCTCTAAACCTCTCATTCACCCACAGCAGAGCTGTATTTAACTCACAACATCCTTAAGATTATTGTTTAGGTCGTGTTAGAATCCGCCTCACAATGGGATGACATATTAAAAAAATAGGAACGAACTATGCACTAGAGATGAAAAATACGAACATTCCGATTTTTTTGGCAATGAAAAAGGGAGAAAATTTAAGTTAAAACTTTCTAAAACTACTTATGCAGAAAGTACTTTATAATACTAATTTCAGACTCCATTCTGCAAGCAGTTTCATCTACAGAAACCTAACTGAAAAAAAAAATACAAGTTTTGTATGCAACATCATTGTCTCCTTTTTAACCTATAAATCTGCATAAGAAATACCGGTAGGTAGTTCAATGTGCGTGATAGAAATACACAGGCATGCCAAAAGACAGAGTGTATTTGAAACACTTCCTGAAACTGCTGAACCTTGTATTAAAACAGGCATAAGTTTCAGCCCCTTTTTCATAACAATGTTTTAGAAGTTGGGCAGATTGTGAAGATTAAGGCCTACTTTTTATGAGTAACGTTAACACCAAATGCAAGAACATTAGAGCGAATTCCCATACCTACATTTTAACTGTGTTTTGCTATCAAAATAAATCTCTTACAAATTCAATAAACTACTGAAATATATTTAGCCATTTAGTTCTAAATTTTACCTCTCGCTAATAAAACCAGTGGAGTAAGAATGTAAAAGGCAGTAAAAAGCAGTAAAAACTGCTTTTTTTTTCTTTTACAGTTTGGGGATTTATAGTCTTTGGGGTTATATTTTGATTACCTCCAGAATGTATGATGGCTGCAATTATCCCCAGCTAGGGATGACACTTTGTTTGCCAGTGTTCACCACTGAGTGATTTTAATTTATCTGAAAACAGCCAAATGATAATAGCTTGTGAAAACCAAATATTATTACAAAAAATAAGATTAGTTTTTAAAAAAAAAAAAAAAAAATGCTGCATATTACCTCATTAGTGCAAGTGCTGGGCTAGATCTTTTGCAGTCCACAGGTTCAATGCTGATTTAACAGATAGGCAATATTAGCAGGACCCCACAGCACAGAATTTGCTGCTATCTTCACTGATTATTGGAAACTGAAGTTTATAAAAGCCTGACAAGGTCATTTATCTGGTCCTCTTTTGGTTGCTGGAAAGAAAGAGAGAGCTTTTTTTTTCTTTCTCCCCCTCCTCCCGTGAATTTGCTTGTAACGCTTGCTCTCATATCACACAGCCTTGACAGGAGTATCCAGTGGAGACAACCTCAGATATGCAAAGAGCTGAATTATGATTCTGTCTCTCTGTTTTCTGAAACCCAGCTGTTGGCTTTGATCTTTGGCTTTTGAGAGCTTACGCTGCAAAACTGAATGTACATTCATACATGGCTTGATATGAGAGCATTTGACTTGATTTCAAAGGTAGAAACAAATGTTATTTTTTTAGAACATGCGAACTAGAAGTTCAGGAAGCTGCCATTTTTTGGTCTAGCTTTTCCTGACCTTGGTGTTTTTCCCAGAGGATGCTGAGGACGGGCACTCCTTAGCTGCAGTTTCACAAGTCCAGACATCCTAAACTCAGCTCTGCCAGCTTCAGTCAATCATAAACTTCCCCGTGTTATACTGACTCTGTTACAGCCTAAAAATAGGGCTATGCTTGCAAAAAATGTGACAGCATTAAAGTTATGAAAGTCGATATAAAACAGATTCCAGGCACTAACAACCTGAAATGACAAAAAGAGGGAGAAACCAGAGATACGCACACAGAGGATTTTCTTCCTTCTTTATAAGATAACACAAAAGACTGGACAAATTTGTTTTATTTTTTTCTGACATCTTGTCCATATGAAATGGAAGAAGGAGTGTCCAACCTTACTGTCCTAATGGGGAAAAAATAGGGACTGATTCTGTGGCATCTTAAAATCCCAATCAGGAGAGGTCAGCCCCTAACTGACAGGACAGGCGTTGGATCTCCAAAAAAACAACCTTCTCACAAGGTTTTTCAAACTGCCATGGGAGCTAAAAATTTGAACAAACAATGGAACAAGGCTCTGAAGAGTCCAAGAACTCTTAAGAACTGAGACTCCCCATCCAAATTAGGCTTCACTTAATCTGATGTCAGATTTAATAATTCTCCCAGTTCTCCACATAATTTTCAAAACACCTCATGAAAAGCAAATGGAAATGCTCTGAGTTTTTAGTATAACTACCTAATGGAACAGGAAGAGTCTGCAAAAGATCATGCACCCCTTCTTCTTTTTAGAAGACTGCCTGAACAAAATAATTATCTAAAAACTATAAATAAATTCATACAGTGTGCACTTTATAAAGTGGAATACGGTCTTATGATGGGAAAACATAGCCCTCATAATATGAATTTAATCTGATCCAAGATTCATTCATGTCAGAAATTAAATTCATATTGCTTTTAGTAGAGAAGGGCATAGAATTCTGTTATGACAGGGGAAAATGGGCAGGAACAAAGACAAGAATCAGACAGTTTGAAAGAGTTCCTGCTTTTTTCTCTGCTAACAACAGTGAGTACTGTCGCACCACGTTTGGAGCACCAGCAAGGTCTTTGGCAGTTGCTATTGCCTTCTTTTGCCAGCTAGATCTGTTCTAACCAAGTTTAGACAACACTTTAATAGCAACAGAAGAAAATGTCTACTTCAGAATTCCCAGCGGAGGTGGAGCTGCTCCAGTGTCAGCCTGAGAACATAATGGGGAGTTTGCCAAAAAAGGCTAGGTTAGACACAGGCTTCAGAAGCTGCACATAAACCACACGTGTCAAAATCCTGGCACTTAACTGGCAGCAAGTTTAGAACCAAGGAAGAAATAGAAGACAAGTCTCCTGGCTTAACCCCAGGACTTTCTCGCTCTCATATAGCTGCAGAAGGCAAATTGATGTTGCTTGGTGATGAAGCGCACCAGAAACAAGTCAGAGGTTGTCAACCACAGGCAGCGATAACCAAGAGTTTCGAGGTAATTTGAATCTTAGGAAAATGCTACAAAGGCAAATGACTGTACCAAGCCAACCCAAGCCGTCACACAAGAAAAGAGAAGGATTTAAGAAACAACAACACGAAAAAGCTTTCTCTATATAAAAGTAAAGTGATGCCATAGGTTTTGAGGTTATTAGTCTTCTGTTCAGTAGTTGTGAGGGAAAATACCACTCCCGTGTATACAAATTTTATGCATAACAATTCTGATGCATTCCTTCTGCTCAAGTAATTTTCTTCATAGAGGAGAGGAACTGTGTTAATTTATTCAGAGGTACTAATGGCCTTATTTATTAATAAATGAGGGAAGAAATACACAAAGCAATTTCTTTCCACTTTTTTTTTTTTTTCCTAATGTTTCCTTAGTGTATAATTAGCACAGTTCTCATAAGCAGAAATCCTATGAAGTTGTTTAAGTGCAGTACAGGTCCTCAGGCTTTGGTCTCGCCAAAAGAACAAAATAAAAGTGAAGGACAGGTGGGAAAAATAATCTCACATCAGCCTCTTTCTCAGGAAAATTCTCCATTTCAGTTCAAGTCATGTTATTGACTTCTTTTTCCTTGGCCAAGAGCAGTTTGCTTCAACCTGAACTGGGGAGGCAGAAATAAACAGCAAGGAGTATAAAATACCAGTTTCAAAATAAAAATAAAAAGGATGAAAATCTATTTGTAATGTAGGACCAAGGTAGCACATTTTTCATTTACAATCCGTAGCACACTACAAATGGTATTTCTCCCTGAGAGAATAAAGTTATTTTCCTCTCATTACTGCTGCTCTTAGCTACCCAGGAATACACACCTGGAAGAACTGACCAGGAAGGACGTACCGTCCTGTTTCAGTGGCTTCTGAACTTCACCTTCATTCTGTGTACTTAGTGGCACCCTTTGTGAACAACTGTGCCTCTGAGAAATTTCTGCTATATAATGGAGAAGATCAAGAAATTCAGGCCCAGCTGGAATCAAAGCACTTAATGTAGTCTCTCTGTGCTATGTATCTTGTGTCCCAGAGTTTACTTAATGTTGCATAACATTCAAAATAAAATTAAAATACATATCCTAAAGGCTCGGTTAGAGCTCTAACTCTCTAGAAATACAGCAGACAATGAAAGAAAGTTCAGACAGTGTTATTCTGTGAATACAGAAGCAATAGGTATCATCAGAAGAAAAAATGACATTGAGAAGGTCGCCTTTTTATGGTGACTGGTGCTGAAATAGATAGCACATTTAGGCATCTCCTGTTAATATAAGTCAAAGGAGGCAGAGAAACTGCAGAATAGAAACATAAGAAGTACAAATGCTGCACCATAAAATGAAACACAGAAATGTGGTTTTAACTAGGCTACACTGGAAGTATCTGTGGCTCAGTGAAAACTGAAGAATCGATTTTGGTTTCTCATGAAGAAAGGAATACTTAAATCTAGGACAAAAGTAAAAGGCTTCAGAAAAGACTGGCAGATTTAGATTTAAATCTTGGCACAATATTTAGAGTTAGTTCAACATCTACTCAGTCCAGAAGACGGCTTCTGGCAGATGGATGGCAGTCTAACACCGCAGACATGGCTGAACATTCAAAATGTCAGTAGAAAGGACAACTCAGGTATCAGTTCACATCCACAGGGTAATAAGGAATACAAAGCTCAAAATCAAAATCAAGCAGAACAAAACAAGAACCCTTACATTCTGTGATAGCCAACGTGATCTAGGAAAACATGTCACAAAACATATGTATAAAGAGAAGAAAAAAAATCCAATGCATTGTGTCATTTTGCAAGGGTTTCCTGCACTAGCAGAGTGCACAGCATCAAAAGGAGGTGATGAGAGCCTCATTAAGTCTGATTAATTCCTCACAGGGCTTGTACCAGGAGATGAATGGACTATCAGCTAGTGAGCAAATGGGAAATGGTTTGCTTTGTGCATCAGCATCCAGCTAAAACCTGATGTATTGCCAGAAGTGCAGTTTCTAATAAAACACCACTAATAATAGAAGATAAACAGTATAACCTAGATCTCACAGTGGCAAGCTTTTCTCACTTGCATAATATATCAATTAGTTTATATTTCCATAAATTCTGGAAGTATCAAAGGAAAAAAAAAGCCCCAGCTTCTGAATTAAAAGTAACTAACGTCCTTGGTCTTACTAAGGTGGCTTCACTCAGAGGCAGAGGGAAAGTAAAATTGAGGACATCTTAGAGAATGTAGAAGTCGTGGCAGAGCATAGAAAAGAGGTGGAGAAGTTCAAGCACTTCACGTTCCATGTCCCTAAGAAAGTTCTCCTTGGCCTAATATAGCATGGGAGGAGAACCTGAGTGCGTTACTTTGGGAGTCACAGAGGAAACGGAAGAACAAAAATAAACAAATACGTTTAAACATTATAGGGAAAATCACAGTTAGACATGCTTTCTAAAGAGCTCAGCGAATAGTTTAAAAGGGAACCTGATCCATTTCCTCAAAGGGAAGTAGTGCTCAGGGAACATGGCTGATGCTAAGGGTTTTTCTTCACTGAACACATTCTCAAAGCCTTCCAGATACATCTGCAATAGCGTATCCTCAAAAGGTCATCTATTTCACTTCCCTCTTTGAGAAAAGGCTAAATCACATTTTTATTTATTCCGATATTCTAATAAAATACCTGAGGTTTAAAGGTGAATGAGTATGTTCAGATAACATGGTACTTAATGACTACAAAGTCAATTTTCCATTTCATTATAATTTGGACAGCTTACACACTTCAGAAGACTTGTAATTGGATTACTGATGATGAATTTTGAATGGTCAAAGCATACACAAGTTATGCACATTTTGCTGCCTTCAAGGCCAGCGCTCCAAACAATTAAAAACTTTCAAATAAATACCCTTGCAAACTTGAAAGCAAAGCCATAAACTGCACTATTAAGTTCACTGTTACTGCTGCAGATTAATTAGTCATGCGCTAGAGTTTATGGGTGCACAGAAAAAGAAAGAGAATGCATCATCTCTAGCAGCCGCAAACATGAGTGTCTGTATCTCCAGGAGAATTGATAGTATTTATTCTAAAAGATGCACCAAGTTTAAGAGCAGTTGGGAAATAAATAAAAATTATAAGAGGCATTGTCTTCTACTGCATTAATTCATTCTTCAATTTAAATGGGTTTTCTTCCATCCTGGTCTCCATTATTATGAATTAGGTACAAACTAGAATGTCAGAGCAGAGGAGACAATTTTACAGAAAGGGATAATTAAGGGGAGGATGGTCTCTTCGTGTTAATAATTGTAAGAATTTTCCTCTTTAACCAAATTAATACAAATTAGGCTATCAAACAGTTGAGAGCCTCTCCTTTACATAAAAGCCAGATAGGCTTTTAGAGACAGTAGCTTGTGACATGTTGTTGACCCTCCGAGTGCATTTATTTAAATAAAAGTGGATTTTAAGCCTTCTGCATATTCAAAATGAAAACTCTCCTACTAAGCAGTATCTGCTAATATTTACTGATATCTGCTGTCGGCTATCTATCGATATTTACTGGGCTTTATTCTTAACGTTTCAAAGCTACTTACTGCTAAACTGTGGAGAGACCTTGAGAGTAAAAGTAATAGCAATACATTATTTTACCTACACAGTGCAGTTCTTTTAAGCTACAAATGTTGTTTTATCTTCTGAATCTATGATAGTTATGGAATACAATTGGTCCTTTATAGTGTTGCTTCGATTTTCCATGATCTCCTGTTGAACTACGTTTTGGTTTTTTTTTATAGCAATTAGGTTTTATTAAATTTTTATTAAATACATTCCTTTGGAGATGGCTGACTTGGAACTATCCCTAGGCACGCATTTACTGTTGAATGCAGTAGCGTTGATATGTTTTTGTTTCTTGTTTGTTTGCTTGAGCATGCATAGGCTATTTTTTTCAACTTCAGGAGGTTCGGAGAAGTTTCCTTGTGTTTAGCTGTTTCAGTACTTCAAACTAATCTTATACAAACCCTCACTAGAGAAAGCAATTTGTACCAAATATTTAGCATGTAAGAATAGTTGCAAAAATAACCAATGGGACAAAAAAGCAAATGTTATTCTTTTTTATATATTCCTTTACTATTTTCTAATTGTATGAAGATTGGGATCAATATTTCCTATTGATAATGGCAATTGGTTTAAAGCTTTCTGTGTCTGGATAAGTAATGGCAGGCTTTATTTGGAAACAGTCAAGCTAAAGCAGGCCTCTGCAAACAGTTTAAAAGTTCTGACTGGCATATCCCACGTAACTCAGATTGTACGTCAGGTGGAACAAGGTAGATAAGGCTGCAATTTGCTAGGTCCTGCTTTTTTGCCACCTAACCTAACCCATAAAAGGGGCCTAGAAGAAAGCTGGAGAGGGACTCTGTCAGGGAATGTAGCCATGGAACCAGGAATAATGGCTTTGAACAAATGGAGGGGAGATTTAGGTCAGATGTGACGTGAGGAAGAAATTCTTCACTCGGAGCACAAAGCGCACGTGGGAATTAGTGCTGAAGATGCACCTCGCTTCTGTTCTTTTCCGTAAATAATACAATTAAATTACCTAAAACCCAGTGTTAAAAATAAACCCAGGGCACAGGATGGGAGGTGCAGGGCAGTCCCAGTGGCCGAAGGGCAGCACTTCTCTCTGGCAAGCCAAATGGCCCGGGGGAGCCAGCCCGAGGCCTTCAGCCCCAGCAACCCTCCTCCATCTTCCAGGCCGCTCCCAACACAGCTGCCTTTGGCCACGCGTGGACCACTCCATCACAGAGGCTTGCTGAGGTCACACTGCCCACCACGGCCCGTGGGCCCTATAAAACAGGCCCCCTGCAGCTGGCCCACCATTCGCTGAGCATCTCGGCCCTCTGACTGCCAGCTTGTGCTGCAGGAAGGAGACTAGGAGAGCGAGGCGAGCAGCAGGCCTCCTTGGTGTGCGAGGACAGCCATGCAGTCCGGTGAAGCACCAAGGAGTGCACCTGAGCAGAAGGAGAGGTGTCGTGGGTGGAGGGATGGCGCCGGTGGCACAAGAGACACCAGTGCCCGAGGGACCTCTGGCACCCTGCCCACAGACACGTACAGGCGGTATCATTGGCACCGCAACGATGTGGGGAACAGGCCGGCCCCTCAAACACACAGCGACAGGGGGCCTGGGCCTTACCGCAGGAGCAACGGTGACGTGGGGCGAAAGTGGGAACATCAGGCAGACAGCCGCGGGGAGCAGAGGCATGCCCATAGTCCGAGACAAGGTGCAGGACCTGGTAATGGCCGCAAACCAGATGGCACCATTGGACCCATGTATGAAAATCAAGCTGAAAGTGGCATGGGAGTGAGGCGTGGGACTGGACGACCCCCTGGTTTGGCACCCTGGCCTGAGAACATTCCAGATGGAAGGCATCCCGTTTGGGCAGTCCCAGGCAAGGACTGGCTTAGCCTTCTGTCAAACACCGTGGTGCCCATGGAGCTGGATCCACGAGATGTGGAGGAACAAATGGAAGTGGATCCACCTCTGCCAGAAGAGACCTGGGCCTGCTGTGGCATGTCTTTGTGCTCTGCCATCCGAGAGCACCAACAGCATCACAGGAGTGCCCGGCGAGCCCCCTACTCATTGCTCAGGCTCCGTCACAAGCATTAGCTTGGAGCCGCCAAACACCACAGACATCCCGCAGGCTTGCCTGCAAGATGTCCTGGCAATAAACAGCTCTTGCTGATTCTCAGGGGTTGTGTGAGTGCTTCCTTTTGGGGGAAAATGGGCTAAAGTTGTGCCAGGGGAGGTTTAAGTTGGATATTAGGAAGAACTTCTTTACTGAATGGGTTGTTAGTCACTGGAATAGGCTGCTCAGGGAAGTGGTTGAGTCACCATCCCTGGAGATCTTTAAAAGACGTTTAGATGTAGAGCTTAGGGATATGGTTTAGTGGAGGACTTGTTAGTGTTAGGTCAGAGGTTGGACTCGGTGATCTTGGAGGTCTCTTCCAACCTAGATGATTCTGTGATTCTGTGATTGCAACTTATATTCCCATCACTTATGGCTGCACAACCCTATCCAAGGCAAACAATTTGCACAAGCAGTAGGGATGAATACTTCAGACTCTAGAACATTTTTTAAGCCTGAAAACCACATTAATACACATAAGCGTTATGAACTATAAAGTTTGTTTTTTTTGCACAAAACTAAAGACAAGCAAAACCAGTGATGAAATTGTTGACATCACCATGATTCATCCTTATTTTTCTAAAAAATTACAGAGATATTTTTTTCCTGTTGCTTCCCCCACACCCAAGTAACCAGCTGAGACATCACTCGGGAATTCAGAACTCAGAACTCTTTTGGAAATGCTTCTGTTGAAAAGGAACCCAAGATAGCTGTAAAACAAATTAAGTTACCAATAAGCTACAGAATTTTGGTTTTGCTATGAAGAACATGCCAGTCTTTCTTAGACACAAAGGGAAGAGACTCCAGGTAGGTTCAGGGTAGGAGATTAATTCAAATTTTTAAAAATTACAATGAAAATTGGTGTTAGCTGGCCATCAGAACTTCTTTTTGTGCCACTTTGTGTTTAGAAGCATTCAGTCTAATGCCTCCTTTGTCTCCATCTTGGCCTTTTGCTCAGTCATTTTGCATATAAACTCTGTAAAGTAGCAAAGCCCACGTATGTTTGAACTTCAGCTGCATGGGGCAGGTTTTGTGGTCAGGAAACAAAAACACCCTCTAGTGTCAAAAAAGCTTCCTCCTTCACAGCACAATAAATTAACCTCCAGTGAAAGTCATTCTTTACCGATTAATATTGTTTTCATGTTTCAAAGTTGCATTTGGGAGTCTATTCTGCTTTATTGGGCTTGATTGTACCACTGCAGGCTAACCGAGCTTTGCTAGCAGGCACTGAAGTTTAACAGAAAAATATTTCTGTGCTTGCAAATCAGGATACTGCTGGGCATCAATGAGTTTTTCTTTGAAACAAATGATGTTAAGCACACTGAAAAGCTTTGGTTTACATACTCAGGCCCTATCAAACAGGCACTAGAGCTGGCTAGCTGCCATTTCTGAAAGCTGTTTCAGAACCTCCTGGTCCTTCACAATTTCTGTGTATGATTTCCATCTAAACAAAAACATTGAAATTAGTCAGAGTTACTACAGATGCTAAATTTGTCCTAGGTGTTGATATTCAGGGAGTTAATATGCATAGACTCTGCCACGGAATAACAAAACTGAAAGTTGCAACACCCTCGTGGGAGCTTTTCTCCTCTGCAGCTAAGATAAATAAAGCCCTACGCCCTTGAGTTAAAAACTAGCTGAGGCAGATCAGTTCCACATGGGACATTCCTTGCCGGTTTGGTATGCTGATAGCAGGGTTCGGATGCTGCTGGTACTGCGAGATGGCACGTACGGTAAACAGGTCACTGAGGCTGTCACACTCCACGGCTTTGCACACGTTTGGATTGCACAACTTGCATTGTTTTCCGATGCACGGCAGTGGAACAGCACAAATGTAAGCAGCAAGGCAAGAACAGCCCGCTGCTGGTGAGAAATAAGATTGCATCTCACCGAGGGTGACCAGAGGCAGCACGGAAGCTGTCCCACCTCCACCACAGGGATGCGGCTAGCTTGCGGTGCTCCTCCTCCCCTCCGTCCTGAGGCACTACGCCTGGAAAAGCCTAGCAAGTCGGGTTTATACAAAACATCTCACTAGAAACTCCAGTCGCAATACTCTAAAGCTTAGATAATGATCTGATGTCCAAAAACGTGCATTGTTAAACATGTATAGAATCACTCATTACCCCCTGTCTAGAAAAAGGCCGAACACAGGAGAGATGCCATTAATTACTGCTGCTTTATCAAATTGCTCCTTAAGTCACTGCTGGAGATCAGCATTGCTCCGTGCTTCCTGCTCAACACATTTCCCAGCAGCTACATACCTTTGATCATTCACCTTTCCACTGACTTTTTGGAAGCCACTAGGGCTTAGTCTGTTGGTTTTCAGTTTCTTCAGGCTGCGAGTAGAGCTCAGTCCTGTTCTCTCTGAGCTTCTGCTCTCCTTAATGCAGGAAAATACCTCTTACATGAATATGATGGGAGGCCCTTGGCAAGCTGAGCTTGACAGGCTGTCTCTGACGTATCTTAATGAGTTCTGCTGCTATTACTGGGGTTCATATCGACCTCAAGAGAGCAACTTTTGACTGACTTTTGTTATAGTCCATAGATGTCACAGGCACACTTCTCTGTATTATTGGTAGCATCTTTACTAAGGACAGCAGGACTTAATGGTGCTGGAAATGGAACTACTGTTTGGCTTAGTTTGGACTTAAAGAACATTTTCTGTGTGCTGCCACATTGCAGGACTCTCTACAGTGCTCAGGCTAAGACAGCATAAAGCCAGCACAAAGAGAATTAGGGTCTCTTCAGTACAGACAGAATGATGAAGACAGAGAGGCCAAAAATCACGTCTATTGTGATACACCCACCATGCTGGCTTCCTTGCTTTGGTAGCCTACACGTTTTCTTTCCTGGGACCACTGTCACCCTGAGTCCCACACAGCAGACCTCCTGCAGATCATACGGCTTTGCACAACTGACATCGTACACCCTGGCCTTCATCAGCCATCGGCATGGCTTGTTACTCAGCCCCAAAACTCCCAGACTTCCTTCCTGCTATGAAGAACCACCCATTCTGTGAATGTCACCTGAGATTTAACAAAGTAAGCAGCCAGACTGCCCAGGTGGAGCCACAGGATAAGGTGATTCTCTGAAGTTTCTCAAGAATCTCTTCAGGCAGGGTTTCTACATCTAGTATGCTCTTTGTGGGTAACAAAACATTGGCTGGCACAGTTGCCAGAATTTTTACCTTTTGCATGAAGAGTCAGTAAGCTGCTTTTTATTAAATAGAGGTATTAGTTCTGCTGGGCATGCATAGTGTATTTTTAATATATAACATTATAGATTTTGTTTATCCTACCTGAATTATTTTTAATACATTTTGCATAATAACACGATTTGCCTCAATTCTAGGGCAAGGGAATAAGAACATGCTTTCACTTTGAATCTTTACTGGTTTCATAATCTGGAATATGCCCTTTGCACATCCCTTCCTTATATGAGTGACTCATGTATTAATCGTTACTTCTTATGGCCTTAGTCCCTCATCCTGCATAACTTCACTCAAATAAATTGGCTCTGCAGGTGCCAACATGAGTGAAGTCAGACAGAAGCACAAGTAAATTGCTTTTCTGTGCAGATGATCTTTGGGCTGTTGTGAGGTTTATTTCTGCTCTCAGCTATGCAGGATCAGCACAGAGGCATCCTTGTAGCTAAAAAAAAAAATAACAATAATGTCTTTGCTGTGCTAAAAGTTAATTTTAAATAAATCTTTATGATTATAGCTTTTAAAGCTAGTGTAGAAAAGCATTTCTACCTTCAGCTATCAGATAAGGGCAAGAATGAGCAGTTCTGCCAAGAAAGGTGAGGCAGGATGGCAAGCAGATGGAAGCAGCGCCCTCCCTAGCAAGGGTTTGGTCCCACACAACCCGCACAAGAGCTGGTTCAGCTAAAAGTCCACTGACGACAAGTCTGCAGACACCAACATCAGCTCAGGAAGCCAAGGGTCAGGGCTGGCAAGTCCAGGATTACACAGAAAATAGTTCAGGCAGGGACCAACGGCAAGGCCTGAGCTGAAATGCAGCTCCTCAGCTAGTACGCATGGATGGAAATGCACATCCTGGTCTCGCAAAGTTTCTCACAGCTCTTTCTTGTAACCTAGCTGATACAGAGCAACCCGATCCAACCTTCCACAGTTGCACCACACCAGTGCTGTCTGTGAACAGAGACAAAGTCTGGGAGATAAGGAAGCGGTTCCAGAGGAGAATTAGAGAGAAAGATGGTTACAGGTTGGTCAAGGCAATGACCTAGGAGCTCACTGAGGGCCCTGACAGCAGTTTAGGCATAATATTATGCAAACCCTTTTGAGCTATGCATTTCCATTAGAACATTTGAAAATAGAGTGCCCGTCTCTTGTATTTCATCCTCTGCTCGCTACATCAAATGCTCACAAACCCACACAACGCTGAGGCTTTCGCTTTGCTTGAATTGAACCAATAGTCACGTTCTGATGTTACCCCTTTGCATTGACTGTTTCACAGTGAATTTACGTTGTTTATTGTTTCACAATGTTTACGTTGTGAAAATGACAAAGGATCTCATTGAATCTGAATGAAACAAAAAATCAATTATAGATCTGCAAACAGTTCTGCATGGTCTAGGTCAATTAAAAGCTATTAAACAGTAACAAACTGACTTTCAGACACACCTGATGAGAGAGAGCATCAGCTAAGCATATCCTGGATCCAGCAGGAATCACGAGGCATAATTATTTCTTAAAAAACAGTCACCACATCTTTCTATGGTAGCTTTGTGCGGATGCTTCCTCGAAACTGCATGAGACTTTGAATTTCTGATATACAGATAGAAATGAAGGAATACATCCCTGTCAGTGTTCATTGTGTTAATGGAGCCACCTTTAATGGAGCCTGTCCTAATCTTTATTTTGGAAATTCTATGCTTCACATCCAGTTTTACTAAAAATTTCTAGGAAAAGCACTCAGGCCATTTTTCCAGAAGCTTTTCTAACTGTAAGTACCAATCAAAATTCATTCTAGGTGTTGTAAAAGTCACTGGAAAACAGCAGAGAGACTACAAGTGATCTATTCTGATCCCAGATAATTGGACAAAGCATCAGCTGAATTATGGACAAACCAGTCCACCTGGAGAATTTTCTAAAGGAGAATTTTCCTAATTGCAGCACTCCCTGGGATAATGGTGCATACACACACAAAATAAACAAATAAATAAATAAATGGTATTCTTTTTGTTCCTAGCTGAGAACAGTTATGTAACATGGACACCAGCCAGGACGGTTTATCTAAAGATCCAGATTTTAATTTCATTGTGCGTTTGGTTTTGCTGTTTTGCTGTAATCCCTTTGCAGTCAACAGAATGCAGGAGAAAGTTGCCGCATGGCCCAAACCTTTCTGGACTTTGCAAAAAATTTATGTAGGATTCCATGGAAATGGGGATAAACAGTAAATAAATTCAATTCACTTCTAATCTTCAACTACACTCTGTGTGTGCTTGATAAGAACTCTGTGTAGCTATAGGACTACAGTTCTGTGGGCTGGGGCTGCAGTCATGGGAGGTTCATTTTACAGTTTTGCAAGAGACCCCGTCACGACGTTGTGTGGAGGCAGGGCAACTCTGCAAGCAAGAGTTATCTGCAAAGCAGGACTCGGTGATGTGTGGGACACAGTGCAAGAAGCACCAGAATGCAGGTAGTAGTTAGTGCCTAGCATGAGGGTCGTATCAGAGACGCTGATCTATGCTTTGGAAAGCTGACTTTAACAGCAGAGAAATAGCCCTACATTCTTCCACTATCACCATTCTCCTAGCTTCCAAAGATAAAGGTCTTTGTTATTGTTTGCTTTGTAGAGGAAAGGTTAGAAAGAAAGCATTCCCTGCATGCCTTCAGAACGGTTCAGGGAGTGAGGGGAGATGAAGGCTGTAAGAATGGAAGATGGGAGAGGAAGTAACTTGAGGCCATCTGCACTTCAAAAAGAAAGAGAAAAATATGTAGAAAAGAAAGTTTTTGGTTTTGTTTTTTAGGAATATCTTTTAATACTGTTTATGTATAGGACAGAGCGATGACAACCAATTTTTCTAAAAATAGTTCACTGCCTAGGGACTGCAGGCAAGGAACACTAACCCAGCAAACACCTGCATCCCAAAATCACTGTGGTGTATTGCCCTGAGCCCACATAATTCTGTCTCATATATAGATGCCATATTCCAGAATACAAATCTAATAGCAGTACATTGCTTAGTGAGACATTTACCTCCTACACTATGGGCTAAGACATTTGTTCCACAAATACTTAAGCTGGAAAAAGCAGAGAACCATGGCAAATTCTCCAGTTTGAAACCTTGTGCATGTATTTTTCACAAGGAAAATTAAAATGGCTTTTAGCCCTAAAAAACCTTCCTTTCCTCATTAACTTTTATCCTTAAAAATGCAGAATAGTCAGCCAAAGTAGAGTAGTGCTGGGAAGTCTGAGATGAGAAGAGGCATAAATGAGAAATACTTGAATTAGGGTAAAGGAGTGGAGAGCTGACAAAATAAGCACAGATGAGAGGTGGGAAAACAGGCTATGTGAAGTGAAGGATGAGGGGGAATTGATGACCGAGCTGATGAAGTAAAGGGAACCTAAGCTGGGAGGAAAGTAAAATGTTTGTGCCTCTTTTCCTGGCTTTAATGTGCATTTCTTTTTCGGAGGATTTTTAAGCTACCCTGCAGTCACTGGGAATAATAAAGAAAAGGCTAAATCTATTTCCACTTCCGGTCATCCTTCAGAGAAGTCAGAGACTGTGGGACATGCAAAGCACTTTCTTAATTCTATCATGCAGTTACATCGATGTTAAAACCAGGCAGGAACCTCAATACTCATATCTGTCTTAAAGAAGTGTTAGAAACTGAGGTGTCTTATGAAAATACGAATGATCATATCTCAGTCTTCATCCCTTTGAGGTCATCTCCTAGGACAGGCTGACCTGTGCTATCTAATCCACATCCAGAGTTAAACTAATGAGTATACACTACTGAAGAAGTCACAGAGTTTTGCCAGTCCCACACTTACAAAATAGCCTGTGTATAAAAGAAATCCCTACAAAATCAGCAAGAGGATTTAGATTAACTCAAGGTATGTTTTGAGACCTTCATATATTCCAGTCCAAAAATTACCTAATTAAATATAAATCAGATTTGTATCTTTTATACAGAAAACTGAAAATAAAATTAAATGATACTGTTATTTAACACTTTTACATGTATAATAAGAAAAATTTTGTACAATAATCTCTTAGATGATACAGCATATCAAATGGAAATTTTTCTGACTAGGTAATCAGGAATGTTTTCAGAAATTTGCAAATAAAGCTAAATATTTTAAACTATTGTAGCTTCCCTGTATTTTCCTGTTGCCAGATGTTTCTGCTTTGTACAGGACTCTTTGCAGTTGTAGATTAGCACTGACATATCTTATTATCTCTGGGTACTGAGTTTTGAAAGGAGCTTGTCAGGTTTTGATAAACGCGTGGATGTCAGACGAACAGAGAGCTTCCTAGAAAAGATGAACAAACATCCTAGCAATATCTAGAACAGTTAAAACAGATTAATAGATTAAACTACAGGGGCAATGACTCTGCATATATGTAGTCTAGAATATGCAACCAGGGAATCTCAGAGCTTTATGTTGCCCTTATAGGAGTTATTTTTGTTCTTCTCAATGGATGCTTAACCCACGCTATGTTTTTTATCACCGTGTGTAAAGTCAAATAAAGAATGAAGAAAAGAATGGATCTATCTCTAAAGACAGTGGACCAACACACCACTTAAATACAGGAAAACTGGAAATTCAGAACCTAGCAGTGATCTCATTGCTTATTGCTTTCTCCCCCATCCAAAATGCATCTTTACTTTCTATATCAACCTTCCCCTTTTCTCCTGTAATGGAATGATAGGTTAAAATACCAAACCATCTACTTTCTGACACGCACTAGGTAAGTCAGTATTGACTGAGTCTTCTGGGGAGTTGGCTGATCAAATCTGTCAAATCTTTCTGGTGTTTTAATAAGCCCAGATGCCTGTTGCACCTATTAGAAGAGCACGTAATTCTGCCATAGCAAACCTGGCATATGGGAATATGTGCTCCTGCCTCAGCTGCTTCCATACAAAGCCCAGAATCTGAAGGCCTTAACACCTGTAATTCAGGCAAGCAGTTGTTTGGCTTTATATGTAATAGCCTGTAGTTCTCTGTCACTTCACTTCAGCTGGTTGATTGTTGTATAAGGTTGAGCAGAATGTGTCTGAGTCTCTGTGACTTCATTGATTGCACATGGACTGTTGTGGCTGCAACATGAGGATGTAGTCTTTTACAAAAGAGGCTACTCTTCATACTTCCCTAAAACTGCCTTTCAGATTGCCTTTGCTCCTAACCTACCTCACTAGCAATGTAAGCCATGATGTCAGATTGTGAACTCAAGCAAATATGCAAAAACATGATTTCTTCAAACAACTTGAGAAAAAGATTAAAATCTCTACCTGAGATTGGTACGGCCTGCTAGGATGGCAGGCTGGTGTCTTCCATCTGTACGGCTAGGTTGCCTCAACACATCTGCCCGAGTCTGCAGATGAGGCCTAAAACAATATTTGTGAGGTTTGGTTTTGCTAACGTTAATGATCTGACATCACTTGTTTTAACAGTAGAAAAGTTACTTGTTGCTCTTTCCTCTCCATTGTCTGCAATGTTTTCCTTTTATGCTTTCGGGTTATTATTAAAAACTGCTAAAGGTGTATTAGAAAGACAGCTTTGACAAAAAAATTTCGCCACAGATGTCTCAAAAACACCAGTCCTCATCAAAACAGTAGTATGGATCATCTTTATCTTTTTTTCTGGAGAAGTGTGGTGGAGGGAGAACACCATGATTTTGGCTAAAGGAGGATGGGAAAGGAATATTTGACAAAACATACTTATTTCTCTCACCAGGAGCCCCCGGCCTGACCTGCTTCATTACGTGACAGCTCAGTTCCTCCAGATCTCTGCTCTTCACTGACTTACTCCAAAGATATTCAATGCTTCTCCAACACTGGGAGAAAGCAAAAGAGTTTTAATGGGGACACATATGACTCAGTCACCATCCCCGGAGGTCTTTAAAAGACGTTTAGATGTAGAGCTTAGGGATATGGTTTAGTAGAGGACTTGTAAGCGTTAGGTCAGAGGCTGGACTCGGTGATCTTGGAGGTCTCTTCCAACCTAGGTGATTCTTTGATTTTGTGATTCTGTGAAATATACGTTATTAGTCGAGTAGAAAACCCTGACCGCAAGAACACGCCAAAACACCAGCGCGACCTCCGCTTTCGGTCGGCGGCCCCCAACCACGCCTCGCCCTCCCCGGGGCTGTCCCCAGCGGGCACGGAGCCAGCCTGAGGAGGGTCTGAGGGACAAGGGGCAGGCGACAGGAGGAACTACACTTCCCGGCAAGCCGCAGGGAGGAGGGAGGTGAAAGCGAGCCCCTGACGGCGGAGGCGGGCGGCGGGAGGCGGTTGCCTGAGCGAGCTGTTCGCCGCGGCCATCGGCGGGGCGCGGGCGGCGCTGGCATGGCGCTGCCGGGGGCGCCCCTCAAGGTGTGCATCGTGGGCTCGGGCAACTGGTGAGTGCAGCGCCCCAGAGGACCCCAGCCGTGGCCACGGCCCGGCCCGAGCCTCCCCGCGGCCGTGCCCGCCCCGGCCTGCCCGGCGTTTCCCGCCCGGGGCCGCCCTGCCCCGGCCCGGAGCCCGGGGGGAGCCCGGAGGGGACCCGGAAGGGTCTCGGGGAGGACCCATGGGGGAGCCGGGGGGCTTCGGGCCGGGACCCCGGTGCCCTGTGAGGGGTCCCGGGCTCGGGTGGGCTTCCCCTGCCTGCTGCCGAGGCTGAGGTGCGGCCCCGAGCCGCCGGGGGGAAGAAGCAGCGGAACCGTCCGCTGTTTGGGCGCCCTTGCAGGCGTCGGTCTCTCCGGGAAGGTGTTACTTGGGGATGTTTTTAACCTGCTGTTTGTTGTGTGAGTTGTCTTATGGAGACGTTGAAGACACTGAACGTGTTTCTTCAGCAGGTCGGGACTGAAGTGCTGCCTGTGGGGCTTCTGTAGCAAGTTCCCTTCTCCCCAGCAGTGAGCTGTGTGTTGTGCACCTCTCTGCGTTAGCTGTTTTCCTTGAAAGCTCAGAGAAGAGCTGTGAAACACTAGCTTATTTCAGGTACCTTCTGTTTTTCCAGTTGGTTATGCCAAAGCACAACGGAGGCTCAAGAGAAGGTTTTATTGCAGCATCCATCGCTGGCGTATAATTAGACTCAAATAAACTTATGGTGTCACTGTTGTGTTTGCTGAAGGCAACAGATTTAGTAATTATTTCCCTAAGAGGAGTATTACGTTTATAATCCTTCTCTGTCTCACTTCCTTAATTTCTTTATCATTCCTCATCACCATTTCTACCCCAGATCACTATTTACAACGAGTAAGTTAAGTGCGATGTATTATATAAATCTCTCCACAGCCTGCCAGTTTAATTAGTGAGGCTGGGCACACGTTATTTCTGGTCACAGTCTGGTTTTTAGAAGGTTAAATCTAACTTCAGGGGAGTTTAGTTTTGCAAAGAGCAAGATCCTGCAGTTTACTAAGCGAAACTTAACATCCGTAGAGGTGATCTTAGACTTGTTGCTTGCCCCACTTGCGTGCCATTGGCTTTTGATGCAATTTTGCATACTTCCAAAAAATCAGCGACGGCAAAGTTGTATTTTTCATTGTCATGGCTTACTGAGGGGTCGGCTGACATTTCAGCATGGCATCTCTTCCTTTCCTTGCAGTAGACTGTAAGGTGAACTGGGGGATACTGTGCATTGCAATCTTATGTCCAAAGGCTATACGCTGCTAGACCTGTCTTTTGTTGTTACTGTTCTTCCATACTTGAAATCTAGCAAAAAGTTCCGTAGATAATTTGAGTGCATTTGCACTTGATCCACTATGAAACAAGCTCACAGAAGGATCCGTAGATACTATCGACTAGCTATAACCATGTGTATATGTTGTTTGTTTTCACCTCGCTGGATCAGTTTAATAACAAGAAGAGCTCCTGACAGGATGGATGTTTGGGTGGCAGAATGCCCGTATCTGTGTTGTTGAGAGAAAGAGGTAACACTGTTATTGGGAATCAGCTTCTTCCTTTCTTTTGGGGATAAATGTCTTTAAATAATTGATAGTTTGCTTATTTGATACAAGTGTGGTTTATGAAATTGCAAATGATTTGATGTGCAACAGCTTCCCTGTCCTCCCCCATGAATGCTTCCAAAAATAATAGTTTTGGAGAGGCAGGTGATTTCTTCCTCAAAGTCCAGGGGATGACAGACATCAAATCCAACTGTAATGAGCTCTTAGCAGTGTGCAGACTGGGGTTTTTGTGGTTCAGTGTGAGGTGACCCTGTCCCCCAAGTGCCAGTAACCTTATGAATGCCTTTGCCTTCTCACAGCCCTTTAGCCTATATCTGGGACGGAAAACAGAAACTAAAGGAGCTTGGCACAACAATGACAGTTCAGAGTGGTTGAGGTAATCACCTTGGATGATAAACTGCCTGCAGCCCAACTTGTTTGGTTGGCTTGCTAGGAGGAAGGTCACCTTACTAACAAAGCTAACTTGGCAAGGGTCTCTGACACCTGATGGAAGGTCGTGGAACAGGACAGATGGCTCAAAAGTCACGGAAGAGCAGGAGCTGTGTTTTTTTTTCTCTTTGCCCAGGTACAGTTGCTCAGCTGGTAGATAAGGTAAAAAATAACATTCCTTAAGGTAAAAAATATATTAAAAATGGCCTGCATGTGAAGTGAGTACACCTTGGGAATATGCCTTGGAGCCTCAGGGTTCAAGGGCAGTGGTCAGATTCAGTGAAAACACTGCAGACACTGCCTCTGACATGTATGATAACTCTTCTGATAGCACTTTCAGGGCATGTTAACAAGAGGTGTACAACCACAATTTATCCCTGGGTGGTTTGCTGAAATCATCCCCTGGTTAATCAGATGGCCTAGCTTGAAAATAAACTGTAGAGTTTGGGAAGAGGGGTAAAGTTACTGGGCAGAGGGGTTCGTGTGGCTGGGAACTTGCTATAGAATAGTGGGAGATAAAACTTTGGGTTTAACTGAGGTAGGTTTTTGGGTTTTTTTTTTAGGAAAAAGTAGGGCTAATGATATTGTGTTTGTATACTGTGACCTCCACTGACATTTAGGAGTTTCTGAGTTTTTATATCTTACTTTTAAAATGATGAGGGGAAAGCAGGCTGACAATGATACACCCTAATGGGGAAGGGCAGGAGACAGAGTGTGTGTTCTTGCTCAGTGAGCTCAGACAGTTCTGTAAAAGCGTTAAATAAGAAGTGTATGAGCTTGGGAGTGCCATCGGTACACGTTGTAAGGAGGAGAACCACCATTTGGCATGCGACTGCCCCATTGTGTTACGTGAAGCATTACCCATCGCTGGGGCACGCCTGGGGTAAGCTTCTCAAGGGCATCCCTCACTGCCCGTTTTCTTGTGTAACTGAGCTGCCACAGGCACCAACTACTACATCCAGCTCACACTTGAACTGCTACTGCTGGGAATAAACAGGCAAGAATTCCAGTTCCTTCGCCTTGTGATGTGTCAGGAGTACACCAAAAGACGAGCCAGAAATCCCAGTGATGATTCCAGGGTACATACTGAGGAGTGCTGGGACACAGAGGAGAGTACAGGCCTGTCTGTTGGGTTAACAGGTGTGGGGAGCTGGTATTTCACCTTGTGCGGCCCTACAGGCTGGTGTTTGACCTTGCTAAATTCAGCCCCACAGCAGCTGTTGCAGTGCAACAGGAAGTGGGCAACCAGGGGAGTCAGAATATTCTTGAATTCAGGAACTAAAACTCGTCCCTTTTTTGCAGCTTTAGAGAGGAGTATTCACCAAGACAGCTGAGATATTTTATATGATATTTAATAAAGGAATGAATATCTTGTTCAAGAAATACAGGCTGGTGAACTCTATGCTGGCAAATGAAAATCCCAGTTGGGCAGTTGCCGAATCGCTCCTTTCTGTCTTTATCAACACCGGGCACACAGCGCGTCGGGAAGCTCAAAACTTACCGGGATCCAGACCTTACTGATAAATCTGCACTAGTATATTTGCTTTTACTCATGGGCAGCGATACACTTCCTGCAAAAACACACGCCACTGTTGTGTTGAATGTCATTTTTACTGTTTGTGCAGACCTCAGGCCTGAGTTGTCTGCCACGGCCGGGAAACTGCTCTGGCTGCCTCCCGACCCCGTGTGTGAGCCTGATAAGAGATGCCTGGCAGCTGGGGCTTCTGGATCGCCTCCTGAACCCTGGGGACGCTGTGGTGTGTGAAGGGCTGTTAGAGAAATACATTCCAGCCTTTCAACACACGCAGTTTTATGGTTTGCCTGAAGAAGGTCTACTTCAGATGTTATAATTTCTTCTGCTGCTACTTGGAAAGTGACCCTAGGCCTGCGATAGCACACGTTCTTCATACAGCAAAATGAGTTGTCTTGTATTAAAAGCTCTCAGAGGATAATGAATCTGTTTGGTTTACTTACTAGCTATGGGTTTATTACAAATGATGTCCATAATAAATTTAGGGGAGCGTACGTATATAACTAGATTTGTAAAATTAAAGCGTTCATATCTCCAAATAAAGTGTGCTATTCCTCCCCACCCCAGCACCGAGCACTAGAAAGTCACAGTATCAGAAGTTCAATTGGCAGGGGGAAAAGAGGAAATAGGCAAAAATGGGGAAGCCTCAGAGCTGTGACTGTATATTTTTGTCATATCTTTCTAAAATTTTGCCTCCATAATAGACTGGCAGTAATTACGAAGCCTCCTTGCCACGGAAAAGGAAGTTAGCTGAACAGGCATAGTAAAATCCCATCTTTTTCTTCCGTGTAGCATTCAGGCTAGGAATAGAAGGGAAGGTTGTGTTTGTTCCTTGCCATGTGTGTAGCTTCAGTTATTCTGCTTAATTTCATTGCGGTGTAGAGATTTGAGTGGTAAGGGTGATCGCCATCCTTCAGGTTTCGTTGTGTGCTCTTCTTGGGGAGCTAACTGATGGTTAGGAGTGTCTGCCTGCCAACTCCGAGGATGCCATTGCCACAAATACATTCTGTGAGATGGGCAGCATACCCGTAAATCTTACAACTTACACAAAGTATAAGTGCTTCTTGGCTTTAAACATGTGTCAATATTCTACAGAAATTGTTGGGTTAGTCATCTTAGCAAAGAACAGTTCCTGTTTCTTAAAGGCGAAGATTATCAGTAAAATTGAATATGTCATTTTTGCCACTGCATTGAAGATATAATCTGTTTGATTTCTGGAAATAGCATAAGCCACGCTCTCTCTGGATAGCAGGTTAGCAGACAAAACAGGAGCAGTTCAGTAAACGCTTCTGTCCAATATACTCTAGATACATTTATTTGCTTGAGAGAAAGAAGCAGGTGTGAATGGCCGGTGTGTTTTCTGCTTGTTTTACTGGATCAAAAATTCCGAGTAGTAATTGGTTGAATAATCAGTGAACTTCTGTTCGTTTTCAAGATAATCTCTTTCTTCTAGGGCAAAATCATCTTTTTATTTTTTAATATTTTTGGTTTGTTTTCTTTCCTGCAGGGGTTCTGCGGTTGCCAAAATAGTAGGCAACAATGTCAAAAAATTGCAGAAGTTTGCTTCCACAGTGAAGATGTGGGTCTTCGAGGAGAATATCAATGGGAGAAAACTGACAGATATAATAAATAACGAACATGAGAATGTAAAATATCTTCCCGGGTACAAGCTGCCAGATAACGTGGTAAGGCACAGAAGCTAAATTTGATCCAGTTACAGAGGCAATATTGCTCATGCTGTGAATGGAGGTAGAAATATATTTTGTTAATGCTGTTAAATTTTATAATATTTCAAACTGCATACTTGTTAAGCGATGAGGTCAGAGATTTGAACACATGAAATTATGCAGGTAGGTAAATCCAACATACTATACTCTTTTTTTTTTGCCTCACTGTTGTATTTGTTACTGCAGTTTCTCTGTATGGAAGTAAATGTGAAAAAGAGGGCAAGATTAATGGCTGTGACTCTACCCAGTACAAAAAATATGGCCTCAGCTTTGGAAGGGAGCTGGCTGTTCAATAAGAATTGAAGGGTTTTAACGTACTCTGAAACTCTTAAAAAGAATTACAGGACGAGAGCTAGATTAATTCTCAAGAAAGCTGCTTCTCAGTTGCCTTTTGCGCTGTACAGTCAGATTAGCACGTTAGGTGCTGCATTGCCAGGGCAGATCAGCGGGACTCCACATCCCCACTGTCTTGGTATGACACGATGGTGGGTGGGTTGGTGGTGAATCTTGCCCTGAAAATGTTCTAGGAAGAGACTGCAGCATCTGGCAGTTCGGTGGAGATTTTTGGCTGGGAAAACATGAATTGTCATGGACTGCAGTGAGTTTTTTGGGTTTTATTTTGTCTAACAACGAAGCTGACATCCCATTTGCCTAGCCTTTGCCACCAAGCATGGTGTTTCTCCTATCCTCTACCTGCTCACTTAACCTTATTACTAGATTTAATTAAATCTCTGTGTGTTATTTTAAGATGATCATCAAGTGTTAGGAAAAGTGGAGTCCGTCAAGTGATTTCAAACTAGGTCACCTTCCTAAAAGGTAAACAAAATCTGTGAGTGCAGAGAAACAGAATATAAACTAGAAGGTATAAAAGGACTGGAAAAGAAATTTGAGAGCACACGGAATTAATTAAAGAAACTCCTTTTTACCATGCAGTAATGTATCAAAAATTCAGATGGTTTTGTTGAAGAGAAGGCAGCTTCTTATTCTGTATTTTTTTTACTCAAAATACTTGTTTGAATGTTTTTGAATTTTCTTTGCACTAACCGTGCTGGCGGCTGTGAAGATGTCCTTTTCAAGGCATAAAATAGCTTATTTGAAAACTTCAGTTCTTTTGCTTTTCTGGGAAGTTTGTTACTACTTATTTTCAATAATGAAGCACAGTAAATTGTAGCGTTCAGTATAAGAACAAAATGTGCTTTTACTTACATGTTAATGCTTGTGCATTGTGTTGATTTTAAGACATCATGTGGCCTTTCTCTCCCATAAATACGTAGGTTGCCATCCCAAACCTTAATGAAGCTGTACAGGATGCAGACTTGCTGGTTTTTGTCATTCCTCATCAGTTCATTCATAAGGTCTGCGATGAAATCACAGGACGGGTACCCAAGAAAGCCCTCGGTATAACTCTGATAAAGGTATAATAATTACTGTGCATAAAAAAATGAGAATATTTGGTGGAATTTTCTAACACAAGGTGGCTTGGAATTTGATGTGAAAAGTCTGCGTCACCCGCTTGGTTGTTCCATTAAACATTTTGAGATGCAAGACTCAGTCTTTGTCTCAGTCATTAGTGGACTGTTACGTGGTGTTTTATTTTAGTCTAGTGCTTGCAGGAGGAGGAAAATGAGGTTGTTCACAAGCCTTGAACGTGTCCCTTCCCCCTTTCTTTTTTGCACCACCAAGCTTGCCAATCTCTTATTTGTTGTTTCCAAATGCATCATTAGGTGGAGAACACAGCACAAGCATAATGCTTTGATTGTTAGTGCACATCCCACACACCGAGTCGATCATTTTAAGAACTACTGAGGGAATTCCATGTGACCGAGCTCTTGTTCGTGTCAAAGATTTTGTTGCAACAAGAGGGACTGTTCAGCACAGCCCAAAAAGACAGTCCAAGCATGGGAACTAGGAGTGGGGCAAAGAAGTAGGAAGTAAGTGTTTCACTAGAGTGTTTGTAGTTTTGGTGACAGAAGAATTATTAAATGTGTGTTTGCTTCTTATTTTCTCGTGTTTTACCTGCAGAGAATAAGCTAGTTCCACAAGGTTCAGAAGAATGCTTTGGGAGTAGACCACTTTCTCAGCACACCGTCCCTTGTCTGCTATAATTTCTGGCAAATGATCCATTTATGGATCTGCTTTAAAGGAGAATAAAACCCACAAAACTATCACTATTGACCAGAAGCTTGTCTCTTTAGTTTGACTAAATAAGCTCATCAAGTCTGTGTTGTTTTGTTAGTGCTGACATGATGTATTAATGAGATGTATGAAAAAGTATTGCTTCCTGAGTATTGCTGCATTTTGTGGAAAAGCTTTTCATATGGTAGAAGGATAAAATAAAGCAGTGTTGAAAGAACTGAATGCACAGCATCAAAACCACGCAGCTGTCCTAGATGCCCTTAAGTTTTAAAACTTTTATTGCTTTGAAGCTGTCAAGCAGTTTGTCTCTTTCTTCTGTAAGCTCACGATAGTCTTTATTCTGCCTTACTTTGCTAAACGTGATTTATGTTCTCATATCTTCAGTGCTAGAAACAACTTCTATGAGATGGGTGAGCTGAGGATTTCGATGAGCGTGCCTGAAATCAGAACCTGGGCCTGTGCTCCCCTGGGAGTGCTGCTGGGGGTATTGATTGCCAGTGCTTTAATGGAGTATTGATTAAGGGCTATGCCTTAAAAAAAAAAAAGGGGTGAGGGGAGGGGAAGGGAGGAGGTTACTTAAAATAAATAAAATAATAAAAAAGCCCATAAAGCCCATACTTACTCTAATGTAAGCACAATAGTGACACCTGCCATGCAAAGCAGAGTTACTAGGCAGCTTCCCACTGTCTCACTGTGGCATGGTGCAAGGCCTTTCAGTTTTGTTCTTTTTTTTTCAGGAGAATGCAAATTACATGTTAGCTTTTATCAAAAGGCATAACTCTGCATCTTTAAAAGAATCATTTAAGAGGAAAGGGCAGAAATTGAATACAACAGTGCAGCTAAGTAATAGAGGCAGGAACACATTCTTTCCTCTACTTTTGCAGCTTCTTTATGCATGCTGTTTTTGTCCAAGTCATATTTTTAATGGTCTCGTTATGCTCACCACTAATGCTATTAAAGTGCTTTGTGTTAACTTTGGCAGTTAAAGTGCAGTTCTCTGAAAAACAGCATTAGTGGGTCCTCTTGTTTCTTTGCTTTCTACATTGCTTGGGAAGTTAACAACGTGTCATCTTTTGCTCTTTCTTCACTTTTTTTTTTCCTATTTTTTGACAGTCAAATCTTCAAGCAGAGCCTTACGTCTGATAATAAAACTATATCTGTGGGAAATAAAGACGTTTGTCTGCTAGTTAATCTCTGTTCCTATTCAGACATTTGCAGCTGTGTTGCTTTACCTAAGTTCTGATGACTGCTATCTGCGAACACCTAACATTTCTTTGTGCAGCTATGGGGGGAGGAATGCAGTCTGAATCATACATGCCTTACGGTGCAGTTCAGCACAGGAATTGGGGAGCACTCAAATACTCCTCAGGCAGCCTCAACGTTGATCTCATTTTCATCTACCCATGTACAGCCCCAGGGACTGCTCTGGCAGGCGCGTTAGGACTTAAGTGGTAAGACCACAGAACTGGACTTGCATTGCCAGGGGATCACTGCTGCCCAGTGGAAATTCTTGTGCTGGAGCCTTGGTTTGGGGTGGGGAGTGTTCGTTTTTTCTCCTGTCATCTATCATCCTGTATTGGATTGGACTTCTCGAGAAACAGGTGCAGCTCTCCTTGACTTTGTCAGAAGTTGCATTTGTTTCATAGCCAAGCTAATTTTTGGCACCCAGGCCTCTCTATCTCCTTTCACTTGGATGAATAATTGTTGTGTACATATTTATGTTTTTGGAGTTGTTCCCTATGTATGTTTTCCTGTTTATTAATTCCTGCTTAGGAGGGTGGAGAAGGGCCCTGGCAGTTGCTTCATGGGGACATCGTTGGCACTAGGGAAAAATGCGTTAGGGTTACCGTGACCCCCCAAGATTAAAATCTGGTACTGTGTACAGAGTTGTATGCTGTGCCACAGAAAGACCATCTCAGTAGCTTGTATGTCAGGCTCCTGTTCTAAAAGCTCAAAAGGAGTCTCCTGCCCCACTTGGCAAGGTCAGAGAAAAGGATTTTGTGAGGCTAAGATGGTTTTGTGTGGAGTTTTTGATTCAGGCAATTCAGGGTACCAGATTCTGTTCTCCATTGCAGCATTTATCTCTAGGGTGACCTTTCCTAAAGCCCTATTTCTCCCCTACTTTCATCCTTTTTAAAGAATACTTTATAGATGCAAAATAAATATATCCTTAGAAGTCAGTATCTTCAGATGTTCAGCTTCCTACATATCAGTGCCCTGCTGTTCTTCCTGTGGTATTCTTCAAGAAGATTAAAGTTTGTTTCTCCTTCTAAACCACTGTTGGCATTATGCAGGAGGGAGCTGGTCTCTGATAATTCAGTTCAGATCCCTCTTCACCAGACAAGTAATTGGGATGGCATTTGGGCATGGACACATGGGCACAAGTGATGTATCAGTGATGTTACCACTGTATCCCTACTAAAACTAGTGAAACAACCAGCTGAGATTCTGAACAGAGCTGAATAGTCAGCACTTCTGAGAATCAGGACTGTTACTGAGCAATGAATTAAAACAGTTACCATCACCCAGATGCTGGTGGTTTAGTCCTAATTCTTAAGGTGCTACCTTATGAAGTTAGCTTAGGTAGGTCACAACAAAAGCAGAAGCTTCACTGGTAGCAAGTTCATCATCTTTGGTCTCTATCCAAACAGACTTTGGTGCAGCACCTGTGGGCAAGACTAATTGTGATGTGCTTTCTTCTGTATTGTGTCTAATGAATGCTGCTTTAGTAATTCCACTTAATGTTGGCTGCAGGGAATAGATGAAGGCCCGGAGGGACTCAAACTGATTTCTGACATTATTCGAGAGAAGATGGGAATAGACATCAGTGTGCTGATGGGAGCTAACATTGCCAATGAGGTGGCAGCAGAGAAATTCTGTGAAACCACAATAGGTAATGTTCCAAGTAATAACAATGTTTAAACTGTGCTCCTGTCCTCACAGATGCACACCAAATAGCTCAGATTTCATAGTTTTCCACATTAGCTGGCTGTTATCAGAAGCTCTTGGGTCCTTCTTATTTTAATGTTGAATTTCCTAGAATGTTTACATGGCCAGAAGTACTAGGAGAATATTAGGACTAGAGGGAGAGGAAGGAGAGCAATTCTAACTAATCTTAAAAGAATTGTAACCTATAGCAAGTGAAATACTAAGCATGCTTTTTATCACTTTCCACATAACAAACTGCTGTATTGTATTGCTGTGCTTAAAATTTTTATTGGATTTGCATGGCTTAATATGGATAAATGGTTATATATTCCATATTCCAGCTCAGCTCTTCTTTTTTTGTGCGTGTGTCAGTATCTTCTTTTAAGTTCTCAGAATAATTAGTTCCCCTATGTGCTAGGCATAGCTTTAGTTCTGTGGTGTCATCTGTAACATTTGCAGCACAAAGCTGTGCCTAGTCTTGCATTTCACAGTCTCTGGATAAGTATATATGTGCATGTACACGCATGCAGTACTCATATAGAAGAGAGAGTTCATGTTATTTTTTCAGCGTTTATATTCATGGTTTTGTCCATGTTTAGTTTTGTCATCTCTTTAACTATTATTAACGCCTGTATTTAACTTATTTTTCAATGGCTGAATTACCTTTCAGTGCTTAGAAGCAGCTGTGAATGTCAGCATGCTCAGTTAATAACCATGATGTGGCTTTATCAGTAGGTATTTTTCTAGAATACAGGCCTTAAAATAATTGATAGTATTGCACCTGCTGTATTTCTAATTTAACACTGTTGTATTATTAACTATTATTTTAAAGAGAATGGTCAAGTAAAAAAAAGGATAGAGAATTAATGGGATTATTATTTAGAATCCCTCCGTGAATTATGAAGAAGTTCAGCTCAGTGTCGAGCTTTTAAGTATGAAGGAGTCAGTTTAGGATGAAGATAGAACAACCTTCTCTCTGCTTTTAAGTATTCTGACTTGCCCAGGAAAGACTAAATAATACCGAAATAAATTATTCATTGGCATTTTTTATCCTTCCTTTCTCTTTCTCAACAGGCAGCAAAATCTTGGAAAATGGCCTTCTCTTCAAAGAACTCCTGCAGACTCCAAACTTCCGAATAACGGTAGTAGATGATGCAGATACCGTTGAGCTTTGTGGTGCTCTGAAGGTAAGATTAACAGGCTGCAGTTTGCACACAGATGGAACGGTGATTCTTGTAGGAAAAAAAAAAAGTGGATATTTTCATTTAAAGAATTAAGTTGATTATACTTTATATAATATTATAAAACAGCTAAATTTCCTGAAGAAACAGATGTGGCAGCAGTATGCTCTGAGAATCAGCTTTTAGATCCTTGTCTCTCTGTCTCCTGAGTTCTCTATCTTTCACTTAGCTTACACACGGTCACAGAACAAGTGTTGATTTCATCTAACTGGCCAAAATCTTTCTAAATACACCTTAGTTCAGTTTTTCTTTATATAGCAGTGCGTTCACAAAAAGAAAGTTGGTATTTATCCTTCGTATCTGTTGACCCAAATATTCCCCTCTTCACTGACTTACATACTGGAAACACTATTGCGTGTTATACTTTGTGGACACAAAAAGCATAAAGTTCACTAGGATAACCCCATAAAAAAGTGACTTGAATAGGAAAAAAGGTATATCAGAGAGTTACTTATCTGGACTTCTTTTGGTAATAAAATCAGTGTTGGCAGGAAGCAAACTGATTTAAACATACCTGATATTTTTTTTCAGGTTAATTTACAGGCCATTTATGAAGAGAAAGCATTAGTAGCTTGGGACCCTGGCCAATAGTTCACATTATGTGATACCTATCATGGAATCATTTTTGATGGATGTAGAAGTATAGTAGTTAATTTGGCTTGCTTTTTTGTTCGTTTGTTTTGACTAATTATTTTATATTGCTTTGTTTTCTTTCTTGAAACTACATGGAATTTAAACAATTCATCTGCAAAACTGCCAGGCCAATGAGCGATGACTTTTAGCTAAAGAGTTCTGATTCCTGCTCCTGTTAATCAGTAGAAATTAGACTGATATCTGTAACGAAGTAATTTCTGGCATACTAATTTTCTAAATTTTGTATTGAGAGCTGTTATGTTACAAGTCCTGAGAAGAAGGAGGTCATGAGTCTGTACTCTGGTTTAATGGGCCACACTTTGAAAATTCCCTTCTCCTTCGTTCCCTTCTCCTTCGTTCCCTGTATTTATAGCAATTTCTCAAGATTATGGAGCTTGTAATTTGGCTTCACAGCCATTGCTTGGAACTGCTGCTATGGTGATGTGCAAGGTTAGTAGGAAAGAAGTCCTTGTATGTAGACCAAGTTCTGTTGCGGACAAATGTTTCTTCCAGAAAAATCTCTTGAAGGGAATCTAAGGATGAGTGTGCCCATCAAACTCAGCAGCTAGTCAGCAGACGTTCAAACGCCATTATAAAAGTCCCAGAGAGGCAGCAGACCAATATCTCTTTGGAAGTGTAGAGTAATTTAAATCAATTGTTCTTCCTGAACTGGAAAGGTGCCGAGGTGAAACTTGTGTAATTTCTTTGTAGCTTTGTTTTGTTCCTCCCTCCTGCTCTGTTACCACTCTTCCAACCTGCAGACTGAGCTCTGTAGTTGCATTTCTAAAAAGCTGTATGCACTCTGTGTGCTATGGTCATTTGGTGTTGGTTGCAGTATATTTTGTTACGTGAGCTGAGACTTCCAAAGAAGTACATGGCATGAGCTCTAAACAAAAATGTGAATTACAGATAAATTAGTTTGTTTAAAAGTATTAAGTATTTCTTGCCTGATTAAAAGGCATTAACCGATATAAAGTGGCATAGGTAGTCGTCCTAATAGAGGTGATGTTTTTCAAACATGCACGTCTTTCTTAATCTCAAAGGCATCCTTATTAAAATATTATTTATGAATAAGTATTTCTTCATTTTGAACCCTTTCTCCTTTCATTCTAAATGTTGTGCTGACAGTGTATAAACAATTTCCTGAGCTGTTTTTAACTCAAACATTGTGAAATTATAGTAATGCTTTGCTAATATGTGTGCCACTGAAAGAAAATGGAGAAGCTAAAATTAAACTGATGGGTTTATTATGTTTCTATTGCCTGTGCAAAGCAAAATGCAGAACTGAAATGTGAGTAGTGCTATGTAAATTTGAGCATTTTTTCTTGGAAGATGTACGTTCTTATTAGTAGGGATAGTTATTTGCTAATGGTAACAGCAAGCTCTTTGTTTTTTATATCGTTAATCTGATAATCCTTATAGCAAAAAATGTGAAAAATGCCCATATTTTCATGTGATTGTTTGTAGGGGAACAATCTCAAATGCATCTTCTGTCAGTTGACAGTTACTTTATTGAACTTGCAAAGGGACTTCATGAAAAATACTAAATTTTGAAAAAAGAAATAGCATTATTTAACTTGCTGGAAGGAAGACGTTCCTACTTGGGAAGATGTCAGTACTGTGTGGTGTAAAGGGACAGGCACAAAAAAGAGGTTCTGCTCTCTTTCTGTAGCAGTACTGGTTCAAGCTGACGGCAGCGTCACCGCAAGCTGCATTTTAGAGGACGGAAGTAAGCAGCTCCACGTGCCTGCCCAAACGTTCTTTTTGGATGTGGAAATAGTAAAAGCAACCCCTTTATGTGTATTCAATGGATATTTCTCACCACACTGTAATAAATAGCTTATTCTCCCAGCTTTCTCATTTTTCCATAAACACCAGCTTGGGAAAAGGAGACTTTTCTTGGTACGTCTAGTATAATAGACTAGATCCTATGCAATGTTTATGCTTCCTTCGCTCTATTTCTGCAAGCAGGGATGATTTTCAGTGTGGTTGGTTGCCTAAAGGTTGGGGAAAAATACAGAAGGATAACAGAGAGTGCTCTGAGCACAGCTTTCCCTTACAATAATGATAATTTTAGCTTTGAAATTTGTCTTTTGAAGCATATTTAAATTCAGGCAGTAATAATAGGTATTGCAGCTGGGTGATCATGGAAGAACACGTGCTTTATTGCTATTTTTATATATATGCACATACATACTGAATATCCATTTCATTTGCTGTATTTATTTTTTATAACAATGGGCTGATGGAGCTGTGCTGAAGTAGAGAAAACGGCGCAGTGAAACTGCAGGCTTCCGTCAGCATAGAGACTGGCTGAATAGGCAATGGCAGTCATTTTACAGGATCTGATGATATTCAGGAAGAACAGCTGTCTACAATAACTTGTTGGCTGTTGGAAAAAAATGTGCCTAGCATATTCTTCTCCAGAAGGATTTTTTTTTCTTTTGAAGACTGAAGCACATTTCACATTTATTCAGCAACCTTTTCTAAGGGCTGAGGTCAGGAATGAACTTCAGATTTGGATTGTTCAAAGTGTCCAGATGGCTTTACAAGCAGTCCGACCCCAGGATGCCTACGATTTCCAGCTGTCATTTGCCAGACAATGTTGGGGCTCTCCTAGGAAGTGCTTAAAGGTGATGGATGACACTGCTGTAAGAACTGTATGTGCTACACACACACCTTTGCAGCTTATGGATGTGCTCCAACTTATGGCTCCAACATAACCAACTTAACCTTAAGCAAAGAAGAAAGAAATATAACTGATTTATTGTCTACCAGGGCACGGAACCCAGCAGTATTACTTCCAGAGGTGTTCCTGCAAAGTGTGTTTATGGCAGTCATTGTTGGATGGTCAGTCTTGCTATTGTAGAAGTTGACTGTGGTAATTACTCTTTCCTGAGATTGGCTGGAAATGAAATCCTTTATTTATGTTCAGGTTTGCCAGGAGCAAGCTAACTGTTTATGCTGAGCCCCTCTAACAGTCCTGCTGGTACTGTCCTTGATTTGTTGAGTCTCCAGTTGACCTCTCATGTGTGACGCGAAGAAAGGAGCTTCTACAGATTTATGTGTAAGCAGGAGGGAAGGCAGGCTGTGCTGAGCTGTGACACTGCATCAAGTAAGGCTTGATGTCCCAGCTGAATTAAGATCTCTACTTAGTCCTCTGATGGTCCATTTGATTATGGAGATGTAAAGACTGCCTCAGCAGTGGCCTCTGAAGCTGTCTTCATGAGCACTCCACAAACTTGCTGCAGAGTAGAACTGTAAGTTGGATGTTTCTGAGCAGTGACACAGTGAGGGAACAGTCTGTCAGCAGTCTGCAACCTTGTTAGCCGTGGTTTTTGGGTCATCTATTGCAATTGTGACTTCTGGCGTGCTAGCAGCAGGTCACGTGCAAATAAAAGGCACTTTTTCTCACTTACTCTGAAATGAGATGTAGGCGCTGCCTGGCATCAACATTTCTTTTCTGGAGTTTATCTAGTAATAAAATAACTGAGTCCAGACCGTGCTCACGTTCCAGAAAAAATAGGGCTAGGACTAGCACCAGCTTCAGAGTACCAGACCAGCTAGAGAGCCGCCTGATACTGCAAAGTATTTTAATAGCTTAAAACCGTATGCAATTTTAAAACACCCTGTGCATCTTGCTTACAGGATGTGTGCTTCACCGTAAAAAGCTGTTAGTGCTGAGATTGGGGAAATGCATTCACTCAAGCGTGAAGCAGTTCTGAGAGCTCCGAATCCCCTAGGCCAAGAGGAACACTCTATTGCAGTCATTTTGAGTTTGTTCTGAGAGTATTTTTGAACCTTTAGAACAGCAGGTTTGCCTGCAGGCTGAAGTCATCCTCGTTTATTGGGCCCTCAGCCCCCCGTGTTCTGTGTGCAAATAGAGTCAGCATTTCTGCTCACAGAAATGCAGGATCCCTCCTCTTGCACAAATGCGTACCCATTGCATTTGCAAGGACTCTTTTAACTTCAGATGTAGGCTTTGGCAACAGCAGTGTTTGCGATCCTTCTGCTTTGCATTAGTAGCAATACTGATTAAATATTATAGGCAGCAAATGGTGCTTGAAGCTGGCATTTCTTAAATAATTGACTTCATCCTCATCAAGAGAGTAAGCAGAAATACAAACGTCAACGGTAAGAAAAGGATAATGCTTCCTGCTACAGCAGGGGTCTCTAGAACCTTTTTTTGACCTTATTAGTCCAAAGTAGGTGGAATGGTGGAGGGGGGTGTCAAGGAAGAGGTTGGGATACACTGCTGGCCTGATACACCATAAACCAGACAGAGTTAACGCTGTTTTGGACAGATAGATGCATGATTCTTCCCACACACACCCGATCTGCTTTTCAGGGGATTGCTATAGTGCTAGAGCCAACAGGCTCCTGTGTTTATTTGTGCTTTGCTTATGCATCTTTCTGAAATAAACTCAGCCTAGTGCCTGCACCCCAAGATTTCAAGAACCAAGCCACCTGTTTTGGTCTTATTTTGGACAGAAAGATGACTAAGTATCAAGTGTTGGTATTTTAGTTTTGTTTGTTTATTTGTTTTGTTTTTAGAAGGAGAGGTCTAGCTTTGTCTTGTATGAGTTTTCTCTACAGGAGGGAGTTGTCATAGATTCTTTGAGGGTTTAAGTGAAACCAGGTGGCAGAGCTTCCAAGTTCATAATAGTGGCCTGAGGGTTGTGTTGACCAGGATCTAATAGTCTCCTAGGCGTGGGTGTGTGTGTGTGTTCAGGAGCGTAACGAGTTGTCTTGTTTCCTCAGTATTTGCAAGCTGTGTGCAAGAGCACACAATGGGGGCATTGTACAAAAGAGGAGCTGAGTGTTTCAGAGCTAGAATCACAGCTTCCCTCCCTCCCTACCCCTTTTCCTCAGAAGTAGTTAGCGTTGGTAAGACTTGCTTAAAACCATATCTATATTGCTCCGAAGACAAACATTGTAAAAGGTAGAAGTAGACAACAAAATGCCATAGGCCAAATCCTGCTCTAAATTTTGATTGGGTAAGCTGCCTCAGAGGGGAAAGTCAAAGCAGGCAAAGTCGGAGGGAGGGGGGCGGCTCAGTTACGGGAGTGTTCAAGAAGTACTGGAAAATGCCCAGAAGTTGTTCAGAAATGTTTTTTCTTTTAGCTGAGTGCTAAACATTTACAGATTCACACACGTGTAAATTCCAGTTAAAGTGGGTTATCTCATCTGAAAACTTCTTAAATATCTGTTTGACTTCTTGCTTTGCCACCAAGTGAATAAATATTAGAAGTTGCTCTAGGAGAAGTGTCTGATCACAAGCCAAGATTCAAGCCCAGATGATCTCAAGTGCCAGCTTTGAAAGTCTAATCATCTGCTGCTGCTGTCATGTCTGATGTCAAAATTTCTGTCTGCAATTTTAAGGGCCACCTTTAGACCTTCACTAGTGCTCAAAAAGCAAAGAGCCATCCTTGGACCCCTTTGGTTGAGGGGAGGAGCCAGGGCTGGCCTCACAGCACTGCAGTTACCTGCAATTTTTAGCTCTTATAGTCCCAAAAACGAAACAAAAACACGGGTGAAAGCAACACACTGCCTAACAGCCAACTTCAGACCGTTGCCATTTCTTCAGCAACGGTTAAAGGCTTCCTTTCTGGCATGGGGAGCTACAGAAGGTGCTGTAGTGTTGGTTAGTTATCCTGTGGTCTCTGAGGTCACTGCCACTGTTGTTGCTTGCAGAAAGGTATTACTACATCTATTGCTTCCTTGTTTGCTTTATCAGGGCTTCAGGATCCCGTCTCTTTTGGAGGGTCTTTATTTTTTTTATTTGCAGGAGTGGCAAACGAAGTATGGGTAGCCACCAACTCCTGTTGTCTGATCTTGTCAGGCCAGAAAATAGCTTTTATGGTCATTTTGCTCAAACATCTCTCAACCAATCTGTTTTATCTGTTATGTTTTTATAAACCAAAGAAGGGATGGCGTAGCTGATTGTTCATGAAGAAAGAGGACATTCTTTGTAGGAGACTGTCACCAGATCTAAGGGGAAAAAAAAAAGCTCAGATTTTGTTTAGGAAAGGCCTCCATGTCATGAACCTTGTGGGAAGCCTATTATTACCGTTACTGGAACTCTGTGTCCTTAAAAAGGCTGAATACCATTACCTTGGCAGAATTTGGCCCCTTAACATATCAGCATGAAAGTCAATAGAAGTTCTCAGATTACTTTAAACATAAAGAAAATACGAGTAGGGGGCTGTGGGATGTCAGTCTAGCTTCATCCCTACTTCAGGGCAGGGACAGTTCAATCCAGATAAAATCTTCTTTTGGATCTAGTGTAATATGGTCTTAAAGATAGCCAATAATAACAGCTGCACAGCCTCCTGGGCAACTTGTTCCAGAGCTTGAACTATGCTTTTATACTTGGAAATAATTTACTAATGTAAGATTTATCATCTTTCTTTTTTCTTTTTTTTAGGTTAACTCAGAAACCTTTTTTAAACAAAAATAAAATAAATCAGTCTTACATTAATAAAGTATTTGTTTTTCTGTCCCATTGTGTTCTAGGATTCTGTAAGCAATAATTGAGTCATTTTCCATTTGTTTTTCCTCTTCTTGTTAGAATATAGTGGCAGTAGGAGCTGGGTTTTGTGATGGCCTTCGTTGCGGTGACAATACCAAAGCTGCTGTTATTCGCCTCGGCCTGATGGAGATGATTGCCTTTGCCAGAATTTTTTGCAAAGGTCAGGTGTCTACTGCCACTTTCCTGGAGAGCTGTGGAGTTGCCGATCTCATCACAACATGTTATGGTGGCCGGAATCGACGTGTAGCAGAAGCATTTGTTAAAACTGGGAAGGTACCTTATTTACTGGGTGAATTCCATTGCTGGAAGTACTCTCACTCCTGGGTTGTTTGGGTAATAGTACAGCTATCTGAGATATGTTAGCTGTACTGAGGGAGCACCCTTCTTTTCCCTCTCGCTTCTGAGTGTGTTACATGAACAGAATGAGTGAAAGGTGTTTTGAAAAAGAAAAAAAAAAAAGTTTTTTTTTTTAAAGGAAAAAGTTGAAGGGATAAGATGCTGGGGGATGTAGGAAGAACAGTTACAAAGAAGAATATGGGAGAATATAGATGCTCCCTCAAGTTCACTTTTGAGAAAGGAAAACCCTCAGTAACTTTTTTTTTTTTTGATCCAGATGATGTTGTCAGGCTCTAGAAAATTTTGTCATAGCTCTTCTTTTCTTCCTCCCCACCTCCCAACCTTGTTCTTCAGTCTATTGAAGAATTGGAGCAAGAAATGTTGAACGGTCAGAAACTGCAAGGACCACAGACTTCTGCAGAAGTGTATCGCATCCTCAAGCAGAAGGGAATGCTGGAAAAGTAAGTCGGAACAGATAAAGTCAGTTCTGCATGCCCCTTTTTTTATATCTATAACTTTTTGGTTTTGGTCTGGATATTTTCATGATGGTTTTGCTAAAAGCAAATCACTGTTATAAGAGTAGCTTAATCCTCAGTTAAAATCACCAAAAACAGTGAATAAAACCTCAAAATAATACTTCTGTCACTACAGCTAATAGTATGATACTAGATTTGTGAATGCCCTTCTGTTTTCAGGATGTATTGCTATCTATGGCTGTCGTAGAAAGGCACAGCATTAACATGTAAAAACAATAAAGTACCTGAAAATTAAAGCTGAGCTTCCTAAAAAGACTTTTAAAGAGACTCTACAGCTCAGTTCATAGTAGTAAATTTATGGTTTGTCTCCAAAGAGAGGAGCTTTGTTATTAAGGCCCATATAACTGATCAGCCAAATAGAGTGGCTGCTTCTACCCACGTGGATTCTACCTTAGATACTGTGGTTCTCTTTCCTAATGTGACTTCCACTTAGATCTAGAATGAAACCTGACATCAGCTTGTCCAGCTCAATTTTACTGAGGCGTGAAATTAAGCAGGTTGTCCTGGCTTGTTCGTCTGTATTCATTTGAGTCAGTACATGTATGTTTCCTAAAACCACACACACAGTTGTCTCCTTACGAGATTAAGAGATGCATTATTGCTTTCTATTCCCGATGAGGTAAAATCTGAAAATAAATGACTGCCAGTCAGAAGACCAAGCCTTGTCCTTATTTTTTCCAAAGCAGTTTTTAAAATCTGTTTTAATGGATCAACTTTATTAAATTGCTTATTTTCTGCCGTTATCTTTGGGAGTAAGGCACCTAAGTCAGCCTCTGCAGTGTGCAATTATTAAGCTAACTGCAGGGAAAAAAGAATTAAAATGTTGGCTTCAGTCCCTGCTGTTTATGATAGTCTAAAGAAGATAGGATATTGTCCTTGATTTTTTTCTTCTTTTTTTCCCTGTTGTATCCTGCAACAAATAGAAAATAGAGGACATGATATATTTTGTTGGGTTATGTTTTTAGTGGAAAAATATGAAAGCTCATTTCAGTTGCTCATTTCTGTCTGGTATGCCAACGTGTGTGTTGGTCCTTCATGAAAGGAGCAAGACTTTTGAAAGCAACTTTCAAAATGTTTTTTCAAAAACTCACTTATTGCTGCTTAAAACCACAGTAAAATAGTCATGGTTTCAAGGTGAAGAGTTAGGACTACAATAAGAGTAAAATTTCATGCTCTCATCCCGTAAATAGACTCCCGAGTCTACATAGAAATACTCAAAAGTCAGGCGCCTAAGTTCAGCAGAAGAGCCTTGGTAATAGGCTTGTGCCTGTTGGTATTTACAGGGCAATTTGTTGTTTTCGTTTCGATAGCTGAAGAACTAACTCTCTTAATGTGCTCACACATAAGATGCACTGGAGTTTGCTGGCCTTGAGCCTGCAGTCAGCCTTGATTCTTCCTTTCCTGGGTGAGGTGTGGCAGACGTTCACATCACAGTAATGTTCGCTGTGATAAAGAGCAAGAATTGGGTACAAGATGTGGTTGGTGGTAGCGGGCCTTCTTCACTAAGCTTTCTGGTAAACAGCAGTGCTGTTTCTGAACTGTGCAACTAGCTTTTGTTTCAGAATGCACGCGATAGGTTTTGTGACTATCCCATGTGGACATAAAAAATTGATTTTAGTGCTGACATTTAAGTTATGTTAAAAGCAAATATCACTCCCCCCAACCCAACACAAGGTGAATAACAAGTGAGGCTTGTTAAAAACTGCAAAACTCTCCATTTTTTTTTTTCTGCATACTCCCTGGTAAGAACTTTACAATGATAGACTAACAATTAGAATACAGTATGGAGTAGCTATGTGGCTATCTGCTAATTTTGGTTCCACTGATGAAATAAAACCAAAACCCAAGTCAGTTGTATGGGCTTGAAATAATTCTTGCTCTTCCTGCAATTTTTGTCTTGTCTTCCCCCATAATAAACCAAATGAAACGGACATGCATTTCGTAGCAAGACGTCAAAAAGTTTCAGATAATTCAAAAAGTGGGATTTCATTTTGGAGCACTTGCAGTAAGAGCTATAACAATAGTGGACTCAATTCATAAGCATGTCCATTCCTCCTCTTTTTTTTTTTTTTCCCAGTGAAGCGAAATTTTGTATTCATTCAGGTAAAAAATCTGTACCTGCCCCTGCGAATGCTGTAGTCACCAAGTGATACGCTTGAGTGGATTGCTCCTGGCTTCTCCTGGGATCACTGGTGCGCTTTGAGGAGTCTGGTTCAGAGCTCTTGGTGATGCCAGAACTACCTCAGTGTAACACATCTTAGCAGAGTATACTGGCATGTGTGTACAGTGCTCAGTACTGCTTGGGGGTTCTGCTCTGTGCTGCCTTTGTGCATCACAGATAAAATCTTAGAGTGTCTGGTGGGACCACTTTCGCGAGGAGAAAATCCTATTTCTGTTCTATTCTGAAACACTCGGAAATTAACTGTTCACCGTTTCCAATGCTCCTTATTTTTTTATTTCAATAGCGTGTGGTGAAAATATATCAGTTTAAAAGGCCACACTGAAATGGCAAATTTATTTCTGGTCAACAGATATTTAACCCATAAAATTCAGCAGACTCTGTCTGAAAATGGGACTTGTCTGCCTCTGCCTGTCCAGGATGGGAAGAAAACACATTTAAAGTTCTGTACAGCCTATTGGCTGTAATAACCATTCAGGTAGCAAAGAAGCCTGAATAATTTGAGCTTTGCTGGAAACAAGGCCAATTTAAAAAATAAAAAGGAGAGGGGGGAGAGGAGATTAAATGTAGACTTTGAAACACCAAATTCAATTTTGGACTTATTATTAAAAATTTGACCTTTAATTTCTTCTTGGGTCTCTGTGTCATATTCTGCAATTGTATTATCAAATTATGGTTCAGATATAATGCATAACTGACAAGCCAGGCATCTTTCTTTGACAATAGATGGAAAGTGCCATAAGAATGTCAAGGAAAGATGTGTTTTTAATTTTCTATTTTTTATATAACTTAATAGTTATGCCATACATAATGAATGTTGCGGGCTCCATTATAGCTAGTTAGATTTCTGAGAGAGTGACTCATTTTAGAGATGCGTGCGGGTTCTGTATTTATCCAGTGGTTTTCAGCCCAGTTTGAGTGCTTGACAAATGCTGAAAGAAATTGATTTTTCAGTCTCCCTCTTTTCCCTTCCCTCACCCCATCCTATTTTTCTTTCCTTTAAAAAAAAAATATTATGGAATAATCTTAGACTGCATTTGTTTTCCCCACCCTGTTCTTTTAGGTTTCCGCTATTCACTGCTGTATATCAAATCTGCTATGAAGGGAAGCCTGTCAAAGAGATGATATCCTGCCTTCAGAGTCATCCAGAGCACATATAAAAGCAATCAGGCCATTCTACTCGTGCAGCTTTTTGCCTTTCAAATTTGTATTCGGGTTCAAGTGGATGCATCATTAAGCTTCCTACAAAGCTGCTCACTAGGCAACAGTAACAACATGAATGTCTCTGAATGGATATTGGTTTTTGTTTTACAGCCTACTTTGACATAGCATGCGGTGTTGTTGGCGTGGTGACTGTCGTTTTACTGGCTAAAATACAGCTGATTTCAAGATGCGCAATGCAAAAGTTGCACTACGTATATAGTCTACGTACAGAAGTGTACTTTGTGTGTGTTCCTACAGCATAAATCACAATGCTTTGTTGTCTCTTGTTAAGGCCTAGTCCAAAATCCACTGGACACTATGGGAAGAGTCCCACTGCTTTTCATGGCTTTCATGAATCAAGCCTTTAACCTTGAAATATTAGGAGTCTTTCTATTAGAACTTGATTTATTTCTGCATACACGTTGAGATTTTAATGTCTTGCATGTTTGTATTAATTTAAGCAATATTAATGCAAAAGAAGTGATAACAGCTATTCAGGGGCTACAGGGACCTTTTAATGAACTCTGGTGAAGAGTATTGTGATTTCTGAAAGTCTTTAAAACTGCCAGACTATTTTGAAACCAATTTATAACTGAATTTAAAGTTTTTAAGTACATTGTTTTAAAGGGAATATCCCAGAGGGGGATCATTACCTCCCCTTCTGTTTTTTAATCCTTGCATTTTTGTATTTCTGTATTTGTCCCTTGCTGTTCCGGGGTGTTGGGTTCTTCTAGAATCCCGTTCCCCAAAACAAGTGGGTGATTTTGACCTGGGGGTTCTGAACCCTGCAACCTAGGGTTCATTTTAGTCTTGTACATGTGGTCTTTCTTCACTAGCATAGTTTGGTGGCTGGGGAAGAATACGCTTGGAGTATCTACTGCTCAAAATTGTCATGCTGTTTTTCTAGCTTAACCACCAGCTACAAAGTGTTGGGCTCCACACAACACTCCAAGGAACGTTCAGGGAATCCCCTGGTAGCTCCTGCTTGCGTTGTCAAAGGGGTTGTATGCCATTATGCTGACTGCATTCGTTTCAGTGCCTGCCAGTGACTGATGCATCAGCTGGACTGTAGTCCTGAACCAGCCTCCCCAGAGAAATGATGAATTCCGAAGTTGTTCTTTCACCAGAGAAAACTTCAGTGGGTGCTGGATCAAGTCCTTTATGTCTTGAAAGCTTCATAAAGAGATATGTCTCTTCTATTCCCCAGGTTTTTCAACTTTTTTCTTCAGGCACTTTTGCTTTAATAGTGAGGTTAATTTTATTTATTACTGGGAAACTTGTGATTTTTTTGTGGAGTAGTTTTTGGAGGTTTTCTATGTTGGTTGGTTGCTTTTTTAGGAGGGTTGATACAAGAGAAGGTAGATAAATGTAATCTTCTGTCTTGCTTTCCTTGTATACAAAACTACCTTTTTTTTTTTTTGGTAAAATATATGCTAGGTACATAAAGAGTGGACCTCAGTCTTGCAGCTGGAAGTCAAAGGTTACAATCAAGTTTTATGGAGCTCAGGACAAAGCCAATTACAAGAATGCCCATCAGCTCTGAATACACACTCCAAACCTCTGAGCACTATCACAGCTGATTACCTTGTTCCCTGTCCTTGGCAGTGTTTTTAGACCAGAACTTGTGAGCACAAACCCATCCTGCAGCTTTAAGTTGTCCTTCGGAACTTGGTAAGGCAAAGGGGATGCCTGTGAATAATTGGCATCCTAGTAGCCTGGATTGCTCTGAAATAATTTGGACAACTTTGTATGGCCAGGAGGATGCTACAGAGCAGGGGTACTGTTTCTTGTGTTCCAGTAACATTTTACATTAATTTTTGGAAGATATTGTGAATGTCCTTAGATATTCAGGGCTGTGAAAGATTATTTTGCCTTACTTCTGACTTTGTGCTAAACATAACAAAGATGGCAAGAAGCTAAGTAACATCAGATGTTTGTGGTGATTGGGATAATCACTGGTAGAGCAGACTTGGAGAAAGCACTCTACATCGACAATTAAAAGGGTGTTTTAAGATTGGAAGCACTGTTCCTCTAACGCACACATGGAGCATACACTCCTCGTTACTGCATAACTTTCACTGTGTCTGCTTAAGCTTTGTGTGTTGTTTTTTTTAATGCCAAGCTGGTTGGCTTTGCCTTTATATGTATATATACATATATATATATATAAACTGTTTTTTTACATGCAGTATCTAGAATAGTATTTTGTAAGATACATAAAGGGCTAAATGTGGTAAATTAATATATATTTTAAGATGATTTCTTTATTCCAATACTACTTCTTCCACCGAAACCCCAAAATCTCAATCGTTCTTGTTTTGTACAGAAGCCTTTTCAAAGACAAATCCAGAGAAAGGCTTTTTACATAACTCCTTTTCTTCTTCTCCAGTCTCGAATGGTATTCTTGTTCTTTTCAAAGAATGAGGTTTCAGTAACTAAGATAATTTATTTGAATTTCTATACATACTTCACCATTTGTATTTGCTTTTCAGTGCTTGAGAGCATTGAGCTCAGCACTAGGTATCTTTCCTCACTAATACTTCCTTCTAATTAAAGACTGTGATAAAGACTGGAACGGAACAATTAGAATCTTGTTCTACAAACCCTCTTTTGCTTAGTACTGGGATAGTCTTATTGTAAACATTAACCCCTGTGTAAGATTTTTGCATACAAGGCTGTAAGTTTGTAACTAATTTTTGATTTATGAACATTAATTATTATCTAATGTTACATACTCAACTTGCCCTAGACGTGTGTGCTGATTTTGTTTAAAGATTGTGAATATATACCCATTTGAAGAATTAGTACAAATAAACATTTTGTCTTGGGAATCAGTTTGGTTTCTTCTTTCGTTTAACATGGCTTGCAGTTACTGTTTTACTCACCTGATGGAATGTAGTACTTTTGTACCTAATGATATATATTCACAGCAGATATAAGATCACCATGTGAGAACTTAAATTTGAAAAATCCAGATGTCAGCATTTTCGTTTCTGCCCATTAGTGGTGGAATTTCAGTGAAATGATGCCTTTGACCTCTAAAGATTTTGTCTTCAGTTCCTTGAGTTACTGTGTGAGCCACTGGAGGGCACTGGTGGGTAAGTGACCAATTTCACCTGTTCCGTAGTTATTTTTCTTCCCAACTATTTCTGAGTCTCCTTCGGTTCCTGTATGATAGCACCTGTCTTATGCTGTGCTCATGGTATTTCATGTTAGTTACAGTTCAGCACTAGATGCATGCATTGCAGATCCACTGGAAATGAGAGAACAAGTTTGCTATAAAACACCAACACCTTCCTACCTCTGCCCAAGGCCCAGTCTTGCCTGGCTTCCAAGACCTGCCCAGTACAGGGCTGCTACAGTCACTGCCTCAGTCGCAGACAATACAGTCTGAGAGATCTTTCAACATCACTTGAGGTCCTGTAGCGTGCACCCAGCAATGTTTCTGTTGCACCTTCAAGTTGCCAGAGGAGGAGAAAAGCATTTTTTTTAGTGTTTACATCAGCTGAAGGGGTGGGGATGTCATAAGTGTTGCACACGGGGCAGCAGTTCCACTTGTGCCTCTCGGAGATCTCCTCTAGGGGCATGGGGAAAATGCCATGAAATCATTAAATTCCTGTCAGCGTTTTCTCACAGTCTGTAGCTCCAAGTCTTGTAGAGAGAGCAACCACCAAGAGCAAGGTGAGCTGCAGCTGCTGGCGGAAAGGTTACATGGCTTTAAAATAGATGATCCTTGTGGATGTGAATGTGGATGTGAGCTCTCTTTGGATGGTCGAATAATAAACAGACACCATCTCCTGCATTAGCTGAAAACTCCTCGCTACCTGTTCACATGAAACAGGGACTACAGCCATCAGTTCATGCTTTGTTTTGTTTGCTTAGTGTTTTTTATGACTTTTTTGTGAATGAAGAGAACTCAGTTCCATAGACACTGCTTGGTTGTGGGGCACCATACTGTAAAAGAGACATGGTTGGCGTTTTATTGGTGAACAAAATAATGCACTGTCTACCTGAAAGCCTACCATAAAATGAGAGCAATGTACTATTTCCTCATTTACAGACAGGGCTACTGAGACGGGTGAAGATGGTTGCCCAGCAGTCCTGTGACAGGATGCATTTTATTCCTGATTTTAAGTCAGTTTCAGCCATTAGGTCATTTCTCATTGTACTTGTAGCTCAAAATTGTATTTATTTTAAGGGTGCATGAAATCAACTGTAGAATAAATATGGAGGTGTCCAAAAAGCACTGTCTAAATTCTAAGTCTGAGTAAACAGGAAGGTAAAAAACATCACAAGAGAAATAGGATGGATACATTTCTGCCATAGGGGCATTATCTTCTGAAGGGATAATGTTTTCTTGCTAAATCATTGCTTACAGGACCTTATTATATTTTTTTTAATTGTCTGATGGTAAATAACACACAAGCTGGCTCTTTTATGTCTGTCACATGCAGGAAATGTGACAGACAAGAAGTCACTTTCAGGTGGGCTGTGCTGATGCCTGTTCATAATGCTCCCACCCTGGATTTAATTGTAAAGCTGGAGTCATATGAATGAAGTACATAGATAGCACAGGGGCTAATTAATGCTGAGATAAAACATTGTCCTGTTACATGTAGCACTACATATTAATAGTGTAAAATTATCTCTCTTCCATCTGGCTCCTGGTCACACTGAGTTCTTCTCCCGTGATTTGCCATGAGCTGATGGAAATCTGAGCGCGAGAAGCTAACACTTTGATTTTGAATAATGGATGAGAAGACTGTCTGCCTTCAATCCCAGCATGTGCAAAGGAGCTGTGTCTGGCATTTGTATGAAATGAAGCCTAGTTCTCTTCTCAGTCTGTTCTAACTTGATTGCCGATTCCTGCTGATGTCCTTTGGGTACGGACTTCCAGAAACTCTCCATCCAACAGATTGGTCCTGCTCCTACTGAAAGCAGCTGCAGAACTCGACTTTAACGGGAGGACAGGAGGGTGAGACCCAGCAGAACAGTGGCGCTGTCAGTGCCCCATCTCTAAATTGGATTCACCTGTTTAATATGTTTACCTATTGCCTACAGTATCTGTTTTAGAGAGATATTGTAGAGGGTAAGTGTAGAGAACATCGGGAACCATATGTTGATTATTTCAATAAGTTACTAGAAGCAGCATGCCTTACAGCTTTTAAATGTATGTCCTTCTTGTAACTCACGCCAATTAAGCACAGTTCTGGCATGTGAGCAGGCTTTATTGTTCAGATGGGTAATTGCCAAAGGCTGCTCGGTGTAATGCATATTGCCCTCTGTGATCTTAGCTGCTTGTTGTCACTACAATGGGTATTTGGTTTTCTCAACTGGATGCAAGTCATTTAGCAGCTTGCTCCCTAGGCCATTTCTTGAAATCAGTTCCAGCTTCCTTCTCTTCCTTATGGAGCTGCACCTCCACCTGATAATTGGTAGGGAACCTTAAGAAGGGCTCTCCATATCAAAAGGTGGGTGTGTGTACACACGAATGCATGCGTGCTCAACTCTACAGCTAAACCCATACCTGCCATATATTGGAAGTTTGTATGTATAAGAAATCCTTGTAGAGGGCTGTGAATTTTGCACAAGCTTTCAGAAAGGCCGCCAGGATGACCAGTATTCAGCTGCTCTTGCAGTAGCGGTGTTCGTCTGTTCGTTTATAGCTTCTTGGCTGTGAAATTAGTGCATAGATCTCTTCCAGGCCATGCAACAGTCTCTGCTAGGATGGCAGTAAGACAGTTTGGGTTAACTGAAAACAAGGCTACTGTTTTAAGAGAATAGTATTATAAATATGCTACCACGCTCTGACACTCTGAAATGCCTTGTTTATACAAATAAGGTACATCACCTGTTCTGATGAAAATGAAGACATTAACTGAGCCAGTTTGCCTGTTCTTTTTCCCCAAGGCCAGGTTCACCGTAAATCCCATTTTAAAAATTGCAAACTCTTTCTTCACATTCTTTCTGTAGAAATATCCTCCAGTTTTTAGCGTGATGGATTCTTCGTGAATACTTTGTGTTTAGAGGACTTAGGGAATATCTTGCAGTTTGGTTACTAAACACAGGCAAGTGCTAGGCTCAGAAAGCACAATGTTGGGGGTTTTTAGATTGCTCTTTTCTTTTTGAAGGGTGGAGAGGATTGGAAAGCAAGCCAAATCTGGTAGCAAGCACTGCCAAGGTTCCTGATATATGTAAACTGTAATATGGAAACGTTTATGAAGCATTAGATAGTATCTAAAATGCAGACTTCAAACACAAAAGTATGTTCATCAGCTTCTCAGTGACTGCGAGACCATTTTTTGGTTTTCTTTTAACATGCTGTTCTTTGTCGTACCTACTTTGTATATTGTTGCATGAAGAAACAAATCAACATATATTGGAATGTATGATTTTGCAGGCTCCATACTCACTGGAAAGTGAGCTGCTATGTGTTGTGATAGCTGAATAGAGCCAGCCTTGGCTCTTCTTGTGCTTTGGGTTAAAGCCCAGTTTTGGTATGTGTTTTTACTGGGGCATTTAAACCCAAAGTAGAAATTTCTCTATTTTCCGCATACCCTGAAGAGTTGCATTTGAATGTGACAGATGCTTGTGGTGGTGGTGTTTTTTATGTAGACCTCATCTGCATCATTTTCTTCAGACTTCAAATTAGGCGGTAAGTGCAGGAGCACTAGTCATGCCAGTCTTCCCTTGTTTTTGTTTTGGCTTATCCTCTGATTTTCTTCTTAATCTGCATTTTTTCAAGCTCTAGGCTACTACAGAGAAGGAATACCTTTTGTCATGTTTGTTGCCCGGTAGAGAGACTAAGTATAGGAAAAAAAAGTCTTCCAAAGTATTATGCTGGTGCTTAGGGACATGGTTTAGTGGGTGACATTGATAGTAGGGTGATGGCTGTACCAGATGATCTTGGAGGTCTTTTCCAACCTTAATGATCCTATGGTTCTATACTGTTGGTTTTAATCCTTCTAACACTTGCATCTTGCATCCTGTTGTATCAGTTACGTTTACTATTGCCATACTCATTCAAATAACTTTTTTTTTGTTTTTTTTTCTGAGAGTTTGTCTGGTAGAGAATAGGAGAAGAGACCAGGTGAGACCAGTGCAAGAGCTGGTAATGCAACACGCACTGAAATGCAGGAGTCAAGACAAAGCTCTTGGATAGTTGATTCAAGCCCCTTTTGGCCTGTCGTTCTGTATCAGGCACAACTTCACAGTAACAGTGCGGTAATGTTCTCTTCAAAATTAAATCCTGGGAAATGTCTCCTCAGGATCTTAGCAGCTGCTGAAGTGCAAGAGAGGTTTCACAAGCACACTCAATACATCAAAACGCACAGCGATACGACTGCTGTTGAGTTCCCCATCCCTTCCATGTATCACTCTCCAAGCAGTATATGGAAAACTCTTGAGATTAGAAAAATATGCTGTTCATGCACTCTAGACAGGTTATTCAGAGGAAATATGCACTTTATTCACTTCACGGTGGGCTCAGGAGAGCTCAGAAGAATGTAGATACTCATGAGAAAGGCTGGCAAGAAGTGATCAGAGATTTGCAACCTCCTTGTAGTAAAGGTCCCCATTCCTTCTTGCACACACCACATTTAACAAGTGAGAAATCATTAGAAGTGCTACCTGCCTTTCCACCAGTTCATGGTTTTCTTGGAGCTAAATTAAGCAGGATTCAGTCTAATTAAGTGGCCAGAGATGGACTCCTAAAGCAAAGCTCCTCAAAATTTTCTTCCTGAAATTCTGAGATAATTTTCTTCCCTCTCTCTTGAAATTGCAGATTGAGAGCTAGAAGTGGAAGCCCCAGTAAAAGCAAGGTACCATAGCCTGAGCTGTTAAGATTTATATGTGATCTTAACAATCAAATGATTATAATGCTATCAAGGAGCTGTGGCCTGGTGTTACCAGAGGCTAAGGTTAAATGACAGAAATTGAGAAGAATGCTCTGGGGACACTCCTGGTGCATTTTTATCTGTATAAAATAGGTCCTGAGCCACAAGTCAGTCTTGTGGGTTGGCAGTCTTGCTGGTTCCTTCCACATGAGCATGTGTGCTATGTGCAAGCTCTCCTCTAGTGCAACACCAGCATAACTGGTTTTCTTGTTGCTATTTTAATCAATCTGAAAGTGAAGAGGAGGGGACTTGGTTATATGCTTTGTGAATTATCGCACATTATGGTGACGGGGACATGAAAAACACTTATGCGAACTGATTGCATTTAGATAGAACCTGTCGTGTCAGCATGGGAGCTGAGTAAAGGGACCATCCAAGGGCTGGTGAGCAGATACTGAGAGGTTTAGACATCTCTGCACTTCGTCTGGGCTGTTAAGGGGAAATTCCTGAGATTACTGACTATGCTGAACATCTCCCAAAGACCAGGTGACTTCCTTCCCCATGACTGCTTGTTGTCTACCTGCTTCTGTGTGTTAAATACACCTGTTAAAAGAAGGAGGTGTGTGCTTGTGCACAGACATCACTTGAACAGGGAAAACATTTGATTTTCAAGGCTCATTTCAGTTCTGAAGTATTCCAGGGCTAACATAAGATTTATCTCTACTCAGTGTGGTGTTCTTGAGCTTAATCAGTCACAAGTCTTTGTTTAGCTAGACAGAGTTTTGGAAAGATTATTTTGTTTTTGAATGTGTTACTTGTCTTGAGATTATTAGAAAAATATATTGAAACCCAGTAGGCAGATCTCAAGAAACAGCTGATTTTCATATGCTGATCTTCACAATATGGATTTGGAATGTTTGGGGTTGGTGGTGTTTGGGGTTGGCAATTTTTTATATTTGGTGCAGTCTTCAAGCAAACACAGCCTAATGCATCTGCTTCTGTCCAGAATCACTGACTGATTATAATGCATTAATGCCTTTTTCTAGCACAGCTTATGTCAGGGGACTTACAGGGTACACACACACACAGGGGAAGAATTGTTTCTTTGTAGCACTAATGGAGAAAGTACACTTCTCTCTGCTGCTTCTCTTATGGTTGGTGCTTGCTAAAAGATATTTTCAATCTCATTAATTCTGTTTATGAAAGCCTGAGGACTAATGGTGTCTTTTGCAAGGCAGGGATACATACAAGCAAGTACCTGGGGGATGTAGTCCTTCCAGTAGTCCTCCCTGTCTTCAGCTTCCCAAAATTTGCAGGTGAGCTTGAACTCTATCGCTCTCACAGCACGGGAGGCAGACTGCCTGCTGCCCCCACGTTCCCCTTCCCTAGAGAGGCAGTGGTTATACACACTCACAGCTCCCATTTTGAGCTCTTCTGAGAAGGCACGAAGGGATACTTGGCTTTGTAGTACAGGTGCCTTCACCGGCATCTTTTCTTTTTCTCTTTCCTTTTTCTCTTTCTGCTGGTTGCCTTACATTGAGTTGCTTTACAGAGTGGATTACTTTGCAGGCTGCAGAATTTCAGCTGTAAGTAATTTTCTTAAATTCCTCCTGTTTTCATTAGATAGATATCTTAAAGTACTCCCATAAAATATCCCAGTGTTGTATGTCGTTATTGATGAAGGTAACTTATTAAAACCTGCATTTTAGCACTGATAAATCTGTGTAATCCCATTACTTGTATTTCTCTTATTGGTGAATTATATCAAGAAATCTTGCACTAATGAATTCAGACAGTCCATAAAAATAGGCTTCTAGCACAAGAAGGATTATTGTATGCAAGAAACGCTCACAGATTTCATCAAACCAATAACTGGTTTGAATAAATCCTTGCTAACTTTTACATTTTTCCTTGTCCTGTCCGCTTGAACAATGAACCACAAAAATACAATCTTCCTGATTAGTACTTCACTGAAATAATAATCATAACATCACTTAAAAAGATAGCACAGGACTTCGATGCATGACCTTCATTTGCACATGCTAAGACAGTTTGGTTCCTGAGCCTCTGATCGAATCCTTATGAGGAAGGTGAATAAAATAACATTTGATTGGCATATCAACTGCACTGCTTCTGTGAGATGATACGTTTGGTATGTTCAGTGACTTTAAAAATAATAATAATAATTGTCCAGGTCTAGGAGACATTCCTTTAACTATATAGATATCTAAATACCCCCACCGCAGCAAGTACTTCCAGTGGAGTCTGAACATTCATGAACATTTATGCCAGCCACCCTCAAAGTCCATAGCAAACCAAACTTCTTAGCTGTGAGGTTTATGGGAATGGTTATGTTACAACAAATCTTGTGTCAGAACTGTCTCATAGTTAATGCTAAGTCAGACATTCAGAAATATATGATGGATTTAATTAACCTCAGTATTAGTAATTAGAGCCCCATGCATATCAGCGCATCCTCTACGTACTCCAAATCTAATAATACAATCCAGAGTGCAGTGCCAATTCACATTAAATTCACATCTAAATACCTAGGTAATGAGGCTGCCCTCAATAGGCAGGCTGTATTTGAGCTATACTGTGGGCATTTAGTAAAATCCTTCTTGGTATGTTTCTTCATGGTTCAAAGAGCTTACATAGCCTAACTCCTATCGGCTCTTCTCCCGCTCTCCTAAAATCCCCGACTGAAAACCCTTTCTTCTGAAATCTCTTTTCTCTCACTGATCTAGCAGAGAAGCATTATCCGTGCTCAGTAGCTAGTTAGTAGGGTGATAAATGACTTGACAGGATAAGCTTTTTCAAGACATGTCATAAATGGGATAAGCCTTTGTTCTGGGGAAATTCCAGCCCCTCCAAAACGCAGCCTGTCACCCATCCCTGACTGCTCTATAGGCCGGTATGATGCAGCATTCCAAAGGCTGTGGTTTTCAAAGCAGACTAAGTGAATTAAGAAATTTAACAAAGTTAATTTTCTGATTCCTTAAAAAAAAAAAAAAACAGCAACACACTTTGTTCCCCCCCACCCCCAGATACGTGCAGCCGTAACAGAAAAATTGTTCTGTCCTCTAAATCTCCTGTTTCTCTTGCAGTAGCTGTTTTCAGGAACCTAGAACAGAAGAATGTAGTAAGTGTCTTGCATCACTGCACTTATTTTTTCATGAACTGGCACAAGACTTAGCAAGTATCAGCAGCTTTGCATGCTGCTTTTGTGCATGTCTGCAACGCTAATGCTTTGAAAGCATCCAATAATTATTTATAGCCATGCGAAGTGTTCTGTATATTCACAAATACCGGTGTATGTGTCTCTGTGCTCTGCTTTCAGTTAAACTTGCCTCTGTTCTGTGCTATGGGGATTTTTTTTTTCAATTGTTTCAGGGCTAAGATTGTTCTATGGATACAAATTACGGGGTCATTTTGTTCTTTGTGTTTATATAAGTGTTTTGGCACTGGTCTACTTGCAAAGATAGAATGCTGATTTGAAAATACTGATACCATATCTCTGTCACTGGAGATTTCAGCCCATTATGTGGTCTAATGTGTTCCTGTGTTAAAATGTTTTCTCTTCTTATAATGGCTAGATGTTAAATGTCTTTATCCCGTACAGAATGGCTACGCAAGCCAGTATGAAGAGCTAAAAAGGACAGTAAAACATCTGCTTGCATTACTCTGCCTTCTGCTGTTACTGTGTTCTCCAAGATTTTGGTCAGTCTCTTGCCAGGGTCACTGTTCTCCTCTCCTGCACTTCTGCCCCCTACAGCCGGGCACTTACACTCTGTTACCTCTCCCCAGCCAGCTGCCACCTTTCTCAGCAGATCCTTTAGTCACAAAACAGATCTGTCTGCCACAAAAACATGCTTGTTGTTCCTCTTGCCTGTCTAATTCCTTCTGACTTCACAAGCCCCTCAAACTTTGGAGACCTGAGCTCTCCCACTGGCTTTTTTTTCTTCTCCTAGATGAGGATTTTCCACTCTTAAACCTCAGAGCGCAGCTGTGTTAAAACAAATAAACAGCTTTGAATTACAGGCTTCAAATGATGGAGAGTCTAGCACTTTACTTAATAAACTATTTGCATAGCTAATTATGCTGTATTAAAAATGTTTTAAAAGAATAAACCAAGTCTGCTTTATTTTCAGTCTGAATTCGTCCAACTTCAGCTTCCAGCCATGGTGCTTGGTCAAGTCATTGCCTGCCAGCTACTGTATGTCTTCTCTCTGTATATGCACATAAACAGCAAGCTCAGTTCACCTCTTAATAATTTAGCATAATGGATCGTGCACTTTAGGTCTCAGCCATTTCAGGGGTTTGTACTGACTGCAGCAGAGCACGAGGGCTGTCCATTAGTAAAGCCTGCAAGCGAGCTGATGCCAGAAGCTCTGAGGTGACCGTAAGCTCTGTCCCCAAACACGGACGATGCTGTGATGAATCCACAGTGGAATTGTTCGGTCTTTCATTAATTATCTGCAAACAAACATGGCATTGACGATTGTTGAGAGTGATCTTTTCCTCCAGCTGTTGTGCACTAGGCTTAGGTGCTGTATAAACATTAACTGCTGTGACTTAAACACTTATGCAAGCACCATCCTTGCCCAGTAGAGACCATACATGTCTCCAGGGGAAATGGTTATTCTCTCAAGTACTGTACTCACTAGAACCTGTTGGAAATATTTAAAGGTCTACAGAGGGGTGGTGACCCCAGTGAAAATGTATTTTATGAGTGTGCCTCAGGGACAGCCTGTCTGGACATGCTCAGGGGCCAAAAGCTCCTTCCTCACATAACACAGCACTGGACATGAGCATTTAGGTGACTTGGGACTTGCAGGTGTGAGAAGGCAGGGCCATCAGCTGCGCCTGGAGCTGTGCTTGCATGCTCACTGTATTTATAGGACGGCTGAGAAGCAGCCCCTGAAATAAAAGACAGGCAAATTCTTGTATGCGCGTTACAAATACGAGGTCCCTGACCCCAGAACATGAAAATTGCAGCTTCCATTCTGAGCAATCTGTACGTAGACTCCACGCTTCTCACTATGAACAAAATGAGTAGGCGTGCTCTCTGCCCTGAAGTTAAGTTTATGTGTGTAGCGTGCAGGACTACGTCTGAAGTACAAATCTGCTCTGGAAGAAGTGATTTTTCCTCAACGCAGTATCCAAGGCATGGCTGCATTTCAGGGTTGGGAGGGATTTTCAGATTCCCAGAGCAGACTTAACAGCTGGTGAAAGCCTAACACGCAGAAAATACATGGCTTATGTACTTTGTCGTTTCTTAGTGCAGTCTCAGTCACTGAGTAGTTTACTCAGTGTCATGATAATGGGCTTCAAAAATGAAAATAAAATAATAGATTCATGAAGCCAGCATGTTACTTTCACAGCGTGGAGTTAATTCTTCACACGGCAGTTCACAAGTCCTCAGTTTTCTGGCAGGTAAAATGCCAGTGTGTCTGCAGCCTGGCCTTTGTTGATATCATCCAAATAAACTTCATGTAAAGAAAGAAACAGTTGGAAGAAAAGGTGTACGGAACAAAAACAGCTCATTTTGTATTTTCCAGCATTAGGGCAGTAACACTGATGACCAAATCCCATGCACTCTCATGTGGTGACTATAGTTTCAATTGGTATTGACTTGATATTCATTAATTTTGGGGTGCCCAAGCTGCAAAGCCAAACAATTCCCGTGTTCAGTAGCCCTATGTACACACACAGATCCTTCTATGGATTTGCAGAACCACAGACATTTTGAAAGTACAAGCTTCTCATCTGTTTTCTCTCTCTTGCAGCAAAATTAGAAGAACCAAGAATCTTGATCACTAAAACCATCTTTACTTTGCAAAATACTGATTCACATGCACAGTCATTTCACCTGATTGATCATTTGGCATGTTTATAGTGTATCTCACTAATAAAGTGCAAGCCAATGATTTCTGGTTTGGGATAGCGTAAATCAGTTTTTCTGTACAGTCAGGTAAGCTGTCAAAGAGTAATGCATATTATTAATTATTTACTCTAAATGTGTAGCTCAAAGCCTATACGTAGCTGATTCCAAAAAGCCATTAGGAAATATTCCAAATATTTATTTAACACTTGATTTAATGCTTACTAATAGTATCTCATCCTCGGATTAGCACAGTGGGATGTCAGGGGTGAGAATATTTGTCCTGGCCGTCTGACACCAATCCGTATTCCTTACATTTGATCCAGGTTCCACGGAAAGCACAGTTCCTTTCCTGCCCTCCCTCTTCAGAATAAGCACACTTCTATTTCTTTGATCACTCCTTAGTTGTTGAAAAACAGTAACTTTCTGTAGTTGACTGAAATCTGCTGATGACCAGTGAAAAATTTCAATCACCTTTTCTTTTATATATTTACTTGTTTGACTTAGCTAACAAAAGACACCAAATAAGTTTGACATTTGAAAATTCTAGGATTTGGAAAGGGTGAAGGGGAGCTGTATTTCAAAACCAGAAAAACACTTAAGGAAATTCCAGTCAGCTCTGCTCCTTGGTCCTGTGAGTCTACTTTAATTAGCCCTTCCAGCTGGCCAGATTGTTGCTAATAAGTTAGTTATAGAGAGCTCAGTCAGAAATCTCAAATATGTTGATACCTCAGGATTTGAGACCCAAACCAGCTTAAATGGAAGAATCTGTTAATTAGATATCAGGACACTTCAGGAATAAGTCCTTTAGTTAGAAACATGATAATACTTTTATCATCACATATTTTGCTTTTATTAAAACATTTACACTGGAAGGCTTCAATATATTACTTTTTCTTTTTCCTAATCACAGTTTACTTCACAATGAGATATATTAGTTGACAAACAAAGGTAAGAATCTTGACTGATGTTTGAAAGGCTTGCTAATCCTTCCCTTGAAAGGTTAATTTAAAATACAGAAAATGAGCCACCTTCTTCTCTCTTGGTAGGTTTGTAATAAAAGGTTGATTGTTCAAGTGGCAGCATTCAATTATTTTGCTTCTGATGCTATCTATGTGTAAAAAAAAAACACTAACTAAGCTCAAATGGTCCCTGCAGGCTTTTCAGTTCTAGCCTTCAGTGCAAGGACACAACACAAAAAACGAGAGCCTCAAAATCAACATTCAAAATGTAAAGGGTTATTCTGTCAAGTTAGAGAATTAAATTTGCTTCCTGGAATACGAGCAATATAGAAAAGCTTCTATAGAGTGTTTGCCTTTTTTTTTTTTTTTTTGCTATTTTTAGTGAAAATCATTTGTTGAATACATTTGCTGGAGAAAAAAATGCTACTTAAGGAAGTCAAAGTGGCAGCCAGTGTTCAGAGAAGTTGCCCAGAAATATAGCCCTTCAGTTCTTGTTGAATTAGTCCCAGTATTTGACCTCTTCAGCAGATTTTTTTTAAAAGTATGCTATATTAATAGTTTTAATATAGTTAAAACAGAAAACGCCTATTTATGTTTCTATTTTACTTTTCTTCAGAGGACATGGGATGCTCAAATGACAGACATAAAGACCTAAAGCAATGAAATACCTTAGTCTGATGTGTGGTCGAAAAAGAAACAACACTGACCTCCAGAAGTTTAGTGAGCGCAATACACAGTTTTAATAGTATGCATCAAAGTTAAGCCCACTGAATAAATGTCCTGGGAACACATACATCGTAAAATAAATCAGCTCTCAAAGGGAAAGGGATGTGACTTACTCAAACTGTTACCTGTAGGTTTGTGCCTGGTGCAGCCCGCCAGTAAGTAGAGTCAGAATCCACACAAAGGTCTTTTAATTAAATAATTACCACTCGATTTACATTATTTAACATTGTTATTAAACATTAATTTAACATGATTATTTAACATTAAATAATCAACATTCTGAAACTCATATTGATTGCTACTGGCATGAATTTTAGCCCCACATGTACTCATTTACTGATCTTATGTATGAGAAACTGAAAAGACAAGCGTCATTCAGAGAAGTAAAATCAGTGTTGTTGCAGTGGATCCTCAGTAACAGCCACAGGGGCATCTCAAAGTGGTGCTGGCATTGGAGTGGAGCTTGGCAGTGCTGAACGATCTGATAACACACTTTTTATTTGCAAGCCAGTCAAAGCTAGTCTCTATGCAGACCAGTGCACAGATGTGTTTTTTTCCTTTAACATCTCAGGTCTTATTTAAAAAATGGGTAAAACAGGAATGCAACCAATCAGAAATGCAAACAACACCACACACACAAAGTAAACAGTATAAAATCTCTTAATTGTGATTGAGGTGTTACGTTTAATGGTTTCAGTGTGTGGTTTGCTAACGGTCTTTTTTTTTTTTTTTCCCTCACAAAGCAGGTATCTCTGTATCATACCATGTCGAATGACCGGCATCTCATCCTGATGACCTGCAGCTCATGTTTGCAAAACGCTGCCACATTTTTTCTGCCACCTTAACGCAAAAGGTCACCGGTGCCTCTGAGTATTCAGAAACTCCACAGAGCCTGAGCCAAGGCACACCTCAAAGAACCCCTGTGGAGCCTGCGTTGTGACACACTTACGCTGTGGGGCAGGCATAGTCACGTATGAGCAGCAATTCCTTTGGGTAATTCACATTTCCCGTATTGCTGGGAGAAACTCTGCCATCTTCCTCCTCCCTCTCCAGCTGGTTCGATCCCCTGCTGAAAGGTAATACTGCAAAATCCATCCTTTGTTAGCCAGCAGGAGAGCAGCAGTAAACAATTCGAGGACAATAGCCACCGGACATATGGAAAACACTTCAGTTTTACTGAGTTGCCACATACAAATGCTTTGCTAATGAGAATTCCTGAACGTTGAAAGAAACTATAACCTCCTGGCTTGTTGTCGAAACACTGTGCTTTCTGTGGGATGGAAGATTGCTCGAGAAGGTCTGAAATGACCCAGAAATTATTATTTATTTATTTATTTATTTTTAAAAAGGGGACGCTTAGGACAAGACTGGAAAGTACTGAAAAGTACAGGTTAGGGAACAGCTCCACACTGTCAGGTGGCAGATAAATAACGACCTCATACTTTCCATTTCCACTGTCCTTCAGGGTTTGCCTTCTGCAGAGTTTTACGCAAAGCGGAGACTCGTGTTTTTTTTGGAAGATCCCAGCTGACTCCCCATTTCACCCCTCAGAGGGCTGCAGCCCCTTCCAGCCCTGCTCATGGTCCTGTGTGGTGGTTCAGCTCCCCGCAGCACAGCCACCACCGTGTGTCCCCGACCTGCGCTGCCCACAGGTGACGGTGCACAAGGATGGGTGACAAGCGGGCACCCACCAAATGGCGCTCGACCATGGGTTCGTTTCCTCAGGGTCTTCTTCCAGAGGCTTGCTCAGCCTCTGCGGGAGAAGACAGGCTCCCAAATCCTCTGCGTGCACAACAACCCACGGGCAGGAGGCGGCCTCAGGCGGCCCCACGCAGCCCTCCCAGGGACCCTCCCTAGCGCTGGGGTCCCCCCGGGGCCCAGCCTCCTCCCCGCGGCGCCGGGGCCACACAAAGCGGGGCGGCGGCGGCGCCCGTGAGGCGGCTGCCCCTGCCCCTGTGTCCCTCTGTCCCTGTCCCCGTGTCCCTGTTCCTGTCCCTGTCCCCGCCGCTGCCCCCGCCCCGCCGCCGGGCTCGGGGCCGGCCGGGAGGCTCGGGGCAGCCCCGCGGCGCCGACCATGGAGCCGCCGCCGCCGCCGCCGCCGCCGCCTCAGGAGCAGCCGCCGCGCCCTCGGTCCCACACGGTGACCACCACCAGCAGCTCCTTCACCGCCAACCTGTCCGCCAGCTCCAGCACCCTCGCCTACGACAGGGAGTTCCTGAGGACCCTGCCCGGGCTCCTCATGGTGGCCGAGATCGTGAGTGGCGCCGGGGAGGGGGGCTCGGGGACGGGACGGGACGTGTTGTCGGGTCGTCGCTGTAAAATGTTCCCGCCGTGGTTTGTTTGCAGCCAGTTCGCCGCCTGAGAGAAACAAAAATGCATGTATGAATAAGTAAACAAGCGTTTGAGCGCTGTGGGTGAGGCATCAGAAGCGGTGGGTGCCCGCAGGTGAGGTGCCTGCGGGGCTGCTCCCTCACAGGGCAGCCCTTCGAGGCAGACAGCGCTCCTGCCTGCTGAAAAACACCTCCAGATTATGGGTGGAAACACCTCCAAATTATGGGTGGAAACACCTCCACATTATCGCTGAAAACACCTCCACATTGTCGCTGAAAACACCTCCAAATTACCCGCCTGTGTACAGCTACCACGGGGCGAGCAGCCTGCGGTCTCCACAGCCCTTGTGGCATCGTCAGCCCCTGTAGCGGGTGAAGTTTGGGCTGATAACTGTTTTTTTGAGGCTTTTCTTAATGGCATTGATTGCACACGCTTTATAGTTTACAGTGCACTGATAGCCATGACACGAGAGTTAATTAAGCAACTTATCTTCGCTTTGTAGGTCAATAAAAACCATTTCCTTATGCTCCTGGTGATTAGATAGATACACATATGCCAAGTGGGATGTGAGCCTTTTGGATTTGTCAATAGTTTTGTTTTTTGCAGGTGCTTTGTAAGGTGTGAATGAATACACACACGGGCACGCTCTGAGGTTTAGTTGCTTGTCTTCGTGGTAGGTAGCAAAAAATACGGCACTGGGGCTACCCTGTGGGAATGCCTACCTCTCAGATCAGTGTGTTAACCAACAGATACACAGCATCTCTGCTTAAAAATAGCATATCTGTTTTAGTCAGCTCATCTACGCTATTAATAATTAAGGTTCTCAAAGAGTCTGCTGCCCCAGCCAGTTTTTTTGAGTTTCCTGTGTGATGCCATGGCTTTGATGATGATGGAAATATTACTAACGAGACCAGATTCATTTCCAAGGCTTGAAAATGTCGAGCTTCGCTACGGCGGTGGCATGACTTCTGTTTGCTGGCTTTGAAGTAAAATAACCAAGCAAAGCTTCGGGCTTACGTGCGATACAGAGCCTCCGGCTGGAGCAGTGCCCTTGGAGAGAGGATGTGTGCGACAAGGTGCCCGCTGCTGTGCGGACAGGTAGCGGTGAGCGCGTGAAGGCAGCGTCTGCAGCCAGCTGGAAGCTTGTCTGACGGCATCGCTGGGAATGCTGGCAGTCATTAAGACGTAGTTCGTTGTAGGTAGGTTGCAGCTGTTAAATACAGGGGATGCTTTGCTGTCAGGGTTGTGGTGGATCTGCGAATAAAGAAGTATGGGTTTTCAAAAGAAAAGCTGCTTTCTTTTCAATGCTTTTCCAGTTACTAATTGCAACAGAATTCGGAACCTGTCTCATGTGTTATGTGAAGAGTGATCCAGACTGTAAATGATGGGAGAGGTGCCCAAGGCTTTTCCCAGCCCCTGTTGGAATACCGTACATTTGATCTGGCTACAAACACTATGTCAGCTGCGCTTACGCTGAGCTACATGGCCATGAGTCATGGACAGGCGCTTGTTGACTGCTCCTTGGAAGAGTGCTTTCCAGTCTGGGTTGACAGGCAAGGATATTTGCGTAGCTTTCCTTTCCAAACAGAGCAGTGGTGGTTTCTAAAGGCCTTTGTTTCCTCTCAGCCACTCCTGACTTGCAGAATAATTGTAAGATGATTCTTCAGCCACCATTTTGAGTGCTTGAGACCCTCAAATATTGACTCTTGGCGCCAATTTTGGTCTGAATTCCAGAAGTACCTCAGGGAAAACATTTTACCAGCTTCAGGAAGAACCACAAAGCTACCTGAAAACTTATGCTAGTGCGGAGTTGTGTCTCCACTGCCAACTTCCTCTTACGTGCTTGTATTGACCAACAGCGTGAAGGCATGCCGTCCCTGGCCCACGGAGCCAAGAGAAGTCTCTACAGTAGCTGAACTTATCCCAGTTTCTAAAGAAGTATTTGAGAGAATGGAAGACAATTTTAACATAAGGTTAAAAGCAGTAGGGCGGCCCTGTGGAAGTAGAGTACTGCTAGATACCGCTGTTGAGGAAATACTGTTGGCTCTTATTTTAACCACTTAATTTAACCATGCTTATTTTAAAGCAGGTGGAGGGGATGTTTTGTGAAATTAAAGGAAAATAAAAACATTTTAATGAGTACTTTTAGATGGAATTAGCTTCAGATGAAATAAAACCAGTTATTAAATAAATGAATGTATGTATGTATATATTGGGCAGCGGATTTTGGTCAAGCCTTTTCCACTAGTTCTGCATGTTTTCTCTTTTATGAGAGAAACTGTGCTTTAGCAGAGCATGACTAGCTTTCCACAAGACGTGGATTTCAGAATTGGCTCTGAATCAGCCAGATCCTGCCTGTTACGATCATCCTACATCCAGAAGTTCTGGCTTGCCTGCACGGATTGGCTGGGCAGGGTATTCCTGACCCTCGGTACTGATCCCCGTCAGCTGTCAGCACGGTCCTTCTGCTAAGAAGCTGCAAACCTGTAAATGGGATGGATTCATATGCGTGTCTGTATTTCAGTCTCAGGAGCTGACAGCCTGACGCGTCGTTTTCAGTCTGCGCACCAAGCTCTGAGTGCACCGGCTGTGGTGAATGCAACCTGTGCTTCTGCTGCCCCTGCTCTGGAGACACCCGCTAGACGGACAGGGAAGAGGACTGCATTTTATCCCTGCAGCTACTCATCAGCCAGACCAGGCATTCGTGAGGATGCTACGTTAAAGCTAAGCCAGGGGCTTGGAGCCCCGGCGCTGAATGTTCCAGGAGTTAACGCCGTGGGGCTGAGCATTTGATGGCTGCTGCTGCGATTTGTGCGGTTTGTGGCTCCTGGCTCTGAAGTGCAGCGCTCTCCTTTGTGCAGGGAAAGGGCAAACCTCTGCTATCCGTCAGCCAAAGAGAATGGAAAAGCACAAAGTTAGCGCAGTCAAATCTTGCAGTCTGTTAAATGCAGGATCTTGAGCAGGTTCTGCCCCTTCTTCCCCGATTTGGGTGCTGTGAAGATGAATCAGCTGCTGTGTGCATTTCCAGACGGGCTGGTAACCAGAGGCAGTGAATTCAGATTTACCCTCTCGTCCAAAGAGGTTCCGCAAAACGCTGATCTGCCATTGATCCGATCTGCTGGTCCCAGTTTGTTCAAAATGAGCTAGCTTTATAACGACAGGCTTTACCATGGGTGAGGCATTATCTGTCTTCATGTAGCCGCTATAAAGCCCACACGGGGCTGCAGCTTCAACTGTGGGCCGTACGTCACCTGGTGCCGACACATTGCCTTTGCCTTTTACATCTGCCTCTGCGACCAGAGGGCACACAAAGCTTTCCTGTCCACGAGGGAAAGAGCTGGGGCCAGTTTATTTCACTGCACAGAGCAGCAGAAAACACCACTGGGTTTCTAAGAGAGGCCTTTGGGAACAGGCACAAAGCACAGCTTTGGTGTGTGGAAGCTTATCCACATCAGTTCTGCGCAGAAGCTGTGATGCTTGTGGAACAGGGCAGTGGCTTCACTGGCCTCGGTTGGCCAGGTGACTCCTGACAGGTGAATGAATCCCTCTGCATCGCCGTAATTTCTCTGAATGCCTTTTCTATTTGCGGAATATGGGTACAAATCCTTGTAAGGCACACCGAGATCTCTGGGTGAAAAGCAGCGTGCGAGACATAAGGGATGGTACATAAAGTCTCTAATTCAGCTGTCGATCGCCTAAGTTAGCACCACAGTAAGAACGCGTCCCGTAGAAGGTAATGGATGCTTATTCCCATAGTGTAACCCCCCCAAAAGGGGGATTTATCTTTTCAAAGGAAGCAAATACAGCAATTTCCAGAGATGTCTTTTGAGCATTTCTTTGTGCACAGTGACGGCCCAGAAAGGCCGTATATTTGTCTTCCTGGGAATTTTACGGCTAAGATAAATGGCGGCTAGCGACACCTCCTCAGCGCTTTAAATCAGCTCCTCAAGTCAAGCATTATGGATCACTTTGCACAAGTGGAGAGTTTTGTGGTTGCTATGGATGTAGTTATAAAAATATTTACTTTCTAGTACAGTGACATTGATTCCTTCAGGCTCTTGCTCCACACCAGTGTGTTGCTGGATACGGTGTCTCTCTTAAACTTGCCCTGGTAATTTGAAGGCCTGCGATGGCTATTTGTCCACGGAGAAAACAAATATTACAGAGCTGGAAACGCTTTGGAACGTTGTTATGCCTCAGCTGCAAGTGAAAAGCTTGTGGTGGTGTAATTTTGAGTAGATTGGAATTGCGGTCGCGATTCTTTGTGCTATTCCATACGTTATTCTCTGAGTGAAGTGCCCAGAAAAAAAAATAGGTGCTTGAAACAGAAGCCCGATAGGAGGTTAGTTACGTTATTGGCACCCCCTGAAACTGTGGTTCAAATTTACATTTCTGGACAACAAAGATAATTTTGATTGCTGTTTCTTTATTCTTCAAATGAACCCTGGAAGGCTTAATTCAGGAAAGAAATCTTGTTTAACTTAATTATTCCAGCAGAGTGGCGAGCCTCGGAATATTAAATAGACATTGCAAGTCAAGTTAGACTTAAAATACTGAGGTTACCAAAACCAGAACAACTGGTAATTGCCAAATGGTTGTTCAAAAAAATGTGTATTTCCCATCAATAAAAGCCTAAGAGCTGCATCAAAACCTTGAACAGGTCTTCAGGTTTTGAACTGTTAGCGATAAAATTGTATGAATGTTAGGAAAAACAGGACAGGGGGAGCATGCACTATGAAAAGCCTGAAAGACAAAAATTGGGCTTATTTTTTAAAGCTTTGCTTGCACGTAGCTTTTTCTCTGACTGCAGCTCAGCGTTTTCTGTACCGACACCATGCTCCTGCGCCTCCCGTTCTAGGACAGCCCACGGAAACACAGCAGGAGTGTCATAAAGCCCCTTTCCTCAGCCGGGTGGCAGCAAGACCTTGTCTTCCACCTGGAACAGTGGAGATTTATTTATTTATTTTCCTTTTTGCAATGCGGTTGATACTGCAATCAAAGCATGTCTGCTTGCAGGCAGGTAACAACGCCGAGGCATCTTCTGATGTGTCGAGCAAGTGCTTTGCGTAGAAGAGTCGCGCGTAAGCGTGGCGTGAAAATGATTCACTTTGAATTACGGAGCCTTAAAGCTATTTGTAGTCATCTATCGCTTCATCCACGAGCTTCATCCTTCTGCACATGAACAAGAAAACAGGCAGTATAAAGCCCAGGCTCCATCCTTTGCTCTTGATCAGATCCAACTCTCAGTGACATCAGTTCTCCCTTTTTTTAGGTGCTGTCATTCCGCCGCTTACCCGTGCCATCCTTGGAGTGGGTACACACATCTGTGTGATTTCCATCTTCCTCAAGGAGCGTGTCATTCTTTTAAGTTCTGTTTCCTGAAGCTCTTTGGTTTCCTGGATGAGGTCAGGGTGCTTCCTTGGGAGGAGAAAAGTGCTTGGCTGGCTTTGGAAACGGTGTGGGGGGTACTCCAAGCGCAGATACAGGCAGTATTGGGACTGCCGTGGTACGAGGATGAAAATGCCTCTGCAACTGAATGCAGATATTTGACAAAAGGTCAAAAATGCAAAATATTCTCAATACCTCAAGGTGCAGGTGAGCTATGTATGAAATGTCATTATCTCTTCATGAGAAGAACGCTTTAAGACATACTTAAGCATCGAGGTTGTTCTAAGGTAGATAGGAATTATAAATCAGTTCTTCTCCCTCACCCCTGCTAAACTCTAGAAGAGAATCTTTCTCTGCAAAAATTCTTCAGTAACCCAAAGCTAGTGTTGAATACTTTTTGGCCTTCAGTAGCCTCCGTCTGTGTGGGTGAAATGTGCAGTGCTCCCACTGTTCCTGACGGAATAGGTACGGCTGCCTAGTCGCTGAGATTCAGCGCGATGCCGTGGCCGGGTGCCTCACCCGTGGGTGAAGACAGTGGGCAGCGGTACTGGCAGACACAGCAGAAGATGGAGATCCTCATGCTGCTTTCTTTCCCAGAATGAATACAACAACTGTACTTGTCTGTGTCTCCTTTCTGTGCCTGTGGGTTGTTTTCTCCTTCGTGTCCCATTCTGCTTTCCCTTTCTGCCCTGGGGCTGCTGCCTCCTCCTCGGAACGATTTATTTCGTGCTGCTAAGACCTCAAGTGAGGGGATCTTAAAGAAGTGTATGCCTATCAAAGGAACTGTTCTCCTTGCCACGCGTGACGAAGAGGTGCATTTGCTGGCAGTGTAATACACATGCGGGCAGAGAAAGGCAGACAAAAAGGTTAGTGGGCTGTGAGTCACACAGGACTCTTGCAAAACCATAAACGGCCCCCAGGTCTCTAACTCCTAGTCTTAGCCATTAACAAAGTGCTTCTTCCTCCTCCTCCTCCGCCGCGGATGCCTTTCACTGCATGCCCTAGGACGGGGGAAGCGCTCCTGCCTGCCTGCCGAGCCTGCTGTGTCCTCCGTCCCGCAGCGACAGGCAGGGTTAAAGCACCGGGGCCACAAGGACTCTTCTTAAATATTCAGTTCTCGAAACCCAAGGGAAATTCTCACAGGGACTCTGAGCCCTTGCAAGTGGAAAAACATAGCAGGAATTATGATGCGCTCCCCTTGCTTGGTGAGTGCCTCCTCATTCAGCTTCTTCTCTTCTGGGAATAACGGTGCCATAAATTCAGTTTCTAATGGCCCTGCATAGGTGTGTGTGATGCTCTTTCTTTAGCTTCATTTCTTTTCTGTTGGGTAAAGTACACATAGTAACAGAGACATATTTCTGCACTCGTTCCCACTTCTATTCCGGAAAAGCAGTAGAAAGAGTGCCTGCAGAAAGAGCACCAAGCCCTCTTTTCCAGCGTTGAACTGCAAATAAATTTTAGCATCTGTCAGAGCTTTGGCAAGGTGGTTCTGCTCGGCAGTGGTCAGAGCCAATTCCTCTGGAAGGGGCTACGCTGATTCACCTGCTTCTGGAAGGAGCGGCCAGGGTGTAGGACGGGCAGAACTGCGGAGAAGGAGGGCTGGATCATGGAAGAACCAAATGCGAGCTGGGCTAAGGAAGGCTTGGTGCTGACCTTACGCTAGTGAAATGAAAGAGCTGGGGGCTTGGTTCCTCCTGCACTAATACTGGATCCAGGCTTCACCAGATCACTCCAGACTCAGATCTGTCCTGGGCACGACTGCACTTTTGCCGAGCACGAGAACGAGCATTCATGCTCTTCGTTTTTCCAAGGTACGTGTGTGCAGATGGTGCTGGTGCAAGCACAGGCTGGCCGGGACAAAACCTCCAAGGCAAAACAGAAACAGCTTCATCAGATTGGTGTCGTGAGAGTTTGTTCCGGGCAGCCTCGATGTTTTTGATCCAGTCTGAGATGAACTAAAATCAGAATTTGCAGAACTGAAGTGGTCTAAGTAAGCGTGGTGATAACCAGCAATTTGTAGTCACGGTCTTTGGGTATATCATAATCTGGTTATAAAGAATAAACCTATTAAAAATCCTACCTAGGGCTGGCGGGAGCCCTTTGGGGGAAAGCAGTCTCTGATCGTCATCTCTGGTAATTGCTGTTTGTGTTTAGCTGATGGGCTGATGTGCACAGCTTGAAAGGCATCCTGTCAAAACCTCTGCTCCGTAGCTGAAAACAGGACTGCTTTGTGTCATCAGCTTCAAACGGGACTGTTTTGCCCAGGCCTGTGTTTAAATAGATTCAAGGTGATTCAGCGCAGGCTCCGTTTATTCAGCCTTGAAATGAGACAGCCACTAACAGGGATTTTTTTTTTTTCCTTTATGTGTAGCGATCGCATTAAAGAGTTTCTTTAACGTGTATTTTAGCAGCATCGTCTCTTTTCTTCAACAACGGCGCTCTCACCAAGGCTGCAGCTCCTGCAGCAGATCAAAACCGAGCAAGGCTGAACAGTTTTGAGAGAGGTACGAGGAGCTGTGGGAGAAACTTAAAAATGGGGACGCGGAGGGTGCTGCAGGCAGGAATTAAACACGGGGGGGGGGGCAGGGGAGCAAACAAAGAAAGCCTCCAACGAAAGGCAGACCTCTGCAATGTGCCTTTAAAATGGCACTTCAGCTGATAAAATCAGCCTCGGCTGTCTCCAACTGCAGGGCAGAGCCTGACAAGGATCAGGTGAGGGGAGGGTGACTCTGGCTGGATGCTTGTTGCTGCAGATGTAGGTTGGAAGGCACAAACAAATGCACAGTGGTCTTCTGGAGGCTCAGGGCACAGCCATGACTTGTGCTGGGGAGGGTGGTGCTTTTACTTCATCCTCAGCAGGGAAAAACACCCCAAAATGAAGCATCTGCGTTGATTTGGGCTTAGTTTAATATTCAAAGAGAAAAGATGCTCTCCTGGCTAATAGCTTCCTTGGAAAATCTGCCTTTTATCTTCACGGTGTTCCTGTGCGATGCTAAATGAGGCAAGTACGCCTGGCCTGTCATGTGCTCACCTTCCTCCTTGTTCTCTGCGCCCCTGACTTTGGGTCTGAGGGGCAAAAGAAATGGTTATTTGCAGCTGTAGCCAGGCCACTAAGAGCTATGTCCTGAAGAGGCAAAATGCAGTGCCATGTTAAGTACTGTGGGGAAAAAAGCATTTTTCCAGCAAAATTTGGCAAGAAGTGGATACTTTTGACCATAGTTACTCTCTTTAAAATTGGTATTTTAACATATGTTCGTGCCTGCTTCTTGCTTGCTCGCTCTGCCTTTTTGTCCCTGTCCTGATTTTGTGACTCTGTTAAGCTCTTTTAGTTTTGCTTTGTCCCTTTATTCTTTCAAGCCGCCTTGTCCAGCAGCTCTGGGCAACTTGCTGAAGGTTTGCTTCCCAAGGTCTTCATCAGGACCTCCCTTCTTCAGACGTGGCACAGATAAGATAAAAGACACGGCTCCTATCAGAATTCGGCAAAGTGGGGTCTTATGACGCGGTGCGAGGCAGCCGAAAGAAGAGGCTCTGCTCACTGTAAGACATTTATCTTTAATGGTTGTAGGTGAACAAAACTATGAGTAAAATGTGGTATTGAAAACAACACTGCAAATCCAGAGCTACAGTGATTTGGGAGGTTATTGGTGAATTACTGGGGCTTGTTTGGTTCTCGCATTGCTGAAGGTGCTTTCTTTTAAGCAAACGAATGCTTTTGGCTGAGTTAACCGTAAATGCTAAAGACACAGGGCAGATTGGACAGACTTGGTTTTCCTCAGACCTGCCGCTGTCTTGTGGAGAGATCTTAGAAAAAGGCTAAAAAGTTCTTCAACACAAGAAATTGGGATACGTGGAAAAGCAGGATCTCTGTCAGAATTTCTGCTGTGAAGCCTCGCTGCGTGCCTCAACAACGTTCATTGGGATGTACGTGACAGTCACAACAGCTATGTGCTATTCTAGATGGATAGTTGACCTCCAAGACAAAAATATTTCTTCTTCCTTATGGCATCACAAGATGCAGCACAGTACAAATCAGTGTTTTATTAGTGTTCTTTTTTTTATCCTCATGCATAGGGATTTGGCTAATGTCAGAGTCTGGGTACCAAATAAAATTCCTACTGGACAAAATGGTAATTGGCATTGAGAAGCACTATTTTTAGTTTTGGAAAACCAGAATCCTTAACTGCTTTGAGTGAATTCCTGCGTTCGCTTCACTTTAAAAGACAGTGTGCCAGAGGAAAATAACGAGCAACTTGCAGAGACGGGATCTCTTGTGGTGTGACTTCTGTTTGAATGATGAGCTCCACGCAAAGATATATAAAACTGTTTTTAAACATACAACAAAGACCTATACAACTCTATTTGAATGATGACACTTAAAACGAGTGGAATAATGATAAACAACTTTTCATGTTACTAATCGCATCTTCTTCATTCCACTCAGTATATTTGAAGAACTTTCCCTGCTTCCCTTCTCAGCAAAAGTAAGGATAGGAATGTAGAATAAGGTTTCCAAGCATTTTGTTCACATTTGGGATTTTCTTCCAGACTTTGGCCATCGTGAAACATGACCAGACACTCGTACAAGGAATTTGACATTCTCTTTGTGCGGTGCGAGAGAACCATCTAGCAAATGTTTGCCTGAAGTAAGCAAGTCGAGACAACGTCATTAAGATGAGATGGGGAATCTTGGAAAATGTTTTACCAGGTCAAGATGAAATTAAGTAGAGTACACAGCAATAAATGAGATGGAATTCTCCAAGCTAGGTTACATTCAGTTTTCACTTTCTTCCTAACTGAGTAGTGGAATGCAAGCCCCCAAAAGCCCCAGAACTATGCCAGAAGTGTTTGGGTCTGAGGGGCAAAAGAAATGATTATTTGCACTTGTAGCCAGGTGAGTGAGAGCTACGTTCTGAAGAAGCAAAATGCAGTGCCATGTTAAGTACTGTGGGGGAAAAAAAACATGACTCAAGCAAAATTTGGCAAGAAGTGGCAAAACTGAGTGTTTTCTACTGAACATTTTTATTTTTTTTCTCCCTAGAGTGTCTCTTCAATTTGGGTCTCATTTAAAACAGAATACTGTAGAGAGCTGCGTTTTGGAAGAAGACATAATTGTGACCTGTGGTGGCTGCTGTTTCCCTACCTGTTAGATAGGCAATGTGCATAAACAAGAAGATGAGCCTGAGATGAGGTGCAAACGGAGTCCAGAGGAGCTGATGGGAATGAAATCAGACTAAGATGTAATGCACACAAAGGGTATTGTTATGAAGAGAAGATTATAGTGAGTCAGTTCTTGTTACCGTCAAAACCTGCCGTAGATTTCCCACTGACTGCAGGCATGCCGACGTATCCGAGCGTGATACAAAAACAACATGAAAGCCAAGCTACCGAGAAGGCTGTACGCGCGAATCGGCACTCAAATTGTTTGTTGGGCTCTTAAGAAACAGCAACTCCTTTCCGATACTCATTTCCTACCCACTTGGTGAAGGATCAGCTCTGTTGTTCCTTCCGCTGGGTGCTGAAGAAAAGCATGTGCCCAGAAGCTTTCCTGGAGAGTCTGTTGCTTTTGCCAGCGCCGTGGATTAGTCTAGTGAAAGAAATCCCCTCCCTGAAGACTTTCCTCTCCAGTACCTCTGTGCGGAGTACTTACTGTCAAAGCAGGCCGAGATTAGGAGGAGCCCAGCTCTTCACCCTTTTTTCTGTTTGACCTATTGTGATAGAACCGACTTTGGGAAAATTAAAGGCACAGTGAAATTGCTGCAAAGCATCTTGCTGCCACCTTGTTTACCCCTTCCATACCTGCAGTTTCTTCGGCTTGAACTGGCCAATGATAAAAAGGGAAGCTGTGCCGTTCATTCCTCAGAAGTTCCGCTTTATATCCCAAATGTATAATTTACATGGTGCTTTAAAGCTCCCCATCATCGTGTACCCCACTATACAAGTGAGCATCTTAACTCTGTGATGAAGCATTAGTTATTTTGTTACATCCACGTTGCTGTAACTTCATGACACTATTAAATCCTAGGCATCAATGCAGCTCTGCATCACAAAAGTCAATCCAAACGTGTCCCAGTCCAACAAATGCACGTGTCCTATGGCTTTCCTGCCTCATCACTGGGTTATCAAGCAACATATGCCTTCTCCTGTGTCAAAGGCAAGTCGCTGTGCATGCTGTGTCCTTTCCTTTTCTATGTACTAAGTATCTCTGTCTGCAGGCAGACTTTCTAAACCAAATGCTGTGGTGTTGCTACACGGGCTCCCGGCCTTCCCTTCCCCCTCAGTGGGAAAACAGGAACTTCAGAGCGGGAGGTAAATAGCTGAAATACTCAGCAAAGAGGACTTAACAAAGGCTGGTAGCACCTCTTTATTCCTGGGGATGAAAATCCTGGCTAGGAAGCTGTGATCTCAATCTGGGACGAGGGAAAGGGGAAAGGTGTGGAAGTGAGCTAAGTAAATATCATGTAGGCGGTTGTATACATTGGGGATGTTATAAACAAAACTGCAGGAAAAGGTTTAGATTTTTCGGAAGAGTTATTTGGGTGGGAACGGAGCCTGCTCCTAGACCAGAGCAAGCCCTGTAACCCCCTCAGCTCCCTTTGGTTGCACTGTGTAGAGCTCTCTCCGTTATACTCGGCCTGCAGGCTGCATCACTTGCTGCTACTGAATTGCAGGTCAAGTGCAGACAGCCTTCAGAGTCGGTTGCTGCATTTTGGGGTATCGGTACCGCCGGCTGCCTGCCAAGTCCTGACCACCTCCCCCGAACCAGTGCCTGACGCCATCGCAGGTCCTGCTGCCTTAACCCTGATGAACTACGACCTGAGCACAGCCGAGGCAGCTGATGGGAAGCGACTGGAAATGTGGTGCTGAAGGCTGACAGGATGACTGCCCTGTAGCTGCCTGTCTGCTGCACCCCCCTGCTGGAAGTCGGCAGCGTGCAGGTCGCTAACCTTGTCCTCTCTTCCCACAATTCAGTCTGTGCCTGTGGACGAAACCATGCCCTGAGACACAGCCAGGTGCCTTGACCTTCTGACTCAGCTTCTGTCAGGGGTGAGGAGCAAGGCAGTAGGATGAGATGAAGAGCAAGCAGCGCTTGTATTTTAGATTGAAGTTCTGAGCTCAGGCTGAGGAGATTTGCCTGTCTTCTTCAGGACAAAATTCCAGTCTGTGCTAGGGAGGTGGGCACCCTTTGCTAGATATATTTGAGAGTTGTACTGCTCTTCGGGCCAACGACCTGCTTGTCTCACAGAAGAAAGTGCCGTGCCTGTAGAGGATTTAGAAGGAAAATGTGTGGGGAATATCTTTCCTCTGTGACTTGGAATTGCTCTAAATGCTTCTCTTCCAGGCATGTGGGAACCACTAAGCCATAGTAGCCCCTGTAGTTTGCAGCAGTTCTGAAGTCTGTGAACTGTATTGGAAAATAAGATTTAGAGGCAAAAATGGAGTTGAATATGCATGAAAACCCAAAAGCTGTTAGCTGTCTTGGGAGGCTGGAGGAGCACAAATGCCTGCAGTGAAAGCAGCAGCCCAGAAGGACTCGTCCTCTTGATTGTTTCCTGACTTCTTTCTTCATGTACTCCAGGAGGCAAATTCAGCAGCTCTGATTCCGGCCCGGTAGCTCTGCAACGAGGATGAAAAGGTCTGCGTGCCTTGCTGTTTGCTGCGGTGCGCGGCTCATTGTGTCGTGATAACCCAAACCAGGGATGTGTTTACCTTGGCTGTGCTGGGCAGCAGAGCGCAGTCCTTCAGGAGCAGCTTTGTGAGCTGCTCTTGCAGGGCAGCAGCCTCTGACAGAAAAGCAAAGCAGACATCTGAGGGGCATTAAATCATTTCTGCTCACTTACTTAAACCCGAATAAGCCAGCGTCTTCAGGCCTTGATTTTTTTTTTTTTTTTCTTAATTGGAAGCTTGTTTGACTTGAATTAGAAAGCTGCCATTTGTAGCCAGTTGTTTTGTTCTTTGTTTACACAAGGCCCATTGAAGCGGTTGGGGAACATTATACCCTGGCTCACACACAGGCATATATACTTAATTTATGGCTTTGGTAGTTTGAATTTCGAGTGTCAGGTATCCCATGGAGCTTTTTACTTTGTTCTCCTCTGCTGCATGCACCACTCGAGTGTTTATCACAAAAAGCAGGCTGGTTGTGGGAAGTCCTTCAAGCTTCTGTGCTTTTTTTTGCTCCAGAACCTTAGAAATAAAGTTACGGAGCATGATGACAAGCACTGGTCTAAACGTATGTCTCATCCATGGTGTCTGTTATTTGTTTGTCCAGCTAATTTTCTTCCCTCAGCGTTAATATGTTCACTTGTGTAAAATCCTTCATCTTAAAACTGCTTTTTCACCCAAAACTACTCTGCAAATTGTGGTCTCTCTTAAATGGGTCTCTATTGAAAATTCTCTATTAGCCCTGGTGCCAATTCCTTCAAAGTAAATCCTTTATAGTGCTACTACGATAAAGAAAACACACACACACAAATATTTGTTTCTCTCTTCATCAATTGTGTCTTGTCAACATTGTTAAACTCAGCTTTTAGTACGATCTTTAATACAGCGGTGACAAATGGAAGTTTGAGAAAAGGGCGTCTGAAGGCTGACTTCAGATGAATTCAATTAGAAGTGAAGCTGAGGTTTTCAGCAAGGAGAGCAATTGGCATTATGGCAGCTTATGTAGAGACAAGGTGAATCCCGTCACGTGCTAAACATCTACATCAAGAGGTCATCTCTTTCCAAAAAGCATGCTGTGGGTTGAAGTCTTTGCACGATTACCCATACGGCCAAAAGGGTCCTGACTGTGAAGTCTGTGTATACAAATGCCTCCAGAAAAGTATATGCAGATGTAAGGTATTTACAGACATGCTGTTCTTCGTTGCTGTTACGTTAACTGCAAAATGTATTCGAGAAGGAAAACAATTTTGCCAGATAAGAAAAAAGATGTTCCACTGAATGACGTACTTCTACAAGGTGAGAACTGTGCTTTGTAAAATCCTTAATCTCTGCCCAAAGTGTGCATAATGGTTCCTGGGGATGGACTTTTATATATAGGACTGAATACTGAGGTACAATAAGCTTCTAAATAGGCAGACAACAGATCTGGATGCAGTCTCGTTTTCATACGTCTTCTGCTTGTCAGGCAAGGAGAACTGCTTCAGCTTTTGATGCTTGGAAGACTTCCTCTCACAGAGAGCAAAAGTTTTGTATTGTACAAAACCAATTTCTGTGTGTTCAGCTGGAAATGGAAAGATATTTTCAGTCTAAAAAAAAAAAAAAGATAATAGAATGAGCATTTAATGTTTTACTCATCTTTAAATGGAAGTAGAATGCAGCAATAGGCTTTCCTATTAGATATTCTTTGTTTTTCCCATTCTACCCCGTCTAGCTTGATGACTGTGTATTGTAACTATAGAGCAAAATAAAAGTTATTCCCAAAGAAGTAATGAGTTTTCTATTGTAATGTAGCAGCAGAGATTTGTGAAACAATACAGTGCGTCCGCTAATTATAGGCATTCCTATTTACATGGCCTAACAGGAAGATGGAAATGTAAAAATAGCAACAAAGAGATGATGACATGATTAAAAAAGCAGCTGTATACAGCATTGTTCTCTTGAAGAACGTAGACACCGTTTAAACAAAGTTCACTACATAAATAAGCAGTCATAATTCATGAGTAACCATGGTTAGGAATTCTCTTTTAAAAATAGTTCGCCTTATTAATGTGCGAATGGTGGCGGAATGACTTTCTTTGTGGATGGGTGTGTTCAGCGTGTACACATGCTCCAATTCTTAAAAATAACTTGTACAAATCCTCGCAGTTTATTGAGAAACCGGTATTATTCTGCCCCCAGGAACCTGAAATCTTTGTGGGGAGAAAGGAAGAGTACCATGAAACTTCTTCCAAAGGAGAACTCTGCGTAGATAGGAGAGGTGAGATCAATGCAGAGCTTAATGGTAATTCAAACTTCTTTTCATTTATACAAATTTATTAGAACAAAATAGCAAACCCTCCTACCATTAAGTCCATTAAGAAACAATGGTGCTTGTAGTAATAATAGTAACAGATATTAATAGCCATACTGGGGAAAACGCATTCAGCCAGACATATAGGACTGTATATCTTTGAAGCTCAGACTTCGCTTTTGAGCTTTTCCTGTTTAAATCATAATAAAAAGAAAAGGAGATTTCTGGCAGCTAGAGATTACTGAAGCTAATGGTCTTTCTTTCTAATTTTTCTTTGGAAGAGGTGTCACTTCCCAGTGGTATCAGAGACAAGCATGTATTCAATGTATGCAGTAGGTTAAACCTACACACTCACGGTTTGGATGTGTGCATCAGCGAGGAGAAATGATATCCAGAGCACTAGGACTGCACCGTGGTCTTTCCCTCCAGAAAGACATCCTCTACTTGACGTGAAAGTTTGCAGCCCTTCTCGGAAAAACTCCCATATCTTTGTGAATCTGTGTTGAAAAGCACTAATTTTGCACAGAAGAAAGGCGGTATGCTGAGCTTGTTCTCCAAAAAACCTTAATCCAAAAACTACGCAAGCCCTGTTCCGCAGTTAAAACTGCAGCTATGCTTCCGAAACCCTTGCTGTCTCAAGGAGAGATAGGAAATTTGGCATCCATAGAAATTGCTTCCCTTGTCCAAATCTCAACTTCAAATCTCAAGAATTAAAAAAACAAAAACAAACAATCAATCACACAAAACTGCCGCTATGGTTTCCCTGTTTGTTTGTTTTAATATTGAATTGCAGCAAAGAAGTAGTGCAAGCCTCTTTTAAGTCCTCCCACCAAGTGCTTGTAATCCCTACTAACTACTGATATCAGCTCTCAAATCTGCACATCATTTTGCATGGAGGTATTTTAAAGTTGAAATCAGGCATCGTATGGTTTCGGTGATTATCACTCATGAAGAAACCAACTCAATGAATGACTCGTGTGTCTCATTCATGGGTCATATGGGCTGTATTTTTGCTTCTGCACAGGGCCAGGACTATTTAAATGACCTATTTGTAAATGTTAGTCCTCAGAGAAATCAGCTGCAACTTTTACCCACGGTTCCAAATGCATTCATATTTGCATGTTAAATACAAGAATATTTAACCTTGTTTTGTCTATTTTGATGATTAATAACACGGGTTTTAAAATAAAAAATGAACACAATACGGAATTCATTTGCTAGTTTTGAAACTGAAGGTGGTTGTATTGGATGTTCAAGTCTGTTTTTTCCTAAAAGCACGTCTAGAGGCTGCACAAAAGCAACAGTTAAGAAACAGAAATATCTATCCCATCTAGCGTGTGTTTGTGTGTGAGTGTTTTGCTTCGTAATTTTCAAGTTCATCCTCAGAAACAGCACTAAGTGAAATTGCCTCAGACGGTACCTGAAAAAGCAGATCATTTAGTGTTTGGACCTAACGTGCTCTTACTGTACATGTTCCGTGTCTGCTGCCAAAGAGCAAAGCCCAGCAGGAATTCCAGTGAACAATGCCTGGACCCGCAACACCGTCAGCTGCAGCCCACGGCGCTGGCCGTAGCAGCGCCACTGACTTCTCCCGACGCTGTCAGGAAGCTGTGGAGGCAGTAAAAGGTGAATTTTAAATCAGCAGCACGGCTGCACAATTGCAAGGTGTTTCTTGTGGAAATGCGAGGTGGTGGGAGTAACCCCTGCCGAACAGGAAAAGGGAGCAGCAGCTTCCCTTTAATTCACATCTGTCACCGCTGCTGGAGAAGAGGCCAGGCGGTCTCCTTGGCCGAGGTCAGGTTTAGAGGTTCAGCACAGTGGAGGAGGTCATTGCCTTCCCCCCTGTTTCACCAAGTGACCTTCCAGAGAGCCAGTTAAGTGCTTTTTTTTTTGTGCAGGCTGTTTGTCTGCAGCGATTTTTTGCACCACCCCTCTTTATTTTTACGTTCAGCTGTGCCACTGATGGAGCGGCTGACAGCAGGAACCAGCACGTTTGCGGTCAGCTGCGGCAGCTCCGTGTGCTTTAGGACAGAGGCCGATCCCAGGTCTTTCTCCTGACTGACCCGGGAAGGACCCATCGCTCTGTCTTCTGCATCAAATGTACTTTTGTCAGGTACAGGAACAGAATGGGCAAAGGCCAGGGTGTGTCTTCTGCTTCTGGAGATAAAACGACGGCTAGCGAGGGTGTTGCAAGTTAATGCGTGTAATGCACAGCAGAGTGCACTGCCGATATAAATGTCTCCGTGTGAGCAGCTCCTCAGGCAAAACACAAGCATTAAACTCGGATTTACAGGCATCGGTAAACAGTCGGTAAACAGATGTGTGCTCTGAACGCAGCCCGCAAAAACCTAAAAGCATTTAATGTGGAAAGTGCCTTGGGACACGGACCAATCTTTATGCTTTGTACACATTTTCATGACCTGTTAATGATCAACCACTGTTCTGCTGAGAAGATAGATTTTATAACGATATCATTCAAGCCCGTTTCTTCGCCCTGGCGTGAGCCTCTTCCTCACAGCTCTACGTTAGAAACAAGCGGTGTATTGACGTGGCATGCGGTTGATCCATCCTATCCCATTAACACTTTTGCAGCTTCCAGTACTCGGTTGCCGGGGTCTCCTGCAGGAAAACGAGGCCAATGAAAGCCATCAACTAGTCATGGTGGTTCTAATGGATTGGCTCAGCAGCCTCTTTCACCCAGTATTCTGCCTCTGTTAGCGACAAATATTGAGAACCTGGGGAGGAGTGTGAGAAGGGGGTCACACAGAGCAAGATCCATCCTTGCTGTAGCTTTACGGCTTCTGGCAAGCTGCACATTTAGGAATTTGTAGAGCTGAAGGCAGCGTGTTGTCCATCATGTATATAGGTCATAGCCATGGGCTGATCTGTCTTCCAGGGCCTGGTACGATATTTTCTAAACCTCTCATATTCCTGGTTTTCTTGACGTGCTGTAGCAATGAATTCTGTAATTTGGTTATGTATTGTTTCTTCTTTTTCTTTTAATTTATTCTATTTTATTTTTCATACCACTCACTTCTGCTTATATTCCAGCTTCCTGCCTGAGAATTTAACTGGATGCTTCTCGTGGTGTGAACCCTAATCCAGTCCTTACTCCCTTCTCTGTGCCACCCACCATTCTGCAGACTTCCGTCATATCCTCCTTCAGCCTCAAATTGGACTTACCTTTTTTCCGCCTTAGGTTTCTTTCCTTGCAGGAGCCTTTCTCTGCACCTTGCTTAATCCTGCTGAATCACTTTAGAAATGGGAGATGAGGGTTGAGCAGAATATGTTCAACGTGTGGGTACACCACTGACTTATAAAGCAGTGGGATGCGTTCTGTTTGGTGGAGTTTTGTTGTTTTATTCCTTTCATAACAGTTTCTAATGTTCCATTTTGATGTTTTTGATCACATCAAAGCATTTATAATCCAGTCTTATGTCTTGTGTATCTTCTGAATATTCACTATCCTGCCTCCAGTAATTTTTTTCCGTACAAAAATTTCTTAGAAAGTGTAAGAAATGACTCTTTTGTATTGATTTCACAGTTTCGATGGGTGATGGGACACCCTGTGATTTCCAAAAAAACATCTTTGGGTGTTTTAATTGAAGCTTCTTCTTTTTGGCCTGTTACTGGCATTAGCTCCGGTCTCACACATTCCATGCATGTTTCTCAGGTGAAACATGGGCTTAACATTGTAATATGCTGCTGGGACGGATGGGACGATTTCTTTACTCTCCCCCACCCCCGAGTTATTTTTATAAGCTTTTGATTGCAGTGAGCCATAGCACTAGATCTCAGAAGACTCCTGGTGTGTGAGTTGCGGTGGAGTCAGTGGCATCAGCCGTGGAGGCGAGAGGAGGAATGCCTTTGTGATTTATTCATCTGAGCTGGCGGTAGACTCCCTAAGTCAACACGAAATTGGGGTGTGCTGCTGCCTTTTGCTGAGGTATGATTTTGTGCCCAAGGCAGCACCGCAGCATTGCACGCCCTTTCCTATCAGAAAAGTAAGTTTGCAGCTTGGTGCTCTGTGTGCCAGGCAGTGCCTCCCTCTCACAGCAATTCCCAATGAGATTTTAGAGTTTCTTGGGCACCCTTGTTGGTGGCTCATCCTCACGGTGTGAATCCTCTTGCAATGGCAAGCCTATACCTTTATTTATGCATCCTGTTGCCAGTCAATAGGTCCTCTCTGCGTGGCTGATCTGGCTAATGAGCAGCACAGCCTAAACATCAGGACTGGCTCTTTACTGACTCAGCTGTGGGGAGGTCTGGCCTGATTCTGTAGACAAAGGCACTTCTGGCCTGTTTTCTGGGGAATTGAGGTCATTGTGGGCAGACTTCTCTGCTCCTTGGAGCTGTGGGAAAGGCACTGGAGGACTCTGTCAGCTCTTGAAGGACGTGGTCTGAGTTCTCACTGTAAGACAGGCATTCTCCCTCTTGAATGAAGTAATCTGTCAGTGGGTGTGAGGTCAAACAATTGCAAGCCTGGGTCAGAAGGTTTTTCTCTGTGACCCGTAGTAGGATTTGGACTAAACTCCTGAGAAAAAGAGGTCGCTCACTCTATAGGGAAGGCATACTGCTGGACTAGGCTTGGACACTTGATGCTCCCAGCACTTTTCTTTCTAGTGAAAGCTATTCTAAAAAAAACAGTTCTGTCGGAGATTTCTCCTTTCAAATAATGCTGAGCATTGCCATTATTTCAAGCCCTTGTGTTTGGCCTTTCATGAAGGGTGCTCGCTGCCGTGGAGCCAAGAGTACGACAGAAAGTTAGAAGACGAGCGAGAAGATTCAGTGCTGAAACTGCTTTAAAATAGTTTTAGAAATGTTCAGTTTTCAGGAATTCTAGGAAAGTAAAAAAGTGCTGAATTTGGCACGTTTTTATTCCAAATAGAAGTGTTTTCAAAGATAGGAGAGACATGAGTTCCACAGCTACCACCTAGTTTGAGAATAAAACTTGTATAAATCATAAACTCCTTCCTTGGTGAGTCCATGATGACCACTGGCACGTTGCCGTGAGCACTGCGGCTTTTCTGTATTTTGTTAGGAACCCAAAGCCTGAAAAATCTCAGCAGAAACACAGCAGCCTTTTTCAGTTGGCATACAACCTGGGAAACCATACAGAATTCAAAGGATTTATTTATTTATGTGTTTATGCATTTATTTTTGCATGCCTGCAGAAGCAGATTTCGTTCCTGCAGGACTGCCTGATGAGCAGACAGCCTGGGTGGGTCACAGGTTTTCCTTCACCGAGGAGCCCTCAGCAAGATACATACTTCTGGTACAGCATTATCGCTAACAAGGAGGGTAGCGGCTGGGTGATGCCAGGTTGTGGTAGCGTTTCGTGCCAACAAAGTGCTTGCAACTGGGGAAGAGAAGCAGGAGGCTAAGACAATGCGTTGCTGAGCTGAATGCAGAGTATGTTCATTAACATACTTTGAAATTTCAAAGATGGTTCAGGAAGGATCTTCCATTTCTAGAAAAAAAAGAGAGATCTTCTTCGAATTTATTGTCTTTGCATCTTCCCTGAGCATTAGTAGAAATCCAACTTAAATGTGAATCCTTCCAAATCTAATACAAATCACATTTTTTCTGACCGCAACACAGACAGGATTTTTCAGCATTAACCAAAACCAATCACTGGATTGTATTTTAGTCTGGACTGGTATTTCATTTTTCTATTACTCGTAGGCTTCTACCATTTTTTTTCCCTCCATGGACATTAAAATACACTTTTCTAAATAGGGTTTTTTTGGTTTGCTTTAGTGAAACAAATAAATGGTCTTTATTTTGAGTCATTTGTAGATGAGTTTGACTTCATTGCTGTGTGCGTCATGCTCAGTATGGAAGTGAAGCTATCAAAGTTGTTTAGAGCAGGTTCTCTAACTGACTATAACTCAGGCATAATGTTCTGTCTCTATGCCTCGGCTAAACGCTTGGGCACGGATCTCTTCTCTTGATCAACCCTTTCAATCCACGGGGTTTCAGCACTGTATGCGAATCGCCCCTCTGACATTACAGGGCCCTAGGAGTTATTTCGGTAGGTTGCTCTCTGTCTTCCCCCTCCACCTTTCTCTCCTGGCAGGTGATTCTTGTGGGAGGAAAAAAAAACCTCCCACTCTCCCTGATGGTGCTAGAGCTTTTAAAACGTTTTGCTGAAAAAGCAATGGCTGCGCTCCCTCTAGTGAGAGACGATGAGATTGGTGGTTATCACTTCGTATGCTAACAGCATGTGTGGCAGCTCAAAAACTACAATTAAAGAGATTATTTAAATGCATTGCAAACAGTTACACCCTTTAGTCTTGGCTGGAAGAAAAATTCCATTCTGTATCTGTCAAATAGAGGGCAAATAAATCATCCTGTTACTACGACTGCCTGTCCTGGACATGTCCTACAGGAGCAATAGAAAAGAAAAGCCCCTTTTTCACCTTTTTATTTTTTAAGTATCCGTTCCCCCTATCTCCCTTCCTGGATATTTTGGTTTGTGGTATCAGAGGCTACATTTTGGTGTCTGAAATATTTGTGCTCTCCCAGCACACAGTAGACTTCCTGGGATTTTTTTGCAGGCAGAGGTCGACCGAGGGAAGAAAAGGATGGAGGCTGAGACATTCACAGGCTGCGTGTGCTGCTGCTGAGGTAGCTCCTGACTTGTGATTTAGTAGTGAAATAAAGATGTGCAATAATTCAGAGTGCTCTCTCTTTCTTCTCGTAGTAAATTTGCTTCCTTTGGAAGGAGATGCAAGATGTCTTGCTGGAGCCTGTCCATGTTTAGGTGCCTGAATACAGGAGACAACTGTTACTGCAAATGCACAGCTCTTCTAGTCTCCTTCTACCATGATTTCCATCTGTGCCAGTAGCAACACTGTATAAATCCTGTAATACTTATGCATACAGCTAACTGAAACGGTCCTGGGAAGCACCTCTAGGATAAAGAATATGAAAAGCTTGAGGCAAACATGCCAAATAGTTTTTGTTTCATGAAGCTAGATGAGCCTTGGGTTTTATTCCCTGTCAGTTCTGCCTCAAAGAGACTTCTTTTTCCTTTGAAAGGGACGCATAAACATTTTTAACTGTGTTGCTGAGTTAACCAGTCGGGATGAATGCTGCAGTTTTTGTAATGTTAACGTCATTGGAGAGGAGTCATGGAATATATCACAGGCGTTTTAAATATAGTTTGCAAGTATGGTTTTAGTTCTGCAATTTTCAAGGTACTTCTGAAAGCAAAACTGAATAGACAGATCCAAGCTCAACACCTGCTTTCATACCTGCTCGCTTGCACCAGCAACACGAGACAAGATCCATCTCATCTACTAGGCAACAAAGCCTTTTTTTCTTCAGGTGTCTACGTAGTCTGATACTTCTGAAGTTCTCAGCATTGCAGAAAAAATATGGCACTTATTTAAGGGTTTGAATATGCATTAAGCATCTAATTTTAAACTTGCCCGCTCAATAATATTGGACTTTGCTACAAAGTTATTTCCTTTTTATGGTACCTGCCAACTGCTGAAGTATGCATTAGTACCTTTGACATATTAATGCAGTCTGGTAATGGAGGTACCTGATCAAGTGGCAGCCAAATGATCACAAAATAGATGTCCAAGGTAAAGTCGTAGACTGCAATAAACAAGGGAAAACTGCCTGCCTTTATGATTTACTAATGAGAGAAATCCATACCTGACTTGAAGAAATGGACCCAGCAGATGAAGCCCTTATAGCCTGATGAGCCAGCCCCCCTTTCATCAAGTACCACGTGTATTATTTCTTCTCTCTTCTTGGCTTTTTTCCTCTCTTTCACAGAGTCATTTTAGACAGGATCACGGTATGTTCCTGTAATTCTAAATAAGAATAATCCAACTTGCTCGTAAGTTCAAATCAAATACTTACCTATTACCAATACACATGATTAGATTTATCTAGCATGATGAGCTACAGGCCTTTCCCAGTTCCTGAGCAGAGCTTTCTCCACCTGAAGTCCTGAAGCAAGTGGTGTACTTCTGTACATGTGAATGACTGTGAGCACTCCCCAGCTATTCAGCTGCTGGTCTTTGCTGTACAGTATTGCATACCTATCACTTACTTGCCATGTCCTGTGCGCTGGAAGCTCACCGAGATGGCATTTGAATATAGTCATAGCCCAGTTATTCCCAGCAGGGAGGTTGTTATCAAGTCAGTAGGAAGAGTGGTGCTCTTGGCTCCAGCAGATGACCAGTGTTGTCCAGTTTGTACCGATCTGTGGAACAGCAAACATAATGCAAGGGGCAGTCAAAATATTAGGAGACGGGCTTTAACACATCCGAAGCTATCTCCGTATTTAACATGCTGAAAAGACAAGCTAATAATGAAAGACTTGTCTAGCTGTCTGTGTTCTTTTGACTCCTTAGGTATTTGGTAGATGCTGTTGGCCAATGTGAACTTTAAATCAATTTATTGTGTATGTAAACATGCGCAATAAAACCATTTGCCGTATCGTTTAACTATACACAGAGTGAATTGTTGACCATGAGCTGCTCTGACCTTTTCAGGTCTAATCAAGAAATTTGAAATATTATTTCAGCTTGTCAGCTCCAGTAATATGCAGTAAGAGTGTCTGGCTCTAACTGAAAATGTCAGAGACACTCTAATATGCAACCCATCAAAGTTACGATGCATAAGAACCAAGAACTGGTTAAGAATATAAATCTGAAACGTCCACGGTGCATCTCAGTTGCTTAGATAAATTGTTCTGCCATTTATATGGGCTAGCTAAAAACACGCGTTAAAAGCAATTCTTTGAAATACGTGCAAGATATATGGCCATTTGTGTATTAAAATGGTCTTCAAGGAGAGATGGTAGTAACACATTAGAATGTTACTGGAAAAAAACAGTTAACAGTGAGAATATCAATGCTCTAGTTCATGGCCAGCTAGCTTCACTGTGTGGTTGTGTAAGGTTAGTGGTCCCATGTAACTTCAAAATTTTCCTTCTTAACTTTAATAATTTGCTGCTTGTGAAGTTTTTAACTATTTTCAGAAATAATCCGTTGTATAAGCTGAGATGTTCTTATCAATCTCATTTGGATTGAATTTAGTATTAGCATTTTTCAGAGTCTTGCACTTTTTATTAAAAATATCTGGCTGTTTTTAAAAGCTCTCTCAAAAACAACACTGTTGTCAGTAGGTGTTTAATGATGTTCCGTTTCTTTGTTTTCTTTGTTTCTTCTCCCAAGTTTCCTTTGATGGTATTGTACCAGACACTTAGATTGAGGATAAATCTGTCTTTGAATTTGCTGAGACCATTTATTCATTGATGTAATCTATGGATGATGAATTTAAATTTAGATTAATGCGGGTGGACACAACAGAAAGCAACTTTGTATCCTTAGAAAAGGGCATTTTGTGAGCTAAATGGTCTGTCAAGATGGTATATTCTGAAAGCAGTTGTTGCACTAAAAATCGAGTTGTTTTAAATCTAATCATGTGTAGTCTGCAATTTAAGGCATTATTAACTGAATTGCTACTATTAGTAAAATGCGGTTGGAACTAGAATTAGAGTGAACTATCAGAAGCTTTGCTGAGACAGTAACTTTCTATTAAAAGAGCAGTGCCTATTTTAAATCTATAGAACTAGTCAACTATTTGAAGCATTGCTGTGAAGCAATGCTGCCCTCCCCTGGTGTGCCGCAAGCATTAGGAGTTGGTAGCCCAGCCCAAGCAAGTTCTAGGACTTGCTATTCAACAGGAACGGCTGAAGTGGTGGAAAATGGTGAAAAACTGCTCTTAAAAAGACCATTATGTGCTTTTTCTGTTAAAAGAAAAAGAAGTGGTGCTTTTTGTGGTGCTTTTTGTGTATGCATGGTGCAGATTTGGATGTATGTAGAAATAATACAAGGGAATACATGATGAATATACAAGACAACAAATTGAGGGCGGAATTTTGTTTGGGTGACAATTTGGAAGAGGAAGAGAAGGCAAAATAAGTAGATATCAGCTGCTGAAACTTAGCAGGACAAATTACAGTAATCTTTGGTTTAGCAGGATAGTTTTGTCTTGCATGTATTGTTTTGAGATTTATCATTAGTGATTGCACGCTAAATTCTGCAATTGCAAAGTAAATGGGATCATGCCCAAGAATTTCCATGGGAACAAAATCAGCTCTGGTGCAAATGGAGCTGCAGCAGAACTGTCATCTTCTGTCAAGGGCTATTGACTGCAAAGAAGCCACCATAGACTCAAGAAGTCCATCCACAACAGGTACCTGAAAGCTGGGGAAGTAGACCAAGGAAATATTACTGTTGCGTGATGTATTCTTATATACTTCTTCAGGCACCTGTTATTAACTTCTGCTGGAGACAGGGTGTTGAGGTAGAAGCTTCCCTAGTCTGTCCTGCTATGGCTCTTGTCTGTTCAGTAATGTTCAATGTGTTGCTATTTGCTTTAGTTTTTCCTTCCACCCACTTCTCATGCCTAGGCAATTTTACCATAGTCCAGATAGCTGAGAGAGATGAGCCTGTTTTAAACAAAAGAGTTTTAGTTCCCATATCTGGATCCAGTAAAGTGCTTTTTAAAATATTTATGTGTATATACATATACGTGAAAGGTATAAAATAGTCCTTTATTTTTAAAATGGAGATTTTATAATTGCTGGAGAACCTGTAAAACACACAACTTTTCTCCCCTTGGCCTAATTACTTGGCTTTCGTTTTGTTTGCTCCCCATCCCCCTTGATGCACTGGAGATCGGCTAACACTAGAGGAAACTGGGGAGACTACGTTAAAATCCCTGGCTGGTGTGTTTTGTTCATGACTTGGATGTGAACAGATTGCCAGGTGCAGGATCATGTGGGAGGTATTTCTTGTCGGATTTTTTTTTCCCCAGACCGTTGGGCTAGGAACTGCTTGAGTGTGGGTTCTTGTCTGCTTCTTAAGGTCGGGTCACCTGGGAGAGGTTTTGAGAACTGTGGAAAATGGTGATAATCCCAACCTGACCTGCCCTGGTCCAGCAGCACATTACGGTGGTGGCTGCTGATCTTTTACTAACATAAGGTCTATAGTACCTTATAGTATAATAGTATAGTACCTTATAGTATAATTTCACTATTATAAGGTCTTGGGAGTTGATTTGTATCTCTGGTACCTGACAGTCCCCAGAGCACGTGTTGTATGGACTGTTTTGACCTGGACCCCAACTGCTCAGTTACGCATGATTGCAGCAGGTGGCACCTGGAGACCCCAGTGGTACTTCACAGCCTTCTGTTTCTAAAGGGACTTTGCTGACTGCAAAATCCTACTATTTACCTTCCTGCATGTAAGCTAGTAGGCTAGTATTCAAACACAATTCACTATGATGTTTTTATAATATTTTTATATTATCTATAATGAGAGATCTTTTTGAGAGCTAGCTATAAAACCACCACAGGTATGGCTCCATAATAGTGAAAGGTGTTTCTCTTTGTGACGTCCTGCCACAGCAAAAACACTTTTATTTGTTCTTTTTTGTTAGATTAGTATTCTGTCAGTGTAGCACCCCAGCTCAGCTCATTAAATAGCTATCTGAATGGCAGTGGCATTGTTATTTGACCCAGAACAAACGTATGAGATCTAAGACTGTGTAACAGTTTTCTTTCTTCTCCATAACTTTTGCAGGTATTAGGGCTGCTGGTGTGGACGCTGATTGCTGGAACAGAATATTTTTTATATCCAGCCTTCGGATGGGTGATGTTTGTGGCTGTGTTTTACTGGGTTCTCACTGTCTTCTTCCTGATCATCTACATGACCATGACCTACACCAGGATCCCACAGGTGCCATGGACCACAGTGGTAAATAAACCTCCTCTTTGTTGTTTCAGCTTTGCTGTGTTATGGAGAAAATAAAATACCGATGCTTCCTACAGTTGTAGTTAACCAATTGCACTGATGCCTTATGCAATTTTCCCCTACTTTCTTCGTGTCTGCATACCTGCCGTGTCTAACCTTCATACTACCCAGACACCACTACCCTTTTAAAACACTCTCCCTATGATGTTTCAACTTTTTGTTCATCGGTTGATCTAGTGACTTGATTTTTAATAATGTGTGTGTGACTCATATTTATGCACAGTGGCCTTTTTTTCTCCCTGTAGTGATTACACTCCATGAGTCTGTCGCTGCCTCTGAGCTAGCAGACCCAGCCGTTGGCTTAAACAGTAGAAATCTCTACTTGAGTCAACACCATGAATTGGAAATGGGACCATGGATCTGAAAGCACGAGTCTTCCTCTGCTAAATCAAAAGAGAAGGTGGTTCAGAGGTAGCAGGAATCCCACAAACAGTATTTGGCCTACAGTGAAAATGGTGCTGCAAATTATTAGTATGATATCTGTATGTAAAATACATGCCATGTGATCCTTTGCTTTTAGCTCAAGACTTGATGAAGATTAGATAAACAACTAATGTAATTACAGAGAAAAATTTCACAGGCCCTTGGAATTCAGATCCAAGTTTTGTGGTTTGAACAAACCCTGCTAGCTACACATGGCAGCAGTATATTTTTACATGATTTTCATAGCATGTTGGTGTTCAGGGCAGTAGATCCTCAAAGTCATCGTCACGTAAGCCATGTGCTATTTGTTACCCATCCAAGAATTAATATCAATTTGGTTTTGCATTTGTCTGATACAATGAAATGCTGCTTTTTTTCTCCCTACTAGCTAAAGACTATTAACGAGAATTCTGTTTTACAAACAAATACATTTGACTTCTGTGTTGCAAACAGCTTGTTATAATCTATACTGTGTATGTGACTAAAATTGAATACACTTTTCACCTTCCCATTTGTTGCTGTAATAAATAGCCAGCTATGGCAATTACTAATAAGAAAAGCAGGATTCTGTTCAGACAGCTTCTCTGTTTTCAAGTTTCATGACCAGCAATTACCGTTAAGGCTATAACAGTGCTATAGAAATGTTGGGTTATTTCAATTACAGCAGTAATGTGCCTGGATACGTTTAAAGGTGGTGTCCCTCCCCCATCCATTAGATGTAAGTACATTCAAAAAGAAAGCATTTTTGTATCCATTGGGATACCGTTTAGTTATTACCCCTTTCATCAGTTTAACACTATCATCAGGCAACATCTGCACGTAAATGGGTTGCCCCTGATCTATGCGGTGGACAAGCTGGAGGTTTTGATTTGTTTCTACTTGACATTGAGTGCATTTCTTGTTCTGAGTTCCAAATATATTGTAGATGAGATCACCCAAATGTGGGTCCAAAAGGTAGTCTCCCTTTATACTAAAAGATAATACAAAGAAAAAAAAAATGCAAAACAAATCAAAGATGCTTGCATTTCAGCTTGTTTCGCCCTAGGGTATTAAAAGACCTATTGGGAGCAGCCCACGAAATGAACTTCTGCTACTCCTGGCTGGCCAAGAGTAACACCGGGCCTCTTTTCAGAGAGATGTTTTTAATGTCTTCACTGAAGAGGGCATGACACACACACACACCTTTTGAGTGAGTTTATACCCACCTCCCCCCATTCTCCAAAGTATCAGTCTCTGCTAGTTATTGCTCTGCCTCCTTAGCCGACAGTTATCTCAAACTCTGCCGATCGTGTGCAGTACCCAAAATTACATCTGGACTTCTTTGTCATAAATTCAGTTTTTGCAGGTTAAGCACATTACCAAATTGCTTAAGATGCAGTTACTTTACTGCAAATTAACCCAAAGGATGTGCTTCAGGACTGACTCTCCTTAATAATGCCAGTTCTTTGCTAAAACAATCAATGGAAGCTTTTAAAATCTGGTAAATTTGAATTTAAGAAGCAGATGGTAATTTAGCATGAACCATTTGGTTGGAGTAATATATTGGCAGTAAAGGCCCAATCAGCTTGCATTGCATTCCATCTTCCCCAGCAGTGTTATTTCCCAAAGCAGCACTTCTAAAAAATTATGTGCTTTTTTTCCTTTTCTACATGACAAGATATTGCAGGGATTTGTAGCTTTCCAGGGTAATTGAGTCTTTTTGGAACAGGAAATTTAAAAATAACAACAAATACTCCAGGCAATCAAATCTGAAGTTTGAAAATCAGTGCTTTATGAAAGTTGTGCTTGCCAATTGTTGGCGCCCTGTCCTAAAATTGACAGTTTGATATTTTATTACTGTAATACTTAGATAGGAGAGATGAGATTTACACGTAGAGAAAACATGTTTTATTAGATGAACTGACAGAGGTGAGATACCACTCGTGAATAAGCTCATGAATCAAACTGAAGTCCCTGGCACTGGACTCCCTCCGAGTGCTGAGGCACTGCCCATGGTTCTCGGCAGAAACAAGGGTAAGTGGCTCTTTTCCCAACATCCTGAAGTTGCAAGGACATAGGAACCACAGGAGAATGTGAATGCCCTTCGGGCTGCTCTGAATTTGGTCAGACCCCTCATGCACTGACATGTTAGCAGGCGACAGCACAGCGTGCTGCTCTCCGGAGGGACCGGCAGTTGAGACAGCAAGTGTCTGGAAGTGGCTTCCCTTCAGAAAGTTTTGAACCCCTTGTGTCATGGGAGTGTGCAGCCAGGCTCCTCCGAGTCTGAAGTAAGCTCTGCCTGAGCCAAACGTCCTGCAGAAGGGAGGATGTGAGGAGCTCCCATACCAACCACTTCGGTCGGATAATCCATCCATGCTTTGGTGCACGGAGGGAGATGCTGGGGCAGACACAGGTGGCTGCTGCCTTCCGAATTTCTCATCTTGGCTGCAGCTCTTTTTTTTTTTTATGGATTGTGCCAGAGTTGTTGACTGGTGGATTTAATAATGAATAATTGATGTATACTGCCAGTGTCCTCTGGGTCACACTATGGAAATTAGTAAGTTGGAGCTGCACCAGTCTGGCAAGGCTTAGAGACAACTGGGACAACAGATTGAAGGGTTATGATATTTGTGTGATGCTCAGGTACCAAGACAGGGCCAGGAGCTGAAGGGAGCAGATCATCTACACTACTAGGACCTTGTCTAAACTGACAGTTGTTAATTCATGCAATTGTAACTAGGTGCAAAGAGTGTCAGGTGTATTCTACTTAAACGCAGCACCTGTGAACTAGAAGTATATTTTATGGCCAAATTCATTTGCCTTAGACAAGCAGCAGGGGGGAGTTTTAGGGGATTTTTTTTTAAAAAAGAGTGAGCTTCCTATAGCCGTGACCAAACAGCGAGTCAGTAAGTGTCAAAGTATTAAAGTTACTTTAAAAATAAAAATAAAAAACTCATACCTTTTAATCTGTTTTTCCTCTTCTCAGACTTTGGGCCTCCCTTCCTTTCCTGTTCTCTCTCACGTGCAAAACCAGAACAAACTATTCTTGTTCATACTCTGAAGTGTTGTGTGAGATCAATGTTATCTGCTTTGCTTCTTTTGTAGTAATGAGCATAGATCCCCGGAGACATTTCTCTGCTCCTTAGAAGAGAAAATGTAGCATCTGCCATGGATGGGTCTTTTCATCATTCAGACTGCTCTCCTCCTTGGTCTTAT
>CM021766.1:43194180-43245534 GCA_011076525.1 Nettapus auritus
TAAGCAGTTAAAATCTAATCTTTCAGGTAGAAACTCAAAAGAAGGTAAAATCATTGAGAAACACATCTTGTGCGTACATCACATGTGCACGTTATGTTTCAGAGGAGAGCTTTGTAATGTCCCAACAGAAAATGGTAACAAATGCTTTGTCATATGAATTGCTAATTTCACTTTGTTTTTCAACAGGGTTTGTGTTTTAATGGGAGTGCCTTCATTTTGTACCTCATTGCTGCCATTGTAGATGCCTCTTCAGTTACCAAAGAACTGGACAGTCACAATTACAACAGCTGGGCAGCTTCTTCAGTGAGTTCATTTTTTGCTTCAATCAGTTCAACGTCTAACAAAGTTACATCAAACAAAGACCCTCTGGAAGTGAGGGTGGAAATGCACGTTTGGGATTTTTAAAAGCTGCAGACTGCTATAAAAACTCACGCACAATATCTATAGATAGCTGTAATTTAGTTCATAGTGTGTGGAGACAACTAGAAATTCAACCAGGAGATGAGTGTCACATCTGAAAAAAAGGCTGTAATGCTTTTGGGGTCATACTGCTTTCCTTTCCTTGCCCCAACTTATTACTAGCTTTCTGGCAGAAGTTAGAGTCTGTACATCAGAGTAGACAAATTGGGTGAGCACCAACCAGGTTTGCTTAGTGCATTTGTACAACTTCAAAAGCAGTTTAAACTAACTCAGCTGACTTTGCACTGATGTGGCTAAGATACACCTAGCTTTTTGTAGGCTGAGCCATACACACAGCACCTTTGGGAAGGCCCTGAAGTGATATTGTCATTTCTACAGTGATCTTCCCGTTCCAGCCTCACCTTTAGATAATCCTTCTTCTGAGCTGGGTGGGCAATGCTTGAAAAATCACGTAACTCCCAAGTGTTTTAAAGTGGATGCACATCATTAGTTTCTCACATTACTGTCTTACTACTTAGACTGGGGAATCCGAAGCTGTCAGTGTAGGTAAAAAAACAACTTATATAAATGTATATATATATATAAGAGCTGTGTCACTTAACGAATAGGTGAAGATACTCTCTAGCTAAGTTAAGGGAGTTGAAAAAGAACTTTTTGCATGTTTTGGCAATGGTAGAGAAATTGAATTTTACAGAGTAACTCTGAATTCCAGCTACCTTGCTGGCAGTTAATGCATCTGCACTTGTCTTTTCTGGACTATTCATGAATTCTGTCTTCCATCTGAAGCTTATTTTACACAGTGATGAACACAGAGACCTGAACACCTGCTTTGTTTTTGCCTTGGGAATGGTATATCTACATCCCTATCACTTCAGTGCTGTTCAGGTTCTTCTCCTCTTTGCAGTTTGGAATTATTGATCAGTTACTCAGCCAGTGCTGTTGATGGGAACTTGCTTGCTGCTAGATAAGCTTCCATGCTGATAAACATTTTATGCAAAATGCAACAATGCTCAGTGTCTCATGGGATATTTGGAATCTCTTCTAATACCCCCTAATAGTGTTCATCTAATGCACTGTCTAAATAAACTATTAAATGTAGATTCTTGCTCTCTGAACCCATTAAGGGTTTCGTGGATAGATGTTTGTGATAATTTAGCAAATCATCCATCTCCTACAGTTGCTCTCTGTTGGAAAGATTTTGGATGGAGCTTTTATTTCCTAAGAAACAATAGTCTTGTGAAGAATGCTACCATTTTCTATTGTAATCGATTTTTGCATTATCGTCTACAGGTTTTGGTGTCACAGATCAAATTTACATTAGACCAGACTCACTGAAAGTCCTCTATCGGAGGGCCTAAGTTTGCTGGCTGTTTACATGCCTAGTAATGCCTTGCTCTCAGAACTGAAGTGCCTTCCTGGGCCAATAATGGAAGCAAGAAATGCTAGTAGAATCACAGAATATTTTTAGGCTGGAAGGGACCTCTAGAGGTCATCCGGTCCCACCTGTCCTCCTCCAAGGCAGGGCTCACTTGTACCAGGCTGCTCAGGGCTTTGGCCAGTTGAGTTTTGAGCATTTCCAAGGATGGATATTCCAAAACACCTCTGGGGCCCTGTTGTCCTATTTGATTACTCTCACAGTGAATTTTTTTTTTGCTAATATCTAACTGAAGTTTCCCTTCTTGTAGCTTGTGTTTGTTCCCTCTCGTCCCTATCACTGCTGACCTCCAAGAAAAGTAGTGTTAATCCTCTTTGCAGTGTCAGCTTTATTTGGTTCAGTTACCAGCACAAAACATTCTGGCCTTATCATAAGCTATTTTGTACAACATGCAGTGATTAGCAGGAACTTAACCACTGGCACCGAATTGGACTTTATCAGTGCAACTGAAATAGTTCACAGCTGTTCTTTGGTTTCTGGGTGCATATGCTGCAAGGACTGCAGAAGCAGCACCACTGATACTCTGTAGCTCTTAAAAACCTCCAGGATAAAATAAATCTAGCCTGCTGTAGAAGGCTCGCCCTGCAGTCAATTTCTGAGAAAGTAGCAATATCTCAGCATGGTTGTTGTCACCGTTATTTGCACTGAGGAATTCATTAGTAGAGGACCACTGAAATCAGTAACCTGATGGGTACTGCCGTCTGAGAACATGCCTAGGCCTGAATTTTGAGTCCAGGTCTCTTCTGTAAACTACCTGGATGCAAGGTGTGCCACACTGAGGCTTTAGGCAATTCCTGGAACATAGCAGCACTATCTATTTAAAAACATCCCCATGGACTGTCCCTCAGTCTTTACCAGAAATTGATGTTACAAACTGCACACATAGGATTGGTAGGCATCTGGTCCACAAGATCCATACTGAGGCAATATAATGTGGAGGTAAGTGTGGAAACAGTCCACATTTTGGCTGCTTCTAGGCCCATGTTTCTACATATAAGCTTACTTAGTGTTGGCTGTGTTGGCAACCCAAGTACAAGGAGGACACCATTTTAGTAAATCTGGTACTTTTCCTTTTTCCAAATGCCATAACTAATTTTTCATAGAAATGAGAATGCTCTCAAATACTTTTGTTTTTCTAATATATATATATTTTCCCCTCTCTCTACAGTTCTTTGCCTTCGTGGTTACCTCCTGCTATGCTGGAAATACGTATTTTAGCTTTATATCTTGGCGATCAAGAACTTTGCAGTAAATATTTTGTTAAAGTGAATTCAGTAGTATGAACTACCTTGGGGATTATACTCCTTTGATGAAAGCTTGGAAGAGGGATCGGATCTTTTTGAACATTTCTGTTAGAACTGGCAATATATTTTAACTGAGATTAAAATGGGTATTTATAATACGACATCATATTTAGTGACTCCTAACATTGACTTTGTACTGTATAATAAAATTTCATACTGCTTCTTTTGAAATTAACACGGTATTTTTCTAGACATTGTGTAGATCTTATGACTAAACCTTTAATAAACTTTGCTGAAATGATGTGCCAATTTTGTAAACTTTTTAAATGTGACAGTTGTATTTTGATACTGGATGCTATAAATCAAAACTAAGATTGATATTGTCTAGTTATTATGTATAAAAAGTGACATTGTGCAGAAGAAGAACCCTAAAAGCTTTAAAAATAAATAAATAATTGACCCAATTTTGCATGTTTTGTAACCTGGGAGTGCAGGTTTGCTTTTTTATCTCTTTTTCAGAGGAAAGTATATGCTACTTAGAATTCCAATGTCGCTGTCAGTTTACATATTTTAATAGCCTCTTTTAGTCATGAGATTGGTTATGGAACCTATGAATGTAGGTCTGAAGCTTGCTTGAAGGAGTGGTGCGTCTGAAACACATTATCTTAACAGGTTTCTCAAATCCAGCAGGCTCCAAGGCATAAGTCTAGACAACAGGCCTGTAATGCTCAGTCTTTAACCTACTGAGCACCTATTAAAGGTATAATTTTTGTTTCTCTGAAAACTGTTTCTTTTTTCGTTCTCTTTTTTTTTTTTTTTTTCCTCAGATTAGGCCAGTAATCTGTCCTAAATAAAATCTGGGTATCAAAATCTTATTAAATGATACAAAGATTAAATCCATAGAAGAATTGTCAAGACACTAGTGAATTTTCTCCCTCTTTCCCTCTTTATTGGCATCATTTGTGAGTTGTTAGTTTAACAAATGAAGTTTTTAATTTGGCTCACATTTAAATATTTTTGAGTCAAACAGAAGTATGGTGGAAGATTATGACTTTCAAGACAAATACCTTTGAAAATGACTTTCAAATAGAAATTACCTAAGGAATCTTTTCCAGGAATTACGTGAAGAGTAAGATTGTGATTGTTTTGTGATATTATTTCGAGTTTCATTTAAAACTACTGGTAAATCCCTTATTCCTGCATTAAGAGGATTTGGACTCTTCCAGTCTTCGAAGGCGTTGTTGAACTAATACATTTGGTAGTAGAGAAATCTTGCTGGCTTCAAAGAAGCATTTCTCCCTGTGAGTAAATGATGTGTGCTTACTTACGTGCATGTCCTGCAGCTAGGGAGATTTCTCAGCAGCCAGCTAATTCTATTCTCAATCCCCTTAGTTTGTTCTTGATTATCTATCGGAGTCACAGGATTTCAATATAAGGGAAGCCAAGATATTATTTAAATACCTATATTTGTCTGCAGTTGCATCTGGCCTGCGTAACAAAGGTCAGGCTGTCTGCTGCTTGCTAATATTATCCCATCCTGAGAATGAAGAAGGGCTACCAACTATGCATTTTATCTGCACAGATAAAATGTGTCATTAAAATCCCATATGCTCTTTCCCATTGCTGGAAAAGAATCAAAGGCATAAAATGATACAAATGTCACCTGATTAAATGTGACTAGAAATATAGCCAAAATTAAAATCTCCTGGATGATTTCCCATCTGTAAAAATGCTTGAGTAGTAAAAGAAATTCTTTCTTGCATGATATTTAACATACATATCTAAGTTCAAAGAACATGACTGTGTTTGCATGAATGTTTCATGACCTTGTGGTAACTGTGGTGGGTGGTCTAACGCCATAACCCAGACAACATCTGTGGATAGAGGTAGCAAGAGGGAGAAGAGCTACAAGGGAGTAATATGTTTCATCCAGTTTACCAAAAAAAAACACCACAGAAACTGCGTGTTAGAAAACAGCCACTACATGTCAGAGTAAACCCATTAATGAAGGATACAGACACACTGTTGCCAGCTAGGCAATGCTTCTGGCAAAACGTCTACCTCATCTCTGAGTCTTCAGCCCTGATCCTCAAGGGAAGACGTGCAGAATGGCTTACAAAGGCAAGTCTGGGATTTAAATTTTTAACTCTGCCGAATTAAAAGAAATAAATACATACTAGGCACAAATCTGTGTTTGGCCTTGCTTTGTTTCCCAAACCATAACTTATCTGCCTTGTTCTTTCCATTTGAAAAGATAATCATCTTACTTCCCATGCTATTTCTCAGTTTTCTTATTTCCCATGTCTTCCCCAGCTACCAAGTGATTGTTTTTCAAGTGATCTGCGTGTCTAGTTAAAATTGGGTACAATACAAGCTGAGAATTACTTCTGAAGGTTTCTGCTTCTATTTCAGGCCTGAAAAAAGGCAAAAGCATCCAAAAAGTCATGGGTTTCTTCCAGACGTGTTAGTCTTAAATAGTGACTTGCCAACTATGACCTGTGCTTCTGTATATTCTAATAGTGATAAAGAAGATAACCTAGCTGTGGTTTATCACATAACAACTAAAACAAGAGTTGTGGCTGTAGACATTTCTTTCGGTGTGTAAGATAGAAAGAAGCCTTAGTTAAAAGTAAACTGGGAAGTGATGAAATCCTTAGCAAAATTCTTGAGATTATAATCAAAACTGGAAATTCAGCGGTGTTTTGGACTCGAGTCTGTGCCAGTGGTTTATGGAAAATGCTGTATTTCTGAGTAGAAAATATGACTGTTATTCTACATGCATTTGTGTAAATGTATTTCTATTTCACTGGGCTGAACTCAGATCAGCAGGGTCCCAGTCATATACATACTTTCACAAGAAATTAAGAACTAAACTAGCTGAATCAGCAGGTAAGAATTTTTTTATTTTTTTTTTAATAGGAAGTACAGAAATTGCTAGAGCCTTCCTCCACAGGGCCTGCAAGGAAACTATAAATGCAGAACAGTAATGGAAAATAAAAGATCTAAAATAAAAAGCTGTTAAAAAAAAAAATAAATTCCTTTCTCATAATTTTCCTTGTGTAGATTGGTAATGTTGTAGCTTTGATATCTAATGACATGAGTTAAAATTTGGTGGGAGAGGTAATATCTTTTACTGAAACTACTAGTTGGCCTAGTAGAAACCAAAACCTCTGCTGCTTGGTCTATCGTGAGCCATTGCCTACACATGCAAACCCCGTCTTGCTCATGTAAGTGACTTATGCTAAACCCTATCTGTGCTGGAGATCACCTGAATTTATCTGTCTTTACTCCTAAGACAATCTTAGTTGCTCAAGGACCTGTTAATTACTGAATATGAACAGAACACGCATCCTAACTTCAGAACAAAGCGTACGATGGGGTTACTCCTCTAACGAGCATAGAAGCTCCATCTGCCCAGCTCAGAAGCCTCCTATTGCCCTGCTCATCAGAGAGCAAAACAAGTCATTTTTAAACTTGAGGAAATATTTAGCTTCCTTTCTGAGAGTTGTCCGTGATTTAACCCAAAGCTGGGGCACTCTGCCAGTCACTACAGTCTTGCCTGCCGTTCCCCACGTAGTGCTAACGTTTGTCACAACCAGGCAGGTTATGGTTTGGTGGAGCTTTTGTGGTGCTTTGGTGGAGCTTTAGTGGAGTTTTTGTGGTGCTTTGGCGGTTCGTTGCGTCCTTTTGCTGAGAGAACACACTCCGAGCAGGAAGATGCTGCTTGCAGCACCCCTCGGAGGACACCTCCGCCAAGCCACCGCAGGCCGAGGGGCCGCTGCCCGCCGGCGGGGGCCGACCCGGCTCCTCCGTCCCCCCCTCGGCCCCCTCCCCAGCACCCTCCCGGCCTCCCACCCCAGCAGGCCGGGCGGGGAGGCTCCGCGCTCCGCCCTGCCCCTGGGCGGCCCCTCCCCGCCGCCTCCCCGCCGCCGGTGCCGGGCCGCTCGGCGCGGAGGGCAGCGGGGCCGGGAGCCATGTCGCACGGGGCGCGGGTCATCCGCACCGGCGTGAGCAGCGCCGGGCCCGCGGCGCCGCCGCCCGCCGCCTCTTCCACCACCTCCGCGGGCTCGGACGGGGAGCTGGTGGACGGCGCCTATTTCCGCTCGTGTGCCGGCATGCTGAAGGTGGCACAGATGGTACGAGGCCGGAACGGGGGGAAGCGGTCCCGTCGGGGCGGTGGGGCCGGCGCAGGGCGCCGCAGCCGCTGCGGGTGGGTGCTGGTTTGGGCTGCGGGTCGGGGGGTGCCGGGGTTGCCTCCAGGTGAGGTTTGGGGGCTGCGTGTCCGCCCTTCAGCTCTTGCAGCTCGCCACGGGAAGCAGCAGCCCCGGCTGGTCCCGTAACGCCTGCCAGAAGTGAGTTTGGCTTTTCTTCCTCCTTGCTCCTGCTCGGAGGCGTGCGAGCCCAGGGTGACGCTCCGTGTCAGGGCGATGCCGGTGGCTGGCGGCGCTGGGTAACGTTAAATTTTTGCCATTAACAACTTTTTGCCATTAATAGCCGTTGTGGGAAGGCGTTCGCTGTCGTCGTGCTGCAGGGGAACACCTCGTTCGTTGGCTGGGGGAAGGTGAGGCCGAGGGCTGGCAGAGATGCTGGGCTCGTAAGAGTGGGCATCGCACCGGGCACGCTGGGACCGACACCTCCAGGCAGTGCAGGATTTGGGGGAAGTATGCCTGGAAAGCAGAAATTCAAAGGAGATCGGTAATAGAGCGCTGTTGGGATTGGGGCTGGTGCCTTAACTTGACTCAGCGCAGGGAGCTTTGCTCCATCCAGATGTGGAGAGGACTAAGGGACGGACAAGCTCCTTCTCCCTGCTTCATAGTCCCTGGGGTGATTTGTCCGCTGAATCCCAGCGATGGCACTGAGGAACAATGGGCACCTTGCACAGAGCATGGAAGACACGTGCAGTGATACCTCCTCAAGTCTCTTCTCACCCTGTAAGACCTTGCAGCTCAACAGCTTTTTATGCCGGAGATGGTGCCTTCGAGTTTGATAGCCCCCAATGCCGCTCTTTTTTTCCTTTCCCGTATTTATTATGTAGTCATTTTTTGATGCTTTGAAGTTGTTAGTATCCAGAGTCCTAAATCGAAATGACAAGTTAGGAATCATTTTGTTTTAGGTTACAGTGGAGTAATATCGGATCCTAAAGTTCCCTCACTATGAATTTGGCTCAGTAGGTCTACAAACAGTTACCTGCCGTGTTCTCTTCACCTGGGTGGTTCCCAAACCATCATGAGGATCTGGAGTATCTTTCCAGGGGCCAACGTGGCATTCTGTTGAGCACAAATGCCATGCTGAGCACAGATTCACATTGCAAGCAAACCTGTAGCTCTAAAGCTGTAGTTCTAAAGCTGTTCGAAAGTTCTAAAGGCCTGTGCTTTGCTGATTAACTAAAAGGTCATTTTTGATTTCACTTTCACCACTTTGGAAAGAACAGTTCCTTTTATGGCCCAGAAATACCAAGTCCTCTCTGAGGTCCATCCTGCCGTATCTTCACTGCTGCTGTTACACGTTCCTCTTAAAGCTAGCACAGGCATGCATATTTGTGCTGAAGTTTCAGGTTTGGCACATATGCAAAGCGTTGTGTATGCTTTACATACTTCACATATTTTTATGTAATGTATGTAAATGTGTGTAGTAATGCAACACCGTATTTTATATGAGGTAATATTTTATCAATGCTGTCCAATAGCAACTTCGTCAGAATTTAAGCTAGTGGTTCTCTGTGGTGAATTTAAAAGTTAAAATACCATAAACAAGTTCCCATGAACAGCTTTACCCTCTTGCATTTTTCTGCTTTCCAGCACACTTGTAAATAACAAAACTAGAAATTTCTTCAGATATCCAAGGAACTTTGGGCAGATTAAACACTTTTGATGTGATATCATGGTAAAGTCTTACTTTCAAACAATTTCCTAAGAAAACTAAATATTTGTGCAGGGATGTGTAGAAATAACCAGGATAGGCTAGTTGCAGATGACCTCCTGCACCCAGTCAGATACTTTCCTAACATTTTATCTAAAATTTATTTATTCTCAGAGATTTCTATATCCATGGATATAGTTCTAGTGAAAAGTTTTTGCAGTATCTGTGTTTGAAAAGAATTCTCTACTGTAAATCTGAAAACATTCCTGGATTAGTGTTAAGGCGTCTGGTAGGACTGCAGTCGTATTAGGAAGGAGAACCATTATGCTGACAGAGGACGAAGATACGGTCTTTTGGGACGGACGTAAAACACACTTCAGTGTACTGGGCTTCTGAATGGTTGTGGCTCGGAAGTGGGAACACTGCAGTTTCTGTTTTCTCTTTCTTCCTCAGTCCCTTTTACCAAGAAGTAAATATGAAGGAGAACAAGAAAGAAACATTATGATTTCGTCATTTATACTGATGCTAAGGGCTGTTTGCAGTACCTGTAAGCAAAAAAGTTAACATATATAATTTGATTGTATGTGTATGTGCATGAAATTATCTTAAAAGGTGTCATCAGTGTCCCAGGGAAGTTATACCAAGGAAATAGATGATAATGTCACGGGTTTTCTTCTGCAAGAAAGATCTTAACACAAGGCCTAAAACTCAGCAATCTTTGTCAAGACAAAGAGATTGAAAATATTTGTGACCTGTGTGTTTTACATGGCAAGAAGACAGTTGGAAAGCTGGTTTTCATGCATGAGTATGACTAATGTTAGTAGGGGCTCCATTTTCCAAATGCAGTCTGAACTGATGCTGTGTTTTTAACAGGAGGTTATGAAGTTATCTTCAACATCTAACAGACTTCAAGTGGTGTAACTTGAATACAGCTCCATGCTACTGCTGGCAAGTTTTGTAGTGAGACTTTCTCGGTAACTATCTTACTCTGCTTGGGCAGTTCTCAGATGAAGGGTACTTGGAAATCTTTTGAGGTTTCCTGTGCCCTTAGAGACAGCGCTATGAATCGGCATCCGCGTTGTCACCGAGGTGGCTCGGGTGGCATTGTTCGTAGATTGAAACAGGTCTGTGTCAGCTGGCTTCCTGCTGGAGCCCCTTGGGCCTTTTGTGTCTTTACAGCTGAAGTCTGGAGGATGGCACAAACTGTACTGGACTAGGTCCTGCTCTCAGCACGTTTGACAGTGGAGGCTGTAGAGGTGTAACACCACCTTAAGCAGCTGGACAGTGGGAATGGCCGTGGCTGCATCACCTTTCACACAGTCTGATGAAGCCATGTGCAAGAGCATGGCCGCAACAGCCTGAGGAGAGAAAAGTGTTGAGAGCTCTTGGGTTCAAGAAGAGCCATCACAGCACAGCATGGCTTCTCAAGCCATTCTCAGTCTGCCCCTTGCTTCTGGACCCTGAGAGGGGCCCATGGCTTGTGCCCTTCTGTCCCCTCCTGCAAGATGGGCCAAGCTAGCTGTGACCACAGTCAGAGATGGAAGGAGGTTGTTCCCAGAGGAGTGCTGCTGTTACAGAGCAGGCAGTGGTTCTGGCGTGGTAAGCCCAGCCTCGGTATACACAGTGTTTTAAGCTAGGAGCCTTGCTCATTCTTCCAGCTCAGGATGAATCAGGAAAGAGTAGCTTCACCAGACAAAAAAAGGAAAAGAAATCTTCTCAAGGCTGGGGAAAAAATGACAAAAATTGCAAGGTAAAAAAGAATAAACCCAATCCAAGTTGACTTAACAAAAGCATTTTAACTTGTTAAAAATGCTAAGGCAACAGTAGTTGAAGCTTTTCTGCTGAGTATATATTTTATTTCCAAAGTTTGTCTTGACAAAAGCAATTACCTACTTGATATTTGAATGGCCAACAAGACATCTCTCATTCTGAGCGGCTTTCAAGTTTGCTGAAACTCCCCTGGATTATTCGTACACAGACATACAGCTAATAGTGGTATTCAAGAGAATATTAATACATCTAACTCTGAAAGATAAAGTGTTGGTAGTTAGGTTGTTAAAACCGAGATGAGCTTCTGAATGTGTTGGGTGACATCAGCCAAATTTACTGGGGAGCTACTTTCAGAAGATGTTAAAAAATGAATAGAAAGAAAAATCTGCTAGTGGAATTGAGTAATTCCTAATCAAAGCCATTGATACAGGAAAAGGAAATGCACAAAAGCAGAAGCTGCTTAGAATGATCTGAGAGCCACTCAATCCTTTAACTTGTTCTTGAGCCTGAAACATCTTTTGTCTATGGAGCTGACTGAAGTAAATCAACTAATTCTCTGCAGCAGTGTGCTGGTGATGTATGGCTCTGCCTGCACGGTAATAATGCTGTTCAGTTGGCAGAGAGATATTCTGGTGATAAGCAGAGAAGAAATAAAAATAAGCAATAAGGAATTGGACATTCTTTTAGTAGCAAAGTTAAAATTTTCAGGCGAAGGCCAGAACTGTATCTTGTAGGTGCTAATTGCTGTTGTTGTGCTAGAAGCATCAGTGAAGGGACCTTGCTTGGCATGCTGGCCAGAGAGAGAAGAAATTTGTCTAAATCATAGGTGTCTCCAAAGTAAGCAAGAGCATTTGAGTGAGGAATGCCCGAGCCTAGTAATTAAACCCAATAGGTCTGAGAAGTCTTGTTATTTCCACTCTGAGATCGTTGAAACAAGCTCACTTGGCCAGTTGTGTTTTTTCCATGCCTCTGCTCTGGGTGGCCATTTGAAATTTCTGCCCAGGTATTTGCGTACGAGCTGGGAGCAAACAGTGGGCTCCCTGTGTGCCATCTAAGTATTTGATGGGACAGAACTTCACAGGCAACGCCAGTGTAAGGAATTTTCCCTTTCTGCCTCACCGCAGAACTGCCGTCCTCAGCTGCAAAATGCAGCTGTCTGTCAGGTTGCAGAGTACACCAAGGCAGGGAACCGCTGTAGCTTTGTTGCAACTCTCCTTCACTTTTTTTTCTTTCTCTAAGAGTTTTTAGGGAACAGTGCAGCCACCGAGACTGTTGTCAGCAAGAGCAAGTGCTGGAATGTAATGGCAGGAGCTACATAAGCCTGAATTGGTTCCACATGCTTCAGACCACAAGCTGAGAATTTAGTCCTTTTCCTTTCTCTTTCTTTTTTTTTTTATTTTCCATTTGTTAGGGGAAGGTTTAATTACCAGGTTACTGTCTGTTTACTTATTTTTTCTGCAAAAAAAAAAAAGATACTAGCGATTTTTCTGAATTTTAAACTGCTCCAGAAGGCTAAAAAATCAACTCCAGTCCATTTTGTAGACAGGCAATGCAGTCAGTGTTAGGAAATCTCTGTTCCGAATGTGTCAGAGACTGATTTATTTATATCCCAGAAGAGGCTTCTGAAGAGCACAGAGTTGGAGCTTCCACGCGTTGCTCGTTTGACCCATCCATTAGGGTTCGTTGCGATACCTTCATTAGTAACTTTATTGCACGTAGACCTCTTTGTATAGACATGACTGAAGAAGGGCGAGCAATCACGGCTTCTGAAACAATAACAACAACAATAAAAACAGGAAATGAAGCCTAGAAGTTTGCCACATCACCTGAGCCGTGTTTAGCATGCTTGAAAGAGCAGAGTGAAGTATTGGCAGCAGTTTCCTGACATGTGTGTTTAACAGGAAGTTAGATTTGCAGTAGCACTTAAAATCTTAATCAGGTGTGCATGGTGTCCTGGAGTGTTAGATGTGAAAACCAGATTCTTACTGCTGTTGCTTTCCTTTAAGAAGTGCGAGGGTGGTATAGCCGTTCTCTTTGGAGACAGTGTCCCTTTGGGCATCCGCCTCTCCGGCCACAGAGAGCAGAAACCCGTGGATCAGTTCTTTGCAAGCATGGTCTCTGTCAGCTTGGAGCCTATAAATGACGAAAACCATCTCGTCACGCAGATCCGGGATCAGCCCTGTGTCCCCTCGTGTGGAGGGGAGCTGCGGACGTACCTCCATGAGGGCAGCGCACCTGGCCACGCGAATGTTAGGTAGCAGCCCTGCATTACCTGGGCGAGGCGGTATCGTCCCCAAAAGCCAGACAGCGTTCAGCCACTATGAGTAAGTGTTTCCTCTGCTCCCTCCCAGGGGAGTCCTTGCGAGGCACTCCCTCGGCCCTGCGGCTCGTTGCTTCCTTCATGCTATCGTCAGGTCGTGAGTGCCGCGGGCTGGTCCTCCTGTTTTGTGGTGAGGCGTAAGTATACAGCAGCCAGGAATTGCTGCTTTCTGCACACGGAGATGAAACTTTAAAACTGCCGTGATTTTCTTTCCCCCACCTGTACGCTTCTTTTTTTGCGTAACTCAGGTTCTTAAGAGATCATTATGGCCAAAACAACTCCTTGTGAACGTAATGGCGAGCACGGATCTGTCAGAGCTAGCTGGCTGCAGCTTTCAAAGCCAGAGCAGACTGGGATGCTGTTCTTGCAGCAGCTGCTACGCTTAGGGCTTCTTCACTTGCTCATAGCTTGACACGAGGAAAATGGAAGTGATGATTACAGGATTGAGAAGCTGCTTCGAGAGGAATTTACTTGGAATGTTCTTGGTAGTGGAGCAACTGCAGAACTACAGAAGGACTCGGCATTCTTTCCTGCAAGTCTGTAATCACACTCGCCCTGGAACTAGGAAGGCAACTTGAAGAAGTCTCTCATCTACAAGGGAAAAACACAATCCCACACAATTTTCATTTTTTCCCCCCTCATTCATCGCCCTTCATTTCTCTGGTGCCTTGCCAAGCATCAAGTGTGCACGCTTAGAGAAGGCTGTTCTTCTCTGCTAGCCCCTCAGCCAAGTTGTGATAATGCCCGTTGACATGGAAATTGTCCCGGTGTTAGCATTTTCGGGAACTTTCACCTGTTTTTTTTTCCTGATTAAAAAATTATGATGTGCCAACACGTCTAACAATGTGGACTTCAGAGAGGCAAACAGCCCTCCTCTTATCCGAGGAGCCCGTAGCTCGCAGCGCCATTGCCACGGCTAACAAAGCCTTTGCCCAGCTGACAGCTACGAACTTTTTAACTGCTGTCTGTGCGATTGCCAGATGTCAGCGTGGCGTCCTCTGGGGCAGGGAAAAGAGATCGCAGGTGTTAACTGCAGAAGATGTGAATCAGCCAAGCAATAAACGCCTCAGACGACGACAATGGGTTGTGTTGGCAGCATCAGCAAGGGCAGGGGGTGAACAGCTTGCTTGCTGAGGGCTAGGAGGCCTTCCTGGGCGGTTTGCAGGGTGCTCTTTGTCTGGGTAACAACTTTCAGGAAAATGAGATGGAGTAAGCTTTTGTTTTTGTGCGTCTCTTTTGGTAGATTCGCGGGGAGTTTGTTGCCACGAGGCTTTGTGTTACACCTTCCCATCGGGTTTAAAGTAGGTGTGTGCTGCTAGACACGCATTAGGTATCCAGGTCAAGGGGAAATGTAGCAGTTTGTCATGCGGAGTTTGTGGGGGTCTGTTAATACCGTACACCTCGGGCTTCGAGCAGCCGGCCTGTCTGAGCCAGGCTTGGCTGGGCAGCCAGCGTGGGCTCCTGCTCCGTAGGTGGTGCTGCCATGCATCGCTGCTACAGCCGCTTTTAGACAGCCATGACCTTTACGTGCGAGAGCTTTGTGGCTCACAAGTAAGGATCAAGCTCCTTCTATATTGTGTCTTACAACATGGGACTCCAGTGGCTATCCAGGGGGCAAACAGCTCAGCATATACTGCGGATGGCTCCGGCGAGTGGTTCAGAGGCGCCTTGCTCCTCCAAGGAGCATTTCTTCCCAGCAGACCGAGAGGCAGTGTGGCAGGTGACATGCCTCCTGTTCCTGAGGAGGGTTCCCTCTCCAGACCCAGTGAACTCAAAGCTCTCCAGCAGCACTGACACCCCTGAGGTGTCGGTATCTCCACGAGCACGTCTGTGGCTGCAGCGGTGGCAGCTGAGAGACCTGTGCAGGGGGTGGTTGTTGCACGGGGGCTGTCACCCGCACAGAGGAGTAACTTCTTGATAGATGGGCAAGCTGCGTGCTCGCAAAGTGCAGAGGTCTTCTGGCTTCATCCAGAAGAGGACCTTCAGGCTTTGTAGGAGTCTGTTAAGGCAGAAGCACCTCTTTGAGAGCTAGAGGGAAAGCAGCGGTGTTTCCCAGAGTTAATCCTACAGGAGCATTCTCTGTGTTTAAAAGTCTGGCCACGTGCCGTGCAGAGAGGTTGAAAGCCAGCTGTGCCACCACTACTCGTATGCAAAAAGTTTCGTGTGTTTTGGGACTTGTTTGTGAGCTGTATGTGGCACTTCTGCTGGAAGGGAGCTGGCCGGGCTGACAGAGGTGGGATTGATGCCTTGCTCACGCTGGGACATGCGCAGGCATCACAAAGGTTCGCCTTTTCGGTAATCGTGGCTAACATCCTGCAACTAGGGCTTGTTAATAACGTCATTCACACGCTGGTTCTGTGATTACCCCCCCGTCCTTTTTTTACCACCGAGGCCTCTTCCTGAACAGATAAATAACTTCTTTTTAATAGATAAAGAATACCACTCACTTGTTGTCCTTTATCTGAGTCTTAGAGGGTCTGAATAAGATTATTTTGCCTTCTTCTCACCCTCCCACCATTTTTATCTCCAATAAATAGCCCGTGGACGGCAGTGCACAAGAGAAGTCGCTTATCAGAGGTCAGGCAGCCTCCTTATTTTTGCAAACCAGCCAGACAAGAAGGAAATCTGCCTAGACGCAGGGGCTGAGAGATTACTGTGCAGCCAAAGACTGACTGCTTCACAGAACCATGCACTTGAGGGTTGCTGATTTCATCCGTCATTAGTGAAGTTTTAAGCGGGCTGGGTTCTTTATCTCCTTTTTCTCTTTTTAGTGGGGGTTCGGCTGTTACAGCCACATTTCCAGCACCACTCTGGAAAAAGAAAATCTCGATTGCAGCATCAGCCAGCTTTGTTGCTCAAATTAGCTGAACCAGTCTTGCATGAATTGTGCTTGTAACCTTGGCCCGAGCTCCGCTCATCTTTCTGTTTTGGGAAGCTGCTCAAAAAAAAGTGTTTGATTCTGTCCAGAAATGTCTAATTAATAATGTAGGTGTTGCTTCACCACGTTGAGGTGTAACATTTGGAAATGCGCGGTGATCGTACAGCTGCAGTCAGTGACATTTCTCCTCTGCGCGAGACACCTAAACAGGGCATGGTTATCCTGATTGGCACGCTTAGAATGGAAAATTCCACTTAGTATCTTGGCTGGTGTCACAAGCTGGAAACTTTTGACTTTTTTTTCATCCAAATAAAAGAAGCATTTAGCTCTTATTCTGTTGTTTTTTAAAAATGCTGTAATAAAACTTCAAGTGAGTCACTGCTGTCCCTTGCTCCACATCTGTAGACAGACAGCTTTTGTGCATTTGCTCGCACTAGAACTTGGGTAAATGTTAAGAGTGGAAATCAGCTAGTTTTTATCAGTTTCATGGATAATAATCAGGGTCCTCCTGGTGTTTTGGTGAAGCTCTCCTTTCAATTTTCTTTACAGCATCCAAGAAAAAAGTGCTCTTTCTGTCTTCTAGAGGGTTAAATTGTCAAAGAAGGATGGAAAGGAAAATTGTTTCCCCATGTTTCAGATGCTGCCAACTGCAAGCTGGAGTCTGGTAAACCGGAGCTGCTGCCCGCAGTATTTGTACAGCCTTCGTACCACGCTGAGCCCTGTCCCATGGCGCTTTTCCCCCAACAGTGCTCTGAGATGAAGCCTTGTTTGCCTCTACGCCTGCTTTTTAAATGGTACTTTGGCTAGCGGGCATCCGAGGCTTGTAGTTTCACGTGTACTTCGGATGGCACTGCCACCCAGAAAGAGCATCCTTGTGTCCTCCTCTCCCAGCTGCTGGTACCGCTCCCTCTGCCACCATTGTTCTTACATGGGCACCGCTGCTGTGGTGCTGCACTAATTATAGAACAGATAGCAGCTGGAAAAATAACTCACAGACAGACAGACAGAATCGTTCCGTTGCTGTGTCAGTTCGGGACAGAAAGACACGTGGGACAAAAAGGCACGGCATGCCTTCTTATGGGAGAGTAGAGCAGAGGGGAGTACAGTCAAGGAAGAAAAGAAATACTCTAAGAAAAGCAGGAATGTGTTTGTAGATTGCATGGCAAAATAACTAAATAAAGAGAATGCAGTGCTGTGTAGATTGTGCGTGATAATGTGTGTGTCATGGTATTATGCTAAATCTCGGAGATAGGAATTATAGTGCTTCCTTAGAACTGGGTACCTGGAGGCAGTTTTCCTTCCTATCTGCCTTATCTTTCTTCCCTGCAGTTTAGTTGGCACTTCACATCTTACTTTCTCTATATAAAAATGAAACAACTATTTTTCATAGCTAAAGGTCACGCAGTAAGACAGCAGTTTCAGCCTATCGGTTCAGGATACACCCTTGGGATGAGCAAGAACCACGTTCCGATCCCTTCTGCGGTGGAGGTTTTTAATGCTCCCCCGGTACTGCTGCAGCGGCTGGAAGTGCCAGGCAGGGAGAGCCACCCGCAGCGACTTGGCTCCAGCACCCACCCTGGCTCTCACAATCCCCTCCTCTGTAGGGTGGGGAGAAAATAGAAGGAAGGCAAGAAGCCTCGTGGATCGAGGTAATGATAGTTTTGTAAGGAAAACAAGTGCTGTGCATGCAAGCAAAGCAGAAAGAGGGATTTGTCCACTGCTTCCCATCATTGGACACCCAGGAGCTTCCTGGAAAGCAGGCTCTCAGCACTCCTGAGGGGTGCTTGCTAAGAGAAGCAATAACCATGAACACCCTGCTTCCTCCTCCATGCCCTGAGCATGCTGCTGAGCACAGCCTGACATGCCTGGAGCATCCCTCTGGCCACTCGGGTCTGCTGGCCCCGACGGGCTCTTGCCCACCCCCAGCCTACTTGCTGTGGGGTGAGGGACGGGGAGAAAGCCTTGCTGCTGGGCAAGCTCTGTTCAGCAACTGCCAAAAGGCTCCTGTAACCACAAATGCAAAGCTCAGGGGTGCTGCTGTGGAGGAAGTTAACTCCTTCCAGCCTGCCCCAGTACACCGCCGTACTGGGTGCTGTGCAGGCACAGGGGGAAAGGGTTAACTCCACGGTCATTAACGGGGTTGTGAAAGAGCAGCTGGGTACAGGCTGGTGATAATGCGGGGGAAAGAGCAGTCAGGAATGGTCAAGGGATGAGCAGTGGCCTTGCCTTTACGGGTTGTGTTTCCAGTCAGAAAACAGGAGTTTATTTGGGATGTCTTCTGGATGGTTTTTTACAACACATGATATCAGAATCTACTGTAAGTATGTGATAGGAGATGGGCACCAAGTACCATTTTACAGTAACCCAGGATTCTCATTTTTATCTATCTTGTGTAGTGAAATGGCAACAAACCAACCCAAAGGCAACCCCCAGAAGACCAGCCTTTTCCTACTCTGTTACTTGTTCCGTGACACTCTCCTTGGTTGTTTTAGGCCTGTTCCCACTGACTTTTACATTCACGTTTGTCTGTTACATCAGTGGTCTGTTGGTGGGATTGTTTTGTTTGTTTTGTTGTTGTTGTTCCGTTTTGGTGGGCATCTGTTCCCATTCACACTCCGAAGAAAAATCGTGGTCTTGACCTAGAGTCAATACACTTCTTGACTGCTTATTAGCCATGTTCAACATTTTTGCCTTGTTTTGGATGTTGAAAGTGTTCAGAAGGTGAAAAGCTTGAGCACAAGTCTTTATTAGGATGTGAAGGAATGGCACAAAGCTGCGCCAAGGGAGGTTCAGTCAGGATGTTAGGAAGAATTTCTTAACTTGAGGGTGGTCAAACACTAGGACAGGCTTCTTGGTGGGGTGGTTGAAGAGACGTTTGGACACTGCCCTCAGTGACATGCTTCAGCTTCTGGTTAGCCCTGACGTGGCCAGGCAGTTGGACCTGATGATCTTTGAGGGTCCCTTCCAACTGAACTGTTCTGTTCTCTTAGCCTTCGTTTGGTGGATGGGGAGCCGAAGCAGAGAATTACATCATTTATTCACATTTGGGTGACAAGAAGGTTACAAAACTGAGGTCAGAACTCAAGAGCCACCGACATTCGGTTCCTCCCATCTTCTGTCTGTGTTTGTGTGTGGAAAGGTCTTTAATGCTTAGAACATTAGGCTTTTCTTTATAGCCTGTTGTTGTCAATAGTGGAGATCAAGGTGGATTTATATTTGTGCAGGTAGCTGGTCTGAAGAAAATTTAGTTCTCTCCAAATGTTACAAAAGAATTAAGTATTGGTAATAAAATCAGAGCTTTATTTATTACGTCCATTAAAGCAGGACAGTAGAAAGGGACCATATAAAAGCACTCGCCCAGATTTATTCTTAGTTTATAAAATTGTTCTGTGGCCAGATAAACTACAGTCTCCTACCACCTGATCAGAAAATGCTCAGAGGTGCCAGCCAGCGTGTGGGGAGGGATGTGGAGGGCAAAGCCTTTCCGACGTTATGGTTCCCTCAGGGGCACTGGGGAGGAAAGCAGTATCTGTAATCTCTTCAGTTCTGCCTGCCCTTTCCTTGGAGCAGGTGATTGGAGCTTGCAGGGTTGGTCTATGTTCTTCTGTCGTTGCTGATACATTCCGGCATCTTTTTTTTATTTGTGCAGGGGAGTTCAGCCTATTAATCCTGAGATGCCCCCTGCTCTTGGGCAGTTTCACGGTGTCCCACGCGGGCAGGACTGGCAGCAGTGCTGTCTTGCCCCTTGGAACTGCAGATCCGCACAGGAGGATCCAGCCAGCAGAGATGCTGGGCGTTGTGCTGCTGGATTGCTCGGTCCCAGCGTCATGCCCAGCCCACTGCTGTGAAGCTAGGATGTTTGGGAACAAGCTTTTTCTGTGAATTAATTGCATCTGCAGGACTACAGCCAGTGAAGAGCAAGTGCAGGGAGTTAGGTAGTATTCAAACCGTCGGAAGTCAGGACTACAGCAGTATCTGGGCCTAATGCCCAGGACCTTTTCTCCAGTATACGTTTGCCCTGGGAAAAACTGTAAGTTGGATCTTCTTCCAGTATGTAATCTCTTCCTAATACAAGGCATGACTTCTTTCCTTTCTGTTGAATTTTCCAGCAGTGGAAGAATGACTTCCTTGAAGTCCTGGTATATACTTTCCTTGTTTTTTACTGAGTGCAATGAATGGCCATTGGACTTCAGGTGCTCATTATTCCATTCTTTGACAGGGACAAGAAGAATCTGGGAGAAAAACAGAGCACATTTTAAAGAATAACAGCATTGCTGGCAAACACTTCAAGTAGCATTTTATAGCATGGGGATAGAGAATTTATGACTCTTGTCCAGTCCTTCCCTCTCCTCTCCTGCCTGAGGGATGCAGGTGGAAGGTGTGCCATTCTGAACAGATCGATGCCATCTCTAAGGGCACGAAGGAAGATCCAGGGAACTACAGGCTGGTCAGCCTCACCTCAGTCCTTGTGAAGGTGATGAAGAAAACTCTCTTGGAAGGCATTTCCAAAGACGTGCAGGACACAGAGGTGACTGGGAGTAGTCAGCATGGATTTAGCAATGGGAAGTCATGCTTCACTGACCTTACTGCCTTTTACAATGAGGTGACCAGCTCAGCAGAGAAGGAGAGAGTGTGTGGAGGGAGGTGATCCTTCCCCTCTGGTGAGGCCACACCTGGAGTACTGTGTCCAGTTGTGGGCTCCCCAGTACAAGAGAGACCTGGAGCTACTGCAAGAGTCCAGCACAGGGACACAAATATGACTGAAGGGCTGGAGCATCCTTCACATGAGGAGAGGTTGAGAGAGCTGGGACTGCTCAGCCTGGAGAGGAGAAGGGTCAGGGGATCTCATCAATGTGTGTAAGTTGGTTCAAATCAGAATGGTGTTTGGGCTTGGGAACTTTTGTCAGTACAGTTCAAGTGCCAGCATTTTCCACAGGCACATTGCAGAGGAGATGACTGACTTGTCTCCAGCTCAAAATAGAGAAGAGAATGTGGGCCCTTACTATCTCTCTGTTATAGTGTCTGTTCTCTCTGGTAAGGTGTTGAGTGCCTCCTGGCAGTTGCTGACTGCCTTCAGCTCATGTTGGCTTCACTGAGAGAGTTGCTGAAATATCCCAGTGTTCCTAAACATTCATCATGACTTACTTGAAGTATCTGGTCCAACTGAAAGTCAGGAAGTGGACTAGTTTAAGCTAATCAACTTTTGTGAAACAGAGTAAATACAGAACTTAATTTAAACCCCAAAATCCTCCCCCTTGGAGTTGATTGATGCATGTCCTCTTTGTGTTGCTTTTCAGAAACCAGAAAGCTTTTAAATCCTAGTGTCCTGCAGCGAGTCCCTCACCCCTTGTGTGGTGCAGGGCTGAAGCCTGGTTCCATTTTGTGGAACACACTGAAATTTTCCAGCGAGACTTGTGATCATTTGACCTGTACTTCTGGTCTGACTGGCTTGCTGGCTGTGGGTCAAAGCCTGCAGCTTTCAAAGTCTGTGAAATGCTATATTGAAATGGAATTGGCAATGCCCTAAATTTTTTGTGCCTCTATTTTTTATTTTCAGGATGTATTAACCTGTTGCCCTGGGCACAGATACATCAAGAACATTCATAACACTTGATCATTTTATTCCTTTGCCATTCATTTTTCTCTCTCTGTCCCTCTCTCTATGTATTTATGTCTGTGCCACAAACTGAATTCTGATATATGTTTAACTGTATCTCAGACAGTTGCATATTAATCTTTTTATTGCTCAATTCCAAGTTTTCTGGAAACAGGGGTTACACAAAAAAGAACAGATACAGTCATTGCCTGCTGTATCATCATATATTCCTGGTATATCATCGTAAACTCTGCTATCTGGTGATGGAACTTTGATATTTGTCACTTTTAAAGGAAAGATAATATTCTGTGGCTGTATTTGCTGCATTTGCTGCTATTCTTTTTAATGGTTGGGTTTTAAACTCTGAATGTACCCGTATAGGCGATGTAGTGTGGTGAGCATGGTATAGCTTTATATAAAGTTGATGGTCTCGTCCTGTTTGCTCCTGTCCTGTGAAGTAGCATTATGTGCCTCTGAGCAGAGAACCCTCTCTAGAACATGTGGGTAAGACTTGTGTCACGGAATTTATGCCAAGAAATGAAATATTTGAAAGAAATACTTCTTGCCCTGCAGTGATTTCTTCCTACCTATGGGGGATGCTGAGGCACACCTGGAAGCAGCAAAGGGGGAATCTTTGCCAGTTGTTTTTAGACTTGCTTCAGTTGGGAAGTGCACGTGGAGAGGAAAGCATGGTTGCTCAAATCCAAGCTTCTACCCTGTTCTTGGGAGCTGAACAGATTCTTCACAGGCTGTTTGGTGCCTTGGATCTTCTTACTTCGGAGGAATATAACACCTTGGATGAATTTTCTGATCTTGGTGTTAGATGGCTCACATTCGTCTTTCTGCTTGTTCTGAAATTTTTATACCTTCTGTCTAAAGGAAGGAAAAAAAAATGCTTTTATGCTTCACCTTCTGAAGTTGAAAGAACCAGATCTGTTAAAGTAAGGCTTACCGGTGCTTCTTGTTATTTGGATGGTGGTTGTACTTCAAGGTCTCAGTCCTTCTTATCCTTTGTGCACAGTATAAAAGTTGGTAAAGGTAATGGTTCAAGCATGAAATGAGCTATTAGGCAGATCTAATGTTTCTTTGAATAGCTTTTTTCTTGATTTTTACAGTGTAATTGAAACTGATAACTGCTTGTTGTGAGAGCACCTGAATCAGGGAGACCCCTTTTAGCCTCTGGTGTTCAGAGATGTGTCCTCGGCTCACCCTGAACCAAGAGCAAAGTTCAGCACTTGCTGTGACTTCCGATTGAGTCTCACTGTCAAATTACATTTTGTTAAATACAATTTTCATTTCCTCATGAAAATATTAGCACCGTGTCTCATGTTGCTTCAAGTGTTCTCCTGGATGTCAGGGTAAATGCCTTGCTGATCTCCTTCTGATTGTCAGGTTATGAAACAGCTTAGCCAGATGTCTCTTTGCTTAGCTAGATTTAAGAATCAGGGACCCGAGACGGATGGTCTGCGGCCTCCTGAGCCACTCTTTGCTGCTGTCCTGCCTGCTCCGTCCTTCCCGTCCTTTTCCTTGGGAGTTCCAGCTTTTCCTTCACGCTCCCTTGCTCTCCCAACCCTGTCTTGTGGGAAGAGTTGAGTTAGAGGAAAGCAGTCGGCTTTACCAGTGGCTCCCCTTTCTGCTGGCCTACTGCGCTGAGGTGGCCCAGCTCAGATGTGTACAGGAGCCAGTACACAATGGAGACTGGAGTCAGCGTGGCAAGAAGACAAAGGCTGCTCATGAAAATAAGTTGGGCAAAACTTCGTTAAAATGATCTCAGAATTGAAGAACGTGGCCAAAAATCTTTAAACGCTGAATTGTGGAGAGCATTGCTTTGGTGTCTTCTAAGAAACATAGCAGCTCAGAAATCTCCACCATGCACAAACACAGGACTTTGCACGTTTAGGAGTAGCTAAACTGTGAGGCCTGGACTGAGAGGCAGAGAACAGGCATGGTGCAGACAGGAGCACTAGCAAGCAGGGTTACGTGCTTGGGAAGAGGAGCATACTTGGGAAGAAAGGAACTGAGCAGTACCATTTCCAAAGGCACGTGAAGCCTCCATTCTTGAGAAGCACTGGGCATGACCCAGCCCTGCACCTCCAATCCTTCCCTACCCTGTATCTATTTCAAAAGTGGGAGGAGGTGTGGGCTTGCTTTCAGCACAGAGATCTGTCACTGGCTTGGGCTGAGCATCACTTACAACGCTCGTATCAACTACTCGGACCGCTATGGTAAAAACCAAGGAGCTGGACAGATCTAACAACAGCTTAGCCACTTCTGTGGGAGAGGATCCTGGAGTGCTGACTTTTCTCTTTGGAGCCAGCTTTTTGAGGTAGTTCATTGTCACAGCATCGGTGTGGTTGTTTGGATGGACTTCAGCCGAGATTACAATTTATTGTGAAGTTCTTACGTGTGTGCAGAGCTTTTGGTTGCTCTTGAGGGTGTGTGTGTTTAGCCTGTCCACTTCAAACTGAGCAGGTGAAATTCAAAGATACAGCAGGAAGAATCTAAGCTATGTTGTTTGGGTGCTGGGTGGTTTGTTTTTTTCCTTTTAATTTAGTTAAATTACTCTGAAAACGGATGCAGTTGATTGGGAGTTTGAAAGATGATTGTGCATGAAAGTATGGTGCAGTATTGAAGAGCAGGCTTCCCCAGAAAGTTTTTTCATGTCTTGGAGAAACTCTTAAAGTGTGAATCATTGCTGCTCCTGGCTGAGCCTGGATGACCTGAAAATTACAATGGCTGAAAACACTCATTGCCAAAGTCTGTAATAATGAAGTATTTGGGTATAACCTGTGTAGATTTATTTTTATCACCCAGTCTATCCAGCTGGTTGGTGTAACCAGCAAGATCAGTAAAATGAACAAGTACCTTTAGATTAAAAAAATAAAGAGATCTCTTGTCCTTTGCAAGCCTCCAACTGACAGAAGTTGTACAATAATATGGTGTGGTTTTATGTAACCCTGTTAGCATATCAAAGCTTTTCAATGACTGCGTTGGGTATGGGGTGAATTAATCAGTTCCTGTGGCAGACCTTGCAGTCTGGTAATACTCCTCCTGCGTAGGTGGTAGAAAAGGAAGGGTGAAATTGTTAGTTCAGTTGGAGCCCAGCCCTACGATTTTGTGTGAGAAATCTCACTAAATAGAAGGAAAGATATGTGTTCGCGGGCACATTTATTTTTACAGCATTCAGTGATTTTGACTGCATGGAGCAATCCACACCTTTCTAAAAGTCCACGTGGTTTAGGTCCTTCATGTCTGATGCAACTCCTGGCTTTCAGTGCCTCTTCTCTATTTGAGGCCTCTTGTACACAGAGACTTCTTCAGGTTGGGTTCTTCAGGCTGAGACTGTGGCCTTCCTTCTAGCAGATGGCTCCTTTCTCACCCTTAATGGCTGTTTTAGTGGATTTAACTGCAAATTTTAAAACATTATTTTTGTGCTTGTTACTTTGTCCTCCATTTTGTTGGGACCATCCAGCTGACTTTGGATGTTTATCTTCTGTTTCTGAATGACATTTTGGTGTGTTTAAAATCATCTTCATGGCCATCTGATCACCACTCTAAAAACCTTTAATGTGCTTTTTGTCTTTCAGATCTCGCTGCTGGTTGGATTCATCAGTGTAAATAATTCTCAATGGACGAATTACAGTGCATACAGCTACTTCCAGATTGTCACCATGTGCGACTTGGTTATGGTTTTGTTCTTCTACATCATCCACATTTTCAGAGTGTACAGGATGCTCACTTGTGTTAGCTGGCCACTTGCGGTAAGTCTGCCAGGCAGTCTGCATTCCCTGCTTCTCTTGTGGGTTGATGTCTAGATTATGTAGTCTGTTTTCTTGTGCTGTCACACGTCGATAGGCTCTCTTTCATGGACAAATCCTGTAGCTGCTTTTGGTGTTAGTATGCAGTTCAGAAGACACTGTAATTTTAAGTCTTTTAGCTGACCTGGATTGGCTCCTGCTCTCCTTTACACAGATAGAAGTCCAGATTTACTCCAGGGAAGGCAATAGCGTGATTCTGAGACAACTGAAAAGAAGCCTCAGCACATGGGCCATAACTCAGGTCATTTATAGTAGCTACATGGCTGTTAGAGTACCAAATCATTGCATTAGAACTGACGTGCTACATCCTGTCCCAAAATAAAGTCTGTGTGTGCTATTTAGGTCAAATTTGACTCTTTTTGGTATGGTTGGAGGTAACTTTAAACAATAGCGAGGAATGGGAGCCTCAGCCTGATTGCCGTAGCCTGGCCATTCCTAGGATATCCTGCAGGAAGTTTCTGCCTCATTCCCCTGTTTCCCCTGCACATCCATCTCTCCTGTCCCAGCAGAGAACTAACAAGCAGCACAGAAAACGAGAGACCTGAACTTCCTCAGCAGCTTGGATCAGGTCAGCTAACAGAAGAGTTCTGCGTCCTGGTGTGGGATCGCAGGTTTTAATAACCTCTTGCAAATGTCTCTCAGATGCATAGTGACCTGTTAGTCCCACAGAAAAAGAACTAGTGGGATGGAAAATGCCAACCAGAGAGACGTAGAGCACATTTTGAAATTCAATAAGCGGTTGGATGGCTTTTAATAGAAACTACATAAGTAATTTACAGATCTACGATAACAGTATCCATCCGACCACTTCTAACCAGAGAGAAAAAAAATCTTTTTAACTGAAGAATGTGGCTAGACTTGCAACGCTTCTTAAAAATGTGTGCCTCCATTATCTGTCTCCAGAAAGCACTTCTGTCTTTATCTAGAGTAATACAAATTCAAAGATAAATACAAATGAAAGAAGCTGCTAAGTGACAGTTTTGCAAAGCAACACTTGATGTGCGCACTGCGGTAATAGAACCGTGCCATTGTCATCTTTGCATACCCTGCTTTTTGGTTTTGTTGCGTTTGTTCATTCCAAAATGTGCCAGAGTCACTAGTGAGATTAAGGCACTGCAGACCGTGGCTGCTCAGCTTCAAATAGGTTTAATAGGATGGGATGTTTATACATTGCTGCTCTTTTACAACCACTTTCATTTTCAGTCAAATATTAAGTATCTTTAGAACAGAATAGGAAGGCCTGTAAGAGAGTTTGGGAAGCTAGGATTAGTGTTTGGCTGAGTTTCCTGGCAGGATCTCTTCATTGCAGGGGTGTGACTTGCAATCAGTAACGTCGAAGTGGTTCAAGAGGTTGCTCTGCACTGACACCTTTTAAAGCTGGAAAGCATTTCTCTAGAGGGGCACTCTTCCGGTCCTGCCAGGGGTTGGTTCTCTACATAATTTAGTCTTTGACAATTCATTTACACCTTGGCCCCATCTGTTGGGCTCTTTGATAGTAGTGGCCAGCGTACACTGGGTGTCTCTGAGGAGGCAATGGCATGCCTGATTTGCCTGCTGCGTTGTGAACGAGCCAGAGGAGCCTTTTAACAGAAATACTTTATTCTAGCAAAAGCAAGGGTTGAGATGTTGATCACCTGAAACAAGGTTACAAAAGAGGAAAGTGAGTTGTAGTCTGAGAACCCGCTTTATAGCAGGATCGTCCTCAGCTATTTAAACACCTGAGTGGAGGGAAACTGTGGTATGGTATGACAGACTATTCCTCTTCTGGGATTTCCTTGTAAATTTTCCTTTTGGGACTCTCTGCTCTCTCCTTGTGTTTGAGGAGGAGTCTCCCCTCTCCCTTACACGTCATTTGCTTGGCTCACGCTGGTAACACAGTGCAAATAGAGTAAGCAGACATCCCCCATGCCCACCCCAAGTGGAAAAACCCCTGTACGTTGCAGACACCCATATTGCTTGCTATAAACTTTGTGAGGATTGAAAGTCCAAATTCACAGATGACTCCAGTTTACAGTGAGGCAAAATTAACTCCTGGAGTGATGCTTGACATTCTAGAGAAAGTCTTAAATACAGTGCCTCAGTGCTCTCTCAGAAAAGAACTGCTTCCTCATGGATTTCTTACTGCATTACTAAGCTGCAGTCACCCTTACAGACTTAGGCTGATTTTCTGGAACCTGATATTGCTTATGAACGTCTGTGTGGTTGTGCTTTTTGTGGGTCCCTTCTGTTTCTAGTCTAGGCTGATGGATGTGGTTAGTGAACTAGCTTACTTTCTGATTAGAAGTAGAAGTGTTTGCATTTCCTCTGCCGTTCATTGCCATGTCATGTATGTAGACTGGAGAAGTGTGCCCTCAAAACTTCTTCCTTCCTCCAGAATTGTCCCACTGAGTAATTTGATGCAATAAAGATAAATGTTTCACCCTCAATAGTGTACCATAGTGAACTGAAAGAATTGGATCCTTACCCAGTAAGTAGATCTTATTCCAGTGACACTGGTAGACTCTGCAGATTGCCCCTCCCTTTTGAACAGAAAGTCAGGTATGGTACACTGTCTGACAATTCACAGGTTGTTGTTTTTTTGTCTCTCTCTTTCTCTCTTTTTAAAACTTTTTTTTTTTTTTTCCTTTTTGACTGTTGTTTTTTTCCCTCTGGCCTCGAGTAACCTCTGCCAACTTGTTTTGATTCTGGTGCATATTGAAACACTTTCCTGTTAAGTTTCCCTTCTGAAGCAGCCTATGCTTGTCTTTACAGGAGTTTCTTCATTATTTAATTGGTACCATTCTGCTTCTCATTGCATCGATTGTAGCAGCATCGAAGAGTTACAATGTGACTGGACTTGTGGCTGGAGCGGTAAGGCTGTGTTTATTAGTCTAGACACTTTTTCATTGCAATATATATTAACTAGGGCGCTAGAAATCTCTTGCTTGTCACCTTGTTTTCTTATTGACTTGCCTTGCTTGTGTCTCAGTTGGTATACTGCCTTCTAGCTCATTTCAGTGAATGTTCAGTGAATGTAATGCCAACAAAAAGGTTTCGTTGTGAGACTCCAGACTCACCACTAAAGTAGGTATTTAACCTGTCAGTGAGTTGAAACCAAAGGCTGCAGCATTAACACATGGGGATAAATGTGTAGGAGAATTAAGACAATGCAGGTTTTACAAGTGGCTGTTGGAGCAACTGGAAGCACTTCACCATAGTTTTCCACATTTGCCTCCTCCTGCCCCTGTTCAAGATAATTTATCCTGAGCTAAAACGGATTGTTGTCCCAGGCCTCCTAAGTGGAAGATGCACTCTGTCTCTGTTGGCTCTGTTGGCTAGAGGGCTTTTAGAAGCATGACTTTTGACTGTGGGCAACAGTATTTTCACAGCAACAGGGCTTAAAATGCAACTGCACCAGAATAAAGAATTGCTTTCAGAAGCATCAAAAATGGTTCTGATGATGTTTTATAGATGAAAATGGACTGGAAGACTTGCCTGACTTGTTTATTTGGCATATGGCAGAGAAAGACTTGTTTAAATGGGGTTTGCCAAAAGAATAGGAATTGGAGGTGTTAGAAAAAGTTTTTCCTTTGTTGAAGAATCCTAATGAGAAGTCTGGTAGGTGAGACACTTGCTGTGAAGCTTTTTCTCTCCCTTGTATAAGATTCTCCATCCATCTTCCAGTCATTGTTTTGTCAAAGCATAAGCTGCTATTATACTATGGATTTTTTAAATTATTATTATCATTAAGCATATTGGCAGAATGAAGGAAAACATAACTCCTTTTTGGTCTCTTAACATCATAAAATATGCAGTTGAATATAGGAGAGAGACCGTACATTCATGCAATATGTGTCATCTAGTGGTAAATACTTGTGGTTTGTTTGTTTGTTTTTCGCCCAGACTTTTGGATTCCTAGCTACGATCCTTTGTGTTTTAAGCATATGGTCATCCTACAAGGTTTCTTGCATTACCCAGTCAACAAGTAAGTATCATGCTTAGTGCCTGCCAGAATGCTTCCCAAAATGAATATTTATATCTTCCTGTGGCAGCGTCTACCTGGGAGGTTTTATTAACAGCCTGTTCCTTGTTGCTCAAAATTACTCACAAAGCAATGATTCCATACTTTCAGTTAACACATGTATATCACAGCTACTGACAGTTTTTAACAACTAAGCAGTAGAGCAAAGTAATTTGCTTCTAGTAAGTAGCAAATGTATCAGTGTTGTCTCTTCTTCCTCTCCCACCCTCTACGAAGCGAAGGTTTCCTGTGTGCTCTTTAATCAAGTAGGTTTATTTGTTTGTGGCAGTGAAAGTGACTCTGGCTTCCTTTTCAAAGATGCAGCTGTATGACTCCTTCATCTCTGCAAGATGTCTGCCTTATGAAATAGCATACCAAAGAGGAGCATCCACCATGGAGAAGAAAGCCTGGGTAGTTCATTAGAAGCCTGGACAGCCGATAGCCTTTGAAGATCTACTTGAATTCCTATGCAAAACAATGTTGTGAACCAAAGTTGTTGTTTTTCTCTTCCCCCACCCAAAAAAAGTTTGCTTTCCCCTGGAAGAAGTTTATAATGGAGAACCAACTTTTTCTGAGCTTTACAGAGAAAGACTACTTGTGCCTCTCAAGCTGGGCTGCAGTCATTGCCAGTCATTTGCAATAAGTACTACAAAAAAAAAGACTAATTTGGAGAGTTGCTTGATTCTCCTTTCAGAGGGATGGAAGAATTGTTTCTAATTTCCTCCATCTGTTTACAGAAGGGAAATCCTGCAAATTCCTACCTGATTCTTAACTTCCAAGGATGGTTTGTTTAACAAAGGAACTGTTACAAACTGATCAGTGCCTGGATAAGCTGACCCAAGTCTTTGTTACCTCTTCCTACCAGAACCATGGATTTTTCTAACAGCAGCTCAGCCAGCATCAAAAAACACAATTTGTATAAATTACTGCAAATAATCTCTTCTAGCCCCAACAGCACATGATGACATTAATTTTTTTTGTTCACAAATTTTAAGTTTATTAACAATCAAAAATTATTCTTAAAAACTTCCCTCTGCCAAATGCAGGGAAATACCTACCCAAGAATAAGCGTTTAATGATTTACAAGGTCTTTTTCTTTCGTTTTCACAAATACTTGTTGGTGGAATGGACATTCATAAGACTTGCTGTATGGGAAATTTCTGTTGAGTTTCCTTGAAAGGAAAGTATTCTCTTTGGAGTCTAATGGTGTTTATGGAAAGCTCATTGTGAATAGAGCAATCTATCACAATCTGTCTAGTGCCTCTTTCTCCCTCTTACATGTGGTTTTTCCCTTCCTCTGCTGGGATCGATATTTTCAGGGGCTCTGCCCAGAGCCTGGACAGAGTTTTGTCCAACCTGACGTTGTTGTGAAGCTTTATGTAACTTTGAGGCTGAGACAATGCTGCTACCTTCTTGGCACCTCTGCCCTTTTGCAGTCCATCTCTGATGAGCTGGAAACTCTTTGCAGAAAAAAATGGAAGCATAAGCTCGTCCTCCTTGGTGCTCTTCCCTTTCACATCTAGCTGTGAAGTAGAACTCACACGTTTAAGTTGGTCTCTTACATCAGGATAACTGCGTGACAGTGCAGCAGGTTTCTGCAAAATATAGGATTTTTAGTTTACCAGGTCCAATCTGGAGGAAGTAAGTGTTTTCTGGCCTGCTATGCATTTTTCCATTTGTCTGAAATTCTGCATAAATGCTACTAAGTAATTTAATGATCTGCTTTTAGAAAACGCTTTTTGTGGCCCTTTACAGGTTATCATACATCGCCATTTGTTGCCACCTTAATTTCTTCTCTCATCCTAACATATCTTTGGTTGTTTTTTTGGTTTCCTTTTTTTATCATTTAAAAAGGAAATGGGCCAACCGCTAAAATTATACAAAATTTGAGAAATTAAATGGAAATAACTGAGCAGAAAACTTGGAAAGGCAGAAATCCCCCTTCTCATGGTGCACAGTTTCTGTGATTACTGTTGCTGTTCCTTTTTGTAAGTGACTTATTCCTAACAACAGAGAGCAGGAAACAATTTGAAAGCACAGAAGTCTGCTATATATGGCTGAAGATAGCTGTATTCACTCCAAGATAAATTGCTTTGACATTAATGCGGAAGATTATTCAAATAAAACTATTCACTTTGAGTGAAAATACCTGCAGAAGGTAATGATATAAAAATATGATTGGGGGGGGGGGTCCTCTTTTTTATTTTGCAACAAGGGTGCTTGATCACCAATTCTCCTGCCAAGACTGACTTAACCACAGGTTTTGGAAAACAGTACCCTGACTTCAGTTTGGATTGACATGGCAGCTATTTAAGGACACAATTTCTGTTGGTGGTACCTTCACCTCTTGAGAGCAGCACTCAGAGAGATAGATACTGGGCGCCTACAAGATTTTACCTGCCTTGGCAATCCTGTGGAAAGAAGTCTTCAGCTGTGCATGGTGTGAATGCAGCTGGGCCCGCAGAGCAGTGCTGGCACTGGAAAGAAGCAGCTGGGGCTGGAGGCTGAGCTTGCAGTGAAGAAAAGGCTGTTTCCATGTTCTGCTGGGATCATGTCCCCTCTGCTGACACTGCATGCTCACCTTTTTCAGCCTCCCACGTCACTCTGTCACTTGCTCCATGGCGTGGGGGAAGCCTTTAGGGGGAATTTCTTGCAGTCCAACAACCAAAGAACTTCTGGATGATGCAGTGTGATAGCCCAAAGATTATATTTCGCTCTAAGTGCACTTGTTTATACTGGATCAAGGGACAAAAAGCACAAGTTTGCTTCTGGTTTTGTGCCTATCATCAGGCCTAAGGTATGCTTGTAGTTTTTGCTCTTACAGCAGTGCTGGGTTCATAGACCCACCCGACGCTCTGAATGCAGCATGCTTTGAGGCTGGAAAACTGACATTTCTGCTGGCATAGCTTCCTCACTTCTCCCAAGTCCTTGTGAAACATATCCACCAGGAAAAGCACAGCTTTTGGTGGCATCACCAGCTCTACCAGCAGGTCTTTGAATGACAGCTCTGTCTGACAAGGACTTTGGCACCTCACTACTGTACCTGTGCCAGCAGAAGTGTTCTAACTTTCCTTCAGTGTCAACCTGGTTCTGAAATCTCCATCTGTCTGTTACTTTGTCAAATTTGGGATTCCAGCTCTTTATCTAAAAATAAACTATGTTTGCTATTTAGATGATAAAATGGCTTTGATAATTGGATTGTTATCTTGCTCCTTTTCTTTGTTGTTGTTGTTTTTCCTCCATTCCTTTGCCAGAGCAGTGTTTTTCTGTCTGGGAGCATCAGAATGTCTCTTACAACTGGAGGACAAAAGCTGTAGAAGCCCCAGAAAAAAAAAAAAATGTTCCCCTTCTCTTGTGTGTGGATACGCTGGCCTCTGACTAGCCCACCCAAAAGTTGTCGATCCTCTTCAGTCCTGAGATGAGGGCAGTAGTTCCTCTGAGCCACCACAGGTAGAGCGTGGGGTTCGGTTTCACTGAAAATTAAAATAAATTTTTTGGAGGAAGAAAAGAGGTAGCACAAACTGTTTCATACTGAATAAAAAGGTGGGGTTTGAGATAAGCTAGAGAATGACTAATGCCTCTGTGAGGGTAGAAACTGGGAAGGTGAGAAGAGGAAGTGAAACTTTTACCAAAAAAAAAAAAAAAAAAAGAGGAAGGGTGGTTCTGAAAAGCTTGAGGACCGCAGCGCTGGATGAAGGCACTGCAGGTTATGTGACAGCTTGCACGCTTTTTCTGCTGCTCTGAAATGCCTGTGTTTTGCACTGTGTGAGTTACAAAGGATCGGTGTCTTTGCTTCTAAAAGGCTTTAGGAATAAAGTGGGGTTTGGAGGGGGTGGCAGGACACCACCGTTAGTTTTGTGGTTTTAATGAAGTGTGGGGAGGTGGGTGGTACTCCAGGGAAAAGGACTAGGAGCTTGTTAGGACAAAAAGGAACAGGGCACATGGAAGAGCAGGTGCAAACAGTAGTAGAAAGATTATGAGGGAAGGAACTAACGTGGGCACATCCTGCACTAATACAAGTGCTGGCAGATATCAATAGTTTGTGGCTGCTGAGCTGGAGAGGCTGAGCTGGACAGTGGCCTCAGCCAGCACTCGTGCTAGGGGCACGAGCACAGGTACACACCTGCATTTGGACCGAGTTTCACCTGCGAGCCAAGGAAAGCTGGAGGTGTATATCTCTGGGCCTGACTGATGAGCTTGGCGCTGGGCTGAAATCTGGGTGCTGCTCCTTGTGGGAGATGGGGAGAATCGGGTGCCACAGGAGGGGTCTGGGGGATGCTCACGTCCTTTCTGCCTGCAGAGCGGTAAACCCCTGTGGCAGGAGAGTGCCCTGACTCTAGGATATTCTTCAGCAGGGGCTCTGTGCAAGCCTCCTGTTTGGGCTGTGTCAGTTTTCAGACTGGAGCTCAGCTGCAGGTTCTGTGCCCTTGGCTTGTCTTCTGCTCCTCTGCAGGTGCAGGGAGCTGCCCCCTCGCAAAGGGAGTTCCCTCCGGCTGGGATCAGGCAGCTCCTGGTTTTGGTCCCTGGTCCCATCACGGCTTGTTTGACTGTGCTGCATGGAAGCAGGTCAGAAAGTCACACTGGTGCTTGTTGTCTTCTCCGGGAGAATTATGGTTACTTTTTTTTCCAGCACAGCAGCTGGAAAACAGGAAAAGCAATAAGAGCTGTTGGCTGCTCCTTTCTATGGCTGGCCCTTCTAGAGGTCACTAATTACCCACAGCTGGCTACTCTAGAGTCCGTTCCCTGTGTCCCCGGGGCCAGCACGCTGCTTTCTGACATGGTAAGTACGTGCTGTTGTTTATTACTGGGGTCTGGCCCACATACAGGGGGTTCCCACTGTCCTGGAGTTTGAGTCCAAAGACAAAAAAGTCGATAAAGAACTGGTGAAATAGCTTTCTGCTGGTTTTGCTTGACATTTCTTCTCTGTGCTGATTTTATTAGGTTAATAACTTTACAATTTATTAAGTATCTCATCACCTGCCAGGACCAGCCCCTCTGTAGCACCACAGGAGCTTTCTGCCTCAAGGGTGAGGGAGCTGCCAAGACAAGATTTCAGCTTTACATGGAAACAGAATTCAGATACCGAAATCTTTGGTATTGTTCTTCTTTGTTTTTAAAGCTAGGCTTTAAAAAGACAGTGTGGAGTAGCCAAAGGCATGATATTCTGGCTGCTTGTTGTGTGCTGGGAAAAAACTGTGCTGGGACAGCAGTATGAGAGGGAGGGGTAATAACGAGGAGCCTGAGAGCAACCCTGCCTTTTGGGGTGCTGGGGAGTGAGGAGAGCAGAGCTAGAAAAGAAAGTGGAGATGAAACCCAAATTTTGTGGATCCTTGTTTGAACTAAGTTAAATTCAAGATGCCCTAGGTGTTGCAGATTTCGTATATTGATCTTTAGTTTTTTATAGGCCCAAAGTAACAGCAATGCACAAAGCAACCATTCAAAATTAATGAACTGCAACCTGAAGCATTAGCAAACGAGCTGCAGGCCTTCCCTCCTCGCTGTAACAGGAAAGTCAGCCAGCAGTGTGAAGTAACACTGCAAGGGCCCACTGCTACAAAGCCCACAGGTTACTGGAGATGGTCCTAAAATTATTTCAGCCCTGTCCTGGTGTAGAGGCACTGCCTTGTACCTCACCTTCTGAGCCCCTCTGGCCTGTGACCCCAGAGGGTGTGCCATTGACAGCTGTGTGGCAAACCAAGCACCTGGGGAAAAGGGAAGAGTGCAGAAGGAAAGGAGTGAAGCGAGTGCCCCATACTCCGTGCGTTTGCATGTGCAGAACAATGTAAGGGTTGGTGGTGAAGGAAACACCTGCACGTTTCTGTGGCTGATGAAGGGGCTACCCGAAAGACAAGAATACCCCAGCGACTGAAGTGGAGCTGGTGTGTGGATGATGTGGTAGGCCAAGCAGAGGGGTGGGACATTCCTATCTGCCGCAGGAGAACATCACCAAACCACTAACAGGGTAGTTTCTAAATTCAGTGCCACTGAAACTTGTTCTGTTCTTCAGTGTTTGCACTGGTGCAGGAAGATCAGCAGCAGACGAACAGCCCTCTTGGCATAGGAGGAGTTGCAGCAGGGCCCTAGAAACCTTGAGGAAAAACCCAAAACAAAAAAACAGCCCACAGGTGTAGACTTAGAGGCACCTAACCCTTAGGCATAGGAGGACAGACTAGGAAATTAGGTCATCCTGCATCCTCATTTTTACAGCCCAAAGAGAATAAAAGCGCCGTGTCTCTTGGAGGATATTTGCGTAGGACTGGCCTTAATACCCAGCCATTCTCCCTTGTGTATTCAACGAAGAAAGAGGAGGGCAGAGAATGATTCACAGCAGCCATGACTCAAGACTCAAGAGCAGGAGTTAACCTGTGCCTCTTCCTCTATCAGCTATGGGGGAGTGGGACATCTCAGGGTAGGGCTGGGATCCCTTTTGCTTTGCTGTGTGGAGCTGGGGCAGAACACACACCTCCTAATTCCAGCCCTTGTCTCTCAGCTAATAACACAACTCATGCAATAGCTGGGTGGGTGGGAAGAGACCAGGCCAGGAGCTGCGTATCACCAGTCTGTGATACCATGACCTCAAAGCTTGTAGCTAGCCAAAAGCATCAGCTTGCAGGTCCCTTTCATTACATCTGCTAGCCTAGCTGTGATGGCAGGGTTTTAATTTTTTTCCCCCTAAAGTACTGCCCTACCAGCACACACAATTACAGAGCACAACTCTATTTATTTTTTTTTTAATTAAGGTTACTGTGGGTTGTACAAGGCAGAGCAGTGCTGGTGGCTTCCCCGACATGGGTGTGAATTGCAGCTCTCTTGGCATAATAGCTCCTTCTAAATCAGAAGAGCTTTGTCCATCCAGCACAGTCTACTGTTATTCCTACGTCTGTAAATCACTCAACATAAAACTTAATGAGCTGCATACCCCTTCTTCATGAACCCCAGCCAAACAGGAGCACAATGCTGCAGCTGTAGCTATTAAGCTACGGTGGCAGCAAAGCACTCCATTAATACCTCATGCTCAGCAGTTTGTGATGCATGAGAGCTGAATAATTATGCCCTTGTTACCCTCAAATGAGGCGCAATTGCCAGAAACAAGAGTTTACAATTAAAAAACTGTACCAAGTCAAGGACAACATTTGTTCATTCATAAAACAAGCCTTTCTGGGCAAGAGGATGGTGAGGCAGAAAGCTGCCAGGCTTACGTTAACTAGACAGCGGTTTCTAATGCTGTGTTGTACCTCCTTGCTAGACCTCCACAGGCACTTTATCCCAGCTGTTTTGAGAAATCAGCAGAGCTGTAGCTGAGGCACTTGTTACTGTAAAGCAGCACTTCCCCACGTTCAGTTAGTTGCGTACAGAGACCACAAAACTGTTCAGTAACCGCTCCTTCCCTACCTACAGCTCAGTGGGAATGAGGATTTCTGGATAATGTCTGCACTGAGACTTTTGGAAGAACGACAGCTGGTTGAAAGGAGGGCTGTGCTGAAGATAGACAGACTTGGGTTATTTTGGGCAACGCTTCACCTAATCATTCTCTAAGCCAGGGTAGGGTGTGTAAAGAAAATTGTCGTGCTCATGTCTCACAGTATTACGACATCAGTAAGTCTTATGACAAACCCAAAGGATGGCTAAAGAGCATTCTGAAGTACTCTCCAGACATAGCACTGCAGAATACTGCATGCTCTCATGCAGAATATCTAGCAACAGATACCTGGCAGGATACTTGCTGTGTGCTGTTCTCATCAGGCTGCAGATGAATCGCGTTACAGAAGAATGTGCTTATGCTGTCACCTCCTTGCGAAGCCCTGACTCTCACCTCAGGACTTGCCAACTTCAAAACAGCCAAGGCTGTTTTATTTTCCCAGTCCTGTTCTAATATTCAGCCAAGAGATAATAGGTCATAAGAAACAAACTGAATGAGCGGTCAGGACATGCGGGCTCGGCAAAGCAAGTTTTGCTGCGGTGCCTGGAGGGGACTGGAACTGCGAGAAGCCCTGTCTGGCGTGCTTTACGGCTATGGCTGCCAACATTTCTGTTTGTGGACCCTGACATTTTTTCCAGCATGCATCATTTGCATTTTTTTGCTAATAAGCTTCTCTCATTTAACTTCCCCAGAGTCCAAGAAATGCTCGGGTACTCCCCATTCCTTTCTTCTGCCTCCCGCCTACCCGTGAGCCACAGCCCTTTCATTGGAAACCACAGCATAATGCAGACCACAGAAATCTTCAAAGCTGCAATACAGCACTATGGGCGCAGATGTCATGATGCAGCCGAAGCTTGACTTTGTAATAAGAATGAATTTTTAAAAAGATCTCGACAGGTTATAAAATACAAGGAATAAAAGCAAAACCTTTACCATATCCCAACAGCTTAGATGAAATACCTCCTCGAGGCGGTATTTATCTATTACCAGAAATCCTTCAGGCTACCTTTTGAGAAAGAAGCATTTGGAAAAAAAATACCACTAAAATATGCTGTTCAATTTATAGCCACACTGACAAAAGGAAAGGGCAAGGGGGCTTTCACTCCAGTGAAAATACAGGAGGGAGGAGGGCGAAATCCTCCAGGCCACATCATTTCAATCCCAGGATCATCTTTGCCCTCTTGTGGGCGAACTTCTCTCCTGCAGCTTCTCAGCAGATTTACCAGCTGTGTGCAGGCAGCTGCACCGCGTGGACAGCACAAGCAGAATGCAAAAACATTTCTGGACTTCCTCGTGTTCCCTTCAGCAGGCCAAGAATAGCTATCCTGAAGTCAAAGGGAAGTCAGACCCACAGCCCAGCCACGTAGTTAACCTTGCTTGGTTCCTGCAGAGCCGCATGAAGAAGGCTGTGATCAAGCAGGTGGCTGTCGTGCTCCTCACTCTAAGGAGAAAGCCCACCTGGGAGCAAAGAAACATGGATGTGCATTGAACAACAGGCAGACAGCAGCAACCAGGTGCTGCCTGTGCCACTCACAAAGGAAACCTGCAGACTACTAGCCTACGTTCTGCCCCGCTGTTGTGTTAATTTACAGCAAATTAATTTGGATCACACTGCTGAGAAAGGAGTTGCCACAACTCTAGCAGTAACAGGACTGAAACTGTGTGATCATGCTCCAAACTATTCAGTCTTTCTCACCTTTCTTAGATCTTCTCAGTTGTCTTCTCAGGCTCTGTAAATCCACTGACGTACCCTCTTAATATAACATTTTGGCCTGATTGCTTGCACCTCGTTTTCAAATTCAATTTAATTAGTAGCATTCGAGACCGTTTCCCCTTATGAATCCTTACAATTACGTTCATCTCTGGGGATTTCTGCAAGAGAATTTCACCTTTAATATATGACATACAGAAAAATATACTGTGTCATTCCAATTTCAGTGCTGACGATTTAAAGTGCAATTCTCCTGCTTACAAAATATACAGGTAATAAGCAATCTGTAGGATTATAAAACAAAAAAGCTACCCTGCCAGAAAGCACACAAGTTTATTTCCTTTTCCTCACCCCCACTACCGACAATCAAACATTTTAAAAAGATCCAGTGCCTTCCCCTCAACCTAGTAACTCAGTCACCTGCATTTTTCTCCACCAGAAGATAGGATTTGCTTGTGACACCTTTTCCTGGTTTGTGCTACTGCCTTTAACAAGCCTACCAGTTTATTCTATTTTTCAGCTCCAACTTAGCAGAACAGTAAGAAACCAGCACTGGAATTACTCTTGTTGCAGTAACATATAGACCATGGTAGGTGTAAAGTCTGTTACATACTAGCTTGGTTGGACCCCATGGGATGAGACAACACCAACCTTATTGGACCTTTCCTCCTGGAAACATCCACTGAAAATACTCAGCTCTGCAGACTTGCAGGTTGGACCCTCTTCCCCAGTAACAGGCAAACACAATGCAAGCTCCTTCCTCCAAACCAGGAACAAAGAATGATGTTATTTCCTAGGGTTTGTTCTGGGAGAACTATATACTGACACCAAGCACTGGCAGTAGAAATGAGAAACACATATTTAACTAATATTTTATTTTAAAAATATTTTTTAAAGTTCTTAAGTCCAAAAAAGCACAATACATTAAAAAGACCACAGGCTTAGAATGGAAAAGTAGTTAAACATTTCAAAATTATTTTAATGGCAGTTCAAGGCAACGCTGACTACAAAACTGTAAAAAAAAATATTTTATACAATATATAAAACCACTGTGTTGTCATCCTGATTTAATAATCATTAAGTCACTTAAATTCTCAAAGGTACAAAAGTGATAGTTCTGAACAGCATTAAATTTAATCTAGATGATTAATTTAGATTTAATCTAAAATTTAATCTGCTGCTGCTTACAGCAATAAAGCAGAACAAAGATGAATTTCCATCTTGAAGGCACTACCAGCATCTTGATTCATTACAATTGTATATAACCTTTCTAAAGTCTCACCAAGACTCCCTTCAGTGTCATAAGTTTGGTATTTTTATTGCACAAATTTGAACAGAACAAGGATTACTGTGACGGCCATTATGCAAAAACATCTTGTGCAGAGCTCTGAGACTTGTGTGGGACAACTCACTGCATTTTCAAGTCAGAGGGTGCAATGGCAGAACTGAACTGTAGAAGACCACAATCCTCCCCTGCTATTTTTAAAGCACAGAGCACGAGCAGTAGGGCACAATTCCTTCACATACTTGAATCCAAAGGGCATTGCTAGCATCGTGATATTAATGCGGGCCAAATGCAGAACGCACAAAAAAATATTCATAGTCTACATAATGCACATGCAGATTTTCAGAGAAACCCACAGACCAACAAGTCCTCACACGTCCTGGAGAATCCTCTGCACCGATTCTCACGGCACGGTAAAAAAGGCCCGAAATTCAGTGCAGAGCCTTCGAGTATTTTTGGACAGGCTCAACTGGAAGAGGCTAAAGCTTTTAATGCGTCTGAGCAGGCTCACGACAACACTGCCAAGCACTGCGGTGAAGATGGGAGAAGACAACCCTCAGCTCGATGCACGGCCAAATGCTTCTTTCGGCAGGTTTTACTGCCAGCTAAGGTTGTACATGGATGGTCGCTTTGCGAACAGTAAGAGAAATGTAAGGCAGTTCCTCATAACTGCCCTTCTGCCAAAGCTCCCACCACTCTCCTGAACAGTCCCTCACCCATTTCAGTCAAAACCAGCTAACTTAAATTTAATCAATTTTAAGAAGTGCTTTAAGTAAAGCAGGCTGGTTTCATCAGAAACAGGCTGGGAAACGTGCAAACCGCTTTGCTGGTAGAGCACGGGAGGGTACGAGGCATCCAGCCACAAGCACAGCTCCAGCAAAAACACGTTTCATCCAGGTCCAGGGCCATCCTCTGGGATCGGTCCAATTGAGAGACACTCGAAGCCTGGATCCAGCACTAAAAGCATGTCATGGGGCACTTCAAGACTGCGAGGGGCCACTCTGCACAGCCTTGGAGTAAGAAAGTCCCTCACCCCACCTAGCCTGCGAGGGCAGAGGTGCCAGGAGGGCACGGGGACAGCAGCTGCCCCTTCATCTTGCGGAGCTGCCAAAGCAGTTAAGGACGCTGCCTCCCAGAAGCAGAGAACAGCATACATGCAAGCAAACTTCATTCCCAGCTGACTTTAAACAACAAAACCCTTCAGCTTAAAGCCTGGGATTAATAGTACCACCATATAGAAACCGCGTTGTTAGCCAACAGCTGTTTTGGCAGCAATAGTTTAGCAATTACCTTAAGCCTACAACCAGCACGTGGCTCAGCTGCTTGTGGTATTTCACTGCTACGTGACAGGTTAGTGCCAGGTACAGTGTCTGGGATGGAGCACCATGTATTGCTTTAAGAATAACAGGTCCCCCGTTAGTAACTGTAACGTGGAAAACAGAAGTAACCAGTTTCCAAAAATCTACCCACTTGTCGTTTTCATTAGCTGATGGCATTGCATCCCTTTCAGTCAGCGACAGAATTTGATCCTTGAATTGATACAGGGATCAGAGTCAGTCAGTGAGAAAATGGGAAAAGCTACTTGAAACAGCTACAAGGAAAATGGCAGACTCATTTTCTTTGTAAAGTATCAGCAGTCGACACCATATAGATAGGGAGGCCAAGGCAGAGAGCTGACTTCACAGATCCCTCTCAGTACTGGTGTCTCCAATCCAGCAGTGGATAACAAAGCACTTAGGTGGGGAAAAGTCTTACAGAGAACACAGTCAAAACTCATAATTCCCTTAATGTATTTTCAATAAGAAGAAAAAAATTAAAAAAAGGAAAAATTACCCCATGATACAAGCCCCACAATAGTGCTGCGTCATTTAAAAATATCAGCAACACCGTGTTATTCTTACACTCTATTTATAGCAATTAATTACATATCGGGATTTAGAAACTACAGGCATCTTGATGTGCATTGATTACGTAGAATGCCAGGCAATAAAAATAATTAAAAAATAATAATAATAAAAAAAAACAACCCACAAAAACAACCAAACCCAAACTTAAAATATTAATCATAGCTGTGGACACACAGCCCAGAGTAAGACAGTGCACATCGCAGCAGAGATATTTCCCACTGTGGCCAGTTTGGTAACCAGTAACGTTGCTTGTAAACAAAAACATCTCCAACCTACCCAGTTTTCAGACACAGCTGCGGCAGGCTCTGTACACCTACACCGAGATCAAGTGTTAGTGCAAATGGACACTAATAAATACAAGGAAAATCAACTGCAGTCTAAGGAACATTGCATCCTCACAAAGCGGGAAATTACACGAAGGAAAGTATGTATTTTATGCATGGTTCTGAAATCAAGCTACAGCTTAAACCTCATGATTCACACCAACTGTCAAAATTGTACACTGCCCAAGCAAAGTGTAGTGTTAAGGTTAGGTCTCAGAGCTTAGAGAGAGAACATCACAGACTCACATTCGTCAGAAAGTAGCACTACTGGGAGGAAAAAACCCACAACAACAACAACCACCTTTGACCTTCTTTTGCAATGCTTTGTCTTACAATGGCTTCCTCATCCTTTTCCAAATATAGCTCTCAGACAATTTCTGGAGGGCTTACTCTCAATGCTGCCACAACAGGTTACAGGACTATAAATTTGTCAGACAATGGTATTGATGAAGTGGAGTTAATGCCTGGAAGACAAGACAGATGTCATGAGAACCCAAACAAGAACTGTTTTTGCATAATCAGCTTTTTCTCATTTGCTTTGGTATTTTGGAACATCTCTTGGCTCAGTTCGCCCTGCTTTTGAGAGCTTCCCTCTAAATGAGGCTTAGCAATTTTGTTTCTACCTCAGACATCTGCAAAATGCCTTTTTTTTTTTTTTTTAACCACTTCACTTTTTACACAGTAGCCATCAACATCTAGTCTGGTAAGCCCCTCACTGGTCTGATACACGTTGCATCAGTAGTGTTTCTTGCAGTCTCACGGCCCCTTGCTTTTAAGACAACTCAAGGTTACGAGTGCTTATTTACCTGTTCGCCGAGTTAGGCAGCAGCAAGAAGTCTCATACCAGTGCCATAGACACCAGCACAGCAAATGGTGCTGTCCATAACCATTCTGGTAAAACTCACCCTTAACTATGCATAAACAAGCTGTGCGTGGTATTGACCCTGCAGACAACAGCTGATATTACAACATGCTGTAATCGTTCTCCCACTGATGTTCAGAATGCTACTTCTGGGCGACTTTGTGAAAATACTTAAACTTTTTCCTCTCACAGATGCCACTTCGTTATTTTTTTCCCTGTGACTTTTGTCACTTTTGAAACAGTCTGAGGGAATATTCTGGCATACAAGTCTGAACTTGAATAACCATGGGGTGCAAAGCTGTCTCCTTAAAAAGCATTATATTACCCCTGCATAAAAACCCTACGCTATTTAATTAATCTGATCTCCGCAGACAGAACTAAAAAGTGTACTTAGTAAAAACAAACCCTTACATAAAGATAAGCATTTTTGTAGAGCTGCAATTAGGTATCTCTTTCACACTTACTGTTTGACCAGTAAGTACAAGAATGAATTCTACCATACTAACTTGTAACTAGTAGAAAATATATTTGGTCCGGTTCATGTAGAGAATGTCTTTAAGGCATAACTGAGAATTTACGCACCACAGATGATCCTTTAGTAGTCACCCCTACCAAAATCGAATCAGCACGCTGTTGTCCTTGTGTTGTTCTATTTAGACTTTTTTTTTTTTAATGTATGCCACCTAGAGAGGTGGCAGGACCAGTTACCTACAAAATGAAATGGAACATGATGTTCAAGGTGTTGTTACTTGGCCTAAGGATCTGTAAAAATTTGTGATGAGCAACATGTAAAAAGCTGATGTAAAGGAAGAGACAGAAGTGATTACCTACAGAACACTGAAACTTCATTTTAGTTTGCTCCACTGAAAAAAAAGGAACTAATTTCAGAAAATTCAGCTTTGCCTATTCAGTGGGGAATCTTCTGCGGTGCCCTGAGTGTTGCCTGAATTTTGAGAGTGTTCTTTGGTGCTTCGTTTCCGACTGTCCCAATACTCCATCACAAACTCAGCTAAAAATGCCCCACTTGCAAAAAATCCAAATACCTGTGAAAGTGAAAAAAACATATGAATCAAAAAAAGTACAAACACTGACAGTATTCTACGATTTTGGAGAGATTTGCTGCACTATTCATATATGTTAATAATGCTCGTATATTAAAGCAATGGTTCCATTTATATTAGCAGCAGATCAGAAATCTTAATTCTAGCATATTCAATGCAAAAGTTGTTACAATTCTCATTCTCTTAATCAAGCGTGAATCTTAGGATATGTTCTAAACAGGTCTTAATAGTAGAAGTATATTCATTATTTTTTTTGCAGTAAAATTAGTAAAGAAGCATGGCAGTGGTGGTATAGCAGACTATTTCTCTAAGAGATGTCTGCTGTTTAAAGGGACTAAGTGAAGAAGAGTAACGTGGAAGGTGAAGGGAGATAAATGAGCAGAGCCTAAGCAAGTCCTTACTGCGTCAGCAAGTGGGGCTGACGTGACCTTTTGCTAATGACAACTTTCATTATTAGTCATAGCAAAGTAGTGGTAAGCGGACGGTTGGTTTTAGCAGCTTCTTTCAAGCAAGGAAGTAAACGCACACATTTACACTAACTTTTAAATAAAAATTAAGCAGCAGGTTTGCCCCAAAAGAGTGAGATACTATGAAGTCTTGAATCCCAATATCTTTGTTTTTCCAGCTCCAGGACAAAAACAAATGAACAGAAAACCCACCACCACCAAAAAAAAAAACAAAAAACACAGACAGAAAAGGAAAACTTTATAATCAAACCATTAGGACTGTATATATCAGCATCACAACAGATGACCATACAAAAGCGTGTATCTTCAGTAGCTCGCACTGAGTACGGAACAGAATTCAATTTTCATTCATTCAAGAATAAAATCAAAATTTGATCTTTAATCCCACATATTCACAATTCCAAAGTTACTCAAAAAGAGCACCAAATGAGTAAGGAACTATGACCCAAAGCTGCTACAGTGCCCTGTCCTGCGCCTCTCCAGCGTTCCGTGGGAGATGCCTGCCCTGTTGCTCTGCTGTTTTTGTCACTGAGGAACCTATCATTCTTATTGCAACCTTTACAAGCCAGCGTTCTCTACATATGCTTTATGATGTCTGACAAAAGATGTGGTTTCTCGCTGACTTTGCGAGAGGATAGCATTACAGGAGCACAATTAAGGAGAAAAGTTGGCATTTCAGAGAGGAGAGTATCAGAGAGGCTGGGAGAGATGGCAGTGCCATTAACAGTGACAGATGACAGGGAGTAGTACAGAGCCAAGGCAGTGAAATTGAGTGAGGAACCAAGAAGTGAGCCACAGCTGCTGGGGAGCTTCAAGCAGGACTGCTGGAAAGCTCTGCATCCAAGGAATGCCTGCTCTTTGGATTTCCCAAGCTAAGTTTCAGAAGCTCTGAAACAGCTAGCTCCTCCTTAAACTTGTAATGCATTGAATTCTGTTCCCTGCCCAGTTCTTTTTTTCCCCACAAACTGGGTGAGGTTTAAAGGGTAGACAAATTAAGGTACAAGATAAATGTAAATGATACAGTTGTAAGACTTACGTATGCTGTAGTTTCAGAAGCCAACGCAGAGCTCGTTGCAGCAAGAACTATTGAAGCTAACAGGAAAATGACACCTATGGCTAGCATGGCCCACAGGTTCTGGAAATGCAAAAAATAAATGTTACAGAATTGTAGATATACTACCTGAAAAAGAACAAGCATCCTAGCAGCAACCAAGTTAATCTGCCAGTGAATTTACAATTTGAAACACTGATGCTCATGGGAGCTTCAGAAAATCATAGAATCATATGGAATGGTTTGGGTTGGAAGGGACCTAAAAGATCACCCAGTTCCAAGCCCCTGCCATGGACAGGGACACCTCCCACCAGACCAGGTTGCCCAAAGCCCCATCCAGCCTGGCCTTGAGCACCTCCAGGGATGGGGCATCCACAGCTTCTCTGGGCAGCCTGTTCCTGTGCCTCACCATCTTCATAGTAAAGAATTTCTTCTTTATATCTAATCTAAATCTCCCCTCTCTCAGTTCAAAGCCATTCCCCCTTGTCCTATCACCCCACTCCCTGACAAAGAGTCCCTCTCCAGCTTTCCTGTAGCTCCCTTTAAGTACTGGGAGGCTGCTGTAGGTCTCCTCAGAGCCTTTTCCAGGTTGAACAACCCCACTGTTGGATTTTACTACTATGTATGCCAAACAACATTCAATATCATCAACTCTTTTTAAAAGTCTAATTTACACACTCCCTTTTTTATTATTTTCTTTCAGTATTTCATTCATTACACCAACATTCGTACACCAATGTGGGGCTTTGGGCCACCTGGTCTGGTGGGAGGCATCCCTGCCCATGCAAGGGGTTGAAATTAGATGATCTTTAAGGTCCCTTCCAACCCAAACTATTCTGTGATTCTATGATTTCTCACCATCAAATTCAAGTGCAGGTCAATCGTGCTAGCGTTATTCCATACGTAATACATTTGGGAAACTACAAACTTGTAAGTACACTTGCTCCTTCAAATCTTACTACACTCCCTTATCTGTACCTTCATGTAAAAACACTACTGTTTGCACTGAACACAACCAGGAAGGAACATGCAAACAACAATACAATGTCCTCCCTGATTTGACAGAGCAACTCAGTGCCACCACAGTATCTTCTGAAATATAAAAGCATGAACAAGGACAATTATTATCAAAAAGGAGGGAGGCTACACACACAGGAGAAAAATAGATACCATAAACAGGCAAATTCCAAGTATCATGCTGGTAGTAAAGTGTGTTCCATATGCATACATATGTATTGTGATTGTAGTAGTACAGGTCTTTGCGAAAGGCTTTCACACAAGTCCTAAAATCCTGCATGTAACCTTTAATTAGAGAAAAATAAAAGATTCACTCTGCCTTTTTACCCCACAGGAGTCCTTTAAGCGCTTGCATTAAATGGTTTGCTTAAAAATAAATAAATCTTACCACTTTTGTTACTTTATCTTTCCCAAAGGTTTCATATGCAACAGTGCAATACACACAGAGGATCAGGAGGCTCAGAAGAAAAGCACTGCAGCTTGTGAATTCAAAGAAGTAAAGTCCACCACAATTGATACAATCCTCCATGATCTCAAAAATAACAGCCAGAAGAGAGAGCAACTGCAAACAAATAACATACTTGTGTTAGATCGAGTCAGGCAGATTCAAATTTAAAAAGAAGAAAAAAAAATGAAAAGAACTTGGTAAAGTTCTGCACTGTTTTATGGTTATTTACCGTTATTTACCTATGGACAACACAGGTAGAAACACAACGACACGGTTCAGGCTTGATGTTCGAGTCAGTCAACAAACTCCATTGGGTTAAGCTCCACCACCCCCATCACCAAGCAGACGCTTTGAACTAAAGACTTCCCACTCGTGGCTTTGTGCAGTAGGAAGCAGACCAGGCAGACAGCACGAGAAGCACAGCTTCCAGTCAGAACAAGCAGAAATGCTATTGCTTACCACCTACAGCCGCGTTTAGTTTCACATGCATTTGGGATTGGGGTGGATCAGAAGACCCTGACCCAGCCAGCTACCTCCCGGAGAGCCTGCAGCTGGTGTTATCTCCCTCGATAAACTTCAGAGAAAGTATAGCTAATGGCTCCTGTGTTTATGACTGCTAACAACAGAAGCTCAATTGCAGGAACCAAAACTTCAAACTATGTTTAAACCACGTTTAAGCCATGTTGGGCAGTGTTTAATCTCTGCAGAAGCTTATGTTAGCCTCCCTGCAGCAGTATGTTTTGAGGACATTTTAATTCCCACACGGGCACCAGGCGTCTGCTGCTGGATCTTCTACCATCAAATTGTACAAGAAAGGATATTGCTTTTTTAAAAAAACTGTCTCTCATTTTGGCCACTTCTTGCTGCTTTTCTTCATCCTGAAGAGTTGACAGAGGATGCAGATCCATGCAGTAAGGAGTTCAGCGAACTGAAACAATTCTTAGGAATCAGAATCAACCATAAAATCAAGACTCATACAGGGAGGATGATCCTATTTTTAATGACGGTATATGGGCAATAATGGAGTCGACAGCTCTTCTATGAAAAAAATCGAATTCTAGAATTCCGAATTGTCATTTTCCAGTTACTAGCACGTCAAAACAGCTGCAGTTGCTGTATCTGCAGCTTATTTTGGGAAATAATGACCCGTCTCCAGTTTCAGTTTTCTGACAGCAAATATAAGAAAAGCGACTTAGCACGTGGGAAATGTAAATTCACCGACTAAGCAAGACCTCAGAAAGCATTGTGCTTTGAATACGCAGCGGTGCAAAGTAAACAGGATCTCAGAAAGGGAAAAGCATGAGTTGGGAAACTGACACATTACAATCAGGCCTCCGCATACTTCCCTTCTCTCTTGTGCCCGGCTGGCAAAGCAAATTCCTCAGAAAAACCTCACGCCTAAAACAGTGATTACTACAGATGCCCAAGGAATATTTTTCTCCCCCTCGCTTCTGTGATTTATATTTCTGCCTCCTTATATCAGCACTGAAAACTGAATGCCATCGCTTTCACCAGAACAGAACAGAAAGGAAATAAAGGTCTTTTTGGCCACCTGCCCTTAAAGGGCTTTAGAAGCCCAGGTAACCATAATATGGTCTAAGTAACCGCAGACAGCCCCCTCCACTGAGTGTGCAAATGGAAAAAAATCATATTTGAGGAGTACTTTTAAAGGATTTCATGTCCAAAAAAAAAAATGGGGGGAAAGGGAGGATTGAGGAGATGATCTGGCATCCTTTGTGGGACTTCTCCAAGTCAGTATTCAAATTTTTATTAATGAGCCGAATAACAAAACAGAGCAAAGCCTTAAAAAGCTTTGATGTGAAGAACTTTGAGTGAAGTAGTAGATCAGCAGCACATCTATAAGCTGCAGAGATCTGCTTGGGTTTGTTAATTTGCTTCTTGACATCACTACAAAAAAACATAAGAGGGCTCTGTTGTTACGTTTTATTCAGTTTCCCAGTTCTGCAAGCACAGCCACCTGCTTTGGTCAGCGTTCGTCCTGGGATCAGCGCAGACTTGTACAGGCTTACATGAGGCAGGTGAAGCGTGCTCTGTTGTATTTTTGTGTTTGCCGTCTCCACACTGAGCCTATGCACCCAGAAACTCACTATGCTTTTGTTTGAGCTGTCAGCGATGAGCGGAGTGGGGCAGCTCAGGATCCCCTCATCTTCTTCAGAGCTAAACCTTCAGGGCAGAGCCTCTTTCACACCGAAGACTGAGGAAATACCTGAAGACAGGAACAGGCAGCCACCACCTTCCTTCCCTCTCGTGCAGAGCCCCGTATTGCTGCAGATGAGTCCCAAGTACCCATACGTACACAGGCAATTCACTAACTTCCTCGGTCCTTTGCCAGCAAGAGCTTTTCATTGACACTGACGTTACTGCAAGTTCCTGCGCAAATGTCGCGTTTCTCAAGTAGATTTAAGAAGTGAAAGGCTGAAAAGGAGTGCTACAAAAATAAAGCAAATCAATGAACTTTCCAACAGGCCTGTGAAAACACAGAGCAGTGGTGTTCCCTGTACAAAACCTTCCCATTTAGGAGGGTGCACAAATTAATTCAGTTTAGCAGTTCACCCGTGTGATTATCGGTGTGCAATCCCAACAATAACAAACAAGCACTGTTCTAACACAAGGCTAATAGATGTTAATGACCACCACAATCACTGGGACTTCCAAAAAAAAGACCACCAAAAAACAATGCTTTCCTAAAACAGGAACATTTCTCCTACCGGAAATGTTGAGGCTTCCCCCTTCAGTCATTTCTGGAGCTCTCTGTAAGTGCTTTGGCCAAGAGCTGAAGACCTGTGCATGTTGGTAAAGGGAAAGAAAAGGGGGGAGGAGTGGAGGAACTGCTGGAAATGAGGAGGGTGAATGATTAAAATTCAATTTTCTTTTAATTCAATTTTCTTTTTCTCTTATTTAATGACTGGTGTAGGCCATAAACCGCTACTTATTTAAGAGCCTATCAAGCAGCTATCCATCCTTGTTAGGACAGGCCTTAATAACTTACCTTTTTCCTTCCTAGAAAGCTTTTTAATAACGCCTCTGCTCAGGTAAGCGGTTGAAGGTGTTGCTACACCAGTAAAGTTGCATACGCAACGGTTTGTTTTATTCCATGAAGCTACTGATCTGTAATGATCTGTTTGTTTGGGAGCAACATCCAGCAGATCTTACTTCGTTAATCTCTAGAAGATGAAGTAACATTTTACATACATCCTCTTATATTTACTTACAGCATTCTTGGGTGTGATTTTTTTATTTTTAAATAGTCTTAGAAAGCATTGCTTTTGGCAGCATTAGCATTACCAGCACTGCTTTCTTAAGCTTTCAGCTGGGGCTTTTGACTCTGCACGAGATAAAGTTTAAAAACTGAACGTCCTCTTTTTCGCACACGGAGTTAACGAGAAAGGGCTGGAAATCACCTATGATTCCTCCCAGCATGAGACATCTGACTGAGAAGCCACTTCGCTGGAAAATGTTTGCTGACACTTTTACAGTCAGCGGCCCTTTGCCACTGCGGTTTCACTACTCACAGCTGGGACGTGCGACCAGTGCTCCTCACATCACTGCCAGCAAGCCCACACCATGAGAAGAGTCCGTCAGCGAGGGTGGAAACAAACAGGACAGTGATTCAGGTGTACCGGTGCTGAGCGCATTCAAGAATAATGTTACACATGGCAAAAAGCAAGCAGAATATACGCCCCCAATTCCAGGTGAGCATGGGAAAACCCGATATGAAGCGATGCACTGCAGTGTCATGCACACATCCAGACCGGCCAGCAGCCAGGTCGCACGTTTCGGTGTGATTTCTGCCGGGAGGTTTGCTGGGGGAGGTGTGCTCCCCGAGGCGGTGGCACACAGCACAGCTTGGTACGCTCACGGTCGGGTTGTGGGGGCAATAGGAGGGGGACCCAGCAAGCCCTTCCCAGTCCCACAGCCCTTCCCAGTCCCACAGTGAGGCCCTAGGACAAGAGAACTACGTTGTTTGTGAGGATTGCCTCTGATTTTAAACCCTGAGGATGCCGAGCAGCGGACCCATGCTGGCCGCAGCGTTTAACCTCAGTCCCGCGAGGCACACGTCCACCAGGTGGGTGCTAGCACGTGCTCCTGCAGCCAGCACACGGAGAAGGAGCAAGCCTGTCAGTTCCTCACCACAAAACAACCGCAACCTGTCCAAAAGGCAGTGCCACCGCTGCCACCTCAGCCTTCAGTTCCCAATTTGTGCAGCTTAGCAAACAACAACAAACGCAGGCTTTGCCTCTCCTGCGCTTGAAGCCAGGCTTTCTGCTCAAGCCAGCTCCTTCCTGACCCGCAGAAACAACCCCCCTGCGTACGGCCACCTCCGTTAGCCTTCATCGGGGAATATTTTAATTTTTAGGCCTGGGGGAGCCTAAAGTTGGAGGTTATGGGAACATAAGGGAAGGGAAGGGAAGGGAAGGGAAGGGAAGGGAAGGGAAGGGAA
>CM021766.1:43245544-43425476 GCA_011076525.1 Nettapus auritus
AAGGGAAGGGAAGGGAAGGGAAGGGAAGGGAAGGGAAGGGAAGGGAAGGGAAGGGAAGGGAAGGGTCTCACCGGCTGCAGCACTTTGGCCGCCAGCCTCCAGCCCTTCAGGCGCTGCCGGGTGCAGCCGCAGGGCCGGCGGGGCTCCTTGCTGTGCGGCTCGGTGGTCTCGTTGTACACGGCCCCGTTCTCCATGGCCGCGCCGCCGCCGGCTGCCGAGCTGAGGGAAAAAGCGAAAGCAAAAGGGCGAGGCAGGAGGGCGGGGAGGGAAGGGAAAGGGAAGGAAGGGGAAGGCGGAGCCGGCCCCGGTCCCTCCCGGCCGCCGCCTGCTTGCCAGCCTGGCCCCGTCCCCTGCCGGCCTTCCCCAAGGGCCTGGCCCCGGCCTCGCTTGCGGAGGAGCCGGGCGCTGGAGGCGGCCTGGGGCCGAGCAGGGCCGTGGGGAGAGCATGGGGCTGGGGCTGCTCTTTAGGAAGGGTTTGAAGGGTTAGGAAGGGTTTGAAGGATTGTTGAAGAAGAGTTTGAAGGACTGTTTGCCTCCCTGTTGTCACAGGGGGTGTGGGTTGGAAGGATTTAAACCACAGCTTTCGGTGCTCACCCACCGAAGCAGTGAGGTAACCACGAGTGTCCCCAGGTCCCTGTGTCGATACGCGCCCGTGCCTCTGCCCAGGTCAGATTTGAAGGGAAGCTGTGGCTTGTGGTGCCTACTGTGGAGTACCTGAAGCCCACTGAATATAAGCACAGGTGTACTGTGTGCACCATTATACTATTACCTATCCTCCACAAAACTGCCATCATCCATCACAGTCAAATTCGGATATACGTCACTTATTTAAGTTTCTGCCAAATGTAATATAAATGGCGATTTGCTTTCTTAACCTCAGCTGCATATGCACGTTGGTTAAGTGAAGCCTACGCTCAGGCAATCAGGTTGCTCAGCCCCTGTCTCTCTTCACCAGCAGGCCATAAGCACGATCCCTCCCAGTAAGAAAACAGAAGGTAGAGGAAGGCTGCAGGGCCCCTGGGCAGGGCAGCACAGGCTTGTTTGTGCCAGAAACAGTGCCTGCTGCAGGAATTTGCTTCAGAGGTAAATGAGGAGGGCAAGTCCCGTGATTCCCAAGGCATGGGAGTTTCCAGTAAAATAAGCGAGGTATTGCCACGAGGGCAGCATAGCTTCTGCCTGGGGTTGGGATGAGTTTAATGTAGTTCTGCTGGCAGCATCCCCAGAATGCGGGGCTGGGCACATAACATTTACTGTTGCCACTCAAGAGTCTGCCTTGCCTTTACTGCTGTTTTTCACATTTGTACACTATAAATAAGATTATATTACAGAGGCTGGCATCTCTTTTCTGAAGGAATTTCCCTTGTTTTTTTTTTTGTTTTTTTTTTCTTCCTTGCTAATATTTTGTGTGTGACTAGAGCGTACTTTGGTCTGAGGGAGGCAGGACTTAGGGAGATAGAAGAAATTATAAGTTTCCCTTTTAAGGTGTTCAGTAGCATCTAGGGATATTTGCAGTTGTTCCCATCTGAATCTTAACCAGTGTCTTAATGCAGCATTACTAGATTATGAACAGAGATGTAACTATTGATGACTGTCCTGAGTCTGCTTTTCACGGAGTCATATAAACACTATACAAGTCAACAAAAGATAAAATATATCGCAACCTTTTTCTACTTACTGTTGTCTTTGAGTTGAATTTTCTTTTCAGGCCTTCTCCAGAAAGTACACATCAATGATGCATGAATTATAAAGGTTAGCCTGCCACCTAAATCCTAGCTTATTTAGCCCACTTTATTATTTATAAGGGAATGCATGAAAAGCCAAACAGTAAAAAAGTTCCAGTAAACGTAACGAAGAAGGAATGAAAAGCAGACCAGGTAGGGCCTGGTAGCTTAAGAATACTTGAGGCATTGTGTTAAAACATACAAGTGCTGCTATGCACACAAACTAAAGGCCCTTTTCATTAGAACTGACTTTCAAGTATCTCACTCTCCTTTAGAGGGAATGCAGACCAAAACAATAGTTGCGATACACAACATGCCTGTTTAATGCAAATAAGTGTAATTACCTGTCTGTGATGCAATGGAAATCCCATTCCAGATGTGCATCTACTTCTGTTTACCTGCTGATGGAGCTTTCCAAAAACAAAGTCTTTCTTACCCACACAACCTCTGCCAGAATGGCAGAACCAGAGCTAAAAGCAGGACATTGCAGCAAGGAGTTAGATCCTGAACTACCGCAACATCTCCATTCAGCCAAAGAGCTTGAGGTTGGTGGAAGCAGATTAGCGATGAGTGACCTAGTTTTCTCCCTCGCTACATCTTCAACACCACAGTGGCCAAAATACAATACCTATTAAGTTGAGAAAGCTACCTCATTAGGGGAGATTACAGTATAGCTTTATGACATGGCTATCACCCCTTGCCACACTGGAAAAAAAAAAAAAAAAAATTACAAAAAAAAGTGTGACTGGAGCTCCTTGAAGCAGTTGAGTAAATGTCAGCTACTGGAATATAGTGGACACAGACCGGGGCTGCATCCCTGTTCTCATAAAGTGAAGCCCCAGTGACCCTTTGGAACTAGCTTCGTACTGTATTACAGATTTACACAGATTAAGCTAAAACCAAAATCCCTCACAATCAAAATTAGCAGCAGGGCTCCATTGAGCTGACTTGTCACAAATTAATATTCTAATTTTCCCACATTCATAAATACAGTTGTGTCTTTTTGTTTTCCTTCAAGGAGGGTGAGAGAGAAGGAACTATAGGAATGGGAGAGTAGTTTAAAAGTCCAAACAACTGAAGGAGACAGGCTCCATTTCATTTGAAGAGTGATGAGGTTCACCACTGCACAATTAAGTCAGCCAGTTGGAGGCACAGCTCTCCTCCTGGTCTCAGTTCTGGTATTCCCACGTAAGCATCTAGCAGTTTTCTTTCATCACTCTGGCCCTGTGTATTGCAAGCAGTAAGTACAATACAACTAGCTGGCAAGGGGAATAACATAAGTACTGTGCCAAAGAAAAGACTTGCACATATTACATCTGCTGAAGATTCCTCTGCTCTCAAGGCTGTATTTTTGGGCTCAGTATTGCAATTGAACTTGACAAACCCCGAAATTCATACTGACCAGCTAGAATGTGTAATTTTTAAACAGCTGAAGATTATGAATTAGCATTTTTAATAGCTGTGTCTAAACATCCCTTATGATGCAAGAAAAAAACAAACCCTCAATGCTCCACATTTACCAAATGTTGGGTTAAGCTAACTCATCGCTGTTTTTTTTTTTGTTTGTTTTTCCACATTTATCTGCATGAGGTATTTGACAAGTAACAGTTCTACAGCTGCAGGTGGCCTACTGCAAGTTAAGTTTGCTCCCCATAAAAGGGCTGCAACCCAACAGGTTGGTACTCAAGTTCCAGATGTACTACTAGAAACGTAAAAGTTAGTGTAGTATGGTAGCTAGTCCATATAGCCCAGATATCACATACACATTTCAGAGACTGACGTATTTTCAGCTAAAAAGTAAGAATTGTCTGGAAAGAAAGTGGTCTTTTACCCAAAATTTTCAACCTTAAAACTGGTAGAGTAAGCTTATTACAACCAGTATTCTCAAAGAACTGAGGTAGGAACATGAAGGAGAGGAGGAGGAAGAAGGAAGAAGAGATTTGTAAAAATGCCCCCCAGACATTCATTTTGGGGCTAATAGTTCCTTATCTACACAGAACTAGCTCTGAAAGTACAAAGGAATTTTCTTGGTTTATTTACTTTAGAGCATTTTTGCAGTATTCTGCAAAACATTTTTATTTTTTTTAATGAAAACTCGTCATCTGTTCTTCCAACACTATCTCTAATTTCTTGTGACTAAAACCTTGGACCCAATGACACTAAAGGCATTAAAGGCACACAAAAGTGACTAGAAGTTACTCGTGCTGTTATCCCTGTTAGAATCAAGGTCATAACAAACCTAACACTTCTACAGGTCGGGCATTAAAGCACAATAAAGAATAACGAAGTAGTATCCTTTCCAACCATCCTTCCATTGTTTTACCCAACAACGGCTTGGCTTTGGTGCCTAAAAGAATGAGGATTAACTGGCACTACATTCTGTGAAAATAGCCTTCTATTACATCGGTTTGTTTTGTATGATAGTTCTGGTGACACCTTCATCATCTCCTCTTGTCAAAGCAGTAGCCAAGGAAATTTCAACTCGAGGCCAAAGCCAGCAGCTTGTAGTCTTGGTCTCATCGAATGGAAACAAGAAGCCAAAGCCATCAGGCTAAACAGTAACAAAGTTCTCATTTTCCTTTGCCATAAAAATACAATAAAGACTTTTTTCCAAAAACCACAAACAAACTCTGGATAGTGACAGCAGCTTTAAGAGAATTTTAACTTTAAGGAGGGAGGTAGGCTACTTCAGTATTGTAGAGGAGAAAGGCCATGTAGAGAGAACATTCTTTAAAGATTTCTTTTTTAACAAAATAGCTAAAACAGCTAACAGGGGCTAGGGAAGAGGTAAATTTAGAAGTTTTATATTTGCAGAAGTGACATTTATTTCTAGAACTTTGTTTTATGAAGTGAAATTCTAATGAGTCATTAGTAAGGTTTTCCCCTGTCCCTGCCTCTGAAAAAAAAAAAGCCACCTATTTCAATAGTTCCTAATACATTGTCTAGTATTCCAGAAATACATGGAAATAAAACATGTCCGAGTTTCCATCTTCAAAAAGAATACTGTGCTTCGACAGATGCTCAACTGAATGAAAGAATGCAGAAGCTAAAGTTTTCTTTCCAAAACCTGAACAGTACGAAAGTTTAGGATATAGCCCTCAAGTCTGAAGTTTCACTCCACAAACACTTAACACTACAGCTGGATGTCCGAGAAAGCATGCTGCTGATGTTAGGAACAGCACCTATTACCTTGAGCACACTTAGAGGGAAGTTTCAAGAAATTTACATGCATAAGCTACTGTCAGAAGTGTACTGCCATAAGCAAAAGTTTCAGTACTCCAGTTTGAACAGTTGACCAATAGCTAACAACCCCTACTGAAAGGTGGGATTCAGTCCACAGTTCAATACTCTGAATCAACTGTAACAAGTATGGTTAACGATTTAGGGAGCCTAATGAGAAACAAAATATGTTGTTCTCAAGTGAATTTAGGTATTTGGAAATAACAAGGAGATTCTCTAGAACCACACCACTCTGCAGGAATTTAAGGAAAAAGAACATCACCCTATTCACAACAATGAAGATCTACTTCTTCTTCATCAGGGGGTTTCTAAGTTTTCTAAAAAGTTGGAGAAATTAATGTAAGACTATTTAAAAACCTCAAACAAGCAACCAACAACAAAAACCCACCCTAAACACGCTGAAGAGGTCACTTGGCAATTACTCGATACGAACATTCTTTTCACATTTGCTATCCTGTAGCCACAAGTAGGAAGAGACCATAAGCGTGAAAGGGATGCTCAACATCTGTGTACTGAAAGCTGAAGTAAAGCCCTAACCTCAGTCAACTACTTCTTATACAATATAGGATCTTAGTGTAACTAGGGTGTTTTCAAAACACATTACAGCAGAATCCACGCAAGTCTGATAAGCTCGCGTTACTCCTAGCAACAAATGCAGCAGACTTCTGGCAGTTCCTTCCAGAAACAATGTTTTAAGGAAGTTTAAATCAGTCCCATTGATCTTATTCACACAGAGGTAAAAGATAAGAGGCATGTTTTAAAAAAATTTAGTGTGTGTTGCAAAACATAACTGTAAACAAAGAACACCATGGCTTCAATGAAAGTTATTTAAATTTGAATGCAGAGAATACTTTATTAACTGATTACAGTTTTGATGACCAATTTTAAACCATAATTCATGTGGGAAACATAGTGGGGGACATTAAGGCCGAGCCATATATATATAGACAAATCTGGATACTGATTATCTGTACATTTCACCTCTGCTTTTTCTTTATACATCGTTTATTCAGTGTCTGAAATTAATCAAACAACCAAAAAAACTGAATTTAATTTGAAGTCTTCTATCTGGAGTGAATTTTTTTGCATGGGTTTTTGAATGCAGTGTTAATCTCAGGGGAGATCAAAGAGATTTGCAAACATACTCCAAATAAAGTGTTCAAATATATTTGGAGTTTATTGTTGTTGTTACAGTTTTGTGCAATTCATTTTCTCTTACAAAAACTAGCAGTAGTTCTCTCCTTTAGAGGCCAAGCTCTACTTCAGATGGTGTTCAACCTGACTACCAGGTCGGGAAATCAACATAAATTAAGTGCCTGTGGTGTGTATCAGTTTCCTGCTCTAAGCAACCTTTACCTGATAAGTGGACATACTTGCCAGTTTTACAGAATTATGCTGACTTTTCAACAAAACCCAGAAATTAAATTTACTATTCTTGCACTGTGAACATCAGTCCTACGTGATGTGATACCGTTTTCCATCTGTACAACTCCCTTTTGTTAAGTTGGGCAACACATGAAAGAAAGACAGACATAAACTGTTTGTGTTCTGAAAAGATCTTTCAGTTCTTTAGTTCCAGTCACTGAAGGAAGAGGCAGAGGCAAGTTTGAATTATCCCAGAAAACTGAACAATTGGTTTTATTTGGTGTCTTCAAGATGCTTCTCCTTCTGTGGGAGATGTAGGGGTTGTAGGAGAGACCATGTCAGGTTTCCGTGAAATTCTGTCCAATTCTGCCTGAACATCTGTTAAAACTGGCTTCTGACCTACAAAGGAAATGCGCATCATTCAGTCACGTTTATGAAACGGTTCTGGGAAAGCCTGCAGTAGCTTTAATACTCAAGTAGCACCTGTTAGACTGAACAAAAAAGCGTAACAGAAGAACTACGTTTTTGCTTCAGAAAAATCCTAAAAATTGTAACTGTACACTTCGGCTTACAGAGGAAAAGCCTCAGGCCGAAAATCAACAGTAAGGAAACAAATGAAGAAGTCACATGTTGCTATAGGTCAGATTTCTCAAAATAACTTCTAAAATCATATATAAATTGTCTGCATATGAAGAGCTAACGTAAGGTAAAAATACCTAACATTGTTTAGAAGTATTCGTAGCTGCTAGAAAATAAACTTTTCTGTATCAGCTGTGTTTTACACTCATTCTGAATGGAAATCAAGGGCTTCACCACAGACCAACTATGTCAGTTTCACACCCTCGGTCAGCTTAAACCTGACACTGCTGCAGCTGGGTGCACGCACACCCTCAGGTGGCAAGTCCCTCTCTCCCCTCACCTGCTTACCTCCTTCGTATCTTGGAACGGCACAGACATTTGTGCAATCGCACTTAGACCTGATTCAAGCTTAACTCACACCATTTTTTTTCCACCAGGTCCCTCTTACCACCCAGTCTAGGTTTCTAGCCTGCCATGTTCTACCACAGGAGAGGAAAAGACAACCTAGGAAAAGGCAGTGCAGAACTAGGGGCTCTCCACACCATGACAAGCAGGCACAGCACCTCGGGCTCTAAAGGACAATTCTGACGTACCTGGCCTTTTAGCAGTCTCAGCATCCTTGCCGAAGATCCAACTTCACAGCCGCTATCCATACGGCTAATCTAAACGTCCTGTGCTGCTCTTCAAATCATACTCAGATCCCAAACCACCATCTTACCACCCAATTTTCAGATGAAAAAAAATGAGTTTTACCAGTAACACTAAATGCAAGACAGTAAATACTGAGGAAGGTGAAGTGACATTTACAGGAACTCCTTGAAAAGCTAGCTGCGTACCACGTTCAACTGGCTACACCCTAACCCTTCATTTGTTGCACAGCAGGACATTTCTGAGAATATTTTTTCCTCCTTAAGTTTCATTTTATTCTTGAAATTTGTGCCACGGCTCTGACGCACCACTTCTCTGCAGCGCTGCTCTCGCTGGCTGAACTCCCCCAAGCCACCTATCCACTCCCAGCGGATTTTTCAGCAGGTGCTCTCCGCGTGGCACACAGCGGCTCTCCTTACAACGCCCTCCGTGCGCTGCTCCAACTGATGCTGCAGACTTCCCGTTTAGGAAGCACTTCTACACTTTGCTCAGCAAGCTGAGCTTTGCATCCAGGAGGAGGAAGCGCACACGTGGAATAAAGCTTATCTCAGGGCCAACCTACACAAAACGTTAGTGGGAAGCCAGGTTTTCTTTTTCCTCTTGCTATCTAAAAGTAAACATTACCATCAAGTACCAACGAAACAAAGCATTCGTATTTCTGATGAACTCTACTATTAAGAATGATGCATCAGTCGCAGTTTAGGTTAGAAACTCATCTTTTATCATACCTGACTTTTTTGCTGATGGTGGTAAATTGCTGCCAGCACCTCCAGCGCTGCCACCTCCGGGACTGCCACCAACACCAGCAGGGCCACCAGGGGAACCAGTTTTCTTACTCAGCAGACTGTTGAAGAAGTTAGCCAGGACTCCTTCACTAGTAGCGCCAGCTACAAGGTGGAGGGGGAACACAAAAACCACACAAAATTTCTTAGGTTTAGAAACACCGATTTAGCGTTTCAGTTATTTATGCTAAAAAAGCGTATTAAAGAAAGGAAGTAAAACAGCTGCTTTATTTCCCCAAATGTGCTTTCAGAAGAAAAGGTACCTTTCATATTGGGATCAATTTTTTTGGACCCAGCAGGGATTGGTGTAACACTGGCAACATTTGATGTCACAGATCTATTTGGCGTTCTAGGAGATCCTCCAGGAACTCTCGGTGAGGCATCCTACGCAAAGAAAGAGGATTACACAAAGAAAAAAAAGCCAAAGCTTGAAGTAGTCAATCCTACAGAATTAAATCATGCAGCGCATGAAATTAAGCACTTGTTTCCCAGTTCTTTTTTTTTGAAACAATGTAGTATCCCACACAGCTGAAATGACACAGAATTTTCTCAAAGCATGTGACTTCTTCCACACTTGTACGACATCATTAAAAACATTAACTTCAGTTCAACTAAAGCAACTAAGTAAGCAAAGCTTACTCCCTCCCCACCCCAACAAGAAACGTTAAAATCCACGTGCTCTTCAGTAGTGCCTCTGACCATAATGAAAACTGGACTGATGAGATCATAGAGCAACTATTCCAACTTCCTGCAAAGACAACGCATGCCACTGATATTGTGGAAATGACTAAAGGCAGTCCAATTAAAAAAATAAATAAATATTGCTTCAAAGACAACAAATCCTGTTTCTGTAAAATCACAGTTCATCTGAACAAGATAAAGCCACCTTTAAAATATCACACGCTCTCCATTAAACTTGTAACTTTTTAGTTATTTTAATAGCATTTTAAATGTAGTTGTTGTCACAGTTCTCATTTGACCTCACTTTTCTTTCCCAGAGTCCCAATATTCTTAGAGATAGTGCCAAATCTAGAAAAAAATTCACCAAGACATTTCAGCTGAAATACTGTTTACTCTCTGGCACACTCTTTGGATGGGAAGGTCAGTCAAGTAACTGCTTAGATGTGCTCTAACGTATGAAAAGTAAAGCCATGACGTTTAGCCCTTGCTGCCAACACAAGTTAAGTCTAGCTGTGAAGAAGAGTCATCATTTTAGAGCAGTGTAAGATGTAGGCTTTCAACGCGATGTAGTTTTTTTAAAAAAGATCAAAAAACATTTGATAGAGGGTTGCTTGCTTTAACTGCACTAAACATATGAGAGTGGATCATCTTCATGTGATGGTATTTCGAATTCTTATTACTAACCACTGGCCTTCCTGCAGCAGTAGGTGGTTGTTTCGCCAACTGTGACTGCAAGAGAAAAAGCAAACAAACCCATGTAATGTCAGATATTACAGTAACTAAGAATACAAAACCAAATTTCTATCAAGGATCTTGTTAAATGGCTAATTGTTTTATAGACAGAAAGTTACCTGCTGCTTCATAAGAAACACTTGGTCATCCTCTGCCACGATTTCTTTCTCATGAACAAACTGCAACACAAAAACCCCAAACATCATTTTAACTGAAACAGGGATTCTTTTTACACCTCCGGGTCAATACGACCAAAGCATCCAATAATGAATGAAATGTGATCACCATGTTATATTACATGGTTTTTGTATTTAAGACTGCTACCTTGTAATTCCGTTTAAGTTACGTTAATTAGAAGTGAAATGGAAGGATCATTTTTAGTCCTCTGACCTGGCTGACATAAACCTGCAGATCTATCTACTTAAAAATCCATTTTACGTTCAATAAAAGAGCAATGACACAAGTGATTACAAGGTATGTTCAGGGGTCTCAGGATCATCAAGAACACAGTTTAAAAGGCATGTACAGCGTGATACAGTTATGTTTCTGGTCACAGATGCACACTCCCCATAGCACACTCCCTTGTCTCTGTTAACTTATGCAGACCTAAGCCCGGTGTTACTGTTGGCAACTTTTGCAAAAGCGACTCCACCTGCGCTGCATTGGACTGGTCTATAAAACGCACAGAGACCTTAGATCAAGTCGCAAGCACTGTCCCTCCAAATAAGCTCACCACAAACACTTTGCCAAGACAAACATGGCAAATCCCAACACCAGAATTTAGAATCCACGCCTCAAGTTCAGAAGCATGCAAAAAGCCTGCCAGCTGTATTTTCCTCGGACACTTCGTATTTCAGATACTGTTGTATGTCTTGATTTCTCCCTTAAAGATTACAGAAAGGACGTAGTATTAATTTTGCTGGCTAAAATAATTCACGTACTGAAATACCAATCCCAAATTCTTAGCTTTGTTACAAAAATTCACAAAAATATTTGCCTTGGGTAACTTCTGTACACATGGGGTCCGCTGCTGCTGGCATGCAGTTCTGTCAAACTACATACTTAAACAGCATGGGAGAAAACATACTGATCATATCGTGGAAGCTGCATAATCACATAGAGTGTTTTGTTTTGTTTTTATAAATAAAGAACTCTGAGAACAAGATAAGCAAAATAAGTTTATCACAGTCTTGTGATGAACTGGAAGCAAAGTCTCAAGGAAACACACCAAAAGCTGACAGAAATAAATAACTAAAAAGCTGAATGCCAAAATATTAGCAGTATTTATTCTCTTTTTAAAACAATTTACCTTTCTGACCGGTGGTTTTCTTATGTTATCTTCAAAACTGTCTTCTGCTTTTAGTGTTTGAAAGTTCTCGTGCAATATTCCTATCTTCTTGTCATTATCCCAACCTGCAGGACTAGAAAAAGGATCATCTGGCTTTAAGTTCTATTGGTACTTCAGATTACTGACACTCACCAAACCCCAGCTTATGAGAACGTAACACTGAACTTTAAAAGGCACAAAACAGAAAGAGGCTCTAAACGCTGTTACATATAATACTGCAGGTAACTTACATAAATACTGCATCTTTTTCCACAACAACAGCTGGAACATTGAAAGGAAACCCATACAACTTCTGGACTATGTATTTATACACTAAATCAATGTTTTTGTTCTCCTTTACTGAAGTGTAGATAAGTGCTGCCCCATCTGAACAGGCTTGTTAAAGAAAATTCAGTTTTAGTGGTTGGTAAGAGACAGTGAAGTGACCCTTTTTGTTGCTTTAAAGGTTATTTCCTCTGTAAAATTTAAAGGGGGAATGTAAAATCATACAGGTCAAACAACTACCAGCACTATTTTTGAAATAAGCTTTTTAGTAATTTCAATCTTTCTTCCCGCATTTATTTCAGGGCAGCTCATCCGTTGCTTTTGAAGTACAGGCTTTTCTCACTTTCAAAGCTTCACTGGGGTGTCTTCAAAACTGTATTTGTTTTTTGTGTCAGAAAATTCTCATGCCATATCCTTATCTTGTCGTTACCCCATCCTGCAGGACTACATAGAGATGTGATACGCACGCTACAGCATTAACGCTTGCAGCTTCAAAAATGTAAAAGGTCTTCACTCTCCCTGCTGTGTTTTAAGATTAGGGGACTGAGCTCTAGGAGAGGGCTATATTCCAACATGGTTCAATATTAAAGGAACTCTGTTTATACACAGGATTAATAAAAGCAGCCAGGGACGTTTTGATTTTTTACTTTGGGATTATAAAAACGCCAAATACCCTAACCTATTCCTACATGTATGAAATTCAAATTCCGAAAGAAGAACGTAATCTAATGTCATCCGATTCCCATCCAGTGAGGTTTACAGTAGAACTCCAAGTTACGTATGGCATATTCAATTGCAGAGACTAATTCCTATTAATCTTTTATATTCTTCTTCCACCTACAAAACGTATTCCAATTACCTGTAATTCCGTTTTGAAAAATAGGTCTTAAAAGCTTTTTGAATGAAGTGCCATCTCCTTACTTAACTGAGGTCCCAGGTTCTTGAACTATTTTTCCAGCTGTTAACTGCTCTCTCTCCACCTGTGTTTAAACTTCCCTCTACCACAGCACAAATGATGATAACATAACGAAGGCATATTATTAGCATCTACGATCTAGTTCTTGGCATGTCTAGCTAAGTAACACTAACCAGTATCATATATATATATTTAATTTAAAAAAAAGAAATTTAAAGTAATAATAGCGTAGTGACAGCTCATGTATGTTGCACCTGCACCAACACAAAACCCAGTGGACACTTCTCACATCAATTCAAACTTTTCCTCCCTCATCACCTTATCTTGTGGAATTACTGAGCACTAAAGAGACTGCGTATTTGGCCAAAAAGAATAACATCTTATGCACATCTGATGTGATTTAATGCTTATAACATATAATATTATATATAAATATTATATATAATGCTTATCTTCTTGCTGTGTTAGGGATGTGTTGCCTTAGTCTTGTTGGCTAAGACTTGCTGATTTAGGAAGTGAGTCCTAAATATGAAAACGAAGGCAAGTAAAGATTTCACGGTAGGGGGACATGCTAGACTCTTGCAGGACTGTCAAAAAATTAAAATCAATCAGCAGAAAACAGAAGAGTTTAGTTCAGCAACGTCTGCAGAGGGGTAACTGAAGCAGACTTCCAGCCACAGTAAAGGAGTTGAGTACTACTTTGGTACTGATGCAAATTCTCTTTTTAGCTGGTCGTAATTAATGACAAAGTTTGAGTCCTTATTGTCTTTATGATGCATTTAAGGATACATTGTAAGCAAAACCGTCTGATATGTGATTGAATGAAGTCAAAGTGCTCATCTCTGTAGTCATGCTCTTTTTCCAGAACACTGATGGCATCGCACTGTTGAGAGAAGCACAGGATTAATACACCGCTTTCAGTTACCTGTTGAAGTAGCAGTGCTGCTGCACCTCCAGTTCACAACTGGGCAATAAGGGGTAGAGTGGGGCGAGTGGCAGAGAGAAAAATAAACACCAAAAACCTGCTGAGATAATTTAAAAGCTGTAACTGAGCAAAATCTCTTAAAATCAACACATAACTTGGCGTGCACGTACTGTGATCAACATTAAACTGAGATAAAGCATTAGCCATTTTTCATTCTGTTCCCTCCTGCCACACTACATGATAAAGCCTCTGCTGAACGCCGTCTCATTGAATGGTACCACCGTTTTCTGCACAGTGTTTTTACACAGTGGTATTACAGAACGTCATCTTTTTGTCCAGTTACTTTGCACAAGGAGGCAAAAGCAAGAAACAGGGAGGCAAGAGGAAAAAAAAATGGTGCTGGTGGGGAATAGAGAAAAAACGTGCTTTTCGAATGAGAGGGTTAACCTTCCAGCAAAGTAACAGCATATGCATCAAAAGGTTTACTTTCACTGTGGGCCAGAGGCTGCCGATGCAGTATGCTTAATGCCAATGAGAACTGAAGAGCTGGGGGACACACAAGAGAACCACAGCACTTTCTTTTTAGAATAAAAATGTTACGTATTTAACACAAACCAAAACAGGTCACAGAAACACCGTAAGAACTGAGAAAAGTTAGCACAGCAGCACCAGAACCCTGAACCTTCTTCACAGAAAGAAGAAAAATATCTAAAAATCCCAAACATTGTTTGCAGAATAGAGGAAGACCGTGGTGATTAAGGGGAATTTTAGTTGCTTACTGACTAGCTCACTTCTGTGCACAAAACCAGGGCTGAAAAATTTCCCAATTCCCTGAAAGCTGGCATAACCACAGGAAAAACTACTCCCAGATTAACATGCAATCAGGGCTTCTAGAAGATTCCCAATCTTCAACGTTAAACATGTTTTAAAGAATTCTTATCCAAAGTTTTCAGAATGAACTAAGAACCATGCGTTTCCCCACCCCAAATCCAGAATTTGGAGAGTTCCTTAAATAAAATATGTAGAAAAAACCTGAAATGCGAAACAAACCTTTGTACAAACTACTACTACTGGAATGCCTAAGTTACATGTTAGTGTATCTGCACCCAGGGGTAAAATCACACTGTCATCTTTGTCTTCCTGTAATGAAGTATTTCTTCTCTGTGGAGAAGCTGGAAAATCCTCGCCTGGTTCTACATATTCCTGGAAGTCTCTTACCACTGAAAGTAAAAAAAGTTATATTAAAAGATCAGCTACTTTATTATTTCAACATTGATTTCCACTGCCATTGACCTCTAGCACTATGGATTGTATAGTACTTCTGCTTCTTTACGTGGAAAAAATTGAACATGCATTGAGCACCACCCATTTCTTTGCTTTGTGTAGCACGAGAGAGAACTAGGAAGTCAGATCTGCTTTACTGCCAGGACACCCCATCAGTGTCCACAAGGACAACATTAACCCACTTTTATTTTATCACTGTGGAACCACGAGGCAGTTGCTATTAACCATTACTGCTTGATACGTCTCCTAACGAACATGAGTTTCCTTGCATTCATCTTGGTGAAATTAATGAAAGTCTGTTAGAACAACCATAAGAAAGCCTTACATGTATTACTTAGCTATCTTATACCAGGTTTGACCTAAAAATCCTTTGTCCACGCCTCTCTCTGTGCAGTCAATCTACAATACTATTAAACAAATAAAAAATTAACTATTGACTAGATGTATTAATTAGCTAACTGTATATGAAGTATTTGGCAAGATTTTCACAACAGATCAGATACTACTTCAAAATTTAGCAAGGAGGATAAGCTGGAATATAACAAGCATTAGAAGGAGAAAAAAATGGGGTTATAAGAGTAACTTTTGCAAGGTTCTGCTGCAAAACTCCCCAGCCTCTAATTACAGGGTTATTTAATATTCCTGCTGTCAGGGATGCAATACTAGGCATCAGATGTTGTACACTCACATCATGTGTTCCGTTTCACATGGCAGAAACGGGATTTTACCCACTGATTACTTTCCCATGAGTAGCGCTCCTTGATTCAGCTAAAAACTCAGGCAGCAAGACAGATTTCGCTGTATCACGCAAACCAACAGCTAGCTACTCTAGTACTTCCTCGCTGCTTTGTCCTGGTTTATGTTAATCCATCCTTACTTCCTCTGAACTGATGGAAGCCCTCAGAGTTCATACTTAGAAAAGCACCCATTGACTTAACAGAAAACGGAATTATTGGAGGCCCGGGAGGAAGACATGAGACTGAGGTTATTTCGCTCTTCTACAGGTCTCAAAGTTCACTCTAACAAAAAGCACGCGTACAGATTATCATCTCCACTTCGACAGTCAGCTCAGGCTCTTATTCAGGGAACACTGCTGCTTCAATCCGATCTGAGCACCTCCCAGATCGACCGTATCCTAAACCCTGGGATCTTCTCACCAAGAGACGTCAGCAGTTCAAGGGAGCCTTTCTCAAACAGCATCCTGTCTGTTCTGGGAAAAATCACATGCTGAAATGAAAATCACACTACTCCAGTGCTGGCAGTCCTCTGGCGGATTCCCAGCACTCCTGCTGTGTGATCATGATATACTCATCTTCATTTGGGTCCAAAAAACAGGAGAGTAGATTAACGTTATATTCCACAGCCTTTGAGCTGTGAGATATTATCTCACGTCCTCCTTAGAGGCACAGTTCAAGCAACTAGGCAATGTGGCTGCTGAATTCAGCAACAGGAAGAGCTCTCACAACCCTTCACACACAGCTGCTACGTATTAGCAAGTTAAATCAGCTCACAGGAGCCTCTCATGAGCGGTGAGGCTGATACAAGAATAGGATTATGTAGCCAAAACTCAGGCAAAGAAGATTCCTCTCTCCTCTGTTTGGCAGCAGCAGCCTGCTACCCACCTAGCAATGCATGAAGCCACATCACAGGAGGCTCAAATTCGTATTCCAATTCATGTCTGGATTGTGTCCGGGGTTTCTGCTATACCCTGCACACAGACCATCGATATCTTTGAGTATTAGACCAGAAACCAAACTCTTAACGGCTAGCTGGTTTTCTTGACGCACTTAATCATTCTATTTTCTAGATTTTGTAAGATTTCATGCTGTTTGATCTTGACACACAGCTCTCCCAGACGTTCACTCCTGTGGGAATTTCAAGAGGTGAAGGGGAAGGACTCATGTGCTTAGTACCCCAAGTGAAATACAGGGGATGCCCAAAAGTAACAAGGAGTAATGACATTGGACAGTTCCATCAAATAGTTTAAGGAATCCTGCAATAACTTTGTGCTCTGTATATTTAAGCTAAAAAGACATGAAACTGATAGAGCTACGTAATATCTATGCCAAAAAACATGCTGTATAGCTGTATTAGCATCAATAATAATAGAACTCTTCAAATACAAAAAGACTGCAATGGAAACATTAAGTGGTGCAGAAAGCACTAAGCATATCTGACTTCAATGGATTCCTACATATTTGTGCAATACTCACACTTCTGTTCCATTTCTTTCATTTCTTCAGGAGGAATTTTTAACTTGTCAATGTGTTCTCTTACGACACTTGCCCATTTTTGTAAAGAATCCAGTGCAGTCCAAGGTCTAGACATGTCTACTACCAACATAATTAGAGTGTCCTTTAGAGAGCTTGCATCCATTGCAAATTTAAGAAGACCTTTGTGATACAGGTCACCATCCAAAATCCATACATTACACCTTGTTTGGTCTACAACAAAAGCAGAAACATTTTATGAGATTTGCTCGAAACTGTCCACTACGTAGTAGCTATTAAATCTCCATTAGACATGTAAAATACAAAGAGAAAATGACACGTTTTATCAGTCAGTTGAACACACATATGTAACAACAGAGCAAACTGCAGCTTGTGGAGACCTGCCCCTCTAAAACCCTGAAGTTAACAGAATACAGGTTAACGGCTGATAACTGAAGATCTAAGAGTGAAAACCCAAGGACGGAACTCCACGTTTCCCGTTCGAGAGGGAAAATGGGTTGCTTCAAGAAGCAACTTAGAAAGGGGAAATTGGAGTTTTGACAGGGAGGTGGCAGTCTTTGACAGGTGAGCAGACCAAGGGCTGAGAAGAGATGGCTGAATTCACCCAATGTGATTTGTCTATGTAACTTTTAAAGAACACAGGGTACCTTGGCCCGTCAGAAACCTAGAGCACAACTGCAAGTTTTTCTTCTAAGTTTTTCTCCCAGGTTTTAATGATTTAGATAGAGAGTGAAAAGACAAGGAAGTTAATCTTGAGGTTTGCAAAAGGACAATCACCATACGAGTAGAACACCTTCCCCCAAAACAGTGTACTTCTATATCCTACAGACACAACTTGAGTGATAAATCAAGAGCTGGCGATTCACAATTAGATAGCTCAGTATAATTACATTTTGTCTTCAGTTAAGTTATCATCACCCATTACACAAGTTCTGCGGAAGACTTTCAGAACAAACTCCCAGTACTCTAACCTCGGTCAAATCATCTTTGAGCCCAATACCCAGACATTATCCATTCCGCCAGCGCAGGTATTTGGTGTCTGGAACTTAACACACCTTTTCTTCTAGGTCTGGGAAGCATGCTTTTGCCTAGCATCCGTTCAGAATGTCACAATAAGACTGTTTTCTTCTTGGTCTTTTCAGCCTTTTCACTGGCTCCTCTCCTTTCATGATACATACTAAAGGAGACGAGAAACCGTCTCATGCTATAAATCGTTCATGTGGACTAAGCTGAACTCCTGCAAATTATCAAGAAAGCAAGCCATCCACTTTCATTCCAAATATCACACTATTGAACTATTTCTTTGGTTTAAGGTATTATTACAAATACAAACTTACCATCTCGATCTTCATCATGCACGTTTAAATACAAGTATTCCATTCCTCTTCCTTTCTTGTATTCCTCTATTCCTTGAATTTTTCCTATTAAGCTAGTTTTGCCTGCTCCATCTTCACCTGGAGAGACAGAAGTTAGAAACCACTCCATCTTTAATCTCAGTTACGTATTAAAAAACACTCGTGGCAAGAAGGAAACATTGTGCTAACAAGATGACTGAACTCACTAAAGTTTCAAAATGTAGAGGGTTTTGCCCAACTCATCCATTTGTTCAAAGCGCACGCTTTTCCTTCAAATCGTATTTCTAATTTGTTATAAATGCAATTATGATAGTGGCTACCCTATCTGAAACAAGTTTTTATACGCATTTTAAAACTTGTTTAACACTCCAAAAAACAGTTTCATTCTTTCACTACAACTGCGGTGGTAATGAAGTCTTTCTTGAGTTCATGTACCAGTAAGCTCATCTTACAATCAGAAGAATACCATTTACAACTCTCCCCATCAAGCAGGGCAGAACACCAGGCTGAGCAAGGCAAAACGGTTTCCTTCTCATTTTATGGGTGGTTTCTTTGAACCCTCTCTTCTACAGCTCTGAAGAAGCTTTGAAGTGACAAACTGTAATCCATTGTCTTACATTCTGACCAGAATTCATACACTTTGGTACATATGCAGCCTGCAATCCACATCCATTCACGCCACTGTTAATGCCCACCTATTCTCTCCCCCAAAAGGGAGCTCAGATAATAGTGAACCTTACACCATAAGCAAACTGTAAACAGCTCAATTCCTGCCAAAGACTCTTGAAAATCTCCTAAGTATATAACCCAGAGCTCCAAGACTTTGTGTGCAATTCTTCCAGTTTGAAAGCGTAATCCAACTAAACGTGAACTCAGATCAGGGTTTTTCTTTAATTCGACAAGAGGACGGGTACATAAGAGTTACTGAAGACAGACATTAGTAAGCTCTCGGAACTCACTCGCAGGTTGTAAAATTAAAACCAGGTTCCTAAGAAGTACCTTATCAGCTTTATGCCAAACAGAACATTTTTTTCCCCCAAGACTCTCCTATACAGCAAGACTGTAACTGTAAACACTACATAAAAAAAAGAAGTTCAAGGACAGTAATTTTCACTGTTACACATACTGAGGTTTCCTCTTTAAAGGGACTTGACCATCATCTTCTGGACAACACTATGGCTACATTAATAATACCATAGATACAACCACAGAAGAGAGCAGAAAAAGACAGCAGATAGACTGGCACTGAATTTACCCAACATAAAATTCCAGAGAAAATCACACGAAATATTCCATTTAGAGTTCAGCTTTAGGTTCAGATTTAACTAATAGCGTAGAAGCTACCAGAAAGCGTAATATTATCTACTCTAATTAACCCAAAAGACTTTTCCTTAAATACGAATTCGTTCCATTGAGTAAAGAGGAAACGTGACCAGAACTGAAGTTTAAGATCTGGATAACAGCAGAGAAGTTAAAACTGAAACATGAAGTTGTATCAGTTAAACGCTATTTGAAAAAGTTAGCTAGCTAGGTCCTTACGTTCATTAAATCTAGATGCACCTAAGAAAACACAACCACAGGTAATTTTCAGGAAACGCTGGAAAGCACAGCTATTTTTGGTTCATCAGTGTTCCTTCTTGTGAGAAGATTCTTTCAAATAACAAATTCTGCCTGAAAAGTGAAGAACTCAAGCTTCTTCACCACAAACAAAACATAATTCCTCCCTTACCCTCACCCAAGTACTTATCCAAATTTCTTATATTTGTCATCCAGAAGTAGCTGAGGAGACCCTATTAAGGGCTGTTACACTGGCAAGCTATGCTGCTGAAGTTGCTGCTGCTTGTGCCAAGGTATCTGCACGAGTCATTCTGTCGTTTCACCAGGTAATAAACACACACAAGCAGGTAGCTTCAGTTCATTTGTGCCATCAGACTGCTCAAGAGACAAAACAAAATGTTACTCCTTTTAAAGCGGATTGCACTTCACAGCTTTCCTAGTTTCTCAGGATAGCTGACCTCTAGCTTCTCTTGCATTCTACTTTGTTTTACACACGTGGTAAGAAAGATTACAACTTGTTTGTGTTGGGAAAGCTTAGCACTTTCTGCAAAGTACATCTGCCAGTTCTTAACAGAAGCGCCTGAAACTTAGACCTAAGGAAATCTGTGGTTATGAAAAGCTCTAAACATTTCCAAAGGTACACTTCAGCAGACTAAACTAAACCATACTTACACCAATGCTATCTGTACAAGCGTGTTGTTTTAAAGAGCCCAAGCTAAACAATATAGACGAACTTGAAATACGCATCCCACAAGCCCCCTTTTCACGGCTGCGTGATCTGCATGCCCCCGGCACTGCCCTACAGCTGACGGAAAGAGAAGTTCAGTACTGTTGAGGCTGTTAAGGTAAGTCTCCTCCGGGAAAAAAAGACGGTATTTTATTTTCACTCCTAATGTTTTACAGTAATTATCTTCAGAGCACACACAGAAAGAAGTATCAGAACAGCGTAGGACAAGCTGACTGGATGCAAAATTAGTGCCTTTGGACACATGTGCATGCACAGTATGGAAACATAGAACCATTAAGGCTGGGAAAGCCCTCCAAGATGGTCCAACCGTCCCCCTACCACCAATATTACCACTAAACCACGTCCCCAAGCACCACATCCAACCTTTCCTTGAACACCCCTAGGGATAGTGACTCCACCACCTCCCTGGGCAACCCATCCCAGTGCCTGGCTGCTCTTTCTGAGAAGAAATGTCTCCTCATTTCCAGCCTGAACCTCCCCCGGTGTAGCAACTTGGGGCTATTCCCTACCACTAGTTACCTGTGAGAAGAGGCCAACCCCCAGCTCCCCACACCTTCCTTACAGGTAGCTGTAGAGAGCAATAAGGTCTCCCCTGAGCCTCCTCTTCTCCGAGTACTCATTTCAACCTCTCATCATGGAATTAGTTAAGCCTGATCTCTTCTGCAACAGACTCTGCTCTCTTCTCCTTATCAAACATGCACCCATTTCAAAACACCAAGACCAGGTAGGTGGATCGCTGGCATACATAACCGCATCTGCAAGTTACTGCACGCAGAGAGCAGTGCTCATCATTCAATGCAAAACCAGAATGATGCATCAGTGGGGCTTGAAGGGTTCACAATTACTTTAATTAATTACTCAGGTAAATGAAGAGAACAGTAAAGTTTGCAGATGATATAAGGGAAACCAAAACCTACACGGAGAAAAGCATTAAAAGGCATACTGACAAGCAGTTCAGAACAAGCAATGCGTCAGCTAAGTAGCCTACAAATAGGGCTACCCACTCTCAGGGCCGCAAGACAGCTGCCTACCCCGATGTGCCCTACTCCGCAGGTGACGCGGAGTTCTCAAAAGATTCATAAACCAAATCACAGGCAAAATTCTGAAAAAGCTGTCAAAGTGGTAACGGGACCATGACATACGACATAAGGACTTTCTCCTACACAATTTACCATTAAGTTAGGAAAAGGTTACTTAGCAAACCAAGACTTGAGGTTCCTTCTACTTTTTTTTTAGCATGTTGCACACACTTTCAAAAACGGTGAGAGCTGCAAAAACGGATTTCTATCTCTGCTGGTTTTTTTCCAACCTAAAATCGTCAAAACAAATCTCCTGAAAGTTCAACACGTTCTGAATATATAAAGTCATGCTGGGAAACAGCAGCTTATAATTTTGTAGTTATTTTTCAGCATGAATATTAGAAAGGGAAAAAAATAATATTTAAACAATGCTAATCTAGAACTCCTGAATAGTTATTAGAAACCTCAGTAGCAAATTAATTCTACTTGCATGCAATGCTAACTTTTAGGACCTCTCAAAACTCACGTCTTTTACGGTAATGCTTTCAGCATGTATGAAGCCTCTCTCTGCCAGAGGGAGAAGAAAATATTTGTGATGAAATTAAAATCTATTAGCTCTTTTAGGTTTGATGGGTAATGCACTGTAATGCAATTAGTGTAAATGCTGCCAGGCACTTATAAAAAAGCGTGCATATACTCATTTATTCCTAAACAAGACTACGCATACACACACACATATGGCACGACGTTACAAACACGAATATATTTAAGAATATCTTTTGTTATCTCTGGAGGTTTATGAAGTACATGAAAAAGCAATGCTGCTTAGTTGCAAACAAAAGGGAAAGTTTGTTCTCCTAGGACTTAAACAAGTTGTTTTATGGTTGTTTTTTAAAGCTCTACTGAAACACTACATAAGACAGAGCACTAAGAACCTCCAAGAAAAGTAATCATCATACTCCTCCTCCAAGACTGAGACAGAAAATCCTTTGGCTTCTTCTTTATTTCTATAGCATGCAACAGTCAGATTAACAACCAACTTCTGCATGCAAGCTCACATTTCCAACACACAATTCCTGACTTAGAACTGCAAGGTAGAATAAAACTCAAGTAGATAGATGCAAATTTAAGATTTCACATCCTGTTTTTGTAATATAGAAGATCTTCCTTTTCCAAAATAAGTCTTTAAGAACTAAAGCCCTCCATTACACCTAGCTGCACTTGTACTTCAATAACCAAGCAAGGAAACAGAGGCCATGCCTGCCAGCAAGCGGTGCTGCACCCCAAAGCAGAACACAAACATGAGAGGGACAACAGATGTAATTTTTCTGGAAAAGTCAGGCTAGGAAGCAGCTGAAACTAAGTCAAAACAATCTGTTTCCGCACAGTGTTTCACTGTCTTGTTAACAAAATGGAAAGTCTTTCATTCAACTCAACAAAAGCCGTTTCATTTCTGCAACCATACTGCTCCTTTACTCCTCCCTGTGAGCTCCCCGAGCTTGGTTTTGTGCTTGTCAAGGCCCCTCTGTCTGCGGTGCTGCTCCACCAGGAAGGGCGGTGCGGTGCCCGTCCTCGTGCTCCTGGCCTCCAGAAGAAAAGAAGCACAGCACGAAACCCTACCCAGCTCCCTCCTTTCGTGCCCGCTCCAGGTGAGATGTGTCTGCTGAGCAGAAAACGGGCTATCACCAACAGCCTCGGTACAACGCACAATTTGGCAGTGCTCACCTGCAGAAGGAAAGGGCGGACAATGTGCAGAGCGAGCTGTCTTCTGTCAGTATGGGCAGACAAGCACTCACCTAGGAGCTGCTGCTTCAGCTCTTCAACCCTAAGTTCTCTCTGAGGAGATAGTTTAAGTTCTGTAATACAGAACTGCCCCTCAATTAAACGTTTTAAGATTAATAGTGTTTGCTACTCACACTATTTAGTTTAGAAAATAAAAGCAGAAGATTTTCACTCGTCTTAAAACAAGCAAGACATTGGATTCTCACAGAAGCCTATACATGGAGTTGCCATAAATACAATTATTATCTGCAGGACGGCCATCAGACTTTTCATTTAAATCTTCTCCACTGCAAACTGTCAAGAGTGATTAAAATATGAGAAAGCAAAGAAAAAGTGAGCCATTTCCTCCCTGTCATCGGCACCGTTGGTCTGTCCCTCTTCCATTAGGAGCTCTGATTTTTCTGAGCAACGTTGGAAAGCCATGGATACATCCAACGTGTGTAATCCTAACGGCACTGGCTCTCTGATGGATTTTGTTGTTGCTGTCGTTTGCTTTTTTAAAAATATCAATTAACATCCAGCCTGATATGGGAATTATACAACTCATCCCTAAAAACAACGTTCAGGCACAGCCAAGCAAAACTACTGCCAACAGTCCTAGTTAATCCTCTCCCTCCCCTAGAAAAAGGTTGTGGTTTTCTTTTTGCAAGCTACCTTTACGCTTTTACAAAAAGAAGACAGCTTCTGGGTAGAAAAATTCACAGCATTTAATAAAATACCAGGTATTTGCATTGTCAGAAGAAAACCAACCTTACTTAAATGCGATAGAGCAAAGTCATCAAAGCTGAAACTGAGTTATCAAACCGGGCAAAGCAGCTTTCCCAGAGTCACAGAGCGACTGATCTCCGTTCCACACCTTGTGGAATTTCTGAAGCTTAACCCAGCGGAGCGGAGACACAACAGCCTTCCCGCTAGAGTCAAGGGCATGTGTACTACAGCTACATTCAGATAAACACTTCTCTCAAGCACAGGCTAATAACTGCCTTTTCCACGGCCTCGTATGAGTGGAAGAGACTTGTTTACACAGACTATACTAATTGAAGAACGCCTTTTGCAGAGCAAGACCAAAATAATCAGGGTAAGCCAAATTTAGTTTGCTTTCAGAGAGCTGAAGAACAAAATTAATTATGCTGATGAGATTCCTCCCCAGAATTCCTCAAAAAAGACCCAAGTTCCCAATAAATAGGCCCTATAAAGTCTTCAAATAACCTGCCGCTAAATTAGAATTTACTCATTAGACAAAAACCTTCCTCTTCTAAGTTTGTGTAACTCCACTGCACGCACCTTTTCCCTCACGTATCACTCACTTTTTTTGTGGCGGTACAAAATTAAACCAGGAGCACATTAATTGCGCTTCTGCATAACATGACAGAAAGCAGCCCGTAGACAGCTGTTCCAGCATGCCTTTTGCCAAGTCCTGCAACACAAGAATACCTGGTCTGACCGTGGAAACAGGTACAGCAGTGCTCCTTACGCTTGGAAAACCTAAGGCAGAGAAAGCCAAACACTGTAGAAATTTCTGTAAGGGTATGAGCAGCACACACCGCGAACGCAAGCACTAAGCCACCTGAAACATCATCTACTAAGTCCTGCAAGCCATCTAGTGCATTCTACCCCGGCTCACTACTGAAATAGAATAATCCTTTGCAGGTATTGAAGGGATGTCTTTATTGGTATTCCTATCACTATCCTACCTGGAGAACACAGAAACACAATTCCTTCCACGGTCCTCACCTTCAGAGCTACTTCTGAGAGAGATCCAGTAACCAGCAGCACCTCTGGCAAAGCAGGCAAATTCAATAACACAATTCAACAATTCTAGAACCTCCCATGCCGTTCTGACTGAATAAGGCTTACTGCACAACGTTCGTTTAACTCTGGCTTTTGGGAAATGTGTTATAGCAGGAAGAACATTCCCCAAAAGCACAGTCGTAGTTCTAAGAACTGTAGCTTCAAAACTAACAATTAAAACACGATCTAGGTCAATGTCCCATCAAAACAGCTGACACTTTATAACTGTTGACTCAAATAAAACCTGTCTTACATCTGGAAGGCTGTCATTTCACACAGAGGGTGGAAAGGTTGCAAGTTTAGATTTGAAGAGGAAGAAAAGTTATCTGACAACTGTAGGACTAGAGAATTAAGAAGCATGTGAGACGAACAGTCAGGATTCTACCAACAAGCAACGTTTCATCAGCTGTAATGATGAAATGATCACAACGAAACTTTCCCCTATTTAAACAGGGGAAAAAATCAAGTGGAAAAGTAAATTTCTGATCAACCCTAAAAAATAAGTGACCATTTCATATTGATTTTATGTCCCCTCATAACAATTTGCTGTTTACAATTAATGTTGAAGCACGCTACAGTTCAAGGGTCCGCTAAGAGAAAGCGGCAAGCTGAAACAGCTCCTTGAGATGCGCCAGCTTTCTACAGTAACAGTCATTTCCCAAACGTGCACACAGAAAGTGTACCTGTAAATTAGCCGTGGACTGAGGGAACTCCTCGAGCATCCTGACAGCCATAGGCCAGGAGCAGAGCTCAGAGATTCAAACAAACAGGCCCGGCCCTGCAAAGTGAAATGTCTGGGGTAAAAAAGAAAATGTGTAGCCTGACAGAAAGCAGCCACTCAGTTCACTTGCAAGCTAGGGAGCCTGTTTTCTTGTGCATCCTGGAATGATGCTGAATATTATTGCTTGGATACAGGCTGCAATTGATTGAATTATCGATTAGCCTGGGTCTCTGAATTCATCTCTTCACACGTAGCGCAGTGCTATGGATTCCATCCATAACCCGCAACCTTGACTTTTTAGCTGTTTCATCTATTCCACCTGCTGATTCAGGTGTAATTGTAGCAGGAAGGGACCGAGCAAGAGCGCTCCCAGTTGTCAGCATCAGTTTTGCCATCATGCTTGACAAAAACCATCACTCTCTTCTGGTCAGCTACCTTTAGTACACAAGTGAGCAGAAAAAAACAAACCAGCAGAAGAGGGGAAAAAATATATCCCAGCAACAACAAAAGCCACATGCCTTTGGCTACCTGTAAGTAGTAGCTACAAATGGCACCCCATTTTCTTCAGAAAGCAGGGACTGTCTTATGTTCTCTACTGGGATAATTTGCTAAATGAGGTAGCTATCGTCACTATGACGGAGCTGCCTGTGAATCAGAGCTTGCTTGCTGTACAGAAACGTTTAGGAAAGATTGTTTTTAGTATTTGTTCATACAATAACGGAAAAATGCTTTTATGCTACATGTACTGCCAATCAAAGTTTGAAGTCTGCACAGAAAAAAAAAAATGAAAATACCAGAGACGAAGAACTGTAAGTTGGCCTTTGCTTTTTTGCCAATTTTGGTGAGAAAATGCCCAGTATTACGTTGACTTTCACTTCACAGAACGTGTCCTATCCAGAGATTAACATTTGGCATTCTGCTTCCCTCTAGTTATTTCCATCGTGTTTTAAAAGGTTTTCCAGGTTCTTAAAAACAAGATGTTAACGAAGCTAAAAAATAAATTGCTGAAATAGCAGAATTAGCATGCCTGCCACAACCAGGTTCCCAGAACAATTAGGCATACAAGTACATACAGTGTTTGAAAAATACAAATGCTGCAGGCAAATCAAAAAAAATGTCCTGGCAAAAGACAAAACACTAAGTGTGGGTTGCTGGTTTTGGGTTTTGTTTTTGAAGATGCAGTTTATATAAAAAAGCATTACTTTGTTACTACAAATCATGTTTCAACTGGGAAATTTTGACAAATACACTGTTTATACTGTAAATATTGCAACTCCTCTAACACAAAAAATGTCAATTCTCATCATCAGCTTTGCAACTCCTGCTTGAAAGTACTCTAAGAGCAACGAAACTGGAAACAGCCATGACAAGAAGTGATCCAGACTAAGAACAAAAGTTACTATAAAACTAATTAAAGGAAGAAAGCTTAAAAATAGAGGAAGTGTGAGATAACAGAGAAACTGCAAATACACAGCTCAAGAACCTGAAGAGACAGAACTTCACGTGCTTCAGGGCCAGCACGCTGGCTTGCAAACGAATAGCCAAGAGAATACATAGATTACACATCCATACGAAAAATGTGACCACAATCCTCATTGGCCAGTCCACAGATCTGATGCTCTTTTTCCTAAATACATGCCAAGCTTTTTTTTTTTCCTCTGGACCGCATCCTTCTAGAAAATACAAAACTTGAGAAAGCACTAGAATTTCTTCTACAAATCTGCATATCTTGTTTTAAAAAAAAAAATAACCAAGAAAAGCATGAGTGAAGTGCTACATTTAGTCATTCTGTAAGCTCTACATAAATGAGGGAATAGCGTATTTCTGTGCAGCAGATTAAACGTAAGCTAAATGAGTGCTTGAAAACATTCTATGATACCCTCTTTAGTTCTGAAAGAAGTCCAGTCTCAATTTGAGAACTACAGATTGCCAGTATCCTGCACACGAGCCTACCAAGAGCCAAAATAACCAAGAATGTAATCTTCTTGGCAAGGATCACGGCTTGAAGAAAAAGGAAAATTCAAGTTTCAAGAAGGACAGTTGTCCAATTTTATTTCAAGGTTGCGCATAAAGAGCTGTCAATTGTTATGCAACCCTTCCTTTCCTTAAGATCTACACAACCTTTCAATCTCAAAGGCCTCCTTAGCTGTATCGTATGAAAAGCAACAAACGGAGGGTGAGGAGTTCTGTGGCAGGTTCACTAGGCCATCCCATAGTCCTCGCACAATTTTCTCCTTCCCGAGAAGCTTGAGGCCACCACTTGACTTCTCCAAATAGAAGAAAAGGGTCACAGCGATGGCTTTAGGCTTGTGGAGAAAAACACACTTGAAGGAACTCAAGAAAATATAAACCATGAGGCTAGGGAGAACCAGCGGGCGCACAGAGCCCTTGTGCAGGGCGGCGAGCATGTTCCCAAACACCGAGCAGAGCTCCCTGCGGGGACGGGAAGGCTGACAAAGGAGGGGCGAAGCAGCTGCTGAACTCATCCAGGCACCCGGATTCACCAAGGAGCCTGCTGGTAACAGCACCCAGCAGTGCTCCAGCCACCTCACACACACACACACACACACACACACACACACACAGACACAGACACCCGGCTATGAGGGCGCCCGTTCCCCCCTCCGCCCTCGGTGCTGGCCACGCCGCCTCTCCCCCTCACGACGCCCCACGGCGGCAGCCAGGGGGTGAGGAGGAGGAGGAGGAGGAGGAGGAGGAAGGCACTGCAGCAGGTACCCGGGACGAGCGGCCTCACCCAGCAGCAGGACGTTTTTCCCCGAAGGCAGCTTCGAGCGGGAGCGCGTGGACACCTCGCTGAGGATGCAGGACCTGGTGCGGGGCGGAGAGACGGCGCTCAGCTCACGCCGGCCCCCGCCGCCCCCTCAGCGAGGAGGAGGGCAACGGGGGAGCCGGGGTTTTGGGGGGTTTTGGGGGGTTTGGGGGCCGCCCCCGCCCAGCCGCCCCCCTCCGTTACCAGAGGTTCTGCCCATCGTCCTCATCGCCGCCAGCCCGCAGCTCCGCGGAGCCGGCGGCGGCCGCCCCGGCGCCGGCCGAAGACGACGAGAAGCCGGCGGCCGAGGCGAGGCCGGCCGCGGAGGCACCGAAGGAAGCGGCTCTCCCCGCCGCCGCCGCCATCTTCGCTGCTGCCGCCGCCGCCGCCTCCCTCCCCGCCCCGCCGCCTCCCCGAGCCGCCGGGCGGGCGGTGCCAGGAGCCCGGATGTCGGCGGGCGGGGCCGGGCATGGGGCCGGCCGCTCCCTGAGGCGGCCCCGGCGCTGGGGGGGCGGCCCAGCGCCTCCAGGGGGTGGCTTCAGGCGTGGCTTTGGGGGACAGGGTGGTCGCTGAGCTTGTGAGGAGTAACGCCTGAACTGCTTAAACACCATACAGAACCGCCATACGCACAGTGATGAGTTTTGGCCCTTCGATTCAAGGAGAATATTATCCATGGGATGTTTCCTTGTTGCACCTCTCGACTCTGTCCAAGAAGGATGCGTGGTGGTGTCACTGTCCCTGGGGGTGTTCAAGGAAAGGCTGGACCAGGCACTCAGGGACATGGTTCAGTGGGTGATCCTGGTAGCAGGGTGATGGTTTAACCAGATGCTCTTGGAGGCCTCTTCCAACCCTAATGATTCTATGATAGCATCAGCATTATCAACTTACATGTGCCATTAGTGCTTTTTTTCTCACTGCCTTGTTTTGTTCGTTTTTATTTTTCCCTGAAACAACTACTTTTTTAGTGTCAAAAATAATCTATATTTTCACACATTCTATTGCTAAGAATCATAAAGGTTGGAAAAGACCTCCAAGATCATCTGGTCCAACCACCCCACCACCACCAATGTCACCCACCAAACCATGTCCCTAAGCACCACATCCAACCTCTCCTTGAACACCCCCAGGGACACTGATGCCACCACCTCCCTGGGCAACCCATTCCAACCCCTGACCACTCTTCCTGAGAAGAAATTTCCCCTAATTTCCAGCCTAAACCTTCCCTTGCGCAACTTGAGGATGTTCCTTTCATATGTTGTTTTAGTAGAGATCAGGTGCAAACTGGAACTTATAGGTCGTAATTCATGAAAATATATTTCAGCAAGATCCTTCAGGTATAAATAACTGAAACAATGAGACCAGTATACTAAATTCCAGGTATTTGTCATAATGGATTCCCAATTACTGATGAGGCATATTTTGCTGGAGACAGAATGCAGAAAATGGCAAAGCTTTGGTGGAGGTGTGTCATCCATTAAACAGTGACCAGTAAACACAGGAATGCTACTGAAAAGCCACCAAGAAAAAATACTTGCAGCATGAACTAAGGTTTTCGTAAGAGAGCAGAGCATTTTAACTTCTCACAACCAAAAAAAAAAGGAGTTTCTGCTCCTGTCTGTTCCCCTCCCTCCATATCATTTGCCATGAATCCTCTTCTGTTATTTCTGTTTTTCTTCGCTGTTCTGTGAACTGATGTAAACCAATAAAATAGCAAAAAAATGATTACTAGAATGGCAGAACCCTTCTAATTTAGTGAGTTAAATCATCTTGTGGAAAGGGTTTGACAAGTGGTGGAGCCAGAGCAGAGGGCAAGGAACAGAATTGCCTAGAGAGTAAGGAAAGTGGGAAGGGCAGAAGGCAGAGATAAGGATGAAGCAGTAAGGAAGCAGGGGGGTGGGAATGTCTTTTCAGTGATGGTGAGCATCAGGTCAGCTCAGCTGTAGGTTTGCCAGTTGCAGTTTGCAGCGAAAGAAAGGAAGCAGTAAGGACAAGGTTTAGCTCATAGAGAGAGCTGGAAATGTAAGAACCTAAGCTTCTTGTTTGATTTCTGCTTTTCTAAGAGAAACAATTCTCTTTATATTCTTTGTAAATAACTTAGAGCAACAAAACGGTAGCTCCTGTTGTACATCTCCTAACCAAATCAACTTTCAAGCACCCAAATTTTAGCTATCTACTTCAACCAAAAGGGATAATACTGGTTTTAAAACAATTTGTGTTTTGTTTGACAAATAAATTGCTACTTAGCCTGTTGCGTGGTCTTGGAATTTTGTGAACTAGAAGTGGAAAATCTCTAAAATTCAGTGAGGTAGGTTTTAACACCTCACTCCCAAAGACACTGAAAATAACAAGAGTGTTAAATTACTCTGTGTTTCTCATTACTTTAAATGATTTCCCATATATTGTTTGCATGTGACTTATATTAAATTGAGGTGTGTAAATGGTATTCCCCTAGGTCTTTTTTGAAAAAAAAATGTGTATGACAGCAAGTAATACTTAAATATGTGAAAGTTATAGAAAATAAAAGACTACATGGAGGAATAATAAGAAGAACATATTGTTTTGTGCTGAGCAGGGAACATATTGATGTTGAGAAAAGATGGTGCAGTTTTCCTGCCCTTCTGTTTTCACGGAGGTTAATGCTGCTAGCTGGAAAAAAAATGTATCTGGTGATTGCAAATCTGCCAAAGCTTAGTCACAGTGAAAGAGAGACCACCTCTTTTCTTTCTCCCCTCCTCCTTCCCCTGACATTCATTCACTGTGGAGCCTTTTTAAGGTGGCTTTCACCGTCTCATCCTCTTGTAATGGAGGATTTTGCCGTGTGCCTTTGAAAGAGATGTGTGCAGTCAAAATTCTCTGAGGATTCACGTACCAGATTTTCACACCTGCCAGTTCTGATGATGGTTGGCTGGTGTATTTGCTACCTTCAGCAGAAGCAATCCCTCCCTCCTATTATTCCTCCTCTCCGTTTTATTTCGCTCTCAGGAAATACAGAGAAGGTGAAAAGGGAAATGCTTGGTCATCCTGCTCTCAGGATAGTTGGGGGAAAAAAAAAAAAAAAAAAAAAAAAAAAAAAAAAAAACAGCGAGGTTGAAACAAACATTGATAGAATCAAGTCTTCATCAACTAGGTAGTACGCTGATACAGCATCTTGAATAAAAAGCAGGGCTGCTGTGCAGTGAGTGTTATTCATACTTAGCTGTGCGCGTGATAGGAGGAGGAAATTTAGAAAAAGCCTGTAAGAGAGAAGGAGCAATGACAGAATAAGAAAGAGAATCCATAGAACATTATTTCCTCTCTTCCGCTGTAAGATAATTTTCTGTCTGCCACAGATGATCTTGTGAAAATATGGGAAAGACCACTCCGTGCAGCTTTACTCCAAAGGAAACTGCAAAAAGGAGCTGATGATAATGATGTCCAGCAAATGCAAAAGCCTCATTTTCTGCTGCCTCACCCAACCCGTAGTGATTTATCCAAGCACATTAAGTATCTTTCCCCAGTATCAAATTGTAAGTTTTCAAGTTACAAGTTTGGAATACATTTTCTTAAAATATTGTGATGTCTATGCATATCCACATGGAAAATTACCATTCTGATTTGGTATCTTATATCCAGTCGTTATTACATTTGCAGGGTAGCTCTGGATAAGGAAGACATACAAAATGAAGAATTACATCCATCGATTATGGTGACAATTTTATTTCAGGTGTTGATTGTTAGCAACAGTTTTAACTTGAAAAAGGGCTTGTCCATGGCTTAATGACAAAGATCCATATCCCTCTGTGGGCTGCCCTGAGGTGATGCCAGAGTGCAGACACTGAGAGGAGTCAGCTGTACAGCTTTGAGCGAGATACACTGTGCTGACCAAGAGGGGACCATCAGGGGAAGACACCTCCTGTGCACAGGTGTTAGTGTTTGCAGGAGTGGGGTCTTGGTTTCCCATGTATTCTATGCCTTTCCCGATTTCTGATGTGCGCTGGCTATTCTGTATTCCTCTGCTTGTTTTTAACACAGGGCTCCTTGTTGGCTCTCAGTCTTCACATAAAAAAACTTTTGTCTGAATTAGCATTGCACAAAACTCAAAAAGTAAGGGTCCAGCTTCTCTGTCTGCATGCATTGTCAGTGTCCAAATGCTATGAAATTGGTTGCAAATTTGGAAGGCATCTTTTTTTCGTAAGCCTATGGAAATGAATTGTTACAGTTCAATTACATTTAAAAGATCCGTTTTAGGTTGTTGGAGAGGTTTTGCCTTTAAGGCAAAACTGTCTTCTTAGCAATGTTGACCTTGTTGTTGAAATCAAAATCATAAAGGTCACAGCGCTCAATACGCACTAGTAGTTCGCTGTGCAGAAAACATCTCTTTGAAAAGGCAGCAATGAAGAAATAAGTAGGATTTCCAGCAAGATACGTTGTTGCCTTTGGCTATAGTTTATTTAAAAGTACAAAACCAAACCTTTAAAAGAAAAAGACTAGTGCGGTTTGTCATCATTTGTTGATGTGAATTTGTGTGTGATTAACATTCAGGCAGCATTCATGAAGATGTTAAATGATTTTTGAAAGTGCTTTTTTGTTGTATTAACAGCTAGTCATCTGAAACTTAATCTTGAAAGTGAATCACTGGTTATTTTCCTGTTTACAACGCTCAAGTTGTTCCTTTAGGAAATGAAAAAATACTGTTTGACTAAGCTGAATAATTAACAATAGCACAAATTGCAAATGGACAACACCAGCACAGAACGAGTATTCCACCTGAATGCTGCGATTTCCTATTGTGAACAGTACGGATAATACTTGGGAATAACAACCACATTTTGGGAGACTTAATGGGATTAATCTGTAAGAAATATGAGACTATGACCAGTTTTGTCTAACACATTCATGTTTTTCTTTTGACCAAGTACAATCTGTGTTACTCCTCCAGTGATATGTTTTTGCAGGTTGGTGATCTAAGCTCTGTAGAGCGTGCAGCAATGTGACCACTTACTTCTGCATTTCTTCTCTGCATACTTTGTTGCGAATTTTTTAAAATGTGCTTGGCTAATTGTAATTTTATGAAGCAGAGTATTATGGTCTGCTGCAAAGGAGACAAGGGAGTTTTCTTTCACAGATACAGTGTTTTATTTCTTTAATCTAAGCTAGTTAGCATTCTGCAGCTGATGTAGCAGAGCACCTTAAATATAGTCGACCCTGAATTTACTTGGAATCAGTGGGATTTAAAACGTGCCTTATATATCTCACAAGTAAATATATGTGCTTGCTATGCATGCATAGAAGACAACCGTGCAGGGTCTGAGCAGCCAAGAGTTGAGTGCCCTGCCCTTTGGGACACCAGGTACATTCCCCAGGGCACATTCAGCTCCTTCAAGGACACCCAGTATGATTGCTCCTTTGGTCTGAGCAGGATCGTTTCTTCAAAGAGAGAGATTACTTTGTTTTATTTTATTTATTTTTTTTTTTTTCTGAATAAACAGTATTACATAAAGAAAAATATACACAAATGAGAAATGTCTCTCCTTACTGTAGAGACAATCAGCAGCAGGCACTTCCTTGTGGGTTCTTTACAATTCTGCTCCTTTATTTGGTTCTTTGCCCCGAGCAGTTGAGTGACTGCTTCTCAAGTAACTGGTTTGCTTTGTATGAGCCTTTTTGGTTCTCAGATGGCACGGCCACAAAGACAGGTTACCATGAAACAAGGAAGGTGTTTATGGGTGGTGTGGTAGCTACTTCAGGCAGGTAGTCTCAAGGCATCTGTGAAGAAATTTGTGTTTGCTCTGTCTGCAGTGGGAATGAGGTGAGGTATCTTCCAGTTACTGCAGAACAAGAACGTTCATAGAGACAACTAATGCAGAGAAACTAAAAAATTGTAAACCTGTTCTCTGGCTGCTTTGCAATAATTCATGCAAACGTGCCTTTCCAACAAGGGGTTGCCAAACCATCAGCGAACTGCTCTGTTGTGGGGTCTGAGAATCTCTCATCCACAGGGCTGTTTCTAATCGGTCCTTTTCCTAGCCTAGACCTTGGCTGGTATTTCCAGGACTATTTATAAAAAATCTTGAAAGGGGCTAACGTTTCAAAATCCATAGCCCTCCTTAGGAGATAATGAACATTTTTAGCCTCTACCAAAGCAAGCATTCTACAGTGCTGAGTTTGGAAAGAAATATTCTAGTTGCATAGCACTGTATTAAATATGTTGGGTTCATGATTTTATCATCTCACTTGCTTAATGATCTTGAGACCTACTATGATTTTATCCTCTGCACAGGAAGCTGTGTAGTGTTACTTGCTAGAAGACATCCTTATTTTCAGTTTGGAATACATTAAAACCCCAAAATTTTAGAATATATTTAGTGTATTTACACAGACTTATGCTATTACTTCCATTTTTTTTTTTCCTTTAAAAGTCTAGTCATTGGAGGCCTACAGAGCTCAGAAATATGTGTCTACTTCCTTAAATTCCTGGGTTAGAAACTGCTACTTTAGCTAAGTGGTATGTTGTTTCATATGGTGGAGGAAGATACTCTTTTCTGTATTTCTATTTCTTTGAATTGTGAATAGTATCTCAGTTAAGGATTATGTCCTTTTCAGTAGATCTGCCTGTTAAAATCATCCTTATCCTGCATAAATGGGTTACTTTGGTTAATATAAACAGATTGTGAATGTAATCTGATAATTGATAGAAAAAATATAGCCCAAATAGAAAATAAATAGAAAACAAAAATGGCAATATGGGCAATGAGATGATTAACAGTTGCATTAGAATTGCCTCACAGTTCTTAGGGAGTTTTTTTGTTTGTTTGTTTGTTTGTTTGTTTTTAATGTGATAAGCGGAGTAATACTAGCAGTAAGAGTTCTCACTTGAAAGCAAACCTTTATACATATATATATGTATAAATATATATATATATTCAGTAAACAGCACAATGAAGGTTCTTTAGAGTGGAAGGAGGCTTATGGGTTTTTTTTTTTGGCTTTTATTTAAATCCAGAAGAAATGCATCCTTATGTAGTATTGAGAGGTGCTATGTGCAAAATTCTGTTATGTAGCAGTTTTGAACCAAGTGTGCCAAGAAGATATATAATAGAAATGTGCCTGGGCAATGCAAGATAATATTTACAAAGTAAGGGGAAAAAAATATCAAAACATGAGTGGGAAAAAATCAGATCTTAGCACCAGGCGTTTGTATCCATCCTTGAGACAGAGTTATGTGATGGCCCTTTGTCTGACTAGCTAAAAATAAATGCTGTGCACACTTCATATGCCTCTCTCCCCTTAATGTGTGGGAGGACAGAAAAATCCCCACAGGAACAGATGCTTCGCGCTTGTCCCTTTCCCAGCACCTGCCAGTTTCTTCTCCCTGCCCTTCTCTCGGTGAAGCTGCGCTCAGGTTAAAGGCCTGGCTTTAATTCTTAAACCTTATGTGATGGCAGCAGGTCTGTGGACGTGGCTGAGGAGTAACTGGTCTTATAAAATAATGTTATTTTTTTAATCTGAATTTAAAGTTTTCAAAGGTATGTGATTGAATGTGGTTCAGTGGTATGTGATTCAAGCTTTAACATAAAACACTCCCCTCTTATCACTCAAATTGTAATATTTCATAGATTTATTTACATTTATTTACTCATGATAAAAGAAAAAATCTTGCACTTCATGGCAAAATAAAAAAAATTTCACCTTATTTTGGCAAGAATCTTGCCAAGGTGAAGAAAAAGGATCATAGGATTGTATTTTACTTCAGGGAAGTATTGTGCTATGAAACTCATTCACAGGAAACCTACCTGACTGAGTAACAGTACCAAATCAAATAAAGGAAGGAAAAAAATGTTTTATCCAACATGACATGTTTTATAAGACTTTTTTTTTTTTTTTTTTTTTTTTTTTTTTTTTTTTCCCCTGCATTCTATTTCTGGCTGGATGTTTCTGCATGTACTTTAACTTTTTTTCCCCTAGTTGTTTACAAGCTGCCATGTTGCGTTTGTGTTTAAGATGATGATTTATGGTGGAAACTTGCTGACCCCTCACTGTAGAAATACAGTAACTGTATTTCAGCCAAATGTTCTGAAGGCTTTGAATCGAATATTGATGTTTATTAACACAGTGTTCAGCATTTTGGAAAGAGATTAACAGCAGCACTTCAGCTGAAGAATTTGTCTGGCTCATGTCATTCAGATTGCATCTGAAATCTCTGATTGCTTTGTTTTGCCTCTGAACAGACATTTGAAATGCCAGTCGGGAACATTAGGGGTGTATGCATAGGTATATGGATTCAGTGGCGGTGAGACACATCGTGGGGCTGATTTTTCTCTCAAACTGAGTCAAGTGAAACCTCTTTTATGGTAGAGGTATTGCAGGAATGCAAAGTAAGCCTGAAAGACGGATTAATCGCAGAGAGTTTCTGCAGGCTGCTTCCTCTTATTCATTCATTTCTTCAGCACGTGAGGAACCCGAAGGCAGATACAGTGCCAGGAGGACATCCATCACGACATCAGAAAGGGAGTGAGGAAGGAGCGCTACGCTGCTTCCTCTGCCAGGCAAATACAGATCTCTGTCTAATTACATAGTCTGATTTCAGGTATGTGTTACACATTTCCAAAATATATGATAAAGCCTGCAAGTTGTAGCCATAATAAATTGCTTTACAAATAAACATTTTGTGGTTTCATATTTTGGTAAATATATGTAGTCCGCATATGTGACTTCAGTAATATTTTATCTTGCTTCCATAGGAATAAATATTTCATATACAGTATTCTTGTTATGTGGTCATATCCAGTACCTACATTTAAATAAGAGCAGAAGGCCAGATTTGTTAAATGTTTCTCCATTTAATTCTTTTCCAATATATCCTTTTTCCTAATCCACTAGGATTCACAGTGCTTTTCCTCTCACCATTCTAATTAATCTATTAAACAGGAATGTCCCCCATTTCCTTGTCCACCGAGTCACTCTGAGCCATTGGCATTCTGGAGCTTCTTGTGCTGTCTTTGCATTGTGATAAACTTCTTCCTGCTTCCCTGTGTTTTGGAGCCCTTTTCTGCCCTCAGATTTTTTTTATTATTATTTTTATTTTTAACATTTATGCAGATAGTAAAGGTGGTCTTCCCTTCATGATTGTGTCAAAATAGAGCCTGCTCTCCAAGCAGTTGCTCTCATTCCCAGTCCTAGACCACTTCCATTCCTCAATGTAAAGGAAGTACTAGCTAATGTGAAAGTGAAGTGTTCATTCATGTAAGTGGCAGGCTTCCTGAAGCCTTGCTGTCTGTGCAGTATCTGTTAGGAAGAGTGACTCGCAGTAACAAATCTGCAGCCTGGAACAGAGCCAGAGAAGGAACTAGCCTGGTCCAGGCTAGCTTGGCAAAATTGACTACATAGGGGAAAATTGGAGCATGTGAGGAATTAAGATAGACTGTTTTTGTTGTTGTTGTTGTTTTGGTGGGTTTTTTTGTTTTTTTTTTTTTTTGTTTTGTTTTGTTTTTTGTTTTTTTGTAAATAAAAATAAAATAAAATAAAATAAAATAAAAGCAGAACCACTGACAGGTGTTCAGTCAATCTTCATTTCCTACTGCTTTAATTGCATTTCTTCTCTTCTCAGGAATCTGTTAGGAACTCTACGGTGATGATACCAGTCTGCCATTACTATATTAAGGAGGTGTTTCTTCCAAAATGGTAAGAAGTGATGTCATTCTCACAGTAGAGTCGTCACTAAACTTCAGAATCATTGTGGTGACTCATGGGGCTAAGATTTCCAGCAAAGCTGTCAGTTCAAACTCATTCAAGACCCAGGCAAATAACACCACAATCTTTTCAGTCTTTTTTTCTGTCAGAGATTGTCATAGAAACATGAAGAACTTGATATATATGAGAAAATTAGAATCTGTTCTGTGGAAATTCTGCATTCCCAAAAGACAAATTGGAACAGAGGCAGTAAGGAGGAAGACAGCTTGGTGACCCATGGGATTAGAAGGGTACCACATGAGATAAGGAACATAGCTGCACTACATAGTGAACTGTGGTACAGAAATAACAGAGCTAACTGCCACTGAGCTATTTCCAGATGTGAACCAGCATGGTGACACTAGTTTGGCATTGAATACATGTTGAGAAAGGCTGTCTGTCTTGGTCACAGGTCTTATCATCTTGAAAAGAATGTGCTAGCACATCTACACAGCTCCTAGAACCAGAGGGGAACAAGTACAGAGTATCTGCACTGTGCTGCATTGACTAGCAGGGTGTCCTGATGTGCTTGGACCTCTTCACATCACATACCGTGCTGTAAGATAGATATGCTGTAAAAGTTTGACTTCATTACCCAGACAAAATGAATAGTAACAGCAGATATGATTTCTTTGAATATACCCCCAGAGAGATAAAGGTTCTGTTTAAACAAGGGAACAGTATTGGTATAAGAGCATAAGTCATAAGCATAAGAGTGACTAGGAGGAATACACTGAGACTAGAAATTGGAAAGACTTTTCTATGAGTGCAAAGATGCTTTGGGACTGCCATCTGATTGAGCAGTTATCAAAGGGGTTTTGGTCAGTTTCTGAAAGGGATTAAGTGATAGGACAGCAAGCATAAGACTGGATCATTCACAATGATTCTGCAGTTCCCTTCTGGCCCTATGTTCCTGTGTTTCATGGTTATGTTTAAGTGGCAGAGGACAATGAATTCCACTATTGAATAATCTGAGAATAGCAAGGTCCTAATTATAATCTTAATAATCTTCTTTTAACTTTTTACATGTATTTTAGTCATTGTACATATATTTCATTTAACAGAATTGAAAGGTGAAAGAAGAGGGTTCTCTGGTAATCAGACTATACAACATTAAAAATATGTTGGACACTAGTCTTCTTCAGTTGTACAGTTCATGAGACAATTTTGTTCATTCTTGATTCTTTTTAAGTAATAGCGAGAGAACTGGAGAGGTCCAGTACAAATTTCTTGTAAAAATATGCCAAATGGTGTAAGTCATTATTTCAGTTATTCTAGTCACAAGGATTTGAGAACTGCTGAATTCAGCCAGATGAAACGCCCATGTAACCTAGGATCCCATCTGAGTAAATAGGTATTTATTTTGTAAAATAAGTAAAATATTGTAAGGAGGCAGTCATGCTTGCAGTGATTTTTTTTTTTTATTTTCCTATCATGTTCTTCTAGCCTTCAGTGGCTAGGAGACTTTTGTTTAGTAGTTACTGCTGGACTACTGAACAGAACTGCTGAATTCATGAAGTCATATTTTTTTTTGATTCATGTACAGTTCGAACCTTCATGATATCTAACAGAAATGCGTTCAGTTAGTTTATTATTAGTAGAAAAATGTTCATGCCTTCCAATGTTTTTATTGTGAAAGCTAGTGGATAATTGTTCCCAGCTCACCTTTTCCATAAAATTAGTGATTTAATACATCTTTATCATATTTTCATATTTTTTTTTCTAATTCAGCCACAAACTTTTTGATAATTGAAGGACCAAAACTGCATATGTTATTCAAAATGTATCTGTGGCCTGAATATATACAGGGCAAAGACTTCTTGTGTTTGTTCTCTGACAATTTTTAGTAATTTCTAGGTATCTGTTTGCCTCTTTAGGCACTGAGATATTTCCAGATTTCTTTCCTGGTGATGCTGACTAACACCACATGTATATACATATGTGTATTTTCCCTTCCTCTCTTAATGTGCACTACATTTACTGATACCAAATAGCCTCTAGCATTTTATCACCATTCAGTATTGAACCTTCCTATGAGGCTTTTCATAGCCAGCTTTAGATTTCCTCAGGCTAATAATTTTGTGTCATCTGAATTTGTCTTTTTGTTATTATGTGTCTACTTTTCGTTTATGAATATGCTGAAGAGCCCAGATCTCTCACAGCTTGGACACTGTCAGTGAATTATATGCATTATATATGCATTATATATACACACATTATATATATGCAATGCATTATAATGTGTGAATTTTTCTCTGTGAAGAGCATAAATAATAAATAATAAAAGCAATATTCCTGTATATATATTATAATATATAATATATTATATATTATATTATATATATATATATTATATATAATAATAATAATAAAAGCAATATAAAATCTGACCTATTAAAATTAGTTCCTTCCTTTTTTCCTTCTTCCCAGAATAAATCTTTACTGGTTTAGTTTTATTTTTTTTATTAATTGCATAGGAAGACGCATTTTTAAATTCATTTTCAAGATATAGTTCTGTTTTTCAAAGGATTTACAGAATAATGGGAAAACAAGATACCAGAAATTCACTGGTATTTGATGATTTAATTATCACACATGTTGAGTTTAATGTCTCTAATTAACATGTTTATTTAATCTCAGTAGGAGATTCTGGCACATACGGACAATTGAGAGTGATTTCAGGCAAGAGCATATATATATATAAAACTGTTCTTTTTATTTTATTTTATTTTATTTTATTGAATATGAGCACATAAAGGTTGTCTTTAGAAGACTGGCTACAATCTTCTATTGGCTTAATCCACTATGCTTACTTATTAAGCTATGAATACCTGCAAATCCTTTAAAGGATTAACTGTATCTTCCTGCTAAGCTTTCAAGGCAGTTAAAAATAACTGCAGGCTGATTCTACTGACACACTAAAAATTGGGCCTACTCTATATTTTATGTTGCATTTGCTGCTGCTTTGACAGATGAAATACTGTCTGTAGCTGCTGAAAACTGCTAGGAAGATTTGGGTTGACCAAGTACTCTTGAAATCCTCCATATAACTAGGAGCCATTTTCCACTGCAGCTTGTAGAGAAGCAATGTTTGTTTGTCTCATGAAAAATGCCAGTGACCAAGGACATGCAAGGTGGAAACAGAAATTCAGCTTCATACAGATATGTGAAATAAAGGTGTCCTCTGTAGGAAAGGCAAGGGCTTACAGAAGCTGGTCTGACCACTTACTGCAGTGCAGTCCTTTGTGTATGATATGGCTTTTGCTAGCTCCTGGTGTTGACCTCAGAAAATGTAAATCTTTTCTGCATTTGTAGGATTATTATCATATTCTAACACAGTATGAACATGTGTTCTGGATGCTGCTAGAAATTGTTAGGAAGGGAGCCAAACAAACAAAATTCACTGTAACAGCAGACTAAAAGGAAAGTGCAGTTTCTCTTGGTGCTCCATTGAGTACATGGCAAAGCAGTACATAGAAATGTGTACTGTCTGCCTCTTGGCTCTATTATTCCTGCTGATTGTCTGGGAAGAAGAGTTGGCCATCCCCTTATTCATAAGTCAGAAAAGTTATACTGTGAAATACATGAATATGGAAGCTTTGAGACAAGGCTTTTTGCAAGAGTGTTAGAAAAAAGCAGTGTTTGTGCCTCTTCTAGTTCCCTGGACTCCCTTGGGCCCCAGGTTTTATGTCATCAGGTGTTACTTTTTCTCCCTTGAAACCTGGCCTAACGTTGTCACATGGCAGAGAGGTGTAAGCCAAACTATTCCTTAGCATGATGTAAAATGTATGTGCTAACAAACCTAGAAGGCTGCCTTTCATAGAAGATGAGGTTTCTCTTTGGAAAAAGCACTGAACTTGAACTACACGATTTTAGCTCAGAAATGAATAGAAACAATTTTTGTTGCCAAAATGAAATGAGACATGCTTATCTGTGGTGAGAAATGTAACTTGCCCTTGAGAAACTGCCAATCTATTACTCTTTATAAGTGCAAACATACCTACCAAAGACAGAGGATGAGCAGAATTCTTAAATCAGAACACTTGCTCCCCTGTGCTAACAGTAAAGCCCTAACAGTGCTTGCCGTCACAGCATGGTTCACCTCATTTGCCAGATATTTTCTCTCTAAAGTCTTGTAGTGGTACAACAGAAATTTTAGGTTTTAAACCAGTATCATACATGCTGGTACCTTCCTTCTTGGCAAAAGACAGAATGCCTGAGTGATTCCTCTCTTCCTTAACATATTTAATGGGTTCCTGTAAATAAATGTAAGTTAGGGTGTATGTAACAGCTGAAACTGGCTCTAGAAATTACAAGAAATGAATGAACATAACACTGCACAAAGCTACTTTGCTCCCAAATTATTTAGCTCTCAGGCTAAATAATACTTAGGTGGAGGCAAGAATCCTGTGTTTGTTGTGAGATGAAGGAAGAATATTGAAAACCAAGCACAGTGACATGTAAGTATTCAGTGACATGTAAGCATGCAACTGTGTTGGCATTGCTTATCACTTATTACAGTTCCTGGCTGTAAAGCAATACATAGGTCATAGCTTGATAGCTCTCTGGTCAGAGTGCAAAGCGTTGACACAGGTACAACAGGAAAATTGCATTCTTCAGCACTGATTCAACTTTCAGTCCCCAGATATTTTTATTTATTTATTTTTAATGCAGACAGGCTGTTAAATTTCTTTAGAGTTTAGCTACTCCAAGAACTATGTAGTAGTTACTTAATTACTTAATTACTTAATTGTTATACTGTTTATCAATGAAAGGCTGTAGATTTACCCGCTCTTGTAAAAATGTGAGCAAGCAAACACTGCACAACCCAAGCTGAAGGATCTAGCTCAGATACAGTAAGTATCTCATTAAAATTATGGTGTGCTACTTTATATCTAAAATACTTCTGGAGACTGATTAAAGTTTGTACTGAAGCAACTTTGTACCAAACTGAATTGGAACACATTTTCCTTTCTACTTATTCTAGCTAGGGGAAATCAACAAAACTTGGGTGAGTGATAACATTTTACATCCATATTTGTAGTCATTGCTTGCCAATGGCCTCAGCCTGCCTGGAGAAGTGCCATGTTTAAGCAGGTTCATTGCTTGTGATATTTTGATATTTCAGCTCTTTAGTCTCTTAGCAGTAGCTGCAGAATTTCTACTACACAGTACTGCACTAGGCAGGCACCAACTAACACTAATTGGGTAGATTATTTGGTTCAACCTGTTTCAATGTCATTTTTTTTCTAATCAGGCGCTTGTTGCTTAGTGTGTACTGAAGCTGATAAAAAACTGTCAGGTTAAATTTTACCCCATGCATTTTGGAGGCAGAAAATGGACTTTTATAAAATGCACTTCCTAATATAAAGTATTTAGTACTTTGGTACAAACAGAATCTAGCATATTTATGATGTCAATAAGGAACCCTGTGGAACCCAAGCTTGTCAGATTTGTGTCAGAAACTCTCTGGTTCCCTGCCAGCTCATCTACCCATCCGCTTGGCAGGTTGCCCATCCTTCCCAAATCTGCGGCTGCCTCTGTGTCAAGGATGGCAGCACTTCCAGGGCTGCTGGCTCCACAGCGGGTGGCTGGGAGGACCTCCTCGCAGGTGCCACCCAAAGGGTCCCCAGCATCCCGGGGTGACATGCTGTGCAGACAGCCTCCAGGCAGGGAGCTGGGCCAAGGAACTTTTTGGTCTGGGGATGTTTCATCTTGTGCCAGCTTTCAGTAGTTTTCTGAGGAAGGGATTTATCAGTGGACATACCCATTCCTGTCACTAAGGAAGATCTTGTACCTGAGAAAAAGGGGTGTGTGCATTCAACGTGCCACTTGGTAGCAGTGTTACTTTCATGAAACATGTAGAAATGACACAAAATGCAATTGCATGTCTAGAAGAATGTTACTTTTTAAATAATAATTTGGCTTCTGACAGTCTGACAGAGCATTAGATTTTGCTTGGATCTTGCTTTTTTATTTATTTATATTTTATTTTTTTATCCTAGCAGACATTCCTGTTTTTCCTATAGATATCTAATCTTAATTTAGATTCAGCCAGACCTCATCAGTATCTTATGGACTAACATGCCCTTTTTTAAATCAGAGATTCATGGTACTTGAACACCATTATATAAATAATGTGCTGTGGAAGGACTGTAATGATAAATAAAAACTGACCTTAATAGATTTTCTCTTATCTTGTCAGTGCTGAAAACAGGACAGTTTAATTGCACAGAGCAATGCTAGTGAAATTTTGGGGACTGTAACTTTTCATGCCTGTATAAAAGTAAGTGCTACCAGATGCCCCTATAAATAAAAATAGAATAAAAATAAAACAAAATAAAAAAAAAAATAAAAACCACTCAATTTTACTGAAGTTAAGTAACAATATTGAGAGACACAAAATTAATGTAATGAAGCAACTATGATACAGCAAATATTTATAGACTGTAGTCTGGAGGTGATACATTTTTTATAATTACCCTCAAGGAATGTAATAAAGAATTTTTAATTAACACAATACACTAGAGCATAAGATAATTAATGCATCTCATAATTAATTTGTCCATTAGAAGCAATTATGTTGAAAAAGATGAGATTCTGATAGATTTGCTCCATCTTAGTATTAATTTACCTCATATATTTTCCCAAAAGTTATTAGGTCCATTCCTAAAGTTCCTCATCAGGCAGAATAATGGGTTCAGAATCTAGATGGATAATCTTTTCGCTTTATGTAATACTGAAAAATCAAACCCTGCCTTCCTTGGTTGGAGCAATGACTTATCTAAATCAGTACAGTTTGAAGGATGGAAGCACTATAGTTTAAAAGATAAGTTATTCATTCTTCTATTTCACAGCTAATGTGATACGCTGGAGTGGAGAGGATTGACCTTGTTGTGCATTTAGCAGATGCTTTCAATAAGTCATCAAAAATGAAGCCAAACTCAATCGATTTGCATCTGTGCTACCCCAGCTTGATGTGTATTGAAAGCATTGGGCCTATGCTAATAATGAGAATGAAGTAGAGATAAATCATATCCACCTGTTCCTGCTGAAATGATGACAAGTAGTTTGTCCTTGATTTTATTTCTTATGTACCAGTCAATAGCAAATTTTTTTGCTAATACATTTCTCACAAACCTACATACCTCAACATATACAGACCAAAAGTAGTTGCATCGTTGTTGTCTGCCTGAAAACTTAATAACAACATGACTGTATAAAACAATATCATGACTGTCATGTTTTCAGCTACAAGCTGGCATAGCTCCAACTGCATAGCTGTTGACTTCATGAGGATTTAGATACAAATTTAAAGTTAAATTTAAAGTTAAGTATGGGCCTAACTGCTTTGTTTATGTATTTCTCTCTTCTTCCTTTTAGTATCATATACATGAAATTTAGCTCATGCCAACGTACAAGTGAATGTTCAACAATTTCTATACATTTTTGAAGACCCAAGTGTGATTTATTTACTCGTGTTCCAAGCCCAAGCAAAAGGCTGGTGTGATGACTTAGTATTTCCACTGTGACTTCCACCATGGTGTGTTGTGAGACCTGTATGTGTATTTGTATATACTTATGTATGTGTGTGTGTATCCATTCTCAAAGGCAATGTATGGGCCTCTCATCTGACCAAAACTTCTGTAATCAGATGGATTGTCTTTCAGAGTAAATCCTTTCTAGTGAATCTGCTCCCAGACTCATGATCTTTTTGCAGCAGATCTAAGTGAAGTTCTCTTCTTTTGTGGCTTTTGATTTAAATCTCTTGATGTTTTTCAAAGTTATTAATACCTGTTTTTTCATCGTGTTTTAAAAAGTTTACAGGAAAATATATTAGTAATAGTAGGAAAGATTTAGCAAGTGAATTGCATAAGAGCTATTTTATAGCCTGAGACTATGTCATCTTCTATACAAGACATAAAAGTTCTTACACAAAGTTCTTATATTATAATTATGGCTGTAGGCAGTGGCTTTAATAAATAGTGTAGATCTGTCTAACACTTAATAAACTAAGAGATTTTACTGGAAGTATAACCTTATACTTCTGCGATTTATTTGCCTTCTTCCCCAAAATAGTATTCGTCCACAGTAATACTTAGTTGGGCATTTATGCCTGTCTAAACTAACGAGTGTCATATTAGACTGTCAAGACTCATGAATGTATTTAAACAAAAAGATTCCTGAGTGCTTTGTCTTGACAAATCAGAGGCTAATTGAAAATAGTAGGAGTAGTAGGAATAGTAAGAATAGTAGGAATAAAGGATGTTTTAATCACATTTCCTTAGATTTTATACCCTAAAACTATTGATAGCATGTCCACGTATCTCTTCATATTTTTAGTATTTGCTAGATGTACTGTAGTTTCTCCTGGCATATGTGTCCCGTAAGGCAAGGGACAACGGAATCAAGAAATAAACATCTGACCATGTCACAAATCCAATTAACTCTGACAAGGCCAGTAAAGTCAAGTGAATAACAAGCAGTGGTGTCTGGAAGCAGCTTTGTATTTCAGATCATACTGGAGATGGTAGTACACCAGCTGGACAAAGCAAAACCACTCTACACAGTGAATTTTCTCCATCCAAGAAGACCATCTTATATATACTCTGACGAGATCACAACACTATAGTATTTTCAAGTGTCAGCTCTCATCTCTTCAATGCTTCCAAGTGGTAGAGAGGACGAGGGAAGCGTTCCCCTCACAGAATGTAAAATATGTGCTAATGTCATTGCGAGGTAATGCAGTGAAGCAGAAACCACAGTTAACATCTCGCAGCCTCTCCTCCTGAACTGCCAGCACCATGTTTGGTTACGACAATAATCTCCATTTCAGTGCAACAATCTTCAGACAGAAATTCTGGTGAAATACTGGTGATTGTCTAATCCCAGGATCTATGCACGTTAAAAGCAGCTTTCCTTTTTCTAGCTGTCAGCACATAATTATTCTGTGTCCCATTTAATGAAATTGAAAGGTTAAATGAGTGCTTCAGTACTTGTGCTTGAGACTCAGAAATGTGAGTGAATTTCTCATCTGGAGTGTAGCAGTGTGAGTCTAATGATACTCCTTTGATGTTGGCAAAATTATTTGGATTTAGCCTGAGATGAGAATCCATTCCCTTACCTTTTGACTAGAAATCTAAATTATTTGTTGTTTCCATATAGAAAGGAAATACATACACCATCAACTTTATTTTTGTAATCAGTCAACACTATACTACACTGGAAATTCTACAGCTTTACCTCTCTTCACACTCAAACCTAATTCACAGTCATGCAGTACCTTCAACTAAAATGCTTGCTTTCCATTTACACTTGAGTAATGTAGGAAATAATAAAGACCCATCAAGTATTATACAACATTCAGAATTATTACTGTTACCTGCTGCTATTTGAAGCTCATAATAACCTATTTTTCTAGTTGCCAGAATAGTCATATAGTTTGGCTCTAATCTGGGCCCTAAAACTGTAAACGAGAGCTATCCTCAACTTTAGGGTGTATGAAGGAATGTTTCTTTTGGAAACAGCATGGAAATTGAGGTTAGATTGTATCTTGGAGCCTGTTTGTGGCTGACTGATGTTGGAAATTTCCCAGCACTTTTCTTATTTTCTATTTGATTGAAACTTAAATTGTACTAATTTTAAAAAATGTTTCTAAAGGGAGATTTCTCAGGTTTAAAATAGGATTTCTAGTCTAGAAATAAGAAACAAGTGCTGTGACTTTGTTGTTAGGTTATTGTATGATTAGATTTGGAATTGAAATTTTCCCTTCTCTAAATCCCATATTTCTTGCCCACAGTGTACATGTTGGTATGCACTGCATCTTCTGGATTTTTTATTTTTTTTTTATTTTTATTTTTATTTTTATTTTTTTCCCCTGCAACTGAACTTTGTTGTCATATAGAGGCCAAAAAGAGTAAAAAATGGAAATTTTTCTGGAAGTCTGTAGTGTTTGTTTTCTGGTTAATCTTAGTGTTGGTCCCATCTTTCCTGACACTGAGAATTTAACAGAAATGGGTAAATTTCTTTTAGCTGTCAGGATGTTCTCAGAGGTCACAAAAAGGAGTAAGGAAAGAATAAATTATGTGTAAGGTTGCTTCTACAGATAATTAAAAATTAAACATTTTGTCATGCCTGTGCATTTTTCTAACTGCACTGAAACCTGATCTTCTTGCCACAGCTATGGACACAAATAGAATTTAGCAAAGGATATAGGCTGTGTGTGCAGCACAAGCATATGCTGACATACGACTCCCATATGTCAGGCTGCAGAGATTCTACAGCTCCTGAAACATGTTTCGTTCCTTAAATAGATTTCCAGCTTTTTAACAGTTTGGACCATGTGACCATTTTTCATTAAGTTTTTTTCCTCCATCCTTTGAGGGCACATTCATTTATAACTGACTTGGATTAGGCGAAAGGACAGGCAGAAAGAAGGTAAAACAGCTTTCAGAGATTTCTGCTACAGTCAAATGTATTTGGAGCTTGAAAGGCCAACATGAACTGTTGAAACAAAATAAAATCTACATTAATCTTTATAAGTAAATAAATCATGGTATGGATGGAGATTTTTGTCCTGGATTCATCCAGGGTCATACACAGTATTTTATTTGCAAGTTAAATTTAATCAGTTTTTAATTATTAATTGTTGAATAATTTACTCAGCAAGCTAAAATTTAATCTAAAAAAGATAAAACATTTGTATTTAGTAGCGTGTCATTACATACGGAAGTTTCAACTTGAAATGGAGGCTGCCTGAGTCCTACAGTCTTACACAGAGTTTAACCTTACAATCTTGCACAGAGATCCATGGTAGCTGCCAATAGTGTATTTCCTGTTGGTTTTCTCAACAAAAAAATTGGTCTCTTCATGTGATCTGCAGATGTGCAGTATGAAAGCATTTAGATCCGAGTTGTACAGATGCCTACTATTTTAGGCAAAAGATGGATAAGCAAACCTTCTATCTTCTCAAAAAAAAGTTCCATCGGAATAGTCTGACATCTTTCAGCAAATTGTGTGACCTATAAACTATACTCAGGCTTACATTCCTAAGCTCATAAAAGTTTTGGAAGAAAAAATATTTCAAATTTACTTAAATGCCCTTGAGAATTAAATAAATAAATAAATAAATAAATAAGGAAGCATAATATGAGCATAATGAGCCCATACACAAGGGCTTTTCTTCACTGCGTGAAGGTAGAAAAACTGTACTGAACTACTGAATCCATTCTTTGGCTTTTGCAACATTACATAGTATTTGTCAGCAAAATGCTTAATCTGTATCTTTGGAAAAATAATAATAATAATAATAATAATAATTTCTTGAAATATCTCAGGAAAGAAACCATATCTTCCTGAATGCTTGGAGAAATGCTAAGAATAATAACTACCATAAATGTAGAATTAGTAAGAATTTACTTATCTTTTCTGATTTATAGATTGTTCCTGCCTGGAGTTAGAAAAAGCTCTCAACAAACACCAGCTTCCTAACTGTTGCAATAGCAAGGACATCAAGTGTTAGACTTCCTGCAGTGTATGCGTTAGCTTAGGCTGGCACAGGAAGAATTAAGACTGGGCTGAAGAACCAGCATTTGCTCGAGGTCTCTGATTGAACACATGTACATTCACTTTCTATTTCTGCATCTCAGGGTCAAAGTACTCTGCAATGTGGAAGGGTATAAAGTAGTGCTTGGTGCATTGGACAGAAGTCAAGCAGACATCTTACTATTATGAATAAATCAGTTCCTGCTTGTGCTAAAAGTCACTGATGTAGTGACAAAATGATTTAGAGACCTGATCCTTTTCCTCTTAGCAGTGTCACACTGGAAAATTTGCCCCCTGTGAATTAAGGATTGGGCCTCAGTGTGCTTCTGTTGAAATAAATGCTCTCCTTTCTGTTTAGGATTTAAGTGGAAATTAAAGTTTCATAAGCTTTAGAGTAGCCTCCTATACAGAAAAGTAAATAACCCAAAAAGTACGGTGATATGCATACAGTTTTCCTTCCGCTACCACGTTGATTTTCAGAGAATTGTAATTAGATGCACAATTGTTTTCTGGATGACAATGGAGACGGGAAGTGACAGAGATGGTGTAAAAAATGTTCCATTTCTTACCTTAGGAAAGAAAGTCTGACAAAATACCGCAATTTGTGTGATCCCAAATCTTAAAGCTATTAACAGAAAAAGATAATGAAGCTATCACAAAAGCCAAATGGAGAGAATATATATAAGAATTGCCTATACAAGCAAAATCAGAGCAGAATGAGGGAAGGGGGCGTTGAGAGATGCCATGAAGGAGTTATTTATCAGGTACTACAATGTGAGGGAAAAAAAGAACATCTTTTCAAAAGGGGAATCATAGAAATTTCTTGGGGATATTGTAGCACTGATCCTCTAACTGCCTTAAGCTCCACTGTTCTGTTTCCCAGTGGTACCTCCTGCACCCAGAAGTTTTGCACCCACTGCTCCTTTCCACGTCCCAGGAATGCTGAGGTCCTAACAGCCTTGGCTTGTCTCCCAGTATTGTCATCTACATTTGGCTGCGAGCAAAGCTGTCATAGTGGTAAGTATTGCCCTGATGGTATTCTGCCCGTCCTTTTTCTGTGGAAACACGGTGTAAGAACAGCTTACTAGAGGTATTTTTGGGGTACTGCTGCTGTGGCTGCAGGATGAATTCTAACATTCGTCCCCTGCACCACCAAAAAATGCAAATTCTAGCATCAGAATGAAAAGCAGGATCAGGAACAACTAAAACAGTGTCTTTCAGAAACTGCAGGAGTATGAAAAGTTAGATGGCTCCCACCTGTGAAGCTTTTACGTGGACAGTGGAGGTTGGTGCGAAACTTATCTACACGAGGCAGATGGAAGGGGAGCATGCTGCACGCCCTGTGGTTGAGGATGTAAAGTTTTGTGAGATGGCTGTACCTCAGGGAGTTTCAAAATGTGCACTGGAGATGTGTGGTGCTGGGCCAGCCTCCACCTGATCCAAAATAACCTGTGAGATTATACAGGAGATGCGGGGAAGCTCAGCACCAGCTGTTTACTGCTATCAGTCTACTGTTGCTCCAAGCAAATAGCTAAACACAGCCTATGCTGTTTTATTCACTGCTCACAGATAGAACAAAAACTATAATAGTTTGCAATGCACCATAATTTTCCTGGAAATATATTCCATAGCACTCTGAAGGCGCAAATACTGTATTTAAATGAGATTCATGGCAGTATATTTTATTGGCTTTGAGAGATAGATTCAGAAGAAGAGGATTACCAAACTGAGACTAATAGCTGCATTCAACATACTTAAATTTACACCAGTTTACATTTTAAATAAGAACTCCATCTGTAGGGGGAAAATACAGTGCCTCAACATGCCTTATTTTATTAAATAGTGCCACCTAGGGGTTAAGCGCTTTTTAGTGTAATGGGGCAAGGGATGGGAAGCTCTATTAATAGCAGAAAATGTATTACATAAAATGATCTGCGTTTTAGAATTTACTAGGAAAACAAAGTGCTGCTGACATTTCTATATTGTTGTATCCGGATAAAGAAGTGTAACTTTTACAGTTCCCTTTGGAAGTGGCTATACTTTTCCCTTTCTTCCTAGCCTAGCGGTGGTGGGGGATGTTGTAAATCCTGATTTTTCTCCTCTATGAGCCAGGTCTTGCTTGTACATGAGCAGCAGAGAGGTTACCTGCTGCTGCAAGGCTGGGTAGGAGAATGCTGTCTTGCTGGTTTTGAGTATGCAAGAACTTAAAGTCTTGAAACGTTGCTTGCTTAGTGAGGCCAAAATCAGAGAGGAAACCCTGGCCTAGTTAATCTCATGTACTAAAGGAAGGTACTGCATGGGAGAGGAGTGAGATGTTGGGACTACACTCTGGCCCTAAGCAGACAGGATTTATTCCTCTGAAACTGCCCTTTTCCACTTATGTGTTACAAATTACAGTTATGTCCTTTTTGCTTGTTTTGACATAACCTAGAAATAAGCAGAAGAAACCTAGAATAATCTGCCCATCTCTGTACCTTGTTTCAGCTAAAAGCCTGAATTGGGACTATTTCTTTCCTGCATAAGTGTATATATATATATATATATATATATATATATATATAAATTATGTTTTCTTAATTCCCTCAAAGGGTATTTGAGTTTATTCGGTATCTTCCACAGCAGATGGCGTACCTGCCTTACTGAGCCCAGTCACAGGTTCTATTATCTGCTCACTTGACAAGATCTACTACACCTCAGGCAGAATGCAAATTGTACATACATGTATTCAAGAAGTTCTTTCCCCTACCCTTACAGGAATATAATGATGCTATCACAGTATTCATTTTTGAAGGAAAAATGTCAATATTTTTGATTGCATGACTGTATGCTTGAAGTGCAATGCTAACAAAGGGCATGTGTCTCTTCCCTTCCTTCAGTACCTTTCACGCAGATAAACAAGTAAGATCTGATTATGAATAAGAAGGGGGGAAATTATTTTCTTTGTGACAAGATCCTTTTAAAAAATCATCCATATTGATAAAAGGGGAAAAAAAAGCTAGCCAGCAAAAATATCTGTGCCTTAGAAATTGAATAAATATTTTAATTTTGGAAATACAAGCCACAAACATGGGAAAACAATGCTGGAAGTACACCAAATATTGCTGCAAGTACCCCTCCGGTAAAGAAGCCCTGCAGTAAATTCATAGCGTGATGGATAAAGCAAATTACTGTGACTGTCCTCTAGATGTCACGTTGTCGAGAGATGAGAAGCTGGATACCAGTGCCGCCATGCTTCAAGCTGAATGAGTTTTGACAGGACTGTCAAAGAAGAGGTATAGTAGGGAACAGCAAATTCACTGTGGTGCCCATCTATCTCGGAGCAGCATGCCCTGGAACTAGCAGGCTGCTGTTTTGGCACTGGTGACAAACACAATAGCAAACCTGGGTGAGATGTATATTATATTATATTATGTATATTATATACATGTGTATATTATATTATCCAGTATATAGCAGCATAAATAATTTATAAGACTAGTAAATATATATACACATCAGGAGGGCTTACTATTACAACTTTATTGGCAGTTGTTATCTAATACAGACAAATATGGGCTAACAGCATGGGCCAGCTGCTATTTCTCACAAGAAATGCAACAAATTCAGAGACCTGGAATAAAATACTTATGTATATGCACAGCAGGATTTTCTCATATATATGTACACATGTCCATAAGAAAGTCTGGAGATCAGGGTAAATTAAAGAGGATCTGCAGAAGCTGCATTTAACAGAACTAATTAAACAGAAGTTGGAATATTCAGAATTTTAACTACAAAATAAAAAAATCACCCTGATCTTGAAATTCCCAAACCAGTGTTTTCAAAAATGTGTCAGTTTACACAGCTTGGCTCCTTGAAAGCTGAGATAGTTTAAAGGTGTTCAGAGCTTGTGTGTCTACATGTGTGCTTATGTCTTTCTAGCTGTATCCCCTTGTTAAATAAAGTATCACTTCTCCTTACAAACCATGCCTCTCCCATGTGTCAAACAGGAGAGTTAAGAAAAATAAAGTAACTGGATACTTATGACAAGATGACCAGTAAGAAATCCTGCTTCCAGCAAACCAGATTTGCGGTCAGTTTCCCTAAGGACAGATTTCATCCTTAAATCTTTATATAATGTGTAACAGGCATGCAACAGGTGTGGTATGCTTCAGATAGCCTGGTATATCTTGACAAATACTGTCAGCTGGCAACAAGGTCAAAATCATATAATGCGGAATCTACTAACATCCACAGTTACTGTTGCAAGAAGAAAACAATCTGATGTTTAGCAGGACTAGATGCGGATGGAGGGAAGTCTTGGAGAAACAGATCCGGAGAAATAATACAATAAACTGTTCCCATATTAACAGACGACAAAATTATAGAAGCAGTGACTTAGAGGAACCACTCTGATGCAGAGGAAGCAGATGGGAAGCCCAGCGATGGAAAGTCACATGCACACAGTGGCAACTAATGTGGACTGTCCCTGTGTCTCCAGGGACAGCAAGACAGGGTCACTAGGCCCCTGCTTGCAGCCTTGCTTCACATCTGCAGTTACCTGTGGGTGGAGGTGGCTCCTTCAGGCCTGTCCGCTGTCCCTGTGACAGCTCAGATCTGTGCATAGCTGCTGGGCATGCAAAGGCCTCTCTTGGGGGTCTTGAAATGCTTCAAGATCTACAGTATGTCCAAGTCATTACAGACACTTAAGAGTCTTTAATATTTATGACTACTCCAGACACTGCAAATCACATTTACTTCATGTCTTGCCTCTTGTTGTCTTGTACACCTTGTACTTTAATTACAAGGATAATGGCAATCATAGAAAATGTTAATCAGAGTCCTTTACACCAAAGGACAGTGGCCTTGCAGCAGGGGCTCCCAGCAGGGTTAAGCTGCTGCCCAAGCAGCCATCCAACAAGGAATGCAGGCCACAGGCACAATTCCACCTTATCTGCCCTAATGGCTATGGCAATAAGCACTCCAATAGCACCTCAGGTAGCCAGGCAGATAATCCACACAAATTAATAAGTATTTCGAAGTGATTAATGCAAAACCAAACTGAAACTCAAGATGGATCCTTCCAGGAAAGCCTGCTTATTTGTTGCACTCTCAGGCAAATAATGAAACTGCAGCGTGATTAGTACATAAATAATTGAATTTTGTTCTGGAGTGCTGAGGGGAAAACCCTTCTCCTGTGTGATGTGGGAACAAAAATGTTTATTTTCTTTTGCATCGGAATTGGTAACATAAGCATAGGAAATGCAAGGCATGTTGCTTCCTGGGATTGCACAATGTATGGGGGGAAACAAGCATAGATTGATATTCAGCGGAAAAGCACTGGCTGAGTGTACGTGACCAAAAGGCTGAAAAGCTGTTGAAAACTGTAAGTAGGTTGCAAAAGATAAGAAAAAACAAAGGGAAGAATTAAAGGTTGATAACATTTGTATGACACTAGTAACAAGCGTTGGATAGGTTGTGAACCTGAGGTGCTTGGCCAATAAGGAACCAGGGGAGATGGAAAACAGAGCATAAAAGATGTGAAAATTGAGTCCATAAGTGCTCGCCTGCTTGTGAGATGCCCACCACTGCAATCACAGATAAAATGTTACTTCACTGAGATCCTTGCTTCAGCCTGCATTATTGGCCAATGAGTGTTTCTCACAACTTGGGAACTCGTCTGGGATCCATTGGCCTACCACAGGCCCTGCCACTGCAGCAGCAGGAAGGTGCACACCTTCATGGACATTTCAGCGATCCTATGCGTTGACAGCAGTGGTTCTAGGGAGAGCTGACAGAGGGCTCGGGACTGGTTGAAGAAGCACGAAGGGAGGCACTCCAGGTTTGAGAACTGACACAATAAGTCTGTGCACTGACCAAGGTAAGAAATGTTAAGTATTGCCTTGGGAACCGGGTGAGACTCTTGTGTGACATGTGATTGAGATGTAGTTTTATAGAAAGTGAGTGTGGAGTCCTGATCTGAGGTTCTGTAGCTCTGTGAGAGGCACAGCCAGAGACAAAGTGACATAAGACAGAGAAGGGAAAAGTCTTGCAAAATGTGGTGTACGATACCCCTTGCACAGTAAAGTGCTTGGCAGTGCACCAGGGAATCTGGTAAACCCATAGGTGTACAGTACCCCTTGCATGGTAAAGTGCTTGGCAGCACACCCCCATTTTCTAGAACCAGATCATCAGTGTGTGTTACCCTACAGGAGGTGAATTTCTGTAGCAGCACCCTAAAGGGGACTAGGAGGAATGGGAAATAACAGTTCCAGGGAACAGGGAGATACCCCTAAGGTAGTGCCTACTGACAGTCCTTTAGGAAGAATGCTAAGAAATTGGAAGAATAACCACAAAACTAAGGGAAAAGATAGAAAGAAAATGGCTAAATATTGTGTTTTAGTCAGGACAAAAGAACCAAACAAAGGAACTGCAGTATTTTGCCCAAAATACGGGTTTGATGAAGATTGGGTATGTCAGGCCTTACATTTATATGTTAATATCAAATCTCCTCTTTCAGAAGAAGAATTAGATTATGCTGCTTGTTGGATACAAGAAACGTATTTGTTTTTGAACAAAGATCAGAATAAAGAAGAAAAGAAAGAGGAGGAGAGAAGTAGTACATAGGACCCCTTAGAGAATTTATCCTCCTTATAACCCCCAAGGTGTAGCAGCGGCTGCTGTAGTACCTCTTCTGGAAGACGAGACAGGAACTGTGAACAGAGTTAGCTCCAGAGGCAGGAGGTACCCCAGGCTTGTAAAACAATTAGAATAATGTAGAAAAGATCTTGAGAATTTTCCATTCCCTAATACTAACACTATTAACACTACTGAAGCTACTGAAGCTGCTATGTAGCCTCCATGGGAAGTTGCACTAGGACCTGGGCAAATAGAGTATGTAAATGTTCCCCTTACTAATGGAGAAGTACAAAATTTGAAGAAGGAAATGAAGTCCTCGTTGGACCTCGTTGGATTAGCAGAGCCATTACATCAATTTCTGGGACACAATTTATATTCTCTGGGAGAAATGATGGCAATTCTGAATCTGCTATTCTCAGGGGAAGAATGAGGAATGATTAGAAGAGCAGCAATGGAGGAACGGGAAAGGGATCATTCTCCAGGAACTGGGGTGATTCCAGCAGAGCAAAAATTTCCAAATGTGGACCCTAGTTGGGACAACAATAATGCTCAGCATAGGGTTAATATGACAGACTTGCAAGAAATGGTATTTAGAGAAATTAGAGAAGCAGTACTTAAGTCTCAGAATTTTATTAAAGCCTTTGAGGTTCAGCAGAATAAAGATGAAACTCCAAGTGATTTCTTGGAATGGCTTAGAGACAGGATGAGAAGGTATTCAGGAATGAATCCTGATGGCCCGGTAGCACAGGGTCTTTTAAAGGTTAATTTCATGATGAAAGCATGGCCAGATATACAAAGAAAACTTCAGAAGACAGAATCAGCAACTATTAGAAAATCTTTTGAATGGGAAGACCTAGAAATGGTCCATAAACAACAATGCAGATGCACTGTTTTGCCTCAGGGATTCACTGAATCCCACCAATTTGTTCTGGCAAGTATTGGAGAAAATTTTAGAAACATTTCAGATTCCAGTAGGGGCAGATGTTGTTACAAATGTAGGTCATTTGTTGATATCTGTGGTAGAAAATATCAAAAGTAAAAGAAGCCACAAAGGGTATCTAAGAATAAATTACAATATGTGGAAAAAGAAAGTCAGATATTTAGTCTCTGAGGGCAGATGGAGAATAAACCCTGAAAGGATTCAGGGAATTGTGCAACTTCCTCTCCCTCGAACAAAGAAAGAATTAAGAGAATTTTTAGGTTTAACTGGATATTGCAGATTCTGAATAGAGGCATATGCACAGAAAACAAAGATATTATATCTCAAATTATTGGAGGAGAAACCCAATATATTGAATTGGACAGAAGAAGAAAAAGAAATAGTGGAAAAACTAAAACAGGATCTGATTACAGCACCAGTCATAGCTCTTCCTGCCCTAAATAAATCATTTCATATTTTTATAACTGTACACGAGGGTGCTGCTTTAAGGTTTTAACCTAAGAATGGGGAGATACAAGAAAACCTGTAGTATGTATGTCTGAATTATTAGATCTCGTATCCCAGGGATGGCCAGTATGTTCAGGCAGTAGCAGCAACTGCCTTATTGGTAGAAGAGAGCAGGAAATTGACATTTGGAGGGCAATTGATTGCTGTTACCCCCCACCAAGTGAAGACTACCCTTAATCAGAAAGCAGGAAGATGGCTGACAGACTCTAGAATACTAAAATATGAAGCTATACTGATTGAAAAAGATGATTTACTGAATCTATTTTGAATCAAGTAGGTCAAATAAGTCATTTTACTTCATATATTTTACAAGGATTAATGAAAACTTTGGGAATAAAATGGGAGTTTCATACTCCATGGCATCCTTCCTCCTCTGGAAAAGTAGAACAAATGAATTAAACATTAAAGAAACACCTGTCAAAACTGGTTTTAGAAACTAAACTTCCCTGGACAAAATGCTTACCTTTAGCTCTTCTCAGAATTCGAACTGCTTCTAGGAAAGGATAGAGGAGTCTCACCATATGGTATGTTTGGATTACCATACCTGGGTAGGAGTACTGAAATACCTACTCTTGAAACCAAGGATGTTTTTCTCAGAAACTGTGTATTAAGGTTATGTTCTTCTTTGATATTTCTTAGGATTCACAGACTGTTGGCTCAGACATCATCCTTTGAATTCCCAGTACACCCATTCCATGCAGGAGACTGGGTCCTGATACAAACCTGGAAGGAACCAAAGCCCCGGCCTGAATGGGAAGGACCATTCCAAATACTACTTACTACTGAAACAGCTGTAAGAATGGCGGAGAAAGGCTGGACACGTTATACATGAGTAAAGGCATCCATCAATCCCAATACCTGGGATGTTGTGTCTACAGATCAAAATCAGAAGGAAGTCTTCATGACAGACTCTGGGTAGAAGCTCATAATTGTAAATCAACGCATAATTATTTGAGACTTCAAGCTTAAAAATGGCAATAGGGGAAGGCCAACTATTAGCCTTGATCCTGGTGTCATGCTGAACAATTATATGGGGTGGCTGGCTGGGATGGGGGGACCGGCTGCTTGGGGATAGGCTGGACATTGGTCAGCAGGTGGCGGAAAATTGCATTGTGCATCACTTGTTTTGTACACATTGCTATTAGTAGTACTATTGTTGTTGTTTTTCCTTCATTTTCTTTCATAATAAACTGTCTCTATCTCAACCCACAACCTTTCATTTTATTTTATGCATATTTGATACAGCGATAAGCAACCCAACAGCACTTCAGGTAGCCAGGCAGCTAATCCACACAAACTATTGAATACTTTGAAATGATTAGTGCAAAACCAAACTGAAATTCAAGGTACACCAGTAGCAAGCATCGGACAGGTTGTGACCCAGTAGTACTTGGCCAATGAGGAACCAAGGGGGAGAGTAACATTGGGAACCAGGGTGTAAAAGGTGTGTAGTGTGTGAAAAACTGCTTGTGAGATGGGTGTTGGCTTCTTCTCACAGGTAATTAGTGATAGGACTAAAGGGAATGGCCTCAAGTTGTGCCAGGGGAGGTTCAGGTTGGAAATGAGGAGATATTTCTTCTCAGAAAGAGCAATCAGGCATTGGGACGGGTTGCCCAGGGAGGTGGTGGAGTCACCGTCCCTGGGGGTGTTCAAGGGAAGGTTGGACGTGGTGCTTGGGGACGTGGTTTAGTGGGTGACATTGGTGGTAGGGGGCGGTTGGACCAGGTGATCTTGGAGGGCTTTTCCAACCCTAACGGTTCTAAGACTGTATGCCGGGACGCCCCGCCCCTCGCAGCGCCCCACAAGATGGCGGCGGGGTACCGCCCGCCAGCACCGCGCCCCTCTCCCCCGCCCCTCCCGAGGCGGAGCGTTTGGGCGCCCTGACGTCAGACGCACGGAACCCAGCAACGGCCGCACGTCGCGAGCTCGCCGGGAACCCGGAAGCGGCGGCGGCGGCGGCGGGCGGGCAGGGCAGGGCCGGGCCGGGCCGGGCTCGAGCGGCGCAGGCGGCGCAAAGTAGTCCCGGGGGCGGCGCGGCGCCCGGCGGGGAGCGGCGGCATCCTCGGCAGCCCCGGCCCGGTAACCGCCCTCGGACCGCACGGCGGCGGCGGGGATGGCGGCGGACAAGGCCGCGGGTGAGCGAGTGCGGGGGGAGCCCGGGCCGGCGCGGCGGAGGGATACGTTCGGCGTGGTTCTGCGGCCGGGGCGGCAGGTGTCCTTCCGAGGCTGCCTGAGGGGACAGGAGCCGGGCGGGGGGGGGGCTGTGAGGTGTCCCTGTGCTTTATTCCCTCCCTCCATAAGTAGTGAGTTTTAGTATCTTGCACCGGTCAGGTTTTAGGCGAGATGTCTCTGGTCGCGCTCAGCTGGAGTAACAGATTGGCCTTTAACTAGGGGCGGTAGGGTCGCGATAGGTTAGAGGGGCCTTCGGCCCTTTAACAGGCTTCAAGTGCATTTGGGCAAAAGGAGCGAAGGGTAGCCAAAGTGGTTTTCTCAAATAAAAAAGCCGTGCTGTAAACTGCTCTGTCTGGGCTTCAGTTTTGTTCCTTCTCAATAAGCGTCCGGTTCAAATTTCACAAACTTGCTTTCTCTGATGTGTTGTAGTAGATGCAGTTCATCAGTTTATGGCCATGAATCACAGAATCTCCTAGGTTGGAAGAGACCTACAAGATCACTGAGTCCAACCTCTGACCTAACACTAACAAGTCCTCCACTAAACCATATCCCTAAGCTCTACATCTAAATATCTGTAAAAGTGACTTTTTAGAAGGAACAGCCCTGCTTTTATTGAGAATAGTCCCTGCTTTCCTTTCTTTCCTTCTTTTTTTTAAACCTATGAGCAGATTTACAGGCACGGTAAAATGCATTTGTAGACCTGCCCTGATTTTTCCCTAGGAGATGCGCCAAGCAGCATCTAGCGTAGTAAGTACAGTAAGTGACACTTTTCTTAGGCAGCTAGCAGTCTGTTTGGTTTATCTTTCATTTCAAACATTTTACTTCAGGATTCAGGCCTCCATAAGCCCACTGTCACTGGAAGTCTTTGCTCAATGAGGTTTTGTAGGATGGTAGTGTTGGGCAGTGCTGGTTTGGATGGTGCTCCTGAGAGGTAAACCTGTACGTGAGACACCTCTTGACCAGACTGAGCCTCATCAACTTCAAAACGTCTGGCTTCTCAAGTCTCTGCATTGTCGTTACTTGAGCTAGCATCATCTTAAAAGCCTGCTGAGCAAGTAAAGCAGATAACATATCTGTTAGCATGAAAGTTGGAGGGAAAACCTGTTTGTTTATTCACTGCTGCTCTAAAGGTCCTTGAAAGGTGATAGGTTTTTGTTCAGCTGTACAGCCATAAGGATTTAGATCTTTAGATGTTCAGCTTGAGGAGAAGTGCTTTTTGTTGCTTTTCTCTTCTGCTGTGGGAAAACCACGGCGTGCCAAAAGTTTTCTGGGCTTTTCAGACTTTGTTTTCTGTTCTGCCTTTCCCCTCTAAGGAAGAGGCAGCACAAGTGGCATCAATAGCTGCGTGATGTGCAGTTGATTTTGCAACAGGTGTGTGTAGTTCTGTAATTCCCTAAGGACCCATCCCTCCTGAGTGCTGAAATTGGTGAACCCCAAAGTTTGTCTAAATCACGGCAGGTTGCCTTGTAACTAGCTGGTGAAAGATTGCTGAGATTTTAATATCTCATTTTCTCTGGCATCTTGGTGCAGGATGAAGGCCATGGTTCTTGTGGAAATTTATTGTACGGGACGATGGAAGGGATCTTGCTGTCTTCCCAGCAACAAGCACAAACCATGAATCAATTATTAACTTTTTTTTTTTATTCCTACCCTGGGTGTCACCTGATGAATATTCGGAGGTCTGGTTGACCCTTGCTGTTGTTGTCCATAAATGTTTGTTGTTTCCTAGTTGGTCAGTAGCAGATGATCTAGGTATATTGGCGATGAGGGGGAATGGATTTTGCAGTGGAGCTCACAGGGAACTGAGGATCGTTTGTCTGATGTAAAAACAAAGTTAGCAGAGTTTGCGTTACCTCCTTTAAATCTAGGAAGAGAAAGAAGACGTTGAACGTACAGTGCCCACCTAGCCTGCTAAAATGGTAAAATGTAGCTTAGAGCAAAGCTGCTGCAGTGAAATTCAAGCATTATCTGCAGAAGTGGAAACCGTTGCAGGTTTATAATCTTTGTTTCAGAAACATGAAATGATTTAACTTGTGCTGAAACATAGGAAATACTTCTAGAGCTAATGCTTCTAGATACGAGCTGGTCTGGTGTGGTGCTGGTAATTGTTTTTTTTTCCTCCAGTAGTTTATGTTCAGTAAAAGGCAGGGATTGGCTGTTATTTTCAGCTGCTCTAACGTGGAACATCTGTGCTGTAGTTTAGGGCAACTTCACTGAGCTCTTAATTACACGATGTCAAAAGAGTTCAGCGAGACTTCTTCCTGGACAGTAAGCTCAGCAGTGGCCAACAGGTAAAAACACATTAGAAATCTTATATAAAAGAAATGGAAGCCCATTAAAATGAAAACCTTATTCCATTACTATCTAAGTGCTCAGAGGAGCCACCATCATCAATACTACCTGCTGTTCTTCTTGTCTTCATCCAAAAAAGATATAGTAGAACTGCAGAAGGTGCTGGGGGAAAAGAAGTGTGAGGAAGATGCAAATTAAGCTATGGCTGCTCACCTTGGAGGAGAGATGGGTCACTGAAAGACCTGCGAGATCAGGAGTGAAGCTGAGGAAGCGTATAGGCAGCACTTGCTTATGGCATCTTGCTGTGTAATCACTGGCTGGCACTCGATAGGGTGTGCTTATTGAAGAGTCCAAAAGTATAAAAGGTTTAAAAAATAAATACCAGGTCTCTTGATGAATGTTAACCGTGGTGGTTTGTTTGCAGCCTTTCTTTTGAGGAGATGTTGTTTGGAAGCAGAGAGCTGGGTAAATGACGCCGTGTGTTCCTCTGTTTTTTAATGTTCTTCACAAAAAACATCCCTTGCTTGCTATGGAGGAGGCGGTATATGGGATGCATGGGTCTTTTGACTAATGCAGTGGGGTACTTACTTTATGGCATGTGATCTTCCTTACAAATGTTTGTGTAAATACAGTCTATCTCCAGTGTCTGCAGCTTTTAAGGTATATCTAAAATGTGTGCATATCAAGTTAGCTTGCAGGACTTCAGCTGTCAATTAAGAGCCCGGTAAAGTAGTTAGGATAGTTGGATAACTGGAGGTGTTTTAGTGAAGCAGGGACAGAGTGCTGTGGTTACGTGGATCTTGAGAGCTGGCAGAAACAGTATTTGTGGGCTGAGTAACGTTTATCACATTCACAAACTTTTCTGTAATCATCTGTCCGCTTTACAGATCAAGGTACTGAGAAACATGAAGGAGCGGGTACGTCAGGGATTACTGATCAGGAAAAGGAGCTGTCGAGCAGCGCACTACAAGCTTTTCTGGTAAGACAAAGTCAAACCCATCCTTCCAACTTACCACATAACTGCCAAACTTTTGGATATGTTAAGTAGGTTTCAGGTAAAAAGTTAAACACTGTTTTTTGAGATTCCGGATTGTGTGTGCTACTCATTGTTACTTTTATTTTTCCTTTTTTTTTCTACATCAAATGCGTGTAATTGGTCCTTAAGCTACAGCTGATGTCTTGAGTTTCTTGATCAATTTCTCTTTTTCAATACTTTTTTGCTGTTTGACATTTGATCCTGAGAACTGAAGGTGTAGGAAAGGGTTGCCTGTTCTCCAGTTTACCCACAGATACCTAAAGTACTCTTGATCTGGTGACAGCCTCATTTTTAGTCTTATACTGGTCCAATGTACCTTGTTTATCTCATGATCCTTCTCTTGCTTTAAGAGCTCTCGAAGTCTGTGCTGCTCTGAGGAGGTGACAGATGGGAGCAGAATTAATAACGTGCCTTGTTTGTCAGTTTTACTTTGCGTTGAGTCGTGGACTGTCTTGCATGCTACGTTATCATGTTGCACTTGCAAATTCTGTCTTGAGAGTATTACTATAAAGTACACGTATGGTTATTCTAGATTCTGTCTAATGGAGTAGAGTAAAAGGACTAGTGGCTGGGGAAAAAACACCACAAAATAAGCTGAGCATTTAAGGGTTCAAGATGTTTAATCAAGCCATGTTTAGAAGCCTTGTGGCTGTGATTTGAAAGCAACTCCTGTTGAAGAGGAGCTCCAAGTGTGAACACGTGAAGAAAACCCTCGGGAGGTGGCTGTCTCACTTGGAGCATGGCAGCAGTTGTTGTAAATCCCTGTGTTCATGTATCTTCTCCATAGGAAGTCCGTGGTGTTGATACAGAGTTGTGGAAATACTTTGTGTCGCTGTCCTGCTACACCTCTCCACAGATTGTGTACCTATGCTGCCATAGTAGAGTGAAGGGACAGGGTGCTGCTCTTAAGAGTAGCTGCAGAATGGCCGCTTCCTCAGCAAGAACAGAAGGCTGGGTTTCTTGTGAAGGACCACGGAGGGTTTCTCTGCAGAGTAGGTTTCCTCAGCAGAGGGAGATAGGAGTACAGAAGAAGCTCAGTGGAACAGCACTTGGAAAAGGAGGAGAAAGGGTCAGTGGGGAGTGGTGGTGGTGCTCAAAAGACAGTTTGGGATTGTGAAATGTTCACAGAGCTGGAAATGATTCCATGTATCTGACTGCCCAGATTGGAAGTTGATCTGATCTAGAAGAGGCAAAGGTGATTATTTAAGTATATGAGTCAAACATTAGAAAGCAAAGAATTATTTAGGCTTGACTTAGTTGAAAGACTCTGGAGTTCTTTCGCTACTCAGTGTGACTAAATTCTTACTGCCCAAAGGAGACTTAAAAGACAGAAAAGACTAAAACTGAAATGATCAGGTGTTTCTGAAGCCCTTAAAAATAATTTGCCTATTCCTGCGGTCAAGGAAAGGGATGTCTTCATTAAATCACATCTCAGGAGCATTACACTTGGGTCATGGTTTCTCTTAAGCATGAGTAGGTCCCCAGATGTTTGATTAATTCATTCAACAGCTAAAATGTGTATGTGTGTGTATCTATATAAATCTGTCCTGGGAAAGCGACCCTCCCCTCTTTTGCCAACCTGTCTTAAGCAGACTTCAACAGACTAGATCATAAATTTCCTCATTTCATCTGGAGAGAGTATGAATGTAAAAGGATGTGCTGAGACTTGAATGAACAGCTGCAGCTGTTCAATGTACACATGATGGGGAAAGATGAAGAAAACAGAGTAAATACTCTTGAAACTTAATATGATGAAGTATCAGAATAATGCCTTTCATAGAAACATCTGTTTCTAACAGTTAACTAATCCATTGTCGTCTTCTACAAAATTCTTTTTCAGTTATTGTTATTACCTCAACTTTGTGCCTTGCTTCTCATACCTATTAATCTGAATAAAAAGTACGTGTGTAGCTGTTTAGCTTTAGTTCACTCCCTGTTGATAAAGGAAATACTACATTTGTAGACTTACACAGAGGATACTTTCATTAAAACTTACAAAGCCTAAACTAATAAGTTAATATCTTCTGATACCTTTCTGATATGTGCCATTTCTAGGCTGGAAATTATGACGCTTGTTTGCAACACCTAAATACCCTTCAAGACATAAACAAAGATGACTACAAAATAACACTGAATACTGCTGTTGCGGAGTTCTGTAAAAGTAACCAGACGACAACAGACAATTTGAGGCAAACCCTTAACCAGCTGAAGAACCAGGTAATGCAAATGTACTGACATGAATGGTGATGGGATCTTCACGATTGAAACAGAAAGAAAAGTTCTGCCCCTTCTCCCCTTGACTTGATAAATGAATAGAAAAGTAACATTACGTTTAAGCATTTGAGTCTCTTTAATCATTTAGGATGCTGCTTTTATAGTTGTTCTCAGTTACTGTTGAAATTGATTTGGACCTTAAGCGTTTCAGAGGTTAACTGTAGAAAGAACTGCTATGTTCTTTGAACAGGTAGTTTCTTAGCCCGAAAGTCTAACTACTCTTGCATAACATAAAAAGTGGAAATGTTACTTTACTACTCACTGATGGTTTTCTATTTCAATATAAAGCTTGCACTGCATAGATGTTGAACAACAGTGAAGTTTATTAGCTTATAACTCAAACCTGTCTTTAGACAAATTAATTCCATTGGATTCTTTTTGTAAAATATTTGACACTTTTAAAAACTGTAAATACGGACAGTTCAATTAAACAATTTCTTGTTTTTTTTTTTTTTACAGGTTCACTCTGCTGTTGAAGAAATGGATGGTTTAGATGATGTTGAAAATAGTATGCTTTATTACAATCAAGCTGTTATTTTGTACCATCTGCGTCAGTACACTGAAGCCATATCAGTTGGAGAGAAGCTGTACCAGTTTATAGAGCCTTTCGGTGTGTAGACAGAAGAGTTTTCTTCACGCAGTAACAAGAACGAGTAAATGATCTTTCTGTAGTTATCAGAAAAGTGATTTGTAAATCTGCCTAAATTAAAAAAAAAAAAAAAAGTCTTAGGAATGAAGAATATGCTTTACTTTCATGAAGAACAACATTTGAGTTTGGGGTGTGGAAGGTATGTCAGAGACATTTAGCAGATAAATAGTAGTGAAACTGAAATGGATATTTGACAACTTTAAGAGGTATTTATGAATTGACAAATCTGAAGCACGTGTTATGTGTGGGTCTTAATAAATCTAGTAAGTGTTAGTGTTTCTCTTTCGATTCCTCCCAGTTCTTGGGTTACCTATTTGGAATTTACTCAGTGAAGCCAGAAATGCAGAGATGTATTTGTATGGAATCCTCTTAAGTCCTGTGGGATTCTGTGTAGGCATATGGCTCCATCTTGTTAGACACTGAATCTTTGGTGCTGATTTACTTAGGCCAGTTCTCAAAGTCTAGAAATACTAAATACATGTTAAGCTATCTGCAGTCTTCGCTTTCATACTAATGTCATTTGAATGAATCTCTTTTTTGTGTTTATGTACTTATCCACAGTATCTAGGTGTCTGCTTCTTTTTTTTCTTATGTAACTGTAAAGTCATTTCTATTTCTTTTATACAGAAGAGAAGTTTGCACAAGCTGTGTGCTTCTTGCTTGTGGACTTGTACCTGCTAACGTACCAAGCTGAGAAAGCCCTGCATCTGCTTGCTGTTCTGGAAAAAATGATTTCACAGGGCAATAATAACAGCAAGAATGGGAAAAATGAGGTAAGCTTAAAATCATATGAATGCTGCTGCCTCTTTATCAGAAGTTATGTGGCTTGGATTATGACCATATGAGCCCCCCAAGCTTGAAAAGAAGATCAATATCAGAGGAATTGAAATTGTGTGTCAGTGTGTGAAATCAAGGATCTGTTTGATGTAGTTCCTGAAAGTATTGGGTGTGTTTGATTTCATTCAAATGAAGTCTTTGGTATGCGTATTTTAGAAAAAAATAATGAGTAGGGGCTTAGAAGTGAAAAGAGGATATTTTTTTCTTTTCCCATTGACATCACACATTTTGTTTTAAAGTACATAATAATTCTATTGGAGATAATATGCAGGAGAGTATCTAGAATGTGCATATCATCCTTCTGGGTAGGAGATTTCTTAAAACATCTCAATGCCATAGCAGCATAACAATATTGTTAACGTGGAACTACATGCTTCGTAGGCTGGTGTGGTCGTTCTTGGATGTTGATCGCAAAGCTCAAGTTACAATATTTGGCGGGATGTGTTTTTGTATTATTAAATAACTATTTTTCTTCCTCGTGAGTGATTAAAAATAGCTGAAGAAGGAATCTGTAGACTGAATGTTAAAAGTTATTACTATTAATGATTTCTTTTATTTTTTGTTTGACACAGTCAGGTAATAATACAAATAAAGACTCCTCTAATCAAAAAGCTGAAAGTGGAGCTTTAATAGAAGTTGCTAAATCTAAGATACATCAGGTAGGTGTCTACATGTGATTTATACAAGAGTATCAGTTCAGTCTTTCTTAAAATTGAGTACCACCTGCATGAAATTATTTCAGCATGAAATGTGATACTATCCTTGAATTTCATCTTGTAAAACAAAAGAATAAATTAATCTAACTCTCCTTTAGTAAGATCCATGTACAGGAGAAACTGGCTTAATGCAAAAAAATCCCAACTTCCTGCATCTTAATCATAGTTTTGTTAAAATGTAATTAGCTCTGCTGATTTTGTATCAGTTTGCAAACAGTCTAAAACAGCTGAGGTTTTATTTCATGGTACTGTTCTGTGGAAAAATACGTGAAGAAAAAATGCTTCTCTATCATCTTATGCTTACTGGTATTGTCAGTTGAGCAGGTAAATACCTGGAATTAAAAAGCTTGGTTACTTTAATCAGTCTCATTTTAACTGCTAGTATCTTGGCATTTGAATGTAGAGTTGGTGTTGGCCATTGAACAAAATACACTTCTGCTTGTAAATACAAAGCCTGTAAACTTGCTGGTACTCTGAACAGTATTTCTTCCTTGGAAGGGCTTTTTGAACAGCTTTTTACTGCCTATTTTTAAAATGTATATAGAATGTAACAAATCTCTAGCTATGGTTCATCTTGCAAACCTGTATAAGTTACTATTTTTGATTAACAAATATAATTTTTTTTAACAGTATAAGGTGAGAGCCTATATCCAGATGAAATCACTAAAAGCATGCAAAAGGGAGATCAAATCTGTTATGAATACAGCTGGAAATGTAAGTATTCTTAAAGCTCTTGTTTCTGTAATCTAGGTCTGTTCCCTAGCTTAAAGCTGAGTTTGCTAATTTGCTTTACAAGGAAGGTCTTCTTGAGGACGGATGTCTGAAATAATAGTAATTACAGTCAGTTGGGCCTGTAATCTTTTCTGTATGCATAACTGATGTGGGATTTTCATATATGCATTGTTTCAGTTGCTCAGAAAATTGCACTTTATTTTTAATGATAAGAAAAGTGAAACACTTTATAATAAACAGGCCAACTTTGGTTTATAATTTAAGCAATGCAGAACAAGTTTTAGTTTATTAAAATGCCATGGAAAGTAAAATCTTCTGATGTCACTGATTTAAACTACTTAACAGATTAATTTTGGGGTATTCGGTGTCTCGTTTTTTATATTTGATGAAGTTTTTTGGAGGCTTATCTCTTGCTAGAAAGCAGTTTCTTTTTTTATGTAGGAGTTCTCAACTCAGAATTACGTCCAACATCCCAGATATATTCTACATTAACTGAGGAGCAGGGAGTAGGAGGAGAGCACTTCCCTTTTGTTGCCAGTCTCAACAGCTGCTAGTTTGACAGAAATCTTTCTGGATCATGATGTCTGTGGCAGACCAGGAAAATCACAGCCCAGGAGGAAGCTGTTGAACTCCGCAGGGAGGGAAGCAAGGGGAGGAGTGTACTAGAAGACAGGTTGGAGGAAGATCCTCTTAAAAGGGAGAATCTCTGCACTTGGCCATTGCCATGACAGTTCTGTAGAATAATGTTTGGTTTTAGAGCAGTAACAACAAAAAGTCTGTATAGATTTGTAGTTCAGGAGAGGTAAGTGTTCAATAATGAAATGCTACTTCATGAAATCCTTAGGGCCTAAGCCCATGTATCCTTAAAATGGCAGCAGGGGCAAACTGATTGTGGAGTGATCTAACATTAGTAGTAGAAATCATAAAATGAGACAATTAACTATTGTTTTCTCCTTCACAGTCAGCTCCTTCTCTCTTTCTTAAGAGTAATTTTGAATATTTGAGGGGCAATTACCGTAAAGCAGTCAAACTTTTAAACAGTGCAAACATTGCTGAACATCCAGGCTTCATGAAAACAGGTAAAATACAAAACCTTCATCCTGCAAGTACTTAAATGTGTGGTATAAATAGGACTACTTGTTGATATTAATTTTAAGCATATTATTAATTACTTAGAGGTAGGCCCTAAATGTCATGGGTTTATATCCTAGGTATGTTTTCAACTATATTGTTGCGCTTCTGCACTCAGTGCTGTTGTGGTTTTCATCATATGTAACATTTGCAAGGCTTATAATTCAGTTCTGGAAATGAAGATGCGAAACAAAACGCAACATTCGAGATCTAGAAATGAGATTTTTAGATTGTACCCAAAGATGAAATTCTAGAAGCTGTGACGGTTATCATGGGGAAAACGTAAATGTTTCATGAAGCGTTAAGGTTTGGCTTCTGTTGAATGCCATTTCAAGTTTCTTTTATATCTAAAAAGTATGCATGTGTACACATGCACAGAAAGCATGTGTATGCTCTTAAAGTTATTTGTATAATACAAATATATACACTGTATGTATACACACACTGTGTTCTGACTTACTTATGTCTGAGATTTTTAGATGTCATCTATTAAAAAATCCAGAGAGAAAGCTGTCTTGCATTAATAGGGAGTGAGGGTTTCAAAAAATGCTTAGTGTAAAGCTATTAATAAAGCTACAAAATATCTTTACTTCCACTTGGTTCAATGTTGTTTTTGTGATGGTACTCTGAACAGCCCTTAGAGCACAAGAAATTTTGTACGAAACGTTGTTGCATAGGCTGCAAAAAGTCGCAGAATTGGCCCTGGGTTTATCATAGGACCAAAGCTTTAAGGAAGTTCTGTATTTGCAGATAAGTTTCATGACTTAGAAAACGTGGCATTACATTTTGAAACTTTGTTTGGCATTTGCAGTAACTTATTTTTTGACAGTTGTTATGCTTAAAGTCCTTTCTACACTTCAGCATTTTATTAAAAATATAGATATATTTAAAAATTACTATTTTTTGTAAGCAACAGTGGTCCAGTTCACTTAAGTCTCCCAAAATTATATTAAAATAATGTCACGTTCATTTGTTTGCTTGGGAATGATCTGTGTTTTCCTTGTCTTGATTTTTAGTGGTGTGGGTTTTTTCTTTTTTTAAAAAAACAACAGTAACACTGTAAAGCTTCGGTTACCAGCAGATAAGTCAAAAGTTTATTTTTCTGTCCTTTATTGTGTAGAAGGAGCTTCTTACAGTGTTATGTCAACATGATCTATTTAGGAAGGAGAGCGCATTTCCTGCTTGTAAGGTTAGCTTAACATGTTTGTTTGTTTTGTAAAATGTAGGTAGATTACGTCGTTAAAGAATTTCCTTTCTACAAGAGCCATCTGTTAGGAAAAAAAAACAAAAACTAGAGGTGTTTATATACACTAAACACTGAAAAATCAGATAAACTTACTTCAACTTGCAGTCTGTCAAACTGTTTTTATACCTGGGTGTCCTGAAATATGGTGCATAAGATCTGAAGGTCCCTGGCTGCTTACATGTAGGTCAGTTTAGGTGAACTTCCCCAGAGATATACATAGAATGATACACAGAAGTGCAGGTTATTAAAATACTGGAGACAGGGACATAGCTGCATAATCCTTGAACGTCATGCTGAAAAACATATTTAATAAGCTACCGTAATAATAGCGATGCATGTGTGGTGGAAGTGTTTTTGGGGTTCAGTGATGTCTTTCAGTTTATGAAAGTACTCTCTTGCTCTTCTTTCAGGTGAATGCTTAAGGTGCATGTTCTGGAACAACCTTGGCTGCATCCACTTTGCAATGGGAAAGCACAATTTAGGAATTTTTTACTTCAAAAAAGCCTTACAAGAAAATGATAATGCGTGTGCGCAGCTAGGAACAGGTAGCTCAGATCCAGGTAAGACTTGCAAGAGATGAAAATGGGTGGTGGAAAAGGAATAGGCAAATGAAGAAAATAAAAGCTTTATTAATTGCCAACAAAATTCCTGTTCCATCTCTTCTGAAATGTGTTCCTTTTTCTTGTTTTCTTTGGCATGACATGGGGCTGGGGCAATTATTTCTATCTTGCTTTTATTAGTCTTTGACTATCAGTCAGGGAGATCTGACAAAACCGAAGTTTCTGTAGCATCATTAAAGACTATATTACTTGTGGTTCTGCTAACAGTAGATAGAAAATAAATGCTATAAAGTTTTCTTGCTTTGATCAGTAATACTCAATCTTTTCTCTTCCAATTGATACTGTGATGAAGTGATAGCATGCTCATTCCTTGTTTACTTTAAAATATAGTTCCTAGCACACATTATTTCTGCTGTTTCCCCCTACCTTTGTAGTGCAGTCTTAAATACTAGTGTGAAGACAGAAAATATTTTATATTTGTTAACTGCAAAGTGGATTTCTGGTACCTAAGTCATTAGCATTTAATTTCTTCAACCTTTATTGGTATGAATTTGTCTTGAGTATCAACTGGGATATGGAAAGATATACATACATATATAATTACAGAGGGAGGCCAATGAATTCTCTTAGTGATTTTTTTTTTGGTGTTTTTTCAGTGTTTTTGTTTTGGTTTTGGGGTGTTTCCCACAGCCTCCCTCCTACTTTTCCCTCTTGTCCCCCCTACAAGAGGTCACAGTATCAGCTCTCCTGAGCTGCACATGCAATATTACGTATCTTTTTCTGTAGGTAAAAAATTTTCAGGGAGGCCCATGTGTACGCTGCTGACCAACAAACGGTATGAGTTGCTCTACAACTGTGGAATTCAGCTCCTGCATATTGGGAGGCCTTTAGCTGCCTTTGAATGCCTGATTGAGGCAGTCCAGGTTTATCACTCAAACCCTCGCCTTTGGCTGAGAATAGCTGAATGCTGCATTGCTGCCAATAAGGGGGTAAGTGGATTTGCAAAGTCCTTATGTTTGATTGTAGTTACGAAATATGTTTTGTCTCTGTGAACAGAGGAGTTCAACTTTAAGGCCCCTTCCAACCTGAGCCATTCTATGATTCTTTCAGAAACTCTAAAAGAGCTATTCACAGCAGTTTTGTAGATTTACTTATGCTCCCATTTCACAGATGCAACACTGGAGTTTAGAGGTTGTTGGGTCCAAAATGCCTTTGGTTGTGTATGTGTTGCCCTATATAGTAGAACAGCTTTCTTCATAGCAATTCTGTAGTTTTCTGTGTCTACCTTACTGGTTACAAATGATACCTAAAAAACACAGAGCTGATCATCTCTAGCGGAAAACTGGCTTTGGGAGACTTGATTAGCATAGATTTAGTGGCAAAAAAAAAGGCTAGGAGCCTGTTTATAAGAACAGTGTTTAGCAGTTTGGAACAGGGAAGGAAAGTTATGGGTCACTTCTTCACTTGCTGTAGACCAACGAAAGCAGTAAATTGTGTCAGGCACCTGGAGCTTAACATTCTTCCTCCTACAATTGTAATATTGTATGGTGTACCAGGGAGTGGGAAGTTGGGTAACAAAAGCAGCTTGATGTTGCCTAAATCTGTAATCTTATGAGGAAGAAGTTCGCTTTGGGTGCTGTTAATATTTAAAGACAAGGGGGAAGTGTTCCTAAATTATAAGATAGATTTGTGACATGACAAGTGAGGCCTTAAAACCAATGGTGTGTTTAATTTGACCTTGTAGCTCAATTTACAATAATATACCTCGATGTCTAACTATGGATTCATATTTATGCCCTGAACATCCTACAGCAAACCTATTTCACTTAAGCTGATTTTCACTTGCTTTAGTATTTTAGTTTATAGGATATGGACAGATGATTCCCTCACTACAGCTTTTTAACATTTTTAATCAAATTATTATTTTATGGTAAATGGCATTATCACGTTAATATTCTTCTTTGGATTCTGATAACTTTTTCTGAAAAGTGACACCTATTTACTAGCGTAAGTTTTCCTTACAACTGCAATTCTGTGTCACTAATTCTACTTACCAACAAAGTTAAGATGGCTTATAGATGTTTTTTGTCTGTTCTTTTAAAATAAGTGTGATGTGGAGATGATTCTTGGGACTGATAATTAGTGTGTTAAATTCATTTGATCCCTAGAATATCTGCATACACCAAAATCTGTTTTACAAGTTAATTTAATGTAACTTTGCATATGTTGTAGTTCAACGTTATGCTCCCCATGGAACAATTTGAGAGCATTTGGAATGCTGTGTAAGCAGGGAGAGAAGACGGCAAATTATAGTGACAATTCTGACATTATTTGGCTGATCGTATGATTTTTTTTGATATCCTAGCAATTCTTCTAATGCGACTTAATTCATTGTTCTTCTGCTTTCAAAACAGAGGAGAAACTAGGTCAGTAGGCTATCAGACAAGCTGTCAGAACTAATCTGTGAAAACACTGAGTGCAGTTAAATCCCTCTGCAACACAAAGGCAATAGAAAGTATCTGATCCTTCATGGTACTTAAATTTAAAACTGTACCCCTATGTGGGGGAAGGGGGGGAACTACTCTTGCACTGTAGCTGGGTTTGAATTCTTCCAGTTTTCACAAGTTTTGCAAAGTCTCATTCAACAGCCATGATACTTTAGTCCTCCTTTTCTTTCCTTTTTTTTTTTTCCATTCTTTTTTAGACTTCGGAACAAGAGACTAAAGGTCTTCCAAGCAAAAAGGGAATTGTGCAATCTATAGTAGGTCAAGGCTACCACCGTAAGATAGTCCTGGCATCCCAGTCAATACAGAATGTTGTTTATAAGTAAGTATGTTTTCCATGGGTCCTTATTTTATCACAGCTTTGTTAAGGATACGTATTTGTTCATCAGGAGTCTTAAACTGCCATGGAATAATTGTGTGTTCATTTTGGAATTACTCATAGTGAAAAGAGAGGTGTGTTTAAAATGCTTGAGTCCTAAACGTCATTTGGATGTCTCCTCTGTTACAGCCAGCAGAGGGCTTAATTGTGTATTCACTGTAACTAAGAGGGTCATTAAAGCTTAAAATTGGTTTATCTGAAACTTGCATTTCTAGTTAGCAAAATCTGTCCTATTTTTCTCACTTTAAAATATATATTTTTGGTAATCCACTCTAGAAAATTACAGGTGGAATCTAGTTCCTCTGTCATAAGACTTCAAGAAGTGAATTCAAGCAAAACAAGAGAACTTGTAATTGCCGTATAGTTGAACCTGCCTACTTTATTGGGATGTCATGGTTTACTTTCCGTATAAGAATATCAGGGTGTATGTATCTTTATAAATAAAACTTGCTCTATATCTAGGTCTTTCTGGAGCTCTGCTTTTCCTTTTAAATTTAGTAGGATTGGTACTCACCAGCTGTCTTCTGTGTCTCTTTAAGTGACGGGCAGTCTTCAGCAATACCTGTAGCCAGTATGGAATTTGCAGCGATTTGTCTAAGAAATGCCTTGCTGTTGCTTCCTGAAGACCAGCAGGAGTCAAAGCAAGAAAATGGATCTAAAACTAGTAATCAGCTAGGTGGAAATGCAGAAAACAGTGAAAGCAGTGAAGCGTGCAGGTAATCAGAATTTTGAATTACACTTCAGTTATTCTGGGCAAAAGGAAAGGTTTATATATAATTTGAAGGTTGTGTGCCCGCTCAGCTGTTGCTTGTTTTAATTACTGGTATGCTAATTTAAGAATTAAATGCTGAATTGATTCCTGCCATGAAACCACTTTAATAAATGAAATGGTGACTTTTTTTTTCACTAGCCATCTTTTTTTTTTTCCTGTTCTTGTTTTTCCACACACCCCTGCAGTACATACTGGTATTTTTCTAATTGTAAGTGAAGTTTCACATTATGCTGATTTTTGTTTGTGTGCTGCATGTATGCCTTATGATTTAATGCATAAACATCTAGCAACTCAGTTATAAACATTTCCCCGTGATCCGATTTGGCATTCATCAGCCCTAGTGTGCTTTGGTTTTGTTTTAGAGTAGAAATAGGAAACAAGATATAGAAGATAAGCAACACCTCTGCACTATTTTCCTTCTTAATAAATTGCATTTTACAAAAAAAGGTTAAGAAAAAACTCATTTTCTTTAAAGCTTCAGAAAAAGTAACTTACAGACAACGTACATCAAATGTTAAATAATGAGGAAGTGTTTAATTTTTTCATTGATCCTGGGCTACAGATACATTCTGAACTTCCTTCTGAAGAGTATCTTAACTTTTTAAAGATCTTTGTCACATGGCAGGATTTACTGCGCGAATGTTGTATTGTGTGGGCACAAGGTGCGCATCCCTGTGTATTCTGAGCTTGCTTGATGACAGATTAGAGCTGGGAGTCAGTGGCTGCTACTGCTTCAACAATATTTGAAGGCTCTTCTCTGTTACCTTTCCTCCCGATGACCAGCTTTCCTGCCAAGTGATCAAATGACTTTTAAAAGTGTGGACTGGTTTTGCGGGTGTGTTTTGTTTCTTTTCTTTGGTAGTGTTTTTTGCCCACCAGTCGTGGTGAACATTGTGAGCTAATTTACCTGCCAAGCTTTATGCAACCCATTGAAATGAAGCTCCTCTGACTTAAGCTCACAGGGCCCAGTGAGGGGCAGCAATGAAAACAAAACGGTGGCCCTAACTCAGCCAAGACCTACTTCTTGTTTGGTTTTGCTTTTGCTTCCTCCATGTAGGAGTAAGGAAAGAAAAGCATGCCCTGTACAGGAAAATCCTTCACTACCTTCTGTTTTCAAAAGCAGGTGCTGCTTCAGCTTAAAGAATAAGAAAAGAATCCCTCATATCTCTGTGGTCACTGCTAATTTCAAAATATCCAGGCTCTTCTTGAATTTGTGTCACGTTCTGAAAGGCTCTAAAAGGATTTGTTCCCTCTGACAAGGGACCCTCTGAGAGAGCAGTAAAAGATAAAAGGCATTTGAAGAAAATCACAGTAATTGAACAGGATGATTTTTGAAGCAAATCCCACTAGCTGAACAGGCTAACTCTTGGGTGGATTCCTCTCTTATTCACAAGACAACTGTGAATACTTCCAGTGGTTACAGGTATTTTTTAGATCTACTTCTGGCGAAGGTGTCACATGAAGTACCTTCTCTACAACAGTGTCACGTATAGGTTCCCTTCAGTGCTGCTGTTTGAAGGTCTGATTTGGAATTATCTTACCTGTTTGTAACACACAGACGCGAAACTGTACTTCAGTGGAAAACGCTCTGTACTTGTTAAATGGACAGAACTCATTTTCAATTCAGATTGTTTGATCTGTTTGTAAGCCATAGTGTCTCTCTTGCCAAGGTGCCACTGTTAACCTTCTCTTCCTGTCCTTCATTCTGGAAGGAGGCTGTCTGTCAGCTTACTGAGGAGTCAAATTGCCTGTTTTTAAAAATAGAGTGAATATTTGCTCCCCAGACAAACCCCAAGCCTAATTTTAAAAAAGTGGTGCTTTTTTTTTAAGGGGTGTATTTTAAAGTACTAAAAATAAAGGTAACTAGAAATCTAATGGAAGCTGTAGTACTTTGTGGGTCGTTTCTGTATAGAATATGTATGTAACTAATTACTAAGGTGTCTAGGACAGCAGCTAGATTACTGCTTTTCTTACAGGTTGAAGGAGAAGGTTACAAATACAGTAAGTTCTGCATCTCTGGAGTTTAAAGTTCTTGTACTACGTGGAACTTCAAAAACAGCTCAAGGCCATGGAAAGTGCCATGTGTTGTTTGGTGCGTCAGTCACATCTTTCCCAGTAAATGCCCCCGTTTTTCCTTCTCAAACAGAATGGTTAGGATAAGAGCATTTGCCTCAATTTTTGCATAGCTTCCTTTCCCTGTTTTTTAGGCCATAGAATTTTTGCTGTCCTTTTAAATGGAGTGAATAAATGTCAGTGCTTATTATGCTGAGATTTTAAAAATTATTTACAGTCACTCCTCCTAATTAATATGCTGTCTTTATTCTAGCAATAAAAGTCACGAAGGGGATAAATTCATTGCAGCTCCACCTTCTTCGCCTTTGAAGAAACAGGAATTAGAAAATTTAAGGCAAGTAAATAACAAAAAATATTCACAACTAAATGAGCCCCCTCTTGAACTGTGCTATGACTCTGGAGTCATTGCTGGCTTTTTTGTTTTTTTAATGGTGTGGCACTTGCAGTATTACATTGTAGTTGTTGTAAGTATGACTTTTTTTTTTTTACATGCATGTTCTTCCTTTCCTCAAGGCTTTGAGTCAGAACAAGTAGAAACCCTGCAGAATTTCACATCAGATTATAGATAAGTCTGTGTTTGATCCCGCTATTATAGGCTTGCCATTAAATATTTGGTAAAACCAAAAAATCAAGGTCTATAAATGACAAAGCTAAAAATCTGACAGTGGCTCTTCTGACTAGCAGAAGAGGGGGAAATTACAGTATAGTACCTTTACCTTTTAAAAACTTGCTAAGGCTGGTTTGTGAAGTCAGCCCACAATATTACATTCTTCAGTGTTAAATTCTCGCTGAATGGAACAAAAAATCAAAGGGGTAAAAGCAGTTATACTGCTTTCAAGTCAGTGGTGCTCACAAAGAAGCTGAATCAAAAGATGACTTTTTGTGGAAATTAGATATGATATTAAACAAAACTATGCATTTAACTGAAGAAAGAATAACAATCTATTGAAATAATCCTGATGGTGACTTTATTTCCTTTACTGTAATAGATAAGGCAGGATTTCTAAGGCCATTTCTAGAGTAGGGTTTAAGTTTTGATTTTGGCATATGTGGGGAGAAGAGATAGGATGTAGGGGTGGGGTGTTACTGTTTGGTTGTTTCTTTTCTTCTCCCCTACACGGTTCTCATCTAGACTAGGGATGAAATCTTTAATAATCCATCCTTCCCATCAGTTTATTCACTTTCTTCCTTCTCCCAAGCATGGCTTAGACTACAACTTTTTTATTTTTAATTAACTATTATCACTTTTTCATATGTTACTTCACTTTTAAAGTAATAAATGCTCTAGGAATACTTTAATACCATCCCAGTTACTGAATAGCAAGTGATGGAAGCTTTCAGACTGCTTTTACACTTTTTTAGATGTTTTGGTTCTAAATAAAGTTTTTCTGTGAGCGATAATGAATTACTGTGAGATGATTCTTGGCTTGTCAGTTCTCATGGATTCTTTCTCAGTTTTGACTTTCCATTTTGGAAGAGATACTTAAGAGAGCAAGGAATCTTGCATTAAATATTTGCACAAGTATCTGCAGTTTGGAGTTTTTATCTTCCTGTAATTGATTCAACCTTATTTGGCCGGGTGTTATTTTATAATCTGTAATGTTGTATAATTTTCAGTTCAGATAACCCAGTCTGCTCTGGACTCTTCACAGCTATTTTTTTTGATTGCTGCAATACTGTAGAGACAACTAAAAATAGATCTAAGGCAAATGCGAGCCTGACAACAGGCTACAGAGCTAGTTAGACAAAATAAGTCTAAGCTAGCATGCTTGGCTTTGCTTTTGTAGCAGGTTAGTAATATGTAAATGCTGCCACTGTTCCGTGTGATAAGACCATTTGTGCTGCGACTGGATCGTTGTTCTAAGCCTTGAATTTTTTGGCATTGTAGTGCAAACAACCATTCTGTCAAGTAGTTTCTTTTCACAGTTTAAACTGTTATTGCACGTTATGTACAATTCCTTCTGTCCCAGGTGACACGGGACAGTGATGGCAAAACAGAAAAATCCCTTTCAGCAGGTAGCTTTTCCACCTGAAACAAATCCATATTTGCACAGAATAGAAAGAAAAATTGCCTTTGTCCTGGCATTTGACGTCCTTACTGTGGAAGAACATGAATAAAACTTGACTGCAGTGTTTTTGTATTCCCAAAGATCTTTCAACTACTTGTTCGGTAGTCTGAGTTCCTCCACATACAATAACTCCTATTTGTCCAAGTGAGTATTGTGTTACCTGAAGTCTCTTTATATTTCCCCAATAAGATCATCATCTGCTGAAATGTTAATGGCATTGTTCAGGTGGCTGCTAACCCATTGAGAATCTCTTACTATAAAGCTTGCACCACCTCTTAAAAAAGAAATCTGGTTTAAGTTTCCATTATGGACAAAGCATGCAGTGATTTCCCTCTTAAACTCTTGAGTAACACTCTGTTCCAGCCTAACCCCAGGTAACCTGTGTTTTATAATGACCAGCGTAACCTTTACTTTGCTGCATTGTGTGTAGCAAATCTACTTGTATTCGTTTCAAGGCAATTTAGCAGTAGTCTGTGAGGAGACGTTACTGAGACCTTGATTATTCTACAGTGATGCAAGAGTATACTCCTTGAAATAGAAGGCAGTGGATTAAAACGGTGTGGTGTGTTTTTGGTGTTTTTTTTCTCTTGACTTGAAAATGTGGTTGCCACATGTCAAAATCATGTAGTGTCACATCATTATTTTTTTTTAAATGCACAGTCTTTTCTTTCACAATCAGCTGTTATCTACTGATGAGACCTGACAGCCTGTCAGGAAAAACCTACACGTTTAGCAAGAACTCTACTGCTTCTGGTAAAGAACGTCATGTAAAGAAAAGAAAAGCATTGATTTTTTATTATTTTTTTTTTGCAGTGCTTGCTTTGACTGCTGGTTAAATCTATGAGACTAGACGTCCTTAGAGCGTGACTCTGCTAAAACTGGTCCTAGGTTTCTGCAGATAGCTATGGAAATGTGGCAGACTCAAATGTTAACATATTACTGTAGGCTTGCTCACTGAGGAGCTAAGTGGGAAAGTTAAAGTCCTTGTCCAGTCAGGAAACATTAAGAAAGAAATAATGAAATGGCAAGGATTATTCTGAGGCAAGGATTATCCTTGCTGACAATTACTGGATTGAAAAATCTCCATTGCTTCTGGTACTGACATGGAGAACTTAAATGTTTGGGATTTTTTAATGTGATTTTGTACAGTTGCACATCTGATTATGAGTTTAAAATGACTGACTTTGCCCCCAGATGACTCTTAAAAACTAAAAATAGCCTATAAGCAAAGATTAAGTGCTGTATGTGTTGTTTGGCACTTGTGTGCAAATTAGTTAACAGACTTACCAGGTTAGCGATGTTCTCCAAATGGTTTGGAGGTGCCGTTTTTATGCCTTCATGGTAAGTTTTGAAGGAGTGGATTTGCTCTGGTTAGCCTTTTTTCCCGTGGAATAGGCTACACCGAACGTGTAGGTTAGGTTGTACAAACCCGCAGGCAGTGTGGGCTGACAAATCTCGTTGCCTAAACCTACCCAGGAGGTTGTTTGACATAATCTGGCAGTTTAAAAAAACATTTTTCTTTTTCCTAGTGGAAAGGCAGTTTTATTTAGGGAGTAGAGGGGCTCAGTAATGCTGGAAGTCTCCAGTGCTTAAAGACGACCTGCGGAGTTTTGTCAGAATCCTGACCGGGGTGAAAAACTAGTTTGTCTTTTCCCTTGTGGTGCAATTCTTCTGCTCTGATTAGCTGTCAGATCTCTTGAGTGTTTGGTTTGGCTGGCTCAACAATGAATCCAAGTGCGCAGTAGTATTGCACGTAGGAAAATGTGGATGTTTTCTTCCTCAGAAGACTTGTGCTGAAGAATCTCTTCAAGGTCTGAAAGGGCTTAACTGGCAATGAATCCCTCAAGCAGAGGAATAGGTTTCTGTTTTGTCGGACCTATCTGCTGCGTGATTGGAGCATGCCTTTTGTTTGATTTTATGCTTTCAGAAGCAAAAAATAGTTTTAAAATGCTGTGGTGAATAGAAGGCTTGTATTGACTTAAAGGGTAGGAGCAACCAGCTCTGCAGGCCTTGACTTGTGCGTAAAGGTATTTAGCATCTCTGCTCGTTGAAAAGTTGTGTTTCCTTGAGGTCGAGAAGAAAAGAGGCTGGTTAGAAGCAGGCCATTATTTCAGGGATTTTTTTTTTCCCATTTCCCTCCCCCTCCCCACAGTCACAACCTTTCAGAAATATTTTAGGTTGGGGACTTGAGCTGGGGAAGCTTTCCTCTCTTTCTTGAAAGCTTTTGTATGTGCTCAGATTTGATGTGACATCTGGGCATGGTAAAGAGGAAGTGGGGGGTAGGGAGAAACACTGGAGAAGTTTCTTATCCTGCTTGTGCATAATTAAAGAGCATGCCTCCTGGGAACCAGGAATAAAGGCACCCCAGGCCCTGCCATGAATTACATGACTTACTGCTGGACTCAAAGTGGGCTTGACAGTTGCCAGAAGGTTGGCGCGGTAATAGCCCACCTCCTGGCAGGAGAGTCGAAGGCTCTTCTTGCATCTCTCCCAACGTGAGACTTCGCTAAGAGGATCCCCTCTTCCTCCCCGGAGGAGAACAGAGTCCGTGCTCACAGCAAGGCGTCGCAGGGCAAAGCGGGCGCGGGTTTGTGCCCTGGGGACGAGGCGGCCTTGCCAAGTGGAAAACAGCCCCGTGTGCTGGGCTTGGGGAGGGAGGGGGCAGGGACACCGAGGGGAGTTATTACCAACCTTAAAGCCTGGCTTAATGATGGCACGCTGACGTGGGATTCTTGTTTGAAGACGGAAAATGCGAGTAGTTCAGCTTTCGTTACAAGAACTGACAGAGATTTTTGCGCTTTTGGAAACACATGAAAGTCTGTGACTGCAACTAAACGCCACATAGCAAATCAGGCTCTTGGCAGAGGACTGCAAGTCTCAATGGAACACAGAACTGGAAACAACAAAATTCCCTGCAGTTTTGTCTCCTTGTGTACAAATGTTGTAAAATAGAAGAGTGAAATATGTTACAACTTAATTGACTGCAACAAGGCAGCTGTAGTTCAAGGTGATTTATAGGACTGAGAGTTACAGAAATCGGTTAGCCTTTGTTGCAGGAAGAGGGGGAGGGCAGAGAAACGCAAATGAAAACCCAAGGTTTAAAGAATAGAAAGGGGGCGGGAAAGTCCATGAGAAAAATGTCGTGTGTGGTGGTGTCCATCCGTTATTAATGGTCAAAATTTCAAAATCTTACTGTGGTGATCTTTGGTTTGCACAGGTAGAACACAGCGTATGCATCTCCCCATTCAGGGAATGCAATTGAGGCCACAGTTAAAGATCAGCTCCTTTACTTTGTAGTTTGATGTGAAGATATTATTGAAGACTTATGATTTATTTCTTCAACACGTAAATGTCTTTCACTTTTGAGTTTCTGGACAGTTGGTGAAAAGTGGAGGTCTTTGCATTTTATGTTAGTATAAAACTATTCCTTCTAGTGACTGCGTTAAAGCTAATGTAATCTCTTGCAGTTGCTGGCTTCTGGAGCATGCTGTAATTTTTTTTTGTTCTTGTTGTCCTTTTTTTTTTTTTTGAGGTATGACTAATCCAGTAATTCCAAATATTTTTCCTTGAATGTAAAATAACTTCAAGTAAGAACTGAATGTAGTGATGTCATATGGCTTTTAAAATGTATACGTAGTTAAACATTTCTGTATGAATAGTTAATATGTTAAGCTATTGGTGTTATATATGAAGTTTCTTTATTGCTTTTATCCTGTATAAATCAAGTCTGAAATGTAGTATGAAAACAAAAGTTGTTCTTAGTAGGACTGGAATAATTTTAAAGATTAGACTGTGCTGTTTATTCCTGCTTCTGTTCTTTTTATACTCTGTACGTAATGTTATACGTCTTTAATAAATGTCTAGGAGATCCAGAAAAAGGAGAAATTTTACAGCTGCATTTGAAATCACAGAATTTTCTGTTTAACATATTGGTTCCCTCCTTTTTTTTTTTTTTCTGCCTTTTTTTTCTTCCAGGTGCTCAATACTTGCCTGTAGTGCTTACGTGGCTCTGGCTTTGGGTGATAACCTTATGGCATTGAATCACGCAGATAAACTCCTTCAGCAACCAAAGCTGTCAGGGTCTCTTAAGTAAGTCTGACGTGACCGTTTCTTCTTTCTCAGCCCTGCTTTTTGCTGGAGAGTTCTGAGTTGAAGCTTCCAATGTCTGTAGCTGCTTGCCCATTCTGTATCTGATGCAAAGAATTGCTTGGCGTGCTCCTGTTCTTATTGAAGCTCTGACTAAATGTTCATTGACACGCAGGAACGTGAGTCCCCTTGTTTGTGTATGAATTCCATGTCATTCAGAATCTATTGCTGCTCTTGTTGCTCTTTGCTAATCTTCAGCTGCAGTTCCTGTTCAGTGGCAGGACTGTCAGGTCTCTGTCCTGGTTCACTGTGGGGCAGCACCTAATGCATTGGCACAGCACGGGGCAGGAGTAGGTGCGGACAACTGCCCGAGCCAACATGCAGCTGAAAACTCGCTTACGAAACTACAGCCTCGGAGGGGTAGGTTTGCTCAGACAGCAGGGCACCAGGCCTTGGATGTGCAGGATTGTCACTTCACCCCTTGCTGTTGCATATAGAAGTTCCATTCTTCAGTTTCTATTTTTCAGTTCTAACTTAGCTGTTATCTTTTTGGACAGATGCACAAACCTCCTCGTGTTTCTGCTCACCAATTCTGATACACCTCTGCAAATTCCAAAAAAAGAAGCTCTGGCCCCATCCTTCTGACCTTGTTTGTGCATTCAGTTCCTGTGTATATCAGGAATTGAATAAAATATACAAGAGGCTTTTATGTAGTAATGAAATTTGGCAAAACTGGTGACATAGTAACAGAGAGCAAGCTAACTTGTGCTTAGATATGCTGGCAGCATTCTCTAAAATTGTCTGTGTCAATTAACTTCTTTGGTTCCTATGCTTCAAACTCCAGTAGAAGCTCATCTTTTTGTGCAGTCTTTGTAAAAGAAAGGTTTTAGAGGATTTGCAAGGTAACACCGTTTTCTAAAGGCAGTGTTACTGCTATGTAATGCAAGAAATTCAAGGTGACAGCTGTTTGCAAAGATGTAGAGCCACGTATCTTGGTGTCAGGAAGCTAGGCTTTCGTGCGGACTGGGAATACTGAGTTATTCCTGTTTTCTTGAGTGAAGTTGGTGACACGTAGGGAGTTAGGCTTGTTTTAACAGCTCTAAATTACAGAAGTTATTTTGGATGATGTTCTATTTGTTTTTTTAATAATTCAGTACAACCAACTGTACAGTTAAATTGAAATCTACTGTGTACAGCTGCATACTCAACTTTTGTTGCAGATTAAATGTTAGCAAATGATGTTCTCAACAGGATTCTTTCTCTTCCAATTTTGAAAAGAAAAGCCACCGATTAGCTGAGGTGAATGACAAATGTCAAAACATCAGAATTGTTTAGCTCTTTTGTGAAGACTTGCACTTGGAAAGGTGTTTGTGCCCTGTGGATAGGTCTGCATAGCTGGCGTTCTTAAAATTACAGTGCAGATATTTTACATTTTTATTGAATGTGAAGTCACACCTCAAATTTTAGGTGTATCAATATTGTGGGGGTGTTTTTGTAAGCATTTATTTTTTAATTCTTTGAGACGAAGCTGTATTGAAGTAGTGTCTGTCTGGAATGGCTGTTCCTGTGCATGAATTAGTTGGCATTACTCATGTACAGAATTCTTTGGAACACTAGGGTGTAAAAAGCAGATGTCAGAATGGGGTGTTACACAAGCAGGCTTACTTGATGCATGTGCATTAAGCAGTACTTGTCATGTGCTTAAGTTAAAAACTGAATTAACTTTGTCTTGTATAAGAACAGTGAATGTTGGGGGTTGTTATATGACATTTGTACCTGACCCTTTTCCGTTGTAGGTTTCTTGGGCATTTGTACGCAGCAGAAGCTCTCATCTCTCTAGACAGAATATCTGATGCCATCACTCACCTGAACCCTGAGAACGTTACTGATGTTTCCCTCGGGATCTCTTCAAATGAACAGGATCAAGGTTAGTGAATCCACACTTGATTAGAACTGGTCATGTTCTCAGCTGCTTTCCTGCTGTAACTTTCTGTGTATGAATACGATGACGATTAAGGCCGCTTGTTTTAAGATGCTAGATTGTTTGGGGTTGGTTTGTTCCTCCAGGCTTTAGTTCCTGCTCTGATTTTGTTTTGTCTTTTGCATGCCCGTCCTTCCTTTGGCATGTCTAATTCTGTAATATAAATAGAACTCTATATTGTAGTGTTAAACGTAATGTTTTAAAACTCCTTTTGTCAAACATGCGGTTATGGTTAGCTTGTGCTTCATAGTTTCTCCTCCAGCTTTTTAGTCTTTAAGCCAGGGCTTGTGTGAGAGATAGGAGTAGGGAGAACGTAATCTGTATTTTGCAGTGCTTCCAGTTGGGAGTGTGGAGTCTGTAACAAAAATACTTCAAGAGCCCACCTGCATAATTAAGACTACAGCAGCTCTGATTTCAGTCAGATGACTGCAGTTTACACTTCTTTGTTCCTATTTGCAAATCTAAAACCTCTTAGGGAAACAAAGCATTAACTATGGGAAGCCTCATGTAGCCTAAACTATAGAGCAAACTGGTGTGCTTTCCCTCTGCCAGGTCAGACCATGAAGGAAGAAGCAAATTTGTATCTGTTGACCTGTAACTATATTTTTTTGTAATTAGCTTTAAAAAAAAGCTCACAGAAAATGATATCTTTTTGTCTGTTTTTTCTTTGTAGGATCTGACAAGGGAGAGAATGAGGCAATGGAATCTTGTAAGTACCAGCCAGCATATTCAGCCAAGTACAGGAACTTATTTGGGCAGCTCTGAATAAAGGTCTTAAAAAAATAAATATTTTCTTCAATTGCAGCTGGCAAGCAGACCCCACAGTGCTATCCCAGCTCAGTCACATCTGCACGAACAATGATGTTGTTTAACCTCGGAAGTGCGTACTGCTTGAGGAGTGAATATGACAAAGCTCGAAAGTGTCTCCATCAGGTATGAAAAACAAATCTTAAGACAGCTTTAGGGACAAATGTACATCCTTCAAAGTGCCATTTAGATCACAGCAAATCCTGGTGATTTCAGGGCTCAACATTTATTTGTTGACTTTGCTGAGCTGGCAGCTCTGTTCTGTCTTAATGAACCAACCTATATTAGTTACACAGAGGAATTCTAAAGTTATTACTTGTAAATAGTTCAGTACTAGTTTTTAAAACATTTCTTTTAGATTGTGTCAAAACAGTGGAATATGACAAGGAAGCCATTTTTCTATTTTTTTAACAGTCCAGCAGTAATTGGTATATTCTGGAGGAGAAGGTTCTTGAGGGCCTTGAATTTCCTTGTCTTTAGTTAACTCACCATCTAAGCTATGAACTTTAGGGCGGAGAAAACAACTACAGTCTGCTGGAGGTATGGTTCTAGCCTGCCTGATCTGGTGAGATCAGGTCTGTTGGGGGCTGCTCACTCCCCTTCTTTCAGTAAAATAGACCCAGGTTACTACTGGGTGCTGAATTTGAACTGTCGGATGTGAAACTATATAGACCACTTTCTCTTGAGCAGGCTTATTGGATGGCTGGATCAGCCCATATTTTAGCTTGTTCAATAATAGGTTTCTCCCTGGGGAGCATCTCCACCATCTGTTTCTTGTAGAAAGATGCAGATACCAGTTACCACTACCAGGTAGCCCTGTGGCACATGATCTTGCACCTCTTTTTGATCAGGAATCAGTCCCGTTAGCTTTTCACATTTTTGTGCAGATACGTCCTCTCTTTCTCAGGAAATGGGTTGATCTCAAACACAAATTACTTCTACAAATGTATAGAGACAAATACGCATTTTTTTCCTGCCCTCTGGACCTGGCCACAGAAAAGACAGACTTTCAGGACTCAGTCTTACTGTAATCACAGGAGTCATCCTTGTATTAGGATTATCAAGTGTTCACATCTGATAAATAACTGAAAATAGTAAGTTTCAGAGGTGGGGATAAATTCTTTGTCATTTTTCTTGCTTGTGGCTGGGCTTCACCCTGCAGAACCATTGGTTTGGTACTTACACACCAACATGATGCTGATATCCAGTGACCTGGGAAGAGGGAGGGCAAAGGACAAGGAAAGAAATAACATTTTCTTTTGAAAAGCCTGGTAGCTCACTTTCATCTTCTTACATTCTCCTCCCTTTCCCAGTGAGATTCCGGAGAGCTCTTCTGTTTGAACCGAAGGGAAGGAGCAGCAGTCTGATACTTGGCATGACTCCCGGCATAGAAGCTGGTGAGACAGAAAGCAGGGACCTGTCTGGGGACTGCTGGAGGCAGTTCTGCAGGGCTCTGTTATTCTCAAGGCTCACGGCTCTGGACACATCTCAGCTGGAGCACAGGGACTTAGCTGCAAGCCAAACGAAATCAAGGGCGTGTACCTAGCGTGCAGGAGATCAGGAGTAGGGAGTTAGGTCTGGAGCTAACATAGAAGACAGCATCATTGACTTCGTAGGTGAAAACATTTGTCTATTTGCTTATGATGATCCTTGTTAACTTTGTATTCTGAACTTTGGAGCAATGGAGGTTACCTTCACCCATCATCTCAGCAGGAAATCGCAGTAAATTGGCCCAAGAATGACAGACTCGTATTGACATAAGCACACAGCAGATGGTGCTGCTAATTAGTGTGAAACAGTCTTGCAAGGCAATCTTTCAATCTCTCCTTGCGTGCATGAATCTAATGGAGTGTATTAGTTTGAAAAATCTTACTTTATGGATTGTTATTTGCTTTTGTCAGCTAAGTTGATGTTAATGGTCTTGTCAAGAGGCATTTTTTTGAGCTGGCTATTTCTCTTAAGCACTCTTTCTTCCCTCCCACCTTCTTTTTCTGTAAGGCTGCTTCATTGATCCACCCCAAAGAGATCCCTCCAGAGGCTATTCTGCTGGCTGTGTATCTTGAATTACAGAATGGTAAATATTACTTTTTTCCTCCCCCACTATTGAAACCCTAATTTAATAGATAAAATTAATATGTAATGTTGAGTGCAACGTTTGATATTTATAACATATCTTTCCCTGAAGTTCACAATTAACACAGGGAAGGCATTAGAACACATTTGTAAAGTTGTGAAATGTTCTGTCAGTCTAGATTTGGGATGCATGGGGAAGAACAGTTGTCATCTTTCTAATCTTCAGAGCTGTGCCAGCATTTTGATGGATACCCTTTAGGCCCTATCTCCATTTTACACTGCTATGGATCTATGTAGCTGTACCCTCATTTCCATGGAGCAATTACTTGCAAACGTGTGGGGGTTTTATACCTTCATAATGGTTAAGTGTTTTGATAGAAGGCAGTTTACCTTAGTTGGCTGGCAATTCCTGCTGTTAAACCTGTAAAATACATGTGTATAAGAGCAGAACTGAAGTAAACACCTGACATTCTACAAATGCATCTTCTGAGCCAAAATCTCCTATACCTTGTCCAGAAATCAACAGTCTTGAACAGGCCCAGTAAAACCTGTGATGAGGTTTATACTATAATAAGAGAGCTTCAAAGGTTTTACAGTAAAAGAAAACTCAAATCCAGGTTCCCAACGGAGCTACGTCAAAGGCTGTGCAGCAAGTACTCCATGAAACAAAGCTTGTACTATTGGTAACTTTTTTCCAAAATCCATTCTTTTCATGAAAATGCAGTGAACCTTCAAAAAAAGCCCCTGCATAATGGGAGAACTTGTACTTGGATTCTGCAGTGTGAGCAGATTGAATCAGCGTACTCATTTTCCTTTAGGCTTCTTGCGTGACAGGGAAGCAGAGGACATGAGCTTTTTTTATTCTGAAAAAAAGTTTTCCTTACAAAGATGTTTCCAAAATTCCAATTTAGAAACATTTATTTTTGAAATAAAAAAAGCACAGAACAGAAGAGAGTACCAAAGGGGCTAAAGCTATGTTTTGTTCTAAGAATGGCAACAAAAAGGCACTTCTCTTCTGAAACTAAAACATTTGTGAAAGTAAAATATTTGGTAAGAGAAATTTTTTTTATTTTTTTTTTTCAGAACTGAACGGGTTTCCTCCTACAATTATCTAGGTTTAAATTTTAACAGAGCTATTTTTCAAAGTACATGGGCCATGCAGTTGATGGGCCATGCATGCAGTTGAAAAATCACACTTTTTTCCTTTAAAAACAGATTTTTAAAATTATTCTTGACACTTGCATTCCTGTTCCTTAGTGTGACATTGTGAGGGCATTTTGTGTGAGAGAATCTCTGCTGTAGCTGTAGGAGTGAGAAGAGGTGCATTCAGGAGTGCCAGGAGGGGCTCTGATACCTTCCAGCTCCAAGGTTAAAGCTTGATGTCTTCAGCTAAATAGAGGGAGAATTGAGTACTAGGATTCCAGATTTACTTGTTAGTGCTTTTAATGGTTGTGCCCTTCACTGAATAGGAAGCTTGCTTCTGTACATGGTCCGGCCACAGGGCTGAGAGGAAATGATGCCAGGGCTCAGGCATTGCTGTTGACACAAAGAAGCTGAAAAATTAAAAAAAAAAAAAAAAAAAAAAAAAGGCTTTATAAACTTATTTATTTTTGAATTGCAGGTAACACTCAGCTGGCATTGCAGATCATCAAGAGAAACCAGCTTCTCCCTTCTGTGAAAACACTCTCTGACATGCGGAAGAAGCCTGTTTTTCAACCAGTCCATTCAATCCAGCCCATTCAGATGCCAGCTTTCACCACTGTTCAAAGGAAGTGAGGGTTTGAGCTTGCTGCTGCCCTTTCTCTGAGGGCTTGGGATTTTGTATATTTTTTTTAACCTAGGACACCTGCATACCCGGGGTTGCTGGAGTGTGTTCATTTCTGTAAATTTTTAATAAAACACCTAAATGCCTCTAGTCATGTCTTTTTGTTTGTAAAGCTTACTGAATGGAGGAAGAGATGTTGGTATCTGTTTCAGACATGAATGGCAGTTGGCTTAGCAGGAAGGGGGGTGGCCTGACCGGCCTGGTGCTGTGGAACAGTGTTGCTTTAGCTCATCCATGTGCCTTTGTCCTAGTGGAAGGTAGGATGGCTCAGGAACAGTTGAAGAGTGCCTGGCTGTAAGAAAAAGGATTTGGGTTGTGGGTGGTTGTTTCCTTTTGTTTAACACTGAGTTTGGAGGACTGTATTTCAGAAATATTTTTCTGCCTTTTGCTCAAATGAAGCAGGTGTATGATAGTGAGCAGCATGAACTTTGCTTACTTGCTGTGAACACCAGAAAGCAGATGAGCAATCTTACCTTGGGCCTTAATCCAGCTGTAAGACAATCAGGGCCCAGTGTGGAATGTAGTCGCTCTCTCCCTCCCCCTTTCCTGGCTATTTTGTGTTGTTTCAGCTATTCTGAGAAAGAGAGCTGGGATAACACCTTATCTCCCTGTGCTATGTCTCTGCTGCCATTGTACTTTGGCTTCAGGCCCTTTAACACTGCCCTCCAAGAAGGTCACAGAGCCCAGTGGCTATGGGGGAAGCAGAGCCTGAAAGTCTTGCTCTCCATAATGCAAGTTGTGCAAAGGGTGTCCCAGCTTTGTCCCAGCAAAACAACAGCTGCAGGCAGGACAGCAAGTTTATTGAAAAACGTGCTAGTTGCAGAATGAGTGTAGCAGTGGCTGTCCCTTCAGCAGGAATAGTGAAGCAACCATGTTAACAGGCTCTCCGCTGGTAGCAGACAGCCTTCCCTAACATCATTTCAAGGCTTTCAGAGTACTGAGGCAACGTCACTAACTTTTTCATCAGCTGGTGTAGGCGGTGGCACTCTTGCTGTCCTCATGTAGGGATATTTTTTTGTTTGTTTTAATTTTTTAAATGCTCTTTTAAGAAAGAAACCATCTCCGGATCACCTTTCTAAAAAGGCGGGAGCCCAAAAAGCCGATCCATCGTTCAAGTCAAAGTAGAGTGACTGATTAAACACAAAAAGGTTCAAGATGCTCGCTGTGTGGTCTCAGGTCTTGAATAGAGCAGATTCTTCTCTGCCCTTCCCAGCCCCCCGAGGAATGCAGGGCATTCACATGCAAAAAATGCTAATGCAGCGCCCAGCTCCACCCGCGGCATGCAGCGCTGCCCTGCGGCTCGGGAAGGACGGTGGAGCTGTCCTGCCCCAAGCCCTGCACCTCTTATCGCAGCTGCATTTGCATGTGAGCAGAACCATTCATCCCCAGCTCTTCGGAAACCAGCAACGGTGCCTCTGCCCTAGGGACGGCTTTGGGATTTTTTTTTTTCCCCCGTCAAGAAGAGTGAGTGGTCACGGCAGCTTTCAGCTGATAGAGGCATGAATCTCTACAACCACGAGGGAAAGAAATTATCAAGAAACCCCTGTGGTCAGGGACCTCTCTTCTCTGGCACTGCCGTAATCAGTGATACCCTCACTTTCTCTTTAAGATCCAACTCTTGAGAAGTGAAGGCCAAGTAAAACAGCAAGCTGGCCTAGAGTAAAAGCACACAGCATGGAGTGGTTGAGTTTGTAAAGTCAGTGGGAGTTACTGTTCCCTGAAGAGTGCCTGTACCTGGGGCAGGAGACCAAAACGCAGCCTGTAGAGGCTCCTAGCCCCAGCACAGGGGAAGTGGGTCCCAAGTGTTGCTGTACCAGCCCCCTGAAGCTCAGGTGGAAATTTTGGGAAGTAGCAGCTGTGTTCAAGGGGCCCAGAGTCCTCACAGGCTGCCTCTTCAATTTCCCAAAGGTTTTCTCCACAGATAGAGCAAGCTTGGAGCACAGAGCCAGGCACAGCAGTAGTCTTGAAACTCACCTGAACAGCCTTCTCCTCCTTGGCCAGCTTGTTGTGGTCTCTGTACCCCTGCCATGGTGCCAGGGGCAGAGGGCTGGTCTGGGCCAAGAGAGGCTGACTGGAGCACAGGGCACTGCTGGGCAGTCCTACAGTTGTATACAGCATTTCACCTCAAAAGTTTTTTCAAGTCAGTACTTCTAGGGACTAGGATCTACTTCCACTTCTTTCCACACTGGCAATTCATGCACTGGCATGAATTCTTGAACCTTTCCCTCCTGTCATGACAAACTGATTTTTAGTAGGCCAGACAACTAAGAACCTGGCACTTCATCAAAACCTTTTAGTAACACAAAAAGCCCATACTTTCTCCTTAGCACCTAATTTCTCCTCTCCTCCCCTCCCCTTTCCACTCAGGCACTGTTAGTTTAAATTTCCAGAACTTGAACCTGGCTGTCTCCAGTTGGTAACAGTACTTTTTACACCCTGGCAGAAGAAAAGACTGGGGTTGATTAATACAGAATAAAACACAGACAGGTTTGCCATGAAAAAACTCATCACATTTATTTGATTAAACAAAAATAAAATAAACTGCATAGGAACATTTTAAAGTCCAGAGAGACACTGACTTTGTTTTAAGGCTGCCAGTAGCTGATACATCATCTCCTTGCTACATCCTTCAGCCTTCCCTATGGACCACAGAGATACATTCAGAAGCCTCCATTAACACAAAGAGTTCTAACATTTTGCTCACTTACTCTACATAAAAGTTTGCACATAACCTGTCGTGCTCGCCTCTCCACAGTACTCAACATCCCACAGCCAGGGATGTTGCTTTTTGTCCAAGTAGAAATGTGATGCCCTTCCTGGAGCATGGCAGTTCTTGTCACAGCCTGTTTCATTATCAATTAGAAATAGAAGCTCTGAGCAGCTCATTAAAAGCAAAGCACTGTCTGTCCTGCTGAGACATTTTTATTATTATTAGGAGAGCAGCATGATTAATCACTAAAGAGAAACAACTGCAGCAGAGCAGGAAACTATAGAACCAATTGTCTCAAGATGCCCAACATCCAAGGGCTGACAAAATCGTTCTGGATCCTGATGTGAGCCTGCAGAGGCAACACTAGTAATTAAGTTTTATAGGATTGGGTCGTACATATACAGTCAATTAAAGGAGGGGAGAAAATGCAAGTTTGTTGCACCAGTTTCAAGTGCACGACCTCCATTTTGCCACAGGCTTCCAATTTCTACTTGACCAAGGCCAGACCGCCTCACACTGCAGGCACGTGTTTGACACCCTTGCTGCGCTGACGGACAGCGCGCCAACCCAGCAGCACTTGACAGGTAATGCACAGCACGAACAAGAGTCACGTACAGTAAGATACCCCCACCAACTTAGGTGACTAACCACACCTTACAACCTAGTTAAAAGCTTCAGTCATTTTAGAAAATAAACTAAAAGCAAAACCCAGAAACAGACATCTCTCCCTCTGAAGGAAAAAACTACTACATTGTCTGAAAAGTTCTCTACAAACCTATAAAAGGACTTTTTTATACTAGTCTGGTAGCTCAAAAGGAAGTTACTTAACTACATCACTACACAGACACTTAACATTCAGTCAGTAAGGCTCCATGAAAAGAGCTTAAAAAATTATCTACCTGAGTTTGTAAGTTGATACAATCATTTAATAGAAGGTCTAAGACCATGCAGGTACACAAAGCATTTTTAGAACCATTATTGGTTAAACAATGATGGAAAAAAGATGCCACTCTGGCTTGTTAACCCGTAAGATCACTTAGAGACATCAATGTACATTTTCCACCATAACATTTACCAAACCCAACACAGCCTAACATTATTAGGGAGTCTCTGTACCCGCTTCTGTCACCCCCAAATGTGAGCAGGGGAGGAAAAAAGATCTTTCAATACAGTGATCTGAAAATGTGCTTCTGCAACTTTACTCCACAGGTAAAACAAGGGGCACGTTGTGTGGCCATTAAAGTTGCATAAAAACCCAACACACTGGTTTTAAACTGCCTCTCCTGAGAATATCTGAACTTAAACCGCCCTCCAGGAATAGGAACTTGGTTGCTCTGTCATGGTGGAAAAAATCCCATTGTGTCAAGAAAGCTACGAATACAATCACCAAGTCAAAAAAGTCAGTATCTTATTCCCTTCAAGCATTTGGTACAGCATTGTGTTTACAGCAATCATAACATTAGTCTTTCCACACAGTAACAGGACATACTCATAGGCATGCATAAAAGTTTCTCTTGTAGAGAGAAGACCTTTAGGTCTTATCAACATAAGAACACTGCAAATAAATGTGAAGTATGTCAGCTAGTAGTGTCATAATACTGAAAGAAGGTTACATTTCCATACTTCGTAGTGAAAATGGATCAAACTCAAGTGTTTCAGGTATCTCAGTCCTGTTTGCCAGAGTGTTTGAACATTTGGTTTTATTTACAGATTCTCTAGCAAGGGCAGCTTAGTATTTCCATGGGCAGGCAGAAAAAAAAAAAAGCAAGCCACCATATTGTACACATTTAATATCTGTTTCAGTTAAACGCTTGTCCAAAAAGCAGGATGAATCCTTCCCCCAGGCAGATTCTCAATTATTTCTCAAACCTGTCTGATGCTAAATTGAGGTAGACGATTAACTTCTGCAAAGTGAGGTAGAACTTCAAGAAAAAGATAGTGGCATCTTTAGTTGTGCATTTTGTACCACAAACTGGGTTTCAAACTCCCAAGGACAAAGACCAAAGGTACAATGTTTGTCTAACGCAAGTACCAGTGTTCATTTTTTATACAGCTCCAAACTGTGTCTAAATATCTCTATTTTTAAATACCCTCTTACCTTTTGGCACCATTTGGCTTACACTCCTTTAAAAAAAATAAACAAAACACTTTGGCACAAATTTCTTTTAAACCAGAACTGAACAGAAACCTTATGATCAAAGACATGGCCAGATAAGCCTATAAACCTCTCTTCCAAAACTAGTTTTGGTTCAACTGTAACAAAACAGACCGGGCCCATTTTCCTGCAATTACAAGGGAAGGCCACATCCAAGTATCTTGTTCTTCTTTTTCCCAACTTGGTTATGTCTGGCCCCAATATGCATTAGTTTTCAGGTGTTGTCCTCTTCCACTAAATTTCTTTGTAGTTTGGGTTTATGGGCTTCAAGTTATTTAAAGGTACTCAATAAAAGGAGTGAATTATCTGAAGGACCTGCATTATCAAGTACTGTGTCTGCTGCAGTTTGGGACTGAAGTTCCTGCTTAACTGAGAAGGGACAAGATTGTTTCATAGGCTGAACCTGGAACAGCCAAACTGACTGCTGATAACATTGTCAAACAAAAAGTTTGCCTGAGAGCCACTGTTTTAACCTGGCATAGTGAAATTTAACCTGGCATAGTGAAATTGTAGTGAAATTCCCTTGGGAGTTCTGGCAGACAGGTCTGTTACCCACATCTCATTTGCCAATGCTAGAGCTAAGAGAAAGAGGCACAAACTCACCTTACCCTTCTCCAGGCCATCATCTCCACTGGTTCAGAAGATTACTCCGAACACTTAGGCTTGTTTGGTTTGCAATCAAGCTTCAAAGCCTTGCTTTTTTTCCCTCTGTACACTTTTACCACGTGTATTATGATACCGGGCCATTAACCTTAGAACATTCATAGCATGAGAACATGTATGGAAAAAACAGGACAAGGTTTGAATCTTGTTAATTAGCTACATATTACCCTATAATGAACTTTTAAAAAGTGTATGGTGTTGGCATTGAACTTGTATATTTTCGCTACTCATTTTCATTGCATATAAAACACTCCATTTTATAAGCTACACTACTGCTTTTCAATGAGACCAAGTGTGCTTAGCACTATGACAAAGATAAGGAATTAGTTTGGGTAGCTAAATAGTAGTGTTTTTAAAACAAAGAGCTCCCCAACACGCGAGGTCAAACGCTTGAGGCCTAATGGTTTGGTTTGTGAGCAAGTCCACCAAATTAAGTAGACAGCAACTTAAAAGTTAGTCATTCTTCTCCCTGACAGAGCTGGACTGGTGGTTTGTGCAATGGCTCCACACCAAATAGAAGGCAACTTCTGTGTGTCACCCTCTACACAGTGCAGGCTGGAAAAAGGCAAGAATATTTCTGTTCAATGCTGAACACATGCTTAGCCTTTTTTTTTTTTTTAAAGGCCTGGATAACAACTCCCATCTCCCAGCCCCAGAGAAGGAACCCAGTAAGCATTAAAGCAAAAGAGCACTTCTAGCACACTAACGTCAACAGCCACTCAGGTCAAGATATTGATAGGCCTAGCATTTTTTAAGACATGATAGGTTGAATGCAAGGACACAGCAAACTAAACATTAAAGCTTTTAAAACCAATTTTCTTTGGTATCTAGAACCTGCAGATATTACTTTTCACAGCCCAAAATTGCAAATAATTCTTGGACTGAATATGAAGCAAACATGGATGGACATCTGCCAGAAGCGTTGGCCACCCCCAAGATGGGAGGCGGGTACACAAGTAGAACTTAAAGTTGAAGGTAAACTAGGTTTCTCTCATACCCATATGTCAAGTGGCCACACAAGTTTAATGACAGACATCTGTATAAAAGATTATCCTTTTGAAGACTGTTTTTAAAACATTCTATCCTAAGATTAAGCCCAGCTGAAACATACTGCCTTGAAGAGTTTGTTTCCTTGAGGTTTTGGCTGAAAGGCAGCACAGTTATTTAATTTCGGTGTTTTTCCTCACTCTTCTTTTAAAAGGTTTTGCCGTCTCATTGAATTTGTCTGCTTCTTTCTGGTCCTTTAGTTTAAGCCTCCTCTAAGTGGAGGAAGTCTATATGCAACACATCAGGATTTCTACAAAACCCAGAAAGTTAACACTCCTTTGAGGGGAAAAGCAGCAAGAAGGAAAGTGCACCTTGTGATTTCTCACAAATTTATAAAGAGCCTTTCAATCTCAGGTTACTTTTGTGCATGATAGTTGGCAAAGGGATGAACCCTTTCCTCAGAGGATGGTAAAGGCCCTTCAGACATTGACCACGTTTATGTTTCAAAAAATCTTCTCTTGCAAACAGTAATATAAATCCCATAGCATTTCCAAGGCAAGGACTACTGATACATGAATCCTTCCGTCACTGACAGAAAAGTCCTCTGCTCCCTAACTTTAACCATTGCCACTAAGTGCCTTATCCAGATGATAAAGCAACAACTCCAGAGACCATACCTTACCTGCACTAACAGCTAAATGTGAATTGAAAATTTTGAATAAAACTAAAACTTCCAGGGCCTCAAAGTCCCTCATTTATTAGAAAGATATATATTGTCCCAGAAAGTTTCTGCTTCTCAAAAAAGCATTTTTATATCCCTGAAAGGGCTAATTTCCCCCTGCCTCCAAGCTTTTAAGGATCCTTAGTTCATTTTACACAATTCTTTGGTACTGCCCTGGAAAAAAAAAAAAAAGTTCCATCTTGATATAGTTTGCCTTAGGCTGGAACTGGTAACTTTTCATTTGGATCTGTAGCAAGAGCTACACGGAGCCACAGGCTCACCCCACCTGAAATACTGAAGTAGAGCTTCTGGACTTTTCCAGTCCAGCTCCCTGGGAAAGCCAGAGGATGAAAAATGTTTCACCACTGATAGTTATTGCAATCCTCTAAACACAAGAGACTTGATTTTTCCAAAACTCACCCTGAATCTCCAAAGCTGTGCTTATTTCTTACTTTTGGAAATAGGTACCACTTCTAACAAATTCATTGAACTTTTTCCCCCTTAAAGTCTCTATGGGGAGGGCCAAAAAAAAAAAAAAAAAAAAGAAAAAGAAAAAGCTAGTCATTTCACAAGAAATTAAATCAAGGGTTTGATTTTTCCCTCTTTCAATGCTCCTCATAACTTCTTATCCAGATTAGGCATATATACACCGATTAAAAAAAAAAAACTTTAAAACTAACTTAACTTTCAGATGAAAAGGATAAAAAGAAATACTCAAGGACAGGTTACACTAAAGGAAGCCTTGCTTTGTCTAAACTTTTTGACAACTGAACTAAGCCACTAAAATGAACAATTTGGTTTCAACTCAAAATAATTTTGTGCATTTTCAGTTTCTCTTTGTGCTGTTGGATTACTGTGTTTCAGAAAAGTACACAGAAATGCCAAAAAGATGCAAACTTGCTCTTCCTGGCAAGTGAATCCCACTCACTTTCACAAAACGTTCAAAGTCTCCTGGGAACAAGACACTGTGCTCACCAGTAAATCAAACACACTGAGGTATAAAAAGGAGAACAGGAAAAAGTTCTCTGCTGCAGCAGCAATTCAAAACAAAATCCCCCTCCCGTGTCCCCACCCACAGAACTGCAGTATGGTCAAGAACACAAATTCTCTACAAATACCTACTACCATTTTCTCCATTAAAAAACTTATAGCGCCTTTTTGGCTTAGCCTACAGAATACACCACACAAACCACCTAATGTGCACAGCAACACATGTTTGTGCATGAAACCCCATGGGGGGAGAGGTAAAAAATTTTCTGAACTGTGAGTGTGTTGGGACGGGGAGGAGGAGAGAAACTGGGGATGGAAGGGAGGACAATGAGGTAGATAGAATTTAACTTTACAGGCTCACTCCCTGCAGAAAAGATAAGTACATTCATCTGTAAAAAAATTAAAGATGAGGTAGGTTTGAATTAACGTTGTATTTTTCATTTTCTCTTAGAAGAATTTCCCTGAGACAGTTTCTTCCTAATTCAAACACAGATTAGAAGACGAGAATTCGATTGTTTCCAAAGTCGACCACAACAATCATGCCATCAGGGGTGACGGCTATACCTGAAGGACGGTCCATCTGACCAAAGCCGCTTCCCTGAGTGCCAAACTTGCATAAAAAGCTACCATTTGACTCAAATATCTGCACCCGGTGGTTCCTGGAATCGGCCACAATGATGCGCCCCTCTTGATCCACCGCCACTCCCTGCGGGCGCAGGAACTGCCCATTCCCACTGCCCTCCGAGCCCAGAAAGCGTGCTGACTGGCAATCTGCATGGATGACCAGGAGGCGATGGTTGTTGAAGTCTGTCACGACCAAGTGGCCCTCATGATTGAAAGTCACACCTCTGGGGGAATCAAAGTGCTTCCAGAGTGCCCCTTCAAAGCCATATTTGTTAAGAAATGCACCATCAGGCCCAAACAGCTGAACGCGATGGTTCCTTGTGTCAGAGACCAGGATTTTGCCCTCTGCATTGACAGCCACATCCCATGGGTAGTTGAATTGCCCATTCTTTGTTCCTTTCTCCCCAAACTTCAGAATGAACTGCCCTTCAAATGTGAAGATCTGGATGCGATGATTGTCCTTGTCAGCCACAACGATCCTACGTGAGATGTCACAAGCCACACCAGCAGGTCGATCGAACTGGCCAGGTCGGGAGCCCAGCGTGCCAAACTTGTGGTGGAAAGTCCCGCACGGTTTGAACACCTGGATGCGGTTATTGCTGCGGTCAGCCACAATGATGTAGCCTTCTTTGTCTACACTAACCCCCCAGGGGCGGCAGAGTTTGCCATCGCTATCTCCCTCACTGCCAAACGAGAGCCCAGGCAGCCCGATACCTATGTAGCTGCGCCCAGATTTCACCATGACTTTGAAGGGACTGTTCTCAATGTGTTGGTTGCACATCATCACAGATACCAGATGCTCTCCCTCTAGCTGTGGACGGTAGCTGACCAGGTAGGTCCCGTTCTGTTGATCACTGACATCTGCCCCAAAAAGGTTTCCATCTGGACCCATCACCACTGCAGAGATCATGTCACCTCCTGAAAGGCGAGGCTCACCATCATGGTCATAGCCTATCACTGTGAAAGAGGCTACTTTGCCCTGCAGTGCACGCTTGAGGCCTTCCCCAGTGGCTTTGGTCAGAGGAGCAAAAGCCCCACTGCTAACAAAGCCCATTGATTTAATGGCCATATACAAGGCCTGGTCAGGGGGCGTGAACATGATCCTGTCATCCTCCTGTGGCTGGAGAAGGCCCCTCACATTCTTCAGCTCCTGCACCTGAGCCAGCATACGGTCCCGGGCCAGAAGAATATCCATGGTACGACCTTCCTCCAGGACCTGCTGAACAGCACTAATGGTGTTGTCCAGCTTATTTAGGTTCTGACGTAACTTTTCAACTTGCAGGTAGAGTGACTTAGCCTTGACTTGACGAATCTTTTCCACCTTAGGGGAGGAAGGGGGAAGAAAAGCACACTTATCAGGGAAAGACAATCCATGACACCCAAACACTTCCTAATGTTACTTCTACATAAACAGTTACGTAGCTATTGCAGGATGCTGACACAGGATGTGATAAGATAAACTGTAGAACAAGCCTTTCGAAACTAGGGCATAGAGAACACAAGTGAGGAAAAGCAATTATTTATTCAAATTCAAATGGCTGTTTTCTCCAGTCCTCCAGTTAAAATCACACATTCTTGCTCTGTGGAACTGCTGCATCAGTATTCTATTTGTTCTGCTTGAAAGATTTGCTTGTTTAGTAGCTAATAATGACTTGCTTCCTTAAAGGCTATTCTACCCCCTACTTGCAAGGTACTTGACAGATCATCAGAAGGTACATCTTATTTAGACTTTAAAGACTGAAGTTACTGCAGCTCTCGATAGAGAGCAGAGTCCAAGGCGTCTCTAAAAGGAGAACGGAGAAGAATTTCAGAGGGTGGGCTGTTATCACAAGGCTGATGCTGAGTTGGCATCAGCTAATGGATACATGCTCTCTTCATCCCCTTGCCTGCCATAACTGTTTCCATGGGACTGGATAATATCAGACACCTATCTCCAGGAATTTTTAGGATACAATTATTTTAATATTTTCTTACAAATACTGGCAGTCATGCTTAGCTACTACTTTACAATAGGATGCCATGACACCACTTCAAAGGACAGTTGCTGCCAGTCCGTACTTGGGCTGGAAACTCAAACAATAGTTTTGTTTTCCTTGTTTTTAAAAACATGCCTATGTTTGTCTTTACTTGTCAAAATCACTTTTGACATCTGGGAAGTACACCTGCCTTGTAAAATTAATGAAATAAGTAATTGCTTTGTTGTTGCAAAAATGCATTTCTTTATGCCTGATAAGCGTGTGGCTGCAGAACACTACCAGTGTATTTTGGTGAAGGACAAATCAGTGTATAATTGAGTCTTCAGACTTCATTGAGTCTTCAGACTTCACAAAATGAGTAGTTAACAGGTGTACAAACGCATCATTTCGTTTAAAATTAAGGCATAAATGTTTTTACACAACTGCTTTGAAAAAAGTATCAAGTATGCTTCCTCCAATATCTCATTAAAGTCAACAGTTTCCAAAAGATTACCAGTCATAAGTACTTTGACCTCAGCTTTGGTACCCAAAATTATTCACTAGCACTCTTCACATCACATCTAAATATGCATTCTGCTTTTTCTTTTTTGCCCTAATCATTTCTTACACCAGTATGCTATCAAGATTTTTCCTTCATAAAAAGACGACACTGCTTTATACCTTGAAGGGAACTTGTTCTCAGTGCAGGCTTTTTTTTTTTTTTTTAATGCAAACACTGGGATACAAACAGCTTAGGAGCATCTCTTACTTCTGTATTAGTAATACCTCAAAAGAAAAGGCTGCCAAGTTTCTTGGGGAAGGCCAAGAGTGGAAAGTGAACTTAAGTCCCTCAATCCAAGTACCTCAAGAAAGCAGCCTTCAGACAGTAACTATCAAGTTTGTTCTTATAAGAATGTCTAAAACCAAGAGAACTACAAAAACACAAATCTCTCCTTTAGGAGATTAATCTCCTAAGAGATTAATCCAGAAAATTTCTGTTACAATCTGTTACAGGAGAAGAGGCAGGGCAGAAATAATTTAGCAGAATGGCACTGCCTCTTGACATCCAGTGCCTCAACCATGTGTACAAGCCATCCTGGCCTGCATGTGCTAATACTGGCAGTGGGCACACAGGACTTTTTTTTTTTTGCTGTACTTCATCCAATGCATCTGCAGATTTGCAGGAGCACTTGAAATTGTAAGCTTTCCTACCTTTGCCGTACATTTTTGCTCCTTCCCCTACACCAGTTTTAGCAGTCTTGCGGTCACCGAAAAGTCTGTTTGACTGGGTGATCTAAAAGAACTAAGCCAACAGCAGAAACAGTGTGTTTCTGCTCAGTTCTGCATTGGGACCCAAAGGACCCCTGCTAAACACTAAAAAAACATGACTACTAAATTACCTTTCTGAGTGCTTCCCCCATTGTTATGTTCCCTCACCCTTCCACCCTGCGCATTTATCACAACTGAAGTGAATGCAGGAGTCTGAGATTGCTCAAAGTACTTGAGTGTAAATACTGTTGCTGGGAAATACTTTTATCCTGATAGTAAAAAAAAAAAAATCTCAGATTACCTCATTTCACTAATTAGAGGGTCACCTACACCTTTTATAGCATAAAGCAAGTTCTTAGGTGTGGGGAGAAAGCCACTCTTGCTGAATTTATATTGATTTGTTTTTAAGGACAGCATATACAGCTTTACTCCTTTCCTTTGTGTATGACAAGTGGATCCTTCTATAAGATTCTGTAAGAAAAGCCATATACTACATAGTTATACAGAAACGTTTTAGAGGTTTTAAAGTGATAATCATTAAACGAAGTGTGAAGGATGACATTCCCTTCATTGTTCAGCACTGGAGATGTGATGTGTTGCTGCTGAGCCAGCAGGGGGAGTGCCCACCTTACTTGTGATGCTGAGCTTGCCTCAGTACATAGTCCCTACCAAAAAAACTAGTTTCAGATTAAGAAATACCTCCAAAACAAAATCAACCAGGGCCAGAATCCAGCATCCTGCTTCCTAGAAAACAGTATTTCAATTGAAGTGGTATTTCAATTCAGTGTTCAAAGAAAAGATATTTGAATGTACTGTTAAAGAACACGTTTCCAATTTCAAGTGTACGAAGCACAAGTGTTAAGTACATACCTTCCAGAGCAGCTCACACTCCCGCTCTTCCAAGGCCTTCTTATGCCTAGTTGTCACTGCTTTGACTTCAGACTGTACCACCTTAGCTTTCATCTCAACTTGCTCTGCCACCGCCTGGGCCTGTTCAATACTCAACTGGAAAGAAAAGGACACATCAACCAAGCCTGTAAGAACTGACATTTAACTACACCTTCAGGAGAAGGCACAAAGCGACATTTCTAATGTTTTACCAGGCCTTCACCCATTTTGTACTTCAAAGCCTGAAAACAGATACGATTTTTTCTTTTAATAAATCTAGTAGGTTCCATGCCCTTCTTGTGCTGGGGGCCCCAGAGCTGAACGCAGTGCTCCAGCTAAGGTCTCACAGGAACAGAGCAGAGGGGGGAGAATCCCCTCTCTTGTCTTGCTGGCCATGCTTCTTTTGGTGCAGCCCAGGATATGGTTGGCTTTCTGGACTGCAAGTTCACATTGCTGGCTCAGGTTGAGCTTCTCATCAACCAACACCCCCAAATCTATTCTCTACCCAGCCTGTATATGTGCTTGGGATTGCCCTGACCCAGGTGCAGGACCTTACACTTGGCCTTGTTGAACCTCATGAGGCTTGCACAGGCCCACCTCTCAAGCCTGTCCAGGTCCCTCTGGATGGCATCCCTTCCCTCCTGCGTGTCAACTGCACCACATAGCTTGGTGTCAAAGTTGCTGAGGTAGCACTCAATCCCACTGTCCATGTTACTGACAAAAATGTTAAAATTGACATACACGCAAAAAAAAATCCAACTCCCTACCAACAATACACACCACTGTGATGACTTGACAATGAAGAATTTTACTTGTTGGCAGATGAGAAAACTCCATTTTCCACACTGCATACTGAAAGCCATGGAAACATCCATGAGTATGTTTTTGAATGCAGAATTTGATACATTTTATGATTCTTTTTCCTCACTTTGTTTTGAAAAAACAGTACATTTCAGAACTTCCCTGGGCTATTTTGGACTAGGTGGCCAGGGGATGCTCTGGCAGAAAAATCTCTAAGCTGTGCTTCATCTGTAGTGTTGCTCATGATACCTTCTGAAATGCGGTCTTGATAATTGATAAAAAGGACAAAAGTAATTTAAGGACTTCACATCTAGGACCTTACAGAAGATATCTTCAGTTTGACCAGTAAGCATGCATTTTCAGAATTAACTTGATAAAACAATCCATGAACTACCTGGTTCCAGCTCTGCCTATGAAGTTAGAAAGGGCTTTTTGTTATCCTTTATATAAAGCAGAGTTACTGATATTTTCAAAGTCTGAACTGGCAAATTAACAGCATCTAATTTATGCCAATGATAAGAGTATTACCTGTCAAACAAAAATAGAAGTGTACTAATACTCAAGTGTACTAATACCTCATTCCAGGTAGCTACTGTAGAATGAGTTTGAGTTAAGTGTATGTTTCCAGGTCATGTAAGAATACAGAACTGAAAGGAAAATGAAGACTAACTTCAGGTCATTAGCCCCTGGAGACAAGAAGATGAAGACAAGCCTAAGAAAACAAGACAGTTCTGATCTTTAATGAGGAGTCTCTTGCAAACAGGCAGAGGAAGACATGAATACTACTTTACAGCTCCTCTGCAGGACAGCACTCGTGAAGAGAAGCATGCCTCAGCTGTTTTGCCTTCATGCAGCACCAGGTTTGAATCACCTGAGTTGTCCCCCACTCCTTTTTTTCCCAAATGAGAAGGGACAACCTAAACATCCCAATCCATGCAGACCTGACCTGCCTTCACACAGAGCTAAGTTCAATTCACCACTTCAAGTCCACAGAAAGAGGGGAAAAAAAACTTGTTACAACAGTTGCAAAGCAGATAGTTTACAACTGCCTATAGACTAGGACTTCATGAAAGCCAGTAAGTCTCAGTCCTAGCTGAGAAAGTCCACATGCAAAAATTACTGTGCCTCCATAACATTTCTGCTTTGCCATTCAAATACAGAACCAGCTTCTACTGTCAGGAAACTTATTCCTTCCAAAGCAGACTTAGTCCTGTCAAGAACAGCAGAATACCCTCATCTTGCTAAGAGATAGGGATATATCCTTAAGAATGTAAGCAATATGGAAACAATGATATCCATGCATATTCTAATTCTAGCAAGTATTTCTGAAAGCAGGAAAGTCCTGTTTGAAATTGAGCTTTTTGTACAGCAGTACCCATTAGGGCTGATTTGTGTGCACATTTGCAATTAGCTATAAGGTATGAAGAATCTCAACTACACTCAATACTTTACCAAAACCATTCAAAAACTCCATCACAACAGGAGATGCTGATTTTTCATCCATAGGAACCAGTTACAGCTTGGCAAAGCATCCTCACAATGCTTTGTGTAAGAACTGCACTCTATAGCATGAAATTATCTACCAACAACTACTGGCATGTGGATTTGTTACTAGTCTAAGCCTAAACAGTTCAAAGTAATTAAGGATGGCAAAGATGCCACAGCTTTAGCATTGTCCAGAACACTAGTATTGTCTGGAACACTAGCAAAGCTTTAGAAAATCCACATGATCCTGTAACACTCTACCCAAACAGGCTGTAACAGCCTAGGAAGGCTAACAAGCAGGCAGGGCAGCAGGTAGTGGTATGTGGGAGAAGAGCAACAGGCAAATTACCTGCCTAAAGCAAGAACTAGAAGCTTTAAGGATAACTTTTGAGAGCCTTCACTACATGGAAATCCCTTGTGCTTTCTAATTACTGTAAGGAATCACAACTCTGCCACAATAAATCTCTCCTTTTGTTTAGCAGGCATTTTTATGCAGAACTTGTCCTCAGAGAGGTCAGCTTGTTAGGAACAATGCTGAGAAGCAGCATTTCTTGTCCTGGTCATGCATATGATCTTTTTACAATAAGTCGTTTTAAAGAGTGCCCTGTATGCCACGCTTCATATCATAATTATTCCAGTGCTTGTGAATGCAACGGTTAACAAGTTCACATGCTTCAGAAGCTGGAGACAAGGACTGTGTTTAGGAGACCATCCAGTTCAGTTATCCATCACAAATTCAGAAACAACTACTGTGGCTCCTGCTGTTGGTAGATACAGTAAATTGCTTAATTGCAGCTTGCACACACGTGGGTACTCAGGGGCCAAAACACGACCAAGATACTTCACATTCTACTACATATGTCACCAGTGCCTTGCTTAAAATAAAATTAAAGAAAGGACTTTGCAATGTATCTTGCCAACTTCAGACTGAAGCTAGTACTTCCCATTTATCATATTAAAATTCAAGTGAAGATAAGAGTGTGTTTAAGAGCCACACCAAATGGAAGCCTTGCAAATCAAGGTTCCAGGGGGCAGACAAACATGCTTACATGATGGAATGCAATTCAACCCTGCAAACATCCATCACTGGATGCTGTTACCAGCCCATTTCAGAATTTCTTGTTCTTCTCTATAAACCTACCCAAAAAGCAACACAGAACACACACTTCAGCAGAAGAGGACAATGGCATGCAGTATTACCTGTACTTTCAGATTGCAAAGCACTTAATGAGGATTATTAAGTGCACAAGTCTCATGGTCTCCGGATATTTGGTATAAGCTGAAGAAGACAACTCCATTGAACCCTCAAGGTAGCTATACCTATCAATTCATACAGCATTCTACATCTTATTAGTCCTGGCTCTGCACAAACACATCAAGTGTCACTGGCAGCCAGGGTGCCAGACCTGCATACAAAATGCTAATTCAAACATTCCTTTTCAGGGCAAGACTAGAAACACTAGAAACCAAGATGTGCCTGGCTGCTCCAGCCTGTCCTGAGTAAAAAGGCAAAAAATAGAGTTGTTTTGAACCCCTGGTGCCCTTTAAGGACATCTCTGCAAGCTCCCCTTTAGCTACCTCTAACAACCCACAAAAAGCTTCCAGTAATGATCTTGCTACAGTTCTGATGTGACAACTGATTCTGCAGCACAAAGTCACGAGGAGCTGACTGCAAGAGTCAGAAGTGGCAAAGTAGTGTGAGGACTTGGTTGCACTTCTGGATACCTGGGCTGACTGTGGAGGGGCCCAAAGTAGGATTTGCCATTTTCAGTTTTCAGCAGTTCTTCCAGTTTCTTCTCTTGGGTATTAAGGACTGTTTCCACCAGGAACCAGAGCCTAATGTTAAATAAAAGCCTTCTGGAGTTTCATCTTTGCTTAACTTAAGTTTTCCTACAACACATTTAAGAGTATTTTTCTAGAAATCACTGCTCAAGTTTTCACTAGTACCACTTTTTAAAAATAAGAGTTATGGCCAGAAGTGTGCAACACTCCATGAGAACCCCCACTGTATGAATTTCTGCAAACTGCTACCTTAATTATCTGGGTACACTCACAATTGCATCTGCACAGTACACAGTTAATGAAAGAGGCCAACCTAGGTCTCAAACAGAAGAGCCTGTTAATCCAGATGGTTAGCCATGGTGTTGCAACTGATCAGTTCAGAAAGTTATCTATTTAAACACTGCTGTACAACACCACACTGTGTAGAACACTACTGTGGCAACATCATGCAATATGGAAAGGCGGTTTATGGTAATTGAATTGCTAACCATCAATGCTAAGCTTGCATGAGTGTTTAAAAGGTCCTTTCGCAGATAGGGGATAAAGAACCTAAAATACACACTTCCCACCTCAATATAGAAGACTTAAACCTTAAACACTAAGGAACTTAAGAGCAAGTTTATCCTACTTAAAGGATGGGGGGAGGGCTTTCTTCTTGGGGAAAAAAAGCTTTGAGATACTCTGGCAAACGCTCTCTAGACTTTAAAAGCAACTTAAAAAAAACTAGGGAAGTCTTTCTATATATCTCAGGTTAGCCCTATTCTACCACATACTAAGGGTGTTCCACCCATAAATATTTTTTGTTACCACAAGGAAGTAAAAACAGATAGAGGGCTGGTTTTACAGGATTTTTCCAATTGCTTAGGCCATAACAGCCAGCTTTCTCCATCACAAACTGGATATAAGCTTCCTAGTGTTCCTCTACTAGAGAAATTAACTGGAGATATTATACAATATATAGCTACAGTAAGAATGTTAAGATAAATAGGCTTTGCAGTTGCTTTGAAGTAATATTGGTGTGGCCATAGCACAAATCAGTCATTGGGCCAATTTGAAAGTTCATCAAAAGAAGTGTGAACAAACTAAGATATTCTCACTTAAAGTGGTTAAGGAATCTGCAAGAGCTTTGACACAGGGAGGGCTAGAGCCTCATGTTGCTGAGGTTAGCTCATGGCAGACAAACTAAACCACTTCGGTTGTAATGCGATTTTTGCTTAAACTTTAAAGGTAGAGCAGTAGCAAGAACTTACAATGTAAAGTACCATGGACTTAAAACATGAAAATCTGTCTTCCCTAGAAACTATCTGCTTGTATATGAAACTAAGAAATTCACTAAAAGAAAGTGCAAAATAATTAGAAGTACCTAAAGAAATTCAGCCTCTTGATAGAAAGGCTAGTTTTACATTAAGGACTTAACTGACCATTTGTGAAATTGTATTCTGTTTTATATTTCCTTTCATCTGGGCTGTTGGAAAGAGTCAATTGTGCTTTTCTGTTTTGTTTGCTAGGCTTCATTTTTAGATTCTCCACCCGGCAAGCCTGACTTCAAAGCCATGCACTGGGGTGTTTGAGCTTACTCAGTGTGACAACACCAAAAGGATGCCTTGCAGCACAGCAGTGCCATCCTTCTCAGCTATCGGCCTCCCAGCAGCAGCACAGATTCCATATGGGAACCCACAGGGAAGCTCCCACTGAAGGGCAGAGGCTCAGGATAACAGATCAGCTTCCTCCTCTGGAGGACCAAATTTCCTATTTACTTCTCTCCCCCCCCCCCCCTTCTCTGGAGGGAAGGTGCTTAAGGTCCATTTCATCTACTTCATACCACCTCCCCCCAATTTATTCCTGCAATAAGAGGCACTGCTTTAATGGCTGGCCCTCCTTACCAAAACTTCAGCATTTGATGCTGGAAAGCAAGACACTTCCATGCTCTGCTAATGACCAGTCCCACAGCAGGCTTCCACATTTAAATTAAAGCATTACCAAATACCCCAAACACAACTATATGCTCAGCTACAGTTAAAGTTATTTTTAAGACAGCTGACATACAAGGATCAAACTGTATTTTAATGTGTTTGTCTGGAAATTAATCCTAAATGGGAGCAAACACTCAATGCTTTACTGTTACTCAAGTGCATTAAATTACACACACATACATACATATATACAATTACACATGTATAGATGTATTTTAAGAACATGACATTTTGAAGAAGCCATCTATCTATCATCATAACAGATTTACGTTCAGTTTGTGGCCCACTCCTTGGAAAAAATTCTGAAGGAAGACAGCTAAGTGTGCACGCTGATAAGGTAAAAGCAAGTCAGAAGGACAAGCTGACGGGTATCAAAAGGGAACAGTCCTGTGTGACACCCCCACCCCATTAATCTGATGTCAGCTTTGGCTTTCAGACCCTTCTATGAATCAAGTCACTGAAAATACTAGAAAATTATCGCTGCAAGGAGGATAGCTTTCTAATGAGATAAGCCTGCTCAGAAAGAGGTCCTACAAGCAACAGGGCTGGGAGGTTCTGCTCTACTCCTGGCATCATCAGTCCCTGTAGCACTGTAGTGAACCAGTCTAGGGAACTGACTCAGCCAAAAGAGTAATCCTACTGAAAGGTTACCCTCTCAGCGCTCAGTTACACATGCACAAGTTCTTGTGTTGGGGATGGGCTGAGAAATGTATGCTCCAAGCCAGGACCAGGCGAGCAGCTTTCCTTTGAATCAATAAGGGGAAAAAAAGCAAGCCTCATGTTGCCAGGCTTACTACTTGTTTTGGAGGAATTTGAATCCTTTGAGGAGTCAGGTTTGTACTTTTCAGCATCTTGATTCACTGAAGCTTGATCTGGTCAGTCAGTCCTGAAATGTATCCTAACTCACAGAAATTCCCCCCACCCCACCCCCCAAGTCTGAAAAACAATCTTTCCTCCAAAGCCACAGGAAGAGTTTAAATAAACATTTCTTCCTAAAAGCCTTCAACTTTGGTTAACCAGATACTCTCCAGCCAGTTGACTCCTGGCTTGATTTCCCCTCTCCTGCAAGGCCCTTCAGAGCCCACCTTTTTCCCTTTCCTCCCAGCCACCCCTCTTCATCCATCCTCAACATTGCATGTCCAAGCGGTATCGGTTTCCTAGCCTGTTAGGAAAGTTACTAATACAGCATTATGAGACATTCCCACTAAGAAGTGTTACTGCACCATATTACTTTTCAGCCTCCCTTAGAACACCAGTCTGTTCCTCATATTGCAGCTTATATTGGCATTTAGTTCTACAGACTGCTTTCAAGCTTAAAAAAAGCATTCAAGCCAATTTATTTTAATTTAGAGTCTAGTTAGTTCAGGGTTTGTCTTAAATTCATGCTGACATGCTGTCTCCTCCCTGGGATAAACACATAGCTTCACAGTCCTGCTGTCCCAAGAACAAGGAAAGCTCTGCTCTGTAAAATTGCTGTGTGTTGCTGGCTTACTGCACCAACTTTTGAGTCAGATACCTCTGCCTTTAACTGTGTCACAGTTCTAGTTGCTGCTGCTGTCGCTTCGGTAGCAATACCAGAGTTGTAGTCTTCCCACATTCACTCACAGATTACTACCTCAACTTTATCACAGACCTGCTCACTCACTACCCATTTCTGCAGAGCAGTCCAGATTAAAAGGTCCACTGAATTCATAAGTCAGTTATTTAAAAGCATCATTTATTTTACAGAATTTTTCATACAAATTGCACAAGTAGAACTTCCAAGATGCCTCTTAACCTGCATGGAAGGCATCTGGACCAAGGCAAAACTAGACAAGCATAATTCAGTTGAGCTATTTGCTTGAGTCATATTAGCAGTGTCAGGGCCACCCACCCTTTACCTGTGCCATCATAAAGCAGTCAGCTCACCACAACAGCAGAAGCCTCCAACAGAAAAGCCAGAAGAGAACTGGGAAGAAAGGAGGAGAGTAAACCCAGTAGGAAGCAAGGAGGCACAACAGCATGCCTGTAATACTAGCAGAGTGGTACTCAGTGTTATTCTGCTAGTTGGTACTCCAAGAGACAGTCACTACTTAGATGATTTATCCAGACCAGTTAAATGATTAAGAGCCCAGGAGGTCAAAAGCAGTAATTTAATTACTAACAGACAAGCCCTTGTCCAGGACAGCCTGGAGAAATTTAAAACACTACACTACTGAGGTTCTTTAAACTAGTATAATCCCTTCCTTCTTGCTCATTCTGGGGACATGCTAAATGTTTCAGTATGGATTCTGCTGAAGAGCCTTACAATTCAATTTAAAACAAGTCTTGGAAGGTAAGGTATGCAGGATTGTGTTGACATGCAGTTTTAAATTAGCCATTTGGTTCCAAAACTTTTGCATTTGCTGTTCTGGTGTATGTAGCCAGTTAACACCAGAAGTTGAAGGAAGGTATCAACAGTTTAAAATCTATACACCTTCACAATACTTATTTCATTCCACAGGTGAAAATGAGAGAAAGTTTAGCTGATCCTGACCCACTGAACAAGCTTACCTGAAAAAGGTTATAGCTATAAAACAGGCTAAAACTTTGGGTTTGTTCTCACTTATCAGTGAGGCAGGAAGTTATAGCCTCACATCACAAAAAAGGGATCCCAACTTCAGAACAGCCAGCCCTCTAGACACACAAGTCCTACACCTGCCCGGAGTACAGAGGAATTCTGTAGCACTACAAGAAAAAGAGCTAGGAGACACTGCCATTAGCAGTGACCACTCCCTTCAGAGGATGAGATTTAACAGATTTAGTAAGAAAATTTAAAAGACCCACCCAAATACTCATCTACTGGAAATAAGCAGTGATGAATGGAAAGCCTTTTCCTGTACCACGTACTTGCAAAGAAAGCATATCCAGTTAAGAAAGCTTACTTCCTTCTGCTAGTGTTTACTCCAAAAAAAAGAGTCTTGATGGTTAAATCTCACATAGTAGTGTTGAGTATCCAGCTCAAATGTAAAGCATTTAAGGCTGACAGAACTAGGTGGTGGTAGAGCACAGAGTAGCTTCGCACTATGCTTTCCCTGTCCAAAGCCTCTTCATGCAAAGAAAACTACTGCCAGTATTAGAATGTTTAGTACTAGATACTACACTCAGCACAAGTTACTTATCCACATATCCTCAGAAGGTTAATTCCTGGGTAAATTCCTTTAGAAGACTGAAGCACTGTGCTACTTTCCTTCTGGTTCTCACTCAGTATTTGTATTTGCATTGTAAAATAGCTGAGGTAGGATGCAGAATACACCTGTGTAGTCAGGGCAGTCTTTGTATGGTGATAAACAATCCCTTCTCCAGGCGGATTAGAAGTTCTGCACTAACACAAACAGCTGATTTTACATTTGGTGGCAACGCTGAACACACATGACCAGACAATAGGTAGTTACAGTACAGATGCCGTACAGACAAGACAGACATCTGAAAATAAGCCTCAACTGTAAAAACAAAAAACACGCTCAGCACTGCTATATAAGATCAGAACTTGGTTCAAAATGCTTCATGCTCAAGTGTGTTTGGACAGATCTTCATATATGTTATGATTTGCATGACAGGATTACGCTGCAAGAATGCAAAATTCATAACAGCACTCTTTTCACCTACACAGCAACTTCTGTCAGTTCTGGGAGAACAGAAGGGGTGAGAAGACTGACAGAAGAAGCATAGAGCTTTTTGCCTGACACCTTGCCCTGTAATGAACAAGCTGTAGAGAACAGAAGAGAAAAAGTTAAGCACTTCAGTTGGGAGTATCTTACCTGAATAGCCTGTCGTCCTTGCTGAGCATCTGCCAGGAGCTGGATGGTAAGAGTCCTGGAGTCCTGAAGAGCATCTTGGAGGTAGATAAAGCTGTGACCCACATGTCGTCCCATGGTACATTCCCGACATATGGGGACAGAGCAAGTATCACAGTAGAAATGCAGTACCTAGAAGAGAAAAACCTGTATCACTGTCTGATGAAGACTTGAAGGCAAAAAAATAAGTGTCAGGAAAAAAACACAGATAATTTTAAAGAGGTGGTTGAAGGCAGTAGCAATGGGCAAAGATTTCACAATAGTTTCTCCACAGAGGAAGAGCAATCCCTGCTAGTAAGCTCCAAATTGTACTTTAACAGTTAGATGGAAGTGTCATTGTTTTCTTTGCAATACAATACTAGGAAGAATGTCCACATCAGCTCCTCTTAAGAACGGAAGCCATCTGCCAACACTTACAGATTGGAGATGTCATCTATGGCAAGTTTCAGATGAAGACTTTTCCTGCATACACAACACTACATTCTCTGAAGTGAGTCACAATAATCACTGCAATGGAGAATAAATAGAGCATCCCCACCTTTCCCCCCTCCCAGTGGAAAAACATTACGCATGCTGAGAACGATCCCGTTGTCTCAAGAGAACCATCCCGTTGTCTCAAGACACGTAAATCACTTATGCTTATTTAGGGCAGTGACAGTGTTAGGCAGAATTCCCTCCTACCACACCCAACTGCAAAGCAACAAAACCTTTGCTCTGCCATAGTATTTCTACACTAGTGATACTTGGAGATGCTTGAGTTGGTGGAGAACAAGACAAGAACAGTAGCACCAAGAGCATTTTAGCATTACTGGGAACTCAGGGTAATAACTAAATCCCACTCTACTCACAAAGCACTTGAAAAGTGTTTTCAATTCCCAATGAAAGCCTTGCACAAGGCATCAACCCAGCCTAATAGTTGGATCTATTCACCAGCCATAACAGTTTCCATTCCATCCAGTAGGGGGAAGTAGCACACAAAAATAGCATCTTCCATACAACTGCTTTCTTAGAAGAAAAAAAACAGATCAGTTGGTTTGCTTCTAAAGATGCAAGTAAGGGAACACAAAACTTCAATGCAATAAAGTCTCTAAGAAAGTGTATGTAGCTAAGAGCAAGACTTTGAACAGAATAGTGTTAGAAAAATCTAGGCTACCACAGAAGAGTCAGAAAACTACTATGAAGCCTTATTTGCCACTGCACAGTACAAATAATTTTTCCATCACCAGCTATTTAAGGTCTACCTCACAAAAGGCAGCAAGAGTAGAACAAAGCCTGGGCAAGTATTCGATATGCCTGTCCTCACAGCTGTCATCCAACCCCTGACTCCAGCTAACAGCCTGCAATACAGCGCATGACATCCCCATTTCCCTTCTCCCACAAAAGAAAGGGGGAAGGGGGACAGGTGATTCCCTCAGATTTCCTGTGTTGCATGAACTGCCATTTTAAGCTCCTGTAAGTGCAACAGCTGAAGTGGTATATGGATTAATTTCTCAAAGGGGTATGTGTGCATTTGTGCACGTGTCAGGTTTTACTAAAACCCTTTTCTTGAAAGTTAAGGTTTGCTGTAGGGAAATTGGAACAGACTTTGTTTTGCTTCTGTTCAAGTACTAAACCCTTAAGCAGTGTCTCAGATCCTCTGTCTTTTTTAAGGATGTAAAAGCCGCCTCAGTTCTGGAATGCATTTTTCTATATACATCTTCCTCAACTACAGGGTTCCTTGTCTTTACACTGCGGTTGTCTAAATCTGTATACAATGTTCACTTGCTCATGCCGTTCTGTAATTTTGCTGTTGAAATTACAGGGAATGTTTATTACATGTTGCTGAATGACTCCACTTAAGCAACTGAGAAGTTGAGAGAGATTGAAAACCAAGTCAGGGTATCAAGTTAAGTCATATGAATCCGATATACTTTAAGAACATACAAGAGGGATTTGGGGCCTCAATCAAGCAGAGCAGCTGAAAGGAAAATGGTGACCATATGAACAGAAGTCCAAAAGCAAGTTAAATCTGTTGCGAGCCCTCCAAAGTAGGCAACACCAGAAGCAAAAGCTAGGGTAAACACCGCAGACCTGTCCTGCCAGCCAGGCATTCCTGTAAGGTTACAGCGTCCACTACAAAGAACCATCCTGCTGTTCGAGCCAAGTAGAAACTCAATTTAATATTTACAGTTGCCTCTTGCCACCCACCATCATGTGGTGGAAAACATCCCTCTTCAATTTAGAATGAAGAGTGACAAGAGCCATAATTTCATTTCAGAAGTGTGCAGATTATGTAGGATGTGGGTTAAGGTATTTTGGTAAACACTACAAAGTCATTGACAAAACCTCCCATTTGTTTCTTTGTAAATAGAAAATTTGTAAATAGAAAACAGTGAAGTTACTTAGATTTAAATCTGGGAGCAAAGGAGCTCACAAGCTTAGGTAAAGAGAAGGGGAAGAAGCAGACTGATGGACTGATCTCTACCAGTATACTGTTATTTAAAACAGTTCTTAAATACACAAGTGAGAAAGAACAATTGCCTAATATCCCTAGGACACTCAGTGGGGAATGAAGCTGGTCACCAGAAGACTGAAAGAGTCCCTCAACTCCTAGATGAACCAGGAACTGGCCAGAAACTCCCTCTGGACACATCAACCCCAAATCAGAAAAGAACAGGAGCACCCAATAGGATGTAAGTCGGCTCTACCAAGTAGTAGGGCTCACAGCAATCCAGAGTTAAACTGGAACTCAGCTGTGCATGGCAAAGGGGGATCTGTGCCAGTCAGACCAACAGAGCTTGGAGCACAGCGTGCAGTTTGTCTATGCCCACATCCACAGCCACTCACTTATTGTTACACTCAAGTCTTTTTGCATCCCAGTCCCTAGGTCACACAACAAAGGTTGGGTACTGTTAGGTAAAGCTTCTACACATGCTTCTAAGTAGAAGGGGGGAGAAAAGCAAAAACACAAATAAGCAACCTGTCCAAAAACCAGTATAATGATTTTGTATTTTCTTGATAGTGTTATTAGGATGACACAGGACTCTGCTCTCATTTCAGCCTCAATGCACTTACGCTGTACCTAGAAGCTGGCAGAGCCTCCCCCCTTCTGCCTATCTCAGCAGCAAGGCCAGCCTGAATTTCACATGCACTGTTAATACAGTAACATACAGCTCCTTCTATGCCCAGATCACTGCCTTTAAAACAAGAAGAGTCTTGAACTGTGGATGGGTGGGGGTAGTGGAAGGGAAGAGTACAGCCAAGTGCTCCAAAACAGGATCTGCTTGTGACACACAGCCTGGAAAACAGCACTTAGAGCAAAGATGAAAAATCTCCCCCCACACCCCCACCTGAAGAGGCAGAGACAATACTACGCAAGCTAAGTAAAAAGATCTACATCAACTATCGCCCTGTTAATTTCAACATTTTCCCAAATGTATGAAAACATTTTGAAAGTGAAGCCTTCAAATGTACTTTTCTCTAACACACCAGTGTTCTGATAGGAAGGAAATAAGCAAGGAGAAAGCAGAAATGGATTGCTTTCAAAGAATTTCTGAATTGTGCTAGTTTTTTTTTTTTTTTTTTTCTTTTTTCTCTCCTTCTACTATATAATTACCATGATTGTTTTTAGGAGAAACTTACCATATCACTCATTTCAGTAAAGCTTTCCAGTAAGAAAAAGATGCATAGGCAAGTTTAGTATATTTTAAAGGAGCTGTTTTGTTACATTAAACAGTATTTTAGAGTTCCATCAAAATTAAATGAAGAGATAAAAGTCAGAAGCAAAAGCAGAATAGTTTCAGAGATAGTTAAAAGTGATTTATTTTAAAATAAATCAGCTATGGGTTGATTATTTCCCAAACAGGAAATATTTCCTGAATTGGTGGCACACAATTTTAGACACAAAACAATAAAGGGAGCCTACTTCAATTTAAACAGAATCAGTGAACCATATTACAGGGCTATTCATCTTTTACAGCCACAGCAGCCCAAGAAATACAACAGCAAGGCCATAAATGTGATTGCTTCAGGAAAGGCTGTACAGTGCACCGTAAAAACATTTTACAACAGCAGGAATTCCTGGGTGTCGCTCTCCCCATTTTTTGGTCCATCTGCTTTCAAAGGGGGCAGGGGGATGGGCGGAGATGTTGTTAAACGTCCCCTGGGACTGCACAGCAATCAATCATCATCTGATGAATGGCCACTAAAGTTAAACCCTGACCCCACTCCACAATTCCCACACCAGCGCTCCTCTCCTCGCCGCTGACCAGCTCCCAGCGCGCCCCCCCACCCCCACCTTCAAGCCCTCACCAAAATTTCCCAAATACCAAGGCCAGACAAAAGCGGTGGAATGTAGTAGGCACCGGGACAGAAGAAAATGCAGCAAAAACAGCAGTTGAGGAGGCTTATCCGTAACCTGCATTTAAATAAGCGGCCTCTCAGCGATCCTGCCGGTGCCGTTCATCCCCCAGCTTGCAAACACTTGATTTCTCTTATTTTTAGAGCCCATAGGAGCATGTATGCACACAATTGTCAGTAAAACATGCCGTCACGACATTTCAGAGCCCTGACAAGATTTTCTTTAAGCCTTCAGTGTTCGGAATTAGCACAAGGCAGCAACACATGAGGCTATGTTTTAAAACACAAATGAAGTCTGATGCTCTGAAAGCTAGCCTGTAATCTTAAACAAAAAAAACCCACAGACAAAACAGTAGTCTCTTGGTTTTACCTTTTGGAAAAAGGAGCCAGTCTGAAATTTTCCATTAGTAAAGGTGTTTTATTATTTAATTCCCTTGACAATAACTCAAACACCAGTGGCTTTGTTAGGTACTATGCGAGGCTTTGAGCATTATGAATTTCACATAAATTCGTTTTCCAGTGAGTTTCAGTCCTTCTCTTCCATGATTTTTTTCATAAGATCTAGAAAAAACTGCTTCCCCACATCCTTCAAACAGCTACATATATATATATATATATAAAAATTCACAGGGGCTTTAACAGCATAAATACATCACTCAGGAGAACTGGATCAGAGCCTGATGCAGACAATTGTGGTGGAGCTTAAGTAGAAAGAGGTAATATTGTTTACTCTGCACAAACCTGGTTCTTAGCTCCCATTTTAATGGCAGCTTTGGAGAATGGACTTGTAACAATTGCAACAATTAGCTTGTTTCACACAACTATTAGAGTAGCATTTTAGGTACCTTAACTTCTCCACTAATAACCCCTGAAATCTGAATACTAAATATAAATACTGAAGATCAGCGTATCAAATAACTTGCTCATTTCCCCAGTGTATTTGGGATATTTAGTTTTCAGAGATGTTTTTTAAAATGATGTATGCGTACCAGTGAATGAACAGCCACATGATTAGTGAACAAATACACAGGGAGCTCTCACGGCCCAGCACACGAGAGGGAAAGACCGAGCCCTGCCTAACCAGCAGTCCTCCCGGTGTGGAGTCGCAGCTCAAGACTGTTGTTTCACCCTACAATTAAACCGCCCTGGTAGCTGGCGGTCGCTGTAAGAGGAAGCCCTGTACCTCCTGCATTCTCCTTTACCTCCACCCCCCTTCCCCACTCACGCCTTCCATCTCAGTTAAGAGATGTGGGGATCTTTATAAGCAGCAGAAAATTAATTTTAGAAACTGGTTTATTCAATCTGACCTTGTGAACTTGAGATGAGCTAACCAGATTTGAATCTGACAAACTAAAAGAGGTTTTTAAACCAAACATATTATCATGCCCCTACACTTTGTGATTTTTTACCTTTTCCAGTCTTGCTATTGTGTCATGAAGCCAGTAAAAACAGCTGCATATTTCAGAGAGCTGATGTGACAATGTTGGTAGTCAAAGCACCTATATTAAAAGGTTTTTTGGAAGATGCATTACTTCCACTAATCGAGGTCAGAAAAATCCAGTTGGTATTAACAGTCAGCTGGGAGTAAGCAAAGATAATTTAAGTCATCTTTGTGGTGGAAAGCAGCATTTGCAAACTCAAAGGGATTTGGGTTAGAAACGACAACCAAGTTCCACTTCGAAGGGCACATCCTCAGTGGCACAGTCTGCACTTGGAGGCAGGAAGTCACGCTCTTGGCAAAGCCAGTTTAAGGATCCTCTGGCTCTAGCATGCTACAAAATTGAATCCTGTGTTTTGGACTGAAATCTTACAGCTAGAACTTAGTTACAGCACCCACCTGAAGCCCTGGAACCGCAGCATCCCAAGAACCTCACAGCAGCACCTCTGCCAGGTGCAGGCCCCCCCCCCCCCATCCACTCCAAATGGACAGCATCACACCACTTGCCTGGTATCTGCCTGGCATTTGGAGGTTAAGATCTCATCAGCTAGCTTCCTTAAAGCTCTGGATGCAGGTTAACTGGGGCATCTGATCCAACATACTGCCTCGGAGATTCTGGTCATCAATAGACTGGAAAGAACATTTCACATCCACCTTAAACTCGTTGCTGCAATTCTTCCTAAATAGGGGTAAACTGGGCTTAATGTTGGTCTAATATTAATACTGAGTGGCACAGGTACAATTATCACAGTGGGTTATCAGTGTGTAACGGTAAATCTACAACCCATAGTGTTTTTTTTCCTGAAGAAATTGGGATAAGAAAATCCCACTTCTTTTGTCTTAAAAAAGAGTCACAGCATCTGCTTTGGCAGTAAAGCAGGTAAAGGAGCCAGTCTGTGGGCAAATGCAATAGTATCAATAGCTAGTAGATTATGCAGCCAGTGATAAGTCAGCTCGTTTAGAGCTTTCAATAGGGGAGACCAGCCTGTGCTTCAGCATGCAACTCATTAGCTGTTTAAATGCAGCTTCTATGCCAAATCTACATGACACGAGTAGCAGCAGGGTGGTCTTGGCACAGGGGACAGTGGGCGGATCTAAATATTCAACAGTTCAAGAAAGCACATTAATAGCCTGCTGTGGATGCAGATATTAGAGTGGGCCAGGACCCAGTTCCACTTCAAGGCCGTTTTGTCCAAGCCACTGTCATGAGTCCCTACAGGTCACTCGCTCAGCTTCCCTGCCTCTTCAGCTCTCTAAGAAGAAAGCCTTGTTCTCTGCCAAAGCTTGCCCATGATTTCAGTGATGCTTTAAGTTGCAATGGATTGACAATTATTGTTTTGCTATCACACATGAAGCTTTTTTTTTTTAAAGAGAAAACCAACAAATCTCAACATCCCTATGAACTTCTTCAACATATTTTCTTTTCATGCACAGCTCAACATCAGAGCCTTTCAAATTCTCTTCCATGCCCAGGAAGAGCTAGAAATAGGAGTCAAGTTATGCTGGAGCTCCCACTTCCTTACCTGTAGGTGACATCAGAACAATCCTCACCCCTTCACATCTGTGTTCCTCAGTTCTGTCCTGCTCCTTGCCTTACAGAGAACGCTACCTCCATTCAGAAGTAGCCCTGGCAGCTGTTGGCCATTTCAGAGGGCTGACAGCAAGGATGCTATTATTTATATGCCTTGCAAACAAATAGGTAGAAGATTTCTCTTAACATACTGGAGAAACACCTTATCCCTTTTAACTTGATGGGAGAAAAGAAAAACTCCAAAGTTCTCAGCTTTCCTTCAAAGGCCAGCTCATCCTCATGCAGATGACAAGCCCATTGGGGAGCATCTTAAGCTGATGGACTGTGCAGTTTGCCAGAGCAGTTTCCCAGTCCCAGCACAAACAGGCCTTTTGCAGGATTTTCTTACAGAGCAAGCCTGTAGTCAAACCACTGCTAGCTCACCAAAGAATTTTCTTAGGTAAGTCTTATTTACACAACAGATTCCCATTAATATTTTTAGTGGGCTTCACTGGGGGGGGTGGGCACACATGGCGGAGAACCTACCAGGCTAGACATCTTAATTTCATAATGCTCAATTGTTAGGGAGGAAAAACTGGCTGGGAAAAAAAAAGTTATCCAGAGAAACTGTAGCTTTGTCGGTTTTATATTTTTTAAAATACTGACAAAGATCCACACCAGTTTTGTGGTGGTTTTGTTTTTAAACGAGTAGTACCAGGAGTCTTGATTCAGAAAAAGCATTTAGAACACAAATTTGTGCTCTTTCAAACTGTAATGCTTCAACTACAGCATCTAATATTTGTTGCAAGAGAGAATATTGTAACGTATACTTGAAAAATCCCACTGTTTAAACACCACATAAATTTAACCTTTAATTCAAAACTACAGCAGCTAGAGAATACTAGAAAACTATGCAACTATGAACTCCCATCTCCAGTTGAATTCTTAGCCTACTTCGTGGCTTTATAGCCTAGTGGTTCCCCTCTTTGTTTGTGTGGCCATGACGAGAAAGGGAACCCAGAGTCAAAACAACTAGTACAGAACAGAGATCAAAAGTAACATATTTCAGAGAGGAGATGTTTCCATAAAAATTTAAGTATCAACATAGTTTCTGGTCTTGAAATTTCTCTCTCCCAACTGGAGGGAGATTTGTCTGTTCCAATTTCTTTAAAAATATTTTTAATAATTTTATGTAATCTCTAGAGAATTCAAAAAGCATCTCTGTGCCTTTTTAAAAGGAGGATTTGTGCTAGGATGGAAGAAAAAATGCATCAACTTTTAGGCTAGCTAACCTCAAAGCCGTTTTAACAAAGGACTGCTGATATAAATTTAGCAAAATGAAGCAATTCTGCTATCTAACACCGCCACTACTAAACTCTGCTAAGAGTAACAGCCTTGTAGGCAGTATCAGCCCACATACTTGTGGACGATGCTGTCCCTTCCCCCTTTTCCACTATCAGCTCTCCAACAGATTTACCTAGCATTATGCAAGCTAATATCACTACAGAGATAGCAATTACTGAAGGGATTAGGCTGCTTGCAATGACGCCTTGTGGTAAGACTTCAACATTTTGCATATACAAGAAATACCTCCATCAGTTTAAATTCACAAACAGCACTCTGTTGCTACCCTATGACAATTTGAGCTGTGCTGAGTAGAAAACAAAGAACAGCACTACCGATTTATGCTTTAGGGCATAAGCTGATCACCTGGATATTAGGAAGGAATTCCTCCTGCTTCTCACATTCTCAGGAAGAAACTGCCTGGTTGGCCAAGTGTGCACATGTTTGAGGTGGACAGGGGAAGGGAAAGTCTCACCATTCTCTTCTTCCCCCCAGCATTCAGCATTGCCTGCTACTGCAGGCTGGACACCTAATGGGGAACAGTAATTTGGCTGTTCCTTCTGCTTCTGCCTTCCAGCTCAGCTGTCTTTAGAGGAAAGCTGTAACAAGAATAGCTGTGGTACTGGACTCACACACAGCAGGAGCTGTTAATTTTTTTTCTTTAATTGTGAAACAATCCATGCCTATTAAACAAGTCCAGTTACCTCCAAGTGCCATATGCACATCAAACTCAGGTCGAAGCAAATATGACCGACTGTAGCCTTTTATTAGGAAATACAGGCAAGACTTGTCTGGGAAAACTGACATATAAACCCATTCCAAGTGTTTTATACTGCAATGTTTTTAGTTACTGCTTATGTGGAACAGGTTTTGTGGAAAGCACAAAGGCAGCACTGAATTGGTCCACTCTTCTGTTCTTTGCCTTCTCTGCTCCTCTTGCCTCACACTGTCCCGATCACTATTTTTATAACTGTATACCCACGTACAAAAAGTCCTTATTGCATGAGGCCTTTAAGAAACTTACTGTTCTTTGCTGAAGCCTAAAAATTGCTAACATGAACATTTGGAAGAAATCTTCTTTAGAAGCATTCAGTCTCTCTCTCTCTCTACCATCATCCTCCCAAACGCTCACACTAAAAATATGCAAGTGTAAAAACTTTTACTAGCTTACGTACACATGTTTCAGAGCAGGAAGAAAGATTACAACATGTTGAGGTTTTGGTTGGGATTCCTCATAAATGAGGAAACTTAATTAAGCAAAAACAAATTTGGACTGCATTGAAAGAAAAAAGTGGTGAGTCGCAGAGCCAGGCAGTAGCTTCTAACAGCATATTATATAGGCACCGTATCGGGATTCCTCAGCTAATACCATCTAATTGTACCATCCACGTCAAAATAATCATTATCTGCTCTCAGTATATGACTTGGCACATATATCTGCATATCTTATTTGGAGAAATTATGTTGAACTTGAGGATCAAAGCTTTGCTGCTAGTAGTAGAATGCCAAGACCAAGTTTATCAGATTAGTATGCTTGTTACAATTCCCTTTAATTTTAGAGAGGATTATACAATCACATTTTATGAAAGACTCCTCCTGAAGGCATTATCCTTTGGGTGCTAGTGCACTATTACTTCCAAATGAACTCTAGTATTTAGTGTTTGTTTTGGAAGACCTAGCTGTCTTAACAGCCCCAGGGCATTTCAATAATCATATAACAAACATTACTGCAGGTTACTCTTTAATCCCCTGTGAGTGAATGAGTAAATTCTTGTCCATCTATCATATAATGACACAGCTCTGCAGTTGCTGCCAAAAAGGTACTGTAAATCATAAAAGAAAAACAGATCTGAGAATAAGTAGATCTGTTCCTAGAAGGCAGATGTGTTTACTCAGAATAATTTTATCTCCATTACAGAACTGTAAGAACCGAAACCTTTGTTTACAAGCTGTTAACACAGAATTCAACATATTTCTTTCTGAAGGCTTCAGACAAGCCTTGATAGAGAACTCAAGTATGCCTTTATATTCCTCTAGCTGCTTGTCTGTGACAGAGCAGAAGCCTCAGAAGTTTCAGAACTCTAAATTAATCACTTACCTGCCCTACTCTTCTTTCCAAATTGGTGAAATACAGGAACAAACAAGTTCAAATCCTATGGCTTCCCTTCCCCCCTCCAATTTTTTTTATTTTTATGTTTTTAAACCAAAGAGATAACTATGACAGAAGGACAAAGTAAGAACTGCAATTTTGTTTTTATTTGGCCTCAAATTCTCTTTTTGTGGAGAGAATTAAGAAGGCTTTCTTTGTGAATTTGGATGATAAGGGAAGAGACGCATCCCAGGATTAATATAATTAAACAATGGAAGGAAAGCAGAAACACATTCAAACTACAGAGAGTATTTGAATTGAAGTGCTTACAAACAGTAAACAAGTTGCATTTTGTCATTGTGTCACAGATACGGTTACTGAGTAGTATGTTCAGTCTGGGGAGACCAAAGACAAGCCTCTGTCCCACTCAAGGTTTAAGTTATGATTCACACACTATTTTAACCCATTCCATGAGGCTCCCATGGGTCAAGTATGTAAGTGTAGCATGTAGTGTATATGTTCACATTGCTGCCAACTTAATTGTTATAGAGCATTCTAGTTGTGTCCTAACCAAGCTAAAATAGGCTTAGGGCCAACCCTGGCAGGCTTCAGTAATATACATCAGACTAAGAACTGGAAAGCATTTTGGTTTTCTAAAATGCTTAAATACTTTGAAGCCTTAAGTGAAAGCATCTACCTTCTCAATAGCAAGATCAGCTGTACTACATAACACTTACTAGCTTTAGATTGGTTCTGTATTGTGCAGGCAAGTTAACCTTATCTAAACTTCAACTGTAGCCTTGTTTGAGCTTTAAATCAGGATGAATGTAAATATAGAAGGTTTGTTCAATAGGCGACAGTAAAAACAAAAGAAAATCTATCCAGGCAGAACGAGGCAGGAGTCAGATGTGGCTCAAAGGAAGAGGGGAGAAGGGATAACTGACACTGTTAACTCCTTGCTTAAGCCTGGGAAGAGAACAGCGGCAGTAGTCTTAACTACAAAAAAAATTATGTTGTGATTAAAGTGGCACTGTCTTGTTATACAAAGTACTCTTAAGGAAAAGCCCTTTCCTATGAAGCAAAGATGTGGAAGCACAACACCCACATTATGTCAAATCTGCTATTGCTGACAAGCACCAGGAGTTCAACTGCATTTGGGGTAAGCAGTTTCACCAAGAAACTGGGTTTACACAAAGTGTAGTTTGGTCCTGAGGGGGGAACCAGGTAGGCAATGCAGAATTAAAAAAAAAAACTGAGCACAATCAGCAGGAAGTCTTTACAAGCGCTCACGTACACACATCATGCATTACAGCCAGGCATTGCTGGCATTCAGTTACAGAGGTTTTGACAAATGCATCAATTTGTAAAACACAAGTCAAGCAGAAGACAGGATTATTTTTATTACTGTTTTTAAGTGTATTGCCAAGGTAGCCCTACATGTCTCCCCTGCCTCCTAAGAAGAAACTTTCAGGGGATAGATTAGATTTTGCCAAAGATTTTCTGCAATGATGGCAGAAGAACAAAACGTGTTTAACCACATTTCCAAGCACAGGTAAATTAATTTACTAAATTAAGTCTGCTTGGTTAAAAGACTGTCAAGGAAGCTACCTGCCTTCCTCTGCTTTAGCCTATTCATCTGTTTAATCAAGTCTAGCACAGGAACTCCCAAAGACAACATGCTGATGAAAGAAAGGAGGAAGGGAAAGCTCCAGGGTTTTTTGACAGGGTCCTCACACAGCTCTTTCACAGCAACTGTGTGCATTAAGCACTCTGCTGTGATTCCTCAGTCAGTTCTGAGGTTAATTTAAGACAAAAGGCTTGCTGGGACAGTGTAATGGGGGGGCGTGTGATCAAAAGTGTGGGGGAGAACTTAAACTCTGTAAATTAACAGATGCCCACAATAGGGATTTCAGGAAACGCTGCGGCTCTACCTTTGTCCCCTACCAAGAGGTTAACTTGCTGCACCCCGCATACCACCTTCACTGTAATCAAAGTAATGGAGCAACTTTAAGAGCCACACACACAGGCAAGTACCTCTGGTAGCTTAGTACCAAGACAGACCTACTGCATCAGGGACATCGCTTCCTGTAACTCCCCTTTCAAGTAATAACCAGACCGCTGATTCACTTAGGATTTAATGAGATTACAGCTTGAGGTGATTTGACTGGAGACCATAAAAATTTTAGGAGCCCATCTGCTCTGCAAAACAAACCTCTCACACACAAGGCCGGGTACGAACCGACCTCTGAAAGCTGAAAGCTGTGCTGTAAGTTCAGGCAAGAAGCAAGTCCTGGTACCTGATGGGCAGACTGGTCAGGCAAAACGGATTGCTGAGTACTTGGAGAGATTCCACTCAAGTACTGATGCATATGGAAATCCCTCTGTTCATTAAAAGACCAGTCACTTCAGGGTACTTTCCCCAACATTATCACACCATTAATAGCAAATTCAAACCGTGGCGGTGCGGTTGTTATAAAGAAACAGTGCAATTTTCACCTCGCCATATACACCAGAATTCCATGACGAAGTACGATACTTCATCAAACATTGCCGTGCTTTGAAAAAAGGAAATTCCTACTCAGTAAAAGCAAAGTCTTCACTGCCTTCCATCTCACTTCACACTTTCCCCCCCATCAAAAAGCAGCACACACGTTTCCATGAGCCAACTGGTTACGTTTCTCGTGTTTCCCACTATCAGATGAAACATTGATTTTTCTTCCAATAAATATCATGAAGAAAAAACGATTTGAAGAGACTGAGAACAGAATGGGAAAGAGCTGCTGCTTTTATTAAGTTTCTTTTCCACAGACTTGTAAAAATGGGCTTTTTAGTGACTGCAGTTAAAATGCTTTAGGTCTAGATGCAAACGCTGGACAAATATTCACATTTTATGATAAACCCGACTCTTCTACAGCCAGCAACGTCAAGCCTCCCTGGGCAGCTGTATTTTGTCGTTTAAAAGAACTTAGGTACTGTTATTTTTCCTTCCCCTTTTAGGCTGAGATGTTTTGTTGTTTTGTTCTCACTTCAGAAACAGGCCTCAATATGCAAGTTACATCTGGAAACAGACAAAAGCCAACTGCCCAACAGTATTGGAAAATTAAAACATTGGGTCAGGCTCAAACGGACTAGGAAGCCAAAGGTCAAAGCAGCATTAAATCATTAGTTTCCCAGCTGCCACCAAGGCATGAAGTTGACCTTTGATTTTGTAAGAAGTGGTCCAAGCAATTTTCTGGTGGCAATACGGGCAGTCTGGCACAGTGGAATATTATCCTTGAGAGGGGTGGGGGTGGAAAGGAGTTTAGGTCTTGCAGGCAAAGATTAAACAAACCCTTCAATCTCTCCAGACAAAATTTGCTCTGCTAAGCTGTAAGTGCAATTATAAAATTATCAAACTTTAAGGCAAAGACACTCAAGCATTTGAATCATTCAAGTAACTTCTATTCATCTAGTAGGGAGAGCAAGGAGAGAGAGCAAGGAGAAATTAAAACTGCAATTAATACATTTTAGAGAATATCAGAATATTGCATTTCTTTCCTGGAATGATTTAAGTTCAGAAGTCACAGTTTAAAGTCATTTACATGACTATGTATTTTTAAGCAATACGTTTGTGGCCAGTCATGGTTCTTTGGACTAAAGAACTAGAGCACTTCATTTAATACAGCTAAGGTAGCAAAGATAGAAACAAAGGCTATCATCTCTCTCTAGTCTCCAAGATCTTAAATTTTATCTGCTACTGCCCCCTCTGGCAAGAGTTCCCAACCTGGTCCTTACACACAGCCTTGCTGAACACCAAGGCTGTGTGCATGCTCAGCTCTGGTCAGTCAGCTTCCAAGATCCTAGAACGGGGTTGGTACTACTGCTGCTTTGCAAAGGGCAGCACAGGTATTAAAAGGGATTTCTGATGCACCCAAGGTCTATTTGAAAAGCATATTTTATTCTCCATTAGCAGCTGAGCATGTGCACACACACAAAACACTTTGCAGGCAATCAATTGTTAAAATATGTCTACACGTATTTAAGAACATTGTGCAGCTTTAAAGCAAGATCAATCAATTTTAGACTATAGGGTCACTTCTCTTATGGCAGTCATAATGTAAGGAAAGCTACTGCTTTCTTCTGTTTTCAGGAGCAAAAGGTTGTCCAAACAAAACAGCCCTCTCCCCATCTTTCCCCAGTATTAGGGGATCAGCCACTGCCAACTCTTCCCGTGAGAACCTAAGAGTCACAGCAGTGTCTTTATACACGGACTGAAGCATATCCACAACCCTTAATGGCATGGGCATGAGGAAGGAAGAGAAGTATTTTCAGAAAACTGCAAGTAGGCATTGATGACTTGAGTGAAAGCACACCCTGTGCTGCTAGCTACTCTGTTCCTTTTTCAATCGGTATTTTCACTGCCAATGGGAAAAGCACACCACCTGAGCAACTATGGGTGGGCACATCAACCCCTGCTGCTCACAGCCTTTATTTCTAGGAAAGGTTAACTGCCAAACAGAATGCATACTAACTGGTTCTGAACACGGATTTGTGTACGCAGGTCACACAGCTCATCACAGGAAGTAAGACTTCTGTCCAAACCTACTGTTACGTTTAAGTCTGTTTTAGTAACAAATCCTACCAGAACAGAACACAGGAAGACCATACCAGTAATTTCTTAAACAACTTCAAAGTTCATCCAGCTGGTAAATTAAAGAGCTACAGATGGGCTGTTTATCTTTTAAACCTTTCTGCAGGTACCCAATTCAGGTAGCGCTTAAGGAATAAAACACAACAGATGCCTCCTGTACAGAGACTTGAAGACACAACTTTGTCAATATATCTCAGAGAAAGGTCATCTGAGATCCTTACTTGGTCAGCACTCTGGTTTAACCACATTAGCACATACTCCAACCCACTCCTGAGACACCATGGTAGGCTGCTTGAAGCGAGTGTAACATGCACCCACTGTTTACTAGAGGAAGGATAGGTTCTACCACCGCTGCTTTCCTTATAAGAGGAGCAGGGCAAGGTTTGCATCAGGTCTGCAAGCTACAGCTTAAACAAGAATTAACTCCTATGGTTGTTGCTGCACTGCTTTACCATGCCATGGTCCTGAGAAGAGTATGTAGTACTCAAAGCTAGAAAAGGCCTTGCTAGAAGTAGCCATTCCCTACTTTTCTAGCTTTCCAATTCGTAGTCCTGTTCTGTCATATAAAGAGTCAAATGATGTTAAATTAGATCTGGATAATATGGCTATTTTAGAATTGTAATTCTGGAAGTGGGTACCATACTGTGATGCAGCTTCTCATCAGCCTGGAAGAAAAGGACCCCAGGGGTGTTGTTTGATGAGAAGCTCAACATGAGGCAGCAACATGAGCCTGCAGCCCAGAAAGGCAGCTTGGCCAGCAGGCCAAGAGAGGGGATTGTCCTCTTCTGCTCTGCCCTCGTGAGACCCCATCTGGAGCTCTGCATTCAGCTCTGGGGCCCCCAGCACAAGGACATGGACCTGCTGAGGAGTCCAGAGGATGGCCCTAAAGATACTCAGAGGGCTGGAGCACCTCTCCTGTGAGGACAGGCTGAGGGACTTGGGATTGTTGAGCCTGAAGAGGAAGCTCTAGAGAGACTTTAGAGCAGCTTTCTAGTGCCTAAATGGGGCTATAGGAAAGCTAGTGAGAGACTCTTTGTCAGGGGGTGTAGTGACAGGACAAGGGGTAATGCTTTTAACAGGTAAATTTATATTAGATATAAGGAACATGTTCTTTACTCTGAGGGCAGTGAGGCCCTGGAACAGGCTGCCCAGAGAAGCTGTGGATGCCCCATCCCTGGAGATGTTCAAGGCCAGGCTGGATGGGGCTTAGGGCAACCTGGTCTGGTGGGAGGTGTCCCTGCCCACAGCAGGGGGGTTGGAACGAGGTCATCTTTAAGGTCCCTTCCAACCCAAACCATTCTGATTCTACAGTTCTGTCAAAAACCTATGAAATCCAGCTACTTGATATACTTTCCTGAGAAGGCCCTTCTGTTTGACCTAGATATAAGACAGATCTACGCCCAAGAGCTCTCCAGGGACTCAAGTATACCTTCTGGACCATAAGGAGCAGCCTAATACTACAGTCAGCCATTTGCTCTCAAACAGGAAGTGCCATGGCAATGCAGTTAGATAGTAGTCATCCAGGTGACTGACTGCCCTGACCTTACCTCAGCCCTGTTCTGGTTGCTAGGTGAAAGATAACTTTTCTACTTACACTAGAAAGATTTGCTATCCATTACACCTCCATTCTCAACTCTGCAAAGGGATCAGAGCCAGTATTCCCAGTTAGTCTCAAGATAGTATTGAGTTTACAGTGGGAGAAAACACCCTAAAACTCAAAACCATCCACAAGGAACTCCCAGAGAACCACAAATATGATTTTCTCAAGCACTCAGTCTCCAGGATGAAAATAATCTACGCATAGCCCTACAGAAGTTTTTTTTTCTAGAAAAATAGAAAAGCCAATAGGAAATTCTTAAATTGTCTTAGATTGACTGATTATAGTAATGACTGCCCATACAGGCCATCAAGATAACACATGACAAGGGCACAATGTTATGCAGTATCCCCATGTGCTCTGCAGCTGAAGCAGTCCATTATCACCGAATTACAAAGGACCTTGTAGCTTTCTACAGCAGAGCACAGGGAGAAGACAGACAGGCCTGTGGGAGTTAGACCAGGGGTGACCAGAGAGGCCCCCTTTCTGCAACTGCATGTTCCTCTTTACTACTGTGCCTCTTATCACTAGAGCCAGATACCGGGGAGCTGCTGGAGAGAACAACAGGCAGCAGAAGCTGGGGACAATAGCCTGGATGTTTGGGTGTGGTGGCCAACAGCAGCCAAAACCAACTATTTAATGCAAAGTCTTGGGCATGGCTGAAAGCACCCTCCTCTCTCCCATTCTTAACACCTTCCGTGAGAAGCAGGAAAGGTGCAACTCATCCAGACCTCCTATGCACAGTGATCAGCCTGACCTCCCCTTCAGTGCAGGTAGCTTGTTCTACTTGGGCTACTACCAAGCAGGCAGCAGGCCCACTTCCTCCTGCAAAGAGATGCTTTTATGAGAGGACCTCTTACCTCTACCTCCTTTGTGAATGCACACAAAGCAACAATTTTTTTTTTTTTTTTTTAATGTGGTCTTTTTGCTTGGTCCAAGCATGCTGCTTGTTTGGAAATGAGAATACAGTTTTTTGGGTTTTGTTTTTTTTTACTGGAAGGACGATCCCATAACCCTACCTCAGGGCAGGAACCAAAGTGGAATTCAGAGATTCCTCCAAAACAAATGGTTAATAAAAGTTAATAACCCCCACAGTTTCGGGAACACAGGGCTATTGTCTCAGCCTCAGCAGAATCCATGGGCTTAGTGGATGGGCTTTCTAGTCACGCTGACCTCTCTTGCTCCATGGGAGTAAGAGTTTCACAGTTTACAGTCTGTTTTTATTAGAACCACACTGAGTTACTTCCCAGCTCATGAACCACTTCTAACACTCATTTCCAACATTCAGAAGCGTATCTTCAGGTATATGCTTTGTCACTTTTTCTTCTGGAGCCATTCCCCTGAGGAGGCCAAACTGGAGCGCCAAGACTGATCCCCCCATAGTCCTAAGCATCACAAAGTGCTCCTGGGAGTGGCACTGGCATCTAGCACTGCACTGATCTTATCAAGGCCATGAACTTAACAGCTTACCAGCTGCCATCACTATTCACAGAAACACTGACTTATTTCCAGGAAGTTTTAAATCCTACCTTTCCTTCTTTCCTGCTTGGAGAAAAGCAAAGGCTGACAGGCTTTCACCTCAAGGGCTAAGAGTAGAAGAGTACCTTGGACATTACAGCTGTACAAAGAGGTCTGATGAGAAGCAGAGCTTTGTTTTTACCACACTGGCTTTCTTCAGCCTTCTTCTCTCTGTGAAGCTGCCATTAAGGCTTCAAACAATGGGCCAGAACTAGCTCAGCCAAAAGTCTTAAGCCTTGAGAGTACTGGTCCTGGGAGCTCGGTTTGGCCACTGGTAACAGGCAGTAGTGGAAGACAGAGACCCTTGGTCAATTTGAACAGAGCAAGTATTCCTTCTTGCTACTGATGTAACTGGGACTGACGGGCAGCAGACCTTTGTATCTAAGTCAACAGCTCCCTTATAAGCCTAACAGATGACAGCAAAAACAAACATGGAACTTTCTGTTAGGAGGTACCCTACATGACCTCATTAATACCCTTCTCTGCTGGCATAAATAAAACAGAAATAAGAGTTACATGGAATATTCTTGATGCTGGCTTACCTATGGTAGAAATACTGCAGATAGAGAACATTAACATAGTGCTCTAATCTGGTAGATCAGCAGTGGATAGCCTCAGCTAGGTGAAGTTTAACTGTGACCTTTATAAGCAAAACTGATCTTGCAGGAAGTTACATGCTCAGAAAACATAATTCTAGTGAAACAGAGGCACTCAAGATGCTTGAGATCTGGAGCTAATACAGACCAGGAAGGGATTTCTTTTCTTGGGGGAAGAAGGGAGGAGTCAAGAAAAAAGGAAAAAAGCTTACTAAGAATGTTAACAGCAGACATTATATCTAATTTCTTTGCATTCCTTCCCCCCCTCCTTTTCCTCCCATTTTTAAAAAACAGGAGCAAACTCGTGAGTTAAGGATTCTGATCAATGCAACATGTTAGGAAAAGAGAGCAGGAGGTCAAGAGGAAATGATTAATCCTGTGCAGAAGACTGGCAGGATGGGTCCTGGAATGGCTTACCAGAACAATGCCCCCACTAATAAAGCAGGTCAAAAGACCCTTACAGTGAACAGAAGCCCCACTTACACTGTACATTAATATTCTTCCCTTATCCCAAAGTTACATTTGTTCATTAAATCCTGTTTCAAAAAAAATAAAACAAGTGTTGACTTAGACAGGTGAAAAGCTGTGTTGCCAGACACAAGCAACAAATCTAAAAGATAAAGGACAACAACTTAACAACTAAGCGTTAGTAGCTACATTCTTAGGCCGTATTTATAGAGAGCCTATGTAAATAGAGGAATGGGGGAAAACCCACCCTTACAGATTTCAGTTGTAACACTATTTTCTGCTCATACACTGGACCAATGCTGCTGCTTGATAAAGACTTGAGCTTGTGTTAACTGCATAGCTTAACGTGGAAGAAAAAAAAAAAAAACAAAAAAAAACAAGCAAGTTCATTGCCAACAATGCTTTGGATATGGAGGTGAATGCAGTTCAAGGTTTACGCTAAGAGATATTTATTCCTGTGGTTTTGTGGTGTCCAATGGATCAAATGCAGACCCAGTGCAGTCCTGAGTGATTCGCAGCCCCTGGTAATCACCCCAATCCCACAGTTTCTTCTATCTAGTTTCGTCAACATCGCAAGTTCCTAGGGCTACTACGTAGAAGCAGTCAGGGAAGTCAGCTTTAATGTCAGAGATTATGAACCTATAAAAACATTAGCCTATTTCACGGTGAAAGTATGACCTCAAATTTATGCTTGCAAATATACAGCTGACATTTCACAAGTGTTTCAAGGTATGACTCTCCTATTAAAGAGCAGCTCCACAGTTCTTAGTGAATTCCCTCATGCCGGCATTAGCATATTGCAATGCCATCGAAGAACTGATCTGGCTGAAAGCTGCCCTGAATCTATAAATTGCTGACAAGTCAGCCCAGTTCCCTGATATGGCTTGCTGTACCGATTGTTGGAAGTACGGGGGAATACTATTACAGGTATAAAAAGCTACCAGAGTAAAGGCAAGTTGTGTGAACAGGCAGCTAGGAGCCAGGGGGCCAGCCTGCCCTGCCCCTCCTCCCGCAGCAGCATGCACTTCGCTCCGGCCACTGCAGAACCACAGCCTGAAGGAGCAAAGTGGTGGGGAGGGAACGCCCTCCGGCAGCATTGCTGATTGCCTTTGTATCAGCAAACAGCCTCCATTTTGAGGAGCTGGAGGCTTTGGGGCAGCCTGGAGAGGCCAAACATCAGCTTTCAGTGGCTGGGAATACAAATGGCAGGTCCGTGTTCATGTTTCCCCACATGGGCTATCACTAATGCCAGCGGGGCTCTCTCCAGTCACATGCTGCCTCTGTGGGGAACGTTTACCCTGCAGGTCCCCTGCTCCAAAAACCTGGGTGCTGAGCCCCTCCTCCCACCCCATACCAGAGGAAGAGCGCGGCACACAGGGCTAAGGGACAAGGATAGCAGGATTTCTGCAGCCAGACCAGCCCTTTGCAGCATCCTCTTGCTAAATCAGGAAACTCAAACATTACTAAATTGAAAATGAAAGCACGTGCTAATCATTTTAGTTTATACACACCATTCTAATCTGCATTCTCTACCCCATCCCACTATTTCTGCAGGGGAAAGCCACAGATTGTAAAACAGTGCACAAGTCTCAAACTGGGGAGGTCCTGGGGATTAACAGGTCGTTTCAGCTGGGGAAGTCCACTCCTCTTAAGAGCAGTCAAGACAAAGCTCCAGTTTATTTACAAGCATGTTCGACTCTGTGGGCTCCACACGTCTCTTGGTCACAATAAAATCCAGGTAGTATACACATCAGTTTGTGCCAGCACCTGAATCCTGCCAGTTAGGCCGGCACAGCCTATTCTAGTTTGTGGCCGCTCAGGTCTGCTGAGGATTAGATATTGGGCCACTAATTTTTATTGAATCAGTGAATTAAGTTGACCCTTTCAAGTCAGGAGGATATTGACTTATTAAATTCACCTTTTTGTGAATCTAATTCCTTATTTAATCATTTTATTAGGAAAACGTTTTAAAAAGCATTTTTATGCCTAAACTACTAGTTTACATTATTCTGTACCATATATTAGGAGAGGCTGCCTTTTTAAACACATCCTAGTCACAAGTTTCAGAGTCTGTTCACCAAAGCAAGAAGCCTCAGAGCAAGGCTAGGTTATGCACCAGCACAGAATCACAAGCTGTTTTTTCAGCAACACACAGTAATGAAAGGTAAAGCACCTGTGAGCTGACCAGGTTATTTTTCCTACACCTAGAGTGCCAATACACAGACAACCCTGCACTGCTAGTTCAACACACCAAATACACAGATGTTAAAAAGCCAAATTGTTATCTGAAGCTCGGTGCACGTGCTGAGTTCAGTGCAAACATCCATTTTGCTCTGCCTCCCCACACAAAAGCAGGGAAAGTGGATTCCAAAGTTCAAGCACTTACTACAGATGAAACCCAGAAGAGTTTCACCCTAGCAATGGTTCACACACAGTTTAAAGAACCAAATAACACGCAAACCATTTAGGCTATATCTCCTAACCCTGTGTAATTTGTTCTTACTCCATGAGTAACAGTAACAAATGACTGCTAACCAAGAGCTGGCACTTCAGAAGAGCCAAACTAACAGGCAGGTTGTAAGGTAAAAAAAATAAGTGCCTGAGAGGCTTGTTATAAGACAACATCCTATTTTATAGGAAACGAGATTTACATGTAACAAGATTTTATGTCACAAGAACAAATCAATTTCAACTATAGCTATGTTTCATGGAGATTCATTGCCCCCCAGCTGCTTACCTTAAAAAAAAAAAAAAAAAGACCCACAAGCCCAAGATTTAACACCATTCTTGACTGCCACAGATTGTCATTGTCCCAGCCTTCATCCTCCACTTAAAAAAAAAGAATCCCCAAAAAAGGAACCACACTGTCCTCCATCAGCCCGTTATTTTCTTGACAGCCACTATCTTACAACACAACCCCCACAAAACATCAAGCAGTGCTCAAACCCCGAAATCACCTTTTAATCCATCCTTTTTAATGCCCGTACAAAAGCCCAGCCCTACTGTTAAGTGCAAACATTTCGTGGAGTTCCAGCCCTCCACTTTCAAGCTTTCCCCAATGGGGGTCTCAAAGAGAGCCCTTAAAAAGGGTTTATTTCATCCAATTGGAAGTGGTACAAGGGGAAATGGCCTGTGAACACCACCATACTTAACTCGTTAGGATCTAAGTGTTTTGGAGTTTGAGAGAGGGAAGAGAAGGCATTTACCAGCCCTAGCTGTGATTGATTTAAAAACAGTTTAGGCAAACAGGCAGAAGCAAGTGCAGGGCTTCCTTTGAGATCTGAAAAGAAACATATCTTGTTGTTGGCCCTCTGGTCATGGTCTGTGCTGTTTTTCCTTAGGACCATCTAAACAAGACAGATGTAGCCAGTATCCGGGCAGCAGCTGAAGCCTAAACACCAGAAAGGCACTCTGGGGTGGGGGGTGGAAGGGAAAAGAGGGAGAAGAGAAGAGGAAGCCATTTGGCTATAAAAAGGATCTTTCTTTCCTGTTGAAATGCAGTGGGGTAAAGAGTGTCAGAATGGCTTAAGGGTGGGGAGGTCAAACGTGTTTTGAGATGTTAAGAAACTCTTAAACTTTGCCAGAACACTGCAAAGAAATCTTAAGGTAGGTTTTTGTTCTTCCATTCAGAAGACTTGCCGCCAGAATAGCCGCAAGCAATTCTGAAGTTTCTGTGGTCTGTTTACTTGCACAAATGAACCAGAATTATTCGGTTAAGATTTTATCCTAGTGAATTTCTCACTAGGAAAGCATTTCCAGAAAGCTAGTTTTAATGCACTTTTTGCCAATCTCCCTAGTAAGCTCTCCACTTCAAAACTCAGGCTGTCCTGCTTATACAGTGTACCTGACTCAGCAATAAGGATGCTAGGAAATGCACAATAAACAGCAGTTTTTATTAAGGACATGGTAACAGTACTCTGCACAGTGTACTTTTACTCTATGCCATCAAAACTTAACATACTTCTGCTACTAAACACAATACAAATATTTTAGGAACCATTGGGACCATCATATGACCTACCATTTAAATCCAAGAATGAGATTTCAGAGCTCTTCTACACCTTATGACTCATGAAGACAGACAACTAAGTTCTTATTAAAAGTCAAGATGTGAGGGAAGGCTTAGTAGAACTTAGTATCTTTTACCCTTTACAATTTCCTCACTCTAAAAGCTGCAAGAAAAAGCATACATCTTGGAGTGAAACCAAATTTGCTATGGCCATAGTGTTTTTTAAATAGCAACTCCTGCTTATTTTGTGGTTTCTGTAGTAATATGCTTTTTGGATAAAGATATTTCACATAATTAAATTCTTTATCCTGAGCATAAGATCCACTGGAGCAGAGTGCCAACCTAGACCCCCTCCTTTCCTTCTGGAGGGAAAACCAAGCTCATCCTTGCTCTCTTGGAGAATCACAGAATCACCTAGGTTGGAAGAGACCTACAAGATCACTGAGTCCAACCTCTGACCTAACACTAACAAATCTTCCACTAAACCATATCCCTAAGCTCTACATCTAAACGTCTTTTAAAGACCTCCAGGGATGGTGACTCAACCACTTCCCTTGGCAGCCTATTCCAGTGCCTAACAACCCGAAGTCCCTGAGGTTTTTGCTCTACAACACTGAAGATCTCCCACAAGAGACCCTGACACCATCCAGAAGTTAGACTGAAATTCATTCACAGAACAGGAAATTTGATTTATGCCTGTCCCATCTTTGACGAGTGCACGCAATAGATACAACAGAGCAGAGCTGCTTCTCCACCATGACCTCCCACCCACAAGCCCCACACACTTTAAGTGGGAGTGTAAGAAGGTGACCTGACTACCTTTGGGAGAGCGTTTTGAGATGCAACTTCTGAACAGATGCTGGAAACCCATACCCGCTAGTCCCCATCCCAGAGCTTAAGTTACACATCAAGAAATTAATTCCATTTGCTAATTCAGAAGTCAGGATGTTGTTAGCAACCTGACAGTCCCACTCCACCACTGCTGTCCTCTCATGTTCTATAAGCACCTTGTCTCTTTCTCAAGTTTCTGCATTCCCTTAAGACTTCCTACATGGGGTGGGGATTGCACGAACTGGTATTATAGCCTTCAAGCCTATGCCCTTTGGGATATGGGCATTACTGCTCTTTGAGTAGAAGAACTAGCACAGTGGAGTCCTCAGAAGTGATATGTCACACTTCTCCCTCACTTGGGCAAGCATTAAGCATGAAATCTTCCCAACACCCAGCTGGACTGGCTTGTCAGGACTAAGAGCCAGCATTGGGTGTTCCTCAAGGCTGTTTTCAGATCTGGTAGATTGACTGGCCCGAAGTCACCCTTCTCTATACATTTTCAGGAAGACGGCTCACTGCAACCAAACACTTGGGTCAGCACAACACTGGACACATACAGGAAAAGATGCTGTTGCTTATGGCAACAAAGGCATTTGGGTAGAAGTGCAGCTTCCCTCTCACTTGGGGAGACTTCAAGAATGAAGAGATAATTAATATAACCCCACTCAACATACACAATACTTAAAATGTTCCATACTTAACTGCTCAAGCGGTTCCAGTGAAGCTGGCCATAAGAAACAATTAGAACCTAACACATCCCTCCTTCCCCAGCTCTGAGGAATTCAGAACTTGGTATTAGATCAACACTATTCAAATTTGGTCAAAACACGATCACTGAAAAATATCTTGTTAATCCCTTTTTAGGGAATAAAGACCAGATCCCTTTATGCCAGACATTACTTCCAGATGGCAGCACCACTGCCAAAGTTATTTGGTCATCTTATTTAGCAAGAACACAAGCACATCCTCACCTAATGTTTTTAAGGAAGATAGGAGGTATATCAAAAGTTGAGTTGCTAGAACCAAGTAGCACTGTCTCTTCCTTTTGTTCCAGGGTAAGATTAATAAGTGATTAACATTTCCATACAAGATCTCAAGTCTGTAGTATATATTAAAACTTTTACAACAGTCACCCAATTACCTAGAAAAAGTATCAGAAGACACTGCAAAAAATTAGAAAGAAATATTTAGAAGGTCAAGACAAAGACTAGCCAAGAGATGGCAGTGTTTCTGTCTGGTAAAGAAGAATACTAATTGTTGTTAGCATTCTAGTAGGTTAGGAAGGCCAGCTACATAATGCTGTCATCGAGTTCGTGACGTGGGGTGGGTTTTAAACCGCTATTCTCCCACTTCTTTTGCCTGCAGACCAGTTAACCAAGAACTGGGTGTAGAGCCTGAGGAGACTAGTCAGTTTAGAGCCATTGTTTTAAGCAGCAGTAGTATATCACTACAAACATCTAGGTTTATAGTCACTGGATGCTTCTAGACATTGCAGGGATATTTTAAGTTTTAGTGTGTACCAGTAAATTAGGGCTACAGAAGGCTGTCACTGTAGTTTTAACATGACAAAATTCTGTTTTATAGTAATTAGATTTTAGCTTTTTCATTTGACTTGGTTACAAAAAAGAAAGAGGAACTGTATAAATCAGTACTTATATTTCACTCGGCATTTAAGCTAGCCTAAGGAAATCCCAAGACTGCCTCACCTCTGAATTTTTAACATGGTTATTGAACACTGGAAGATGAAGTTTCAGTTCACATGTTCAGTGCAAAGGTCACAAGCTCTGCAAGACCATGATCAGAAACATTCCAGGGCAGTGTTGCTTAATTCATGGCAACAGCTTTATTTAACAAAAGCACTCAAGGAATGGTTTCCCTCCGTAACTCCATATGGGATCAAACATGAAACAAGTCAGCTTACTCCAAGAAGTGGCATCTTTGACCACATGAGAGCTGGGTGTTTTGAGAATTTGGTTGGTTGGTTTTGATTTTTTTGTTTAAACTTTGATTTATAAAGATATTTCACGCTAAAAGCATTTATACATACCTAATCGTAATAAAAAAAGCCATGCTATACATATTTGAAAGGAATTTCTCCCCGCTTGGAGAAAAACAGATACATGAAATAGGGAAAAACAATCCACACACCACGATATTCTAACTCTCATCAGTTTAGGAGAGTATCTTTCAACAGCAGCCATTTGCTCTTAGTGAACTGTTGGCAGCAGTTTGCCTGGGTCAGACAAGGGTCTCTGAAGACAGGAGTTTCCTTTCTTAGATTGCATGTGTAGTATTTTATATCTTTTCACATCATACTGCTCAAGAGGCACGTGCTACTTCACTAGAATACATGCATCCAAACCAAGTAACTAGATCTACAGCTGTGGAAGTCACCTTGGATATTTCCCCTTCTTTAAGGGCAAGGAACTATATAGCTGTCTATCAAACCCAGTCTCTGCCACGGGAGCCAACTGGAAAATTGCCAGTACATTTCTAAAATGAGAATCCACTAATACAGGTGGCATCTATTCCTTTACACACATGCCTTTAGTTTGCCTAAGAAAATCATAAGCTGCAACATAAGTAATTTTTCTTTGAAGCAAGGAATAAACCAAGTTGTCAGAACTGACAGGACTGACAATCAGAGCATATTTTCATTACAATGAGTAGTTTGGCAGACTTTCATGCCAAGGTAAGCCATATCCAAATGCACATGAATTGCAGGAAGGCAGTAACTGCTCTTTCATATGCTAAGGAATACCTGGAAGAATAAACAATTTCCAAGACAGCATAGCATTTCAGTGAATCTCTCTCACCTGCTGATAGCATATTTGTATAGCACATAGTCATCTCAGCTGGGAAGCATCTCTACTCATTCTTTATTTTGGTGTTTGTTTTTACATACAATACTTCCTCTTTCCAATCTACCCCCTAGCTTAAGAGAAATGTTTCCATTTATGTTTCCACCTTACGTGGCATTAAAAGGAATTTAAATTTCAAAGTAAAAACAGATGAAAACGCTGTCTTCTAGAGAAGATAAAATTTCATTTGCTGTATGGTATTTTCAGTTGACACTTTTTTTTTTTGCTATTGCTCAGAAAACCGATACAAGAGACTTTCCAATGTTAATTTAGGATACAATTAAGTTACAATGGAAGAACACCTTGTGAACTATTTACTTCAGAACTGTAAACTTCACAGCTTCCCATATTTTCTTCTGAAACACCTGCATTGAACATTTAAGACAGAAGGGTGGTTCTAACAGGACTCTGGTTCAATACACTACTCTTAGATTGATTAACTATCAAATTTTATCTTTTGTTTAAAGAAAAGTCAGCCTGCCTTACTATGCTAGCCAACTCCTCAAATACTATATGAAATATTCATATAGATATACTGATAATATACAATCAAGACAAATTAACAAAAGCATATAACTAAACAGAAGTGATGTTAGAAGTGATGTGTTCCATGTTTAGACAGTGCCCAGAACTAACAAATAGCAGTAAGATACTTAATCACAAGAATACTTTATAATAAAAGGCAAGTTACAGCTTTCAACAAAAATCCATGCAAAGCATATTAGTTATTTACTTCCATTTCAATATTTGGGTGGCTAGACTTATGGAAGAGCCAGGGAAGAAGAGCAAGTTTGGACAAGAGACGGGGAACAACTTCAGTACTTATTTGTCCTGCTTCCATACTGCATTTACAGCTGCAGGGTTTTCCTACCTCTGTTGTAGGGTGAGTTCAGCCTGGCACTTGCTTCCTTCCTCCTAGTTTTGAGCCAGCTCACCCTGCTGTTTTTTGCCAATGAATGGGTAAAGGGATCAGATACAGGATATACAGACTGAAAGAGGCTGAAACACAGGAAGTTCAGATTTAGATGACAGGAGATATCTGTGCCAAGTGAGGCAACTTGCTGGTTCTGTGTAGGCTTCCTTGCTTTGCCTGCAAACAATTCAGTTTTAAACACCAATTCACTTTTAAACACCAATTTACTTTTTCCTCCCCAGAAAATACGCAGCTTCCTCTTCCCACGCTCCTCTTGGAGTCCACTCTCCAAGTGGTTTCATCAGCTTGAACACCTCAGCAGTCCTGTTCTTTGCTGAATGCATATACTGGTACTAAGAATAGGTTTCAAAAATGTTGTCACATAGAATGTGACATTGTTTTTACCAATAAAATGAAGCTATTAAGTTATTTAACTTAGTGACTTCTTAAACTAAAATATGGTCCTTTCTGCTAATACAAGACATTCAGTTACTGTGCAGCATTTAAAGACTGAGATATAAAAGTGAAGCTACTAACTGAAAGAGTGGTTCAAGGTGAATTTGTGTTTTAGTGACAAAAAGCATACCTGTACTTATAAAACTATGGTTCTCCCCTTTCTGCTCTCAGAGTCACAAGCTTTTTTGGCATCGCTACCAGGAGACCAAGCTATGAAGAACACTAGTATCATGAGTTGAACTATTCTATGATTACAGACTTTGCTAGCTCAGAGACAGAGGAGCAGTAATGAAAGAACAGACAGGGAAGCGATCAGGTAGAAGAGCAGCCTTTGGATCTGATCCAAACCTGAGTGTGAAGTATGCCACTACAAGCTTTAGTGGCCAGAGAAACCAACTACTGAAGTCTTCAAAGACATGCCCACCTTACCTATACCCAATCAATGCCAAGGGCTCTTCAAACAGAATATGAATGTGCACACTCTTAATTCAGTGCTATACAGCTTACAGCAGATTCTCTAACTTTCCTTTGAAGGCTTATCATCCTGGATTGTACAGGAATTATTATAACAGCACCACACTCAGTTAAAACCTACAATCATTCTTTGAAAAATACTTCACACTGAAGTGACTCCCACCCCAGCTCCCTCCCATCTATTTCAGCTGTTTTAATGACAACGATGTAAGAAGCCAACACAGGTAATTCTCTAGCTGCTAAGTGTTTTTGTGATGACTGATTACCTTCAACCTAAGTAAGGACAAAGAGAGCTAAATAAGGAGAAGAGTAGGTACATAGCCACAGTTAGCTAGACGTACTTTGCAAGCAAACCCCAAGGATTCAGTCACCTTGTTTCACCTTAAGACTGCAGCAACCCTTGCCACAAGCAGCTCTTCCCTCCCTTCAAGCCCACATAGAGGAGAGGTTTCCTACCCTTGGTACAAAGACATAACTTACTAGAGCGTGTCTGATCCCTTAAGCTGGCTTGACTCAACAGCTACAGTTTATACAGTTCAAATTCAGAGGTCCTTACTGAACTACTTTTTGACAAGATGCAAAGATGAGATAACATCACATTTACTAGGAAGACAACAACATGAAGATAAAATGTTTATTAAAATAAGTGACAATTGTCTAAAATCTATCCCAAATATCAAATTCACATAAGCACCTGTATGCAGTTTATCCCTGGCAAAAGTAGACTTTAAGAGTGGCCTGAGATTTGGAGCAGATGGCCTTCCAACAGCATGCCAGATATGCAGAAAGAGTCAGTTCAAGACCCCCCAGGCTTGTTTCCATTCACAGCAGCCTGCCTACGCTGCCAGCTAACCTCCGTACTAACCCTTCCACCTACAGCCATACAGCATAACTCAAGTAAAGGAGTCATGCCTCACACCAGAGAGCTCAAGGATCAAACATCAGTTATTTCTGCTCTGGTAAGAGACCCACGTTCCTTGAGAAAACAGGTAATGCTAGAACTACCATGAAACAGTATTGTCAGTTAAAATACACATTGCCTAGAACATAGAAAGCAGCAGACACCTTGGCTCCAAGGAAGGGCACACCATTATCTTTCTGGTCATTGCTAACAGCCCCTGCTTTAACCTTGACCTAATGCCTAACCCTCAGTAACTACACAATACTCTAAAGGGGAGGGGAAGCAAAAAAGTATCACAGTCCATCCCCATCCATCCTCAGTTGCCATTTTATTATGTAAAAGAAGCACTGGAAAAAAACAGGGACCTCACTGTTCCGGTAGTTTCCAGTAGTTCTTATTTCATTTTCTGCAATTTTAAGGTTGTCTGTTGTTAGTTTGATTATTTCTTTTGGAGAAATTCATCTACTCCAGACCACTACCAGATTTCTAGTTCTGCTTTGGAGGTTTTTGTTTGTTTGTTTTTTTAAATAACAGTCCTTTCCTTCAACAGTATTTGCCCATCCACTTCAACCCCTGTAGCAGAAGTTGACACCAGAGGCATTGTTTTGGGACACTTGTCACGATGCAGCTGCTTCTACAATAACTGTGTTAGTAGAATGATATTTGCCATGTCTTTGGTCTTTTACTCAGTTGATGCAATATAACAGGAGAATTTCTGTGCAATAGTTTCTATAACTTGCAAACGTGTCAGCTGCAGAAGCACAGTTATTACCCCTACAAATAACTTCTCTGCAGAGATGGCTCTCACAATAATTTGTTTCTCCCCAGAATTTGGTCTGTCCTACCTATCGGTGGCCAGTTACAAAATGCTTGGCTCCCAAGCTGCCCACATAGCCAGAGGAACGCCGCGTCTGACACACTCGGGCAGCTCCTTTGGCAGCCCGTTTCTTGCAGAGAAGTGCCTTTCTCAAGTAACATCCTTGTATGGATCAAGTATTCCTGAAATCTGAGTGACTTTGTCTAGCAGGCTGCAGACCCCCTTCACGCTCCGACTTCAATGTATTAAATCCCCAGCGCCTTTGGGCACACCATATATAGCAGTGGAGGCGGGGGCGCTGCTGGGGGAGCTTAACCCTTTACCAGCAGGCACTGGGAAGGGGAGGCTTGGAGGCGTGAGGAGTCCTTTTGTTCTGAGGTTCTTCCTCAAGGGAACAGAGGCACTCTGCTCCATGTATCTACAAGTCATTTTAGAACTCAATAGTTGAATTCCAAACGACAAAGATGCAGCAAAATGCTGGAAGCTATCTGGTCTTTATCTTGCACCTCCCCTGTCACCTGATTTGACATTACTCAATGTTAGGGAAGATCAGGAATAGTTACCTGGTCAGGTGACAGGGACTGGTACCCGTTGGTTCCCAGCCCAGCTACCAGCCCTCAGCTAGAAGGGCAGCATCCTCTCGCTCCTTGGTGCGACACCATGTTGGGTTCCAAAGCTTAAAGGCATCTAGAGAGCAGACACCTTTCAAGCTTTGTTTACACCAAACATTTAGGGCTAGGGATTTTATGTACTTCACCGACAGTACAGATGGCATGAGTAATAAGAAGCCATAAAATGAAGAGAAAGGGGGTGTTTTGAAGTTAGAAGCTGACATTTTCCCCTAAGTTTACCTTTTGTTCACCAAGATCAGCTGAAGAAAAAGCTGTATGAAGTTAGTCTTCTAGCATATGCCTGCCACTCTACTGTAAGTATTTGCTGTCCAAACAGAACCCAAGACAGCACAGGACAAGGGGAAGGTACAGCAACAAGCTGGAACATTGCTATCTGATAATGCCACCAGTTTAATTTCCGAATCAGAAGTCCCTCACAGCCCTTTAACTCAGCTGAACACATCCTTCAGTAGTTAGGTATGTTGACAACACCTTAACCAGGGAAAGGAAATATTTACAGTGAATGGTAGTTTATAGCAACATTGCCTACCCATAAAATGTATGGGATTAACATATAATACCAACAGAAAAAGATAAGGTTTAGCAAACCTGACAAAATACCTTAAAATATTTTGATTATGCACACAGGCCAACATAAGAGGAAGAGTGATGCCAACACAAGCTTAGGTATTACCTTTAGCTCACCAGAGAACATACACCTTTTTCTTCCCGGAGCACCAAGACCCTTGCAAGGGCTGGCAGTTGCTACTTGGCAATCCTGGAAAGCACTGGGACCAGCCTTAGTGGTGATGGCGTGAACTTGGTGAGGATCATACCACACAGTAACTGACAGCAGGAAGATAACTACTCACACAGCTACAGGAAGGCAGCAACCTTTGACTATTAATCTGCTGCTTATTTCAGACATAAGATATTTCCACATTTCTTTGGTTAGAAGAAACTATTTTCACAACAGTACTGATGGCATACCTCACCCTTCCCCAGATTTTAAATATTCAGCCCTGAAATGTTACTTTCACCTATTGCTAGTGATACAAGTTTAGAGCATGTGTCAGGTTGCCTATCCACTGCTGGAAGGCAAGCCATTTTCTGAGTTGCACCAGAGCAAAGGCGCAGCACAAAGTAAGCAAAATCATTTAACAAGAAGATTCTCATATAAAGTTTCCAGTTGAAGTCTTAGTCACTTCAAAAAAAAAATTCACTTACTTCAAAGACTGCTGACCAGATATCATCCTATCCATGCTCACCATCTGAGATTTTAAAAATACATGCTATACACTCAAGTGAAAGAGGGCTGGAGCTCTTATTTCCTGCAGCTGAACATGTAACTATGAATTAATTGTTCTGAAGTGGCAGTATTGTTCACACAGCCAAAAAGTAGCACTGCAATGCAACACAGAACATACATTCATAAGCCTCATCTGTGGGTACCAAGTTTTTCACTCCTTTTCACGCTGAAGAACTAAAGCATTCAAAACTGTTCAGCATTTTTAATTCACAAATGAAGTGATTAGCCATAGATGCCATAGTTGATAAATTATTTGAAGGTTGGTAAAGGAAAGAAAGGGAGAAGTAGCTTAGACTCAGAACTTTAGCAAAAAGACTACTGTACTAACTACATACAATTTTTCTTTAAATTGGGAAAAGGAAGAAAGAAGAACAGAGCTCAAATTGTCCAATATCATATTGCACTGTAAATAAGCTTCTGAACTCCAGTTAGAAGTCAGATAGTATCACTGATTCTTTATTAATCTTTTTTCTATTTCTGTGAATAGCGAAGCTGATTTGGATGCACAAACAACTCATTAGATGAGAGGACAATACCATCCCATCCCCATAGCCCTTCAGCAAGCAGAGGAATGGAAATTAGAGAGCAGGTTAATGGATTTCTACATGCACTTGGCTGCAGCTCCTTCCATGTACAACACGATCATACTCTTAATGTTTAGAATCAGGGATATCCATTCAATACATTCAAAGAGTTCTTGCATTACCAAGGAGTATTTCCATTCCCATCCAGTATTTCTACACTTTAAAACTTAGTGACAGGGTAAAAGCATTTCTAAAAATTATGTACTACATATTTATGATCCAGGATTATATTTTAAATTACTCTATTGAAAGTGGATTACAGGTAAAAACAATAAACCCCTTCTGTGAAATCTTATCTTTGGTAACACCAGTCTTGTGGTTCAGCACATCATTCATACAAATTAAGATCTATGCTCTCAACACATCAAGATCCTTTGTCTGATGGAAAGACAAACAGCTTTGCAGAAAAGAAGGGAGCACAGCAGGAGAACTAGGAAGAAACAGGGCCAAGACAGTATGGAAGGAAGAGTGATACCTTCTTAACTTTAAAATGGATGACTAGGTAGTTTTCCTCTAAGGAAGCATGGTCTAGCACACGTTTACGCAGTGAAAATTTAGCTGAAAAGATACTCCTAAACATGCTACAAGATTTGTTTGCCAAATTTATACAAAATTCAGACATTCTCTTGAAGTTACAAGATACTGTATCCATGTCTCCAAGTGTGAAAATGAAATTACAAAAGGAATTTTCCTTTCTCCTCAGTATAGAAGAGATTAGTTTCATGCCTTTCTGTATGCACATATCCAGCCGTATTTTATAAAGTTATTGTAACATCATAAGTCTGTGCTGTGGTCTGCATGCAAGCTTCTACTGTACTGATACTGTTGTATTCTAAGAAGTTTTCCAAGTAAAAATAGCTCATGAAAGTCCCACAAAGAGACAAGGCATTTATATTTCTTCCAGTTAACACACTGGAAACCATCTGAAGTCATGCTTAATTAGGCCATGAACATAATGGTATCAGATTATCACCAGGAAAGGCTTCACTGTCTTTTCCCTAAATGTTGTGGCTATTTGAATGTTAGTTGTACCAAAGTAGAGGAGAATAGGGTAGATTTTTATTCTGTCCCATATGGTATTGCTAACTGATTTTTGTTCTCTCCAGTATGGTATTGCTAACTTTACTGGCTATGAAATAGGACTTACATTCTCTTTCAAAACAGTTGAAGAAAATACCTTTTCATACAGGGAAGAGCCAGAAGTTCAACACTTACCAAGGGAAAGTGCAGCTGGAAGGAAAGCAAGGCAATTTAAGAGGTGAGCTGCTTAGCACCAGGTATCTGAACACTGTCTGGAAGTAAGAAACTTGGTACGTCAGTACCTGTGTCAAAGTAGAGATTTATAAAGCCCTTCATCATCCAGATGATATTATGTCCCCATTACATGGGCTGTGTATAAACCAAGTAACTGAAGAGCGTTCTGCTTTCTTTACCAGGAAAAAAGCAGGAAAGTGTCAAAAATTGAATCCAAAGTATTGTCTTTAGATGGACACTTGCACATGCATTTGATATTTGAAGAGATGTTGCAAATATGATAAATGAGGAGTGGAGTAATATGTAAAGTCTGTGCACAATTTCATTTATATACTGGAAATACACATTTCTCCAGATCACGTAGAAGTTGTCCTATAAAGCTAAAGGTATAGCAGGCACTACTAAACTAAGAGTTTAGTTATTTGTTAGGAGGTAAAAAAAAAAATGTCCTAATGATAAAAAAAAAAACAGGAAGACCCTGCATCACATTTGAATCACATACTGCAGTTTCATACAAATAGCCTTTGAGAGAGAAGTGGGGGGACGGGAATATTTCTCTTTATGTCAGTCATTCTGGTGAGACATTAGGGTGGACAACAAAGTGCCATAGAACAAAGCTCAGTGTTGGCAGCAATGGCAAACCACTACAAAGGGGGACCATATCTAACTTACTCTTCTTTCTCAGGAACACTCTTCCTCCTTTTCCCTTGTAAAGTTTCAGTTTTAGCCAGGTTCTTCTGCAATTCAAAATTGTAGTAACGCTAGAAGGAGGAAGACAAGTTTTCTACTACATTAATCAGCTAAACTAGCTCAGACTCATCTGCTGAGCACATACAGACAAGGCTGGTGGGAAGAGGAAGAGATGAGATTCTCTTCTTTGAGCAACGACAAGATGTTACCACACAGCTTGCTCTTGTTGTGGAACCAGAGAAGTACACTAATAGGAGAAACTTAGGTATGAATTCAATCAGCAGTTTTAGCCAAGGTACCAGACTTTCAGCTGAGATGGCAGATGCGAATCCCTAGGGGAAGGAATACAAACAAGTTCTCAAAATTTTATTTATTTATTTTTACAACCTGCAGAACGGATGTATATTTTTGTTGTTGTTGTCTAAAGAGGCTAATTAGGAATACATGCAACTCTAGGATTCAAAATAGCTGCCTAATTTCAGCAAGTCTTACCCAAGTGCAGATATCCCCATGAATCCATTTCAACTTACTGATCCGATAAGAAGCTGCTAATGAGTTTGTGAATTAATCCAAATCATTAAAGAACCTGACCAAAACCATAGCTGATGTAAGCAAAAGGAAGGAACAGCATGGCTAAGTAAAAGGGAAAACACCTTGAAATCCTTTCTTGCAGCAGGGGTAGGCCATGGTGCTACAGGGTTTCACCCTATGGTCTCTGAACCACTTGAGATGGAACCTGTAAAGCGATATGAGAACTATGGGGTCACAGACCATTAAGCTGACTGAATTCAGCCACTCTGCACTTTCCCTAGAAAGTGTTAGAAGTCTGCTATTGTAGTCTTTTGACCAAGCACCAAGTGATACTAACTAAACCATGTAGCACAGCTGAGGACTGGCATAAAGGAAACTCGGCATCATTTAACTTGACACTTGCTGTGTTTTCCACTCTTTGCAACAGTGAAGTCATTTGAATCCAGATACTTTCTTTCATCTTACCAAGCCAAACATCCTATAGCAGCTTCAGCATTTTCTAAGCACCTAGTTTGCTTTGCAGTCTCATTGATAATTCTATGAAAATAGATGTGATCTTTCATGCCAAGATATGAGAATCAGGTACACTGAAAACCAGTCAGCTTATTTGATTTAATTATGGATTACATTGAGGTAGAACCTTTTTCAGGATAAAGTCCTATTCTACTGGCTGTTATCACAGCATCATCCAGTTACTGCTGCAACACAGTTCTATCCATACAAACATGGCCACACAGAATAAAACTTCAGGGCTGCAACAGAAGTATTGCTACCTTTGTAGAATGCTTTGAAATATCTGGCTGAAATTAAGTATTCCCCTTGCTGTCCCAAAAGCATTTTATAACAGACAATGAGGTTCCAAGTGTTAACTAGCCCAACTGGACCACGTATCAACAGCAGCTCTGTTGACAAACACAGAATGATTGGCCTTTACCATTTCTCCAGGAACACAGTTCACTTGCCTGTAAATACTAGAGACATGTGAAAGGAAATATCCACCTTGAAAGCAGTGCCTGGAGTTTTGTTTTCCTTAAGGAAAACAAAATATTTGCCTCCTAACAATGAGTTGTTGCTGTTATTGTTGTGAGTGAAGTTGAGCTGTTAGCTTGTGTTCTGTGCATGCCTGCAGTCACTTACAGCTTACTGTCAGTAAGACCTGAAGTCTTTCTGCACTGAAAGGATGAGCAACTATGCTGAATTTGTCTAGCAAATGCATACTGGTAGCCTTGTTCTGAGACTCGGGAACACACCCGGCAAGCAGCCATGGGCAGCGCAGTTTCCCTCCTTTCATTTGAGGGGGTTTCAAAATAGGGAAATGGGGATGTGGTAAGGGAGGAGGATTGGAATTACACAGAACTTCCCAGGAGGATGGGAGGAAAAAAAAAAAAAACTAAACCAAAAGGTGACAAGTGATATACTGATGTTGGAAGGACAGAGGAATATCACATTAAGAGAGAAAAAAAGATAAGAGCCAGCTGCTTTGGCCCAGAGAAGCCACAGGAACAGGGTCAGAGTCAAACTCTTTGCAACTTATCTCAAATAGGATGAGGAGGATATATCCTAGGGAAGCAGCACTCTACATCTGAGAACTACTGTTCTAGCAGCTTACCGATTAGATTGCCTGTGTCTAAACCTACCTGTGGGACACTTGTCTGTGAGGAAATATCCTGCTCTGTCACCAGCTTCTTCTACTTGCATACCAAGTTGAACCACAGTTTATAGCTATGGAGACTAACATTTCAAGCTACCATTCCAGCCTTGCATTTTAAATTTGCTTTTACTTTGTTTGGCTGTCTAATAGTGTGTTTAGTGCATCACTTAAGCATTCTTGGAAGGCTGCCTTTCTATTTATCATACCTTTTATGAGGCTGTAAATAGCATTCTTTGAATTAAACAAGCAATAACCCTCACTGTTTTGCAGCCACCCTCTCTCAAAAGTTGTGCATCTTGCATCCCACGATTTTTAACAAAAGTGAGAAGGATTTATAGTATAAACTGTTCTCACAGTCCCTCCCAAATGTTTCCCCTTGAGTTAATAATAAATACTTGCAAATACTAATCAGGCACACCCACATTAAGAAACCACCAAAACTCAATCAAGAACAGCCGTAGTCATTAATTTGCAGAATAAAGGCTTCTCAACAGGAGCTGAAGGCTTGAAAACACTCGCTTGTTTTAAAACAATTTCTCGGTCTACAGGACACAAGGACACCCGAGATCAATCTTAATGCATGTACCCTTTTCCAAGCACACTTTTGAAAAGAAAGTTACTTCGAAGTTAACAAGCCTCTTTAGAAGTCACTTCTAGTTAAGCTGTACAGTTTGAAGCCAGCCTAGGATGCCTTCCCTTTTGTGTTTATGCTTAAGAAGTCTACAAAATACCTTGGAGCTCCTGCCCCTGCCACTTTTTTGGTAGGTGGTGAGGACTACTCAACATCTATTCTAGGAGCTGCACACTTGTGATACAGCCACAGCTCATGCTCCAGTGTCACTTAACGCACTCCAGCAAGAAGTTTGGGGTTCTGCAAACACAAGAAAAATTTTAGCCCAAAGCTGTAGTCCAAAATGAAGGTAAACCGCAACTTTTTTTTAGCTTAAGAACCCTGTGTCCCTTTGTTCCAGCATTCCCTGTTACAAATAGTTCCTTAAGAAATCCACAAGCAGAAAGATATCACAAAAGGCTGTAAAAGCAACCCAATGGCCAGTAAGATCGATTTTGAAAACAAAACCTAAGAAGTTTCCTTGCCCCTCAAGCACGCCCTCTACCCCCAGTGCTATTTTAAGGTTTTTTCCCCTCTCTCCGGTGAACTACTTTCCCTCCTCAGTCACTGGGAACTTTAACAAAAAAGAGGTCTTCCAGAGCTTTCTAGAAAGTTCAAAATACAGGAGCCTTAGAGGAGTTAGAAGTGCCTCTGCTTTCAGTTTGCCCTTAAGGACATCACCATATTTTGCTACATTAAATGCTTTTGTGCATTTATTAAAGAAGCATCCCACAGAAAACTCTTACACCTCTTATACCACCCTGTCTTCAGCCTGCTTTCCCTCTGAAGCAGCTTGTTGTGCTGATCCCGTACTGGGAGGAAAACTACCTTTAGCGCTGAAGCGACTGGAAAATTCTAGCAAATTGACCGTCTTGACCCCCCAGAACAGAAGGGGGGGACAGCAAACCACTATTTTTTACTTTGAGAAGAAAAGCAAGTTTAAAATTATCACAGCGAGAAGCCACATCCCAAGCAGAATTAACGCACTTCCAGCACATTTTGGAGAAGGACCGGTCTCTTTGAGAGTGCTTAAAATTATTTGGAGGGCAGCTTTCAGGCAAAGCGCTTTAAAGAGAGACCACAAAAAGCAAGAATTTTTTCCATAAAAAAATTGTTAACCAACAGTGGGAGACGGAGGTGGGATGCACAGGGACGGACAACTTTGGGTCAAAAAACATGAACAATTTTTGCTAACTTCACGAGGAAAATATATATGTTTTGGACTCAAAGGGTTACCGTCCCCTCTTCACCCTCTCGGTTTCGATGTGCTCCGTGCCCACCATCCCCCCGAGGGGCTCGGGGAAGCTCCGCGGCCATTTTCCCCCTGCCTCCCTCCTCTTCCTCCCTCCCCGCGCGCCCACCCGGGGGCCCCGTACCGGCCACCAAGGGCTCTTAGCGCCCCGGGGGACCCCTCACCTCGTCGTCGTGGTGCTGGCAGTAGCTGGCCCGGTCGGGGAAGACAGAGAGGATGTTGTAGGGCGAGGCGGGGTAGGGCGGGCTGAGGGCGAGCGGCGCGGCCGGCCCGGCGGCGGCCGCGGCGGCGGAGGGGGGCGGCCCGGCGGCGAAGCGCTCGATGAAGTGGTCCTTGGTGAGGCGGACCCGCTGGTGCGCCCGCACGCAGTTGTCGCACAGGTGCTCCTGGCAGTCGAGGCAGCGGGAGCTGGCGGCGTTGCCCTCGTCGCAGGAGCTGCAGCGCGGCTCGCCCTGCCGGCTGTGCGGCCGCCGCAGCAGGAGCGCGGCCGAGGAGCCGCCGCCCGACGACGAGGAGGACGTGGAGGAAGGCGCGGCGGAGGACGAGGAGGACGACGAGGAGGGGGCGGCGGAGGACGAGGAGCCCGGAGCGGCGGCTCGGTGCGGCGGGGGGCGGCCGTGGTGCCGGTTGTTGCCGCCGCCCACCCCCGGTGCCGAGCCGGCGGAGGGCCCGCCGGCGGCGGGGCGCCCGTTCTTGTGCTCGTCGGCGGCCGCCGCCACCACCACGACGTCCAGCAGGTTGCTGAGGAGGAAGTTGGAGGAGGGCAGCGCGTCCATGCCCGACGGCTCCGAGATCACCACCTTCTGGTCGCAGATGGGGCAGCGCAGCTTGAGCGCGTCCCCCGCACCGGGGTGCCGCTGCGCCTCCAGGCACTGGCGGCAGAAGGCGTGCAGGCAGGGCAGGACGTGCAGCCGCCGCGGAGGGCCCCCGCACGACGAGCCGCCGCCGCCGCCGCCCCCCCCGGAGGAGCTGGAGGTCTGCGAGGACGACGACGACGTGGAGGAGTTGGACGAGAGGGGAGCCGGCGAGCCGCACATCTCCTTGCACAGCGGGCAGATCTGGAAGTCGGACTCCGGGAACGAAGCCATTTGCGAGGGGCCTGAGCCGGGTGGAATTAAAGGGGGAGGAAAGCCTGTCTCCCCTCACACACAAAAATAAAAATAAAAAATGTGAGGCTGGGGGCGTGCCGAAGGTAGTTTTGCAAACGGCTTACGAGCAAGCCGGCATCGATCAGTCGTTTTGCCAAGGGGGATCGATGGGCCGGCTTTGCAAATAGGGTGTCATCGATCCGGCCGTCCGCAGGGAGCTGCCGGATCCTCGCCTCGTACCTCGCCGCCGGGGGGGTATTTTTGGTATCAAGGTGTAGCCGTCCCGCTCTCCCTCAGCAAATGGATCCTCTCTTCCCTTCCATGTACTTAACCCCCGATCCCCCGCTGCATTAGACAAATTGTATCGATCCCCGGAGCAGTCAATACCTCACGCAGTCCTCTCATCTCCCCCTCGGGTCAGCAGTTTGACAAGGCGCTTTGGTTACCCGTCTTCTCCCTCGACGGAAAGTGCATGGGCGCCGGGCGCCAGGTCCCCCCGCGGCCGCCGGGGCCCGGGCTCGGCTTTGCTCTGTCCTGGCTCTGCTTTGCTCTTCTCTGTCCGCTGCGGCTCCCTCCGGGCTGGGGGCAGCGGGGCTTACCGCGACTTTCGCTCTTTCTTCTTGGGGCGTTGGGTTTTGTCCTCTTTCCCTTTAAACCTGCGCTTGGCGGGGGGGAAGGGGAAATTTCGTTTCAGTTCCCCCCTCCACTTTTGCAATCCAGAGCAGCTCTAGGAGAGAGAGAGGCACTGAAACACAGCGGCCGGGCAGACTTCTCCGGCTCCAGTCCTCCCCCGCCGACGCCTGCTCCGCCACCGCATGACTGGGGGTGGGGATGGAGGGCGGCCTCGCTGCCCACCCCACCGGCGGGACCCAGAGGAGGAGGATGGGGCAGCGAGGAAGAAAAAACCCTCCGGGGACGGCGAGGGAACGGGATCCGGAGGCTGCTCGGAGCCCCGGTTCCCCCAGGATCTCCCTCCCTCCCTCCTTCCCAGCGGGGCTCCCCCGGAGGGCAGCGGCGAGCCCCCACGCGGTGCCCGGCCCCGCTCAGCGCCGGGCAGAGGAGCAGCGGCAGGTCCCCGCCGGCCGCCCTGAATTATTCATGGGGGGTGGATTATATTCGCTCGCACAAATTGGAGCCGCTGTGCAATGCTATCCGAGAGCGCTGCGCTCGCCCCCCTCCTCCTCCTCCTCCTCGGTTCTCGCTCGCTCGGAGCCCCTGCAGCGCCTGGGATCACGTTTCCTTTGTCATCTCGCCTCTTCGCGTGGGGTTTTATGGAGAAAACAAAAATAATACAAAACCCGGGCAGAGGGAGGGAAGAGGAGGAGGGGGAGGGAAAAAAAAAGAGGGGAAAAAAAAAAAAAAAAACCGCGGCCCCCCCCCCCCCCAAAGCCCACCTCCCCCCGCAAAACGCCGGGCCGGAGCCCGTCGGCCCCCGGGGGGCGAATTAGCAGCAATTACTCACTGATGCGGCGGCACCGTCCCGGCAGCCGGGGAGAGCCATCGCGCCGGGCGCCTTCCCCGGCCCGGCGGGGGTGCGGCGGGGCCGAGCCCGGCCCCGGCGGGCGGCTGGGACGCGGGGAAGGCTCCGGGGAGGGGGCTCAGGGCGGGGGGCAGCGCATGGCCCGGCCTCGGCAGGGCTGGCGGCGCTGCCTCTGGCCCCGCTGCGGCCGCCGGCACTGGGGCGGCGCGGCGTGCGGGAGCCTTTTAAGCTCCGACGGCGCGGGCTGACTTCCGCCCGGCTCCGGGGGGCGGCCGGGGGGCGGCGGCGGCGGGCAGGAAACATTCGCCCTCCTCCTCCTCCTCCTCCTCCTCCTGCCCGACCTGCCCCCATCCGCCCTGCCGGACCCCCCGCCCTTTGCCATGGCTCCTTTCGGAGCCGGGAACCCACAGCCGCTGACGTCCCCCACCCCCTTTTTTTCCCCCTCTTTCCTTTTAATTTATTTGTTTCTTTTCGTCTGGGGCTTTGCGAAAGCGTCGGGGTGTTAAGGTGGCTTCAAACCTGCCCCATCGCTCGGTCCGTCCTTGCGCCCAGCCCCGGCTCTGCCGCGTTTCCCCTCCCGACGATGAAGCCGGCACAAAATCAGCGTCCATCCCCTTTGCACCGCCGCGAAACCCCGGCCGTGACAGCAGCGGGGCGAGGGGGAGATGCATCCATCCCAGCCGGCTGCCGCGGCGAAGCTCGGGCACGTGAAAGCGGCCGGGGGCCGGAGAGCTGAGATTGGGAGAGGGTACAAGCAGGACTGTGAATGGAAGAGGTCGTAAAACAAACAAACAAACAAAAGCCAAAGGAGCTCAAAACAAATCGGCATCAAGTAGTGATGATAAATAAGGGGAAAAAAAGAGCAAAAAGGAAAACAGGCTATCAAACTACACGGAATGATGTTCCTCGTCTCTTTAGGCCTTAGACATACAAAAAACAAGGCACTGACTGAAACTGTCTACGTAGAAACAAAAACACCTTTTGTTTTTTACCCACAGGTACTAAACATTGCACTGAGCCATGCCTGCGAGCATCTCCAAAAGAGAGACCCGAGAAACTCAAAAGCACAGTGCCCTTATGCCAGACCGTGCGCCAGGAATCGCTGAAGAAGTCCACGGGGCGACTCCAGTGCATTAGGTTATAAACAAGCATGAATATTTATCATGCCCCTCAGTAGTGTATGCAGCTGGGAACTCGCGTTATTTATCAGTAAAGGATTCGGCTTGGGGGCTCTGTTCTTTGTATCCCGTATCCATATGTTCACAGCGGAGCGTGCAGGTGAAACCCACCACGGCTTTGACTAGCAGAGGTTAAAAAATCATTGAGCCTTGACTCGACTCTGTTTATTTGTACTGTGGTTGACGCAGAGGATTATGATGCTGTGGAGCTTGTCCTTTTCCAGATGAAGCCAGTTAGTTGCGAGGAGCAGTAACTCCCCGAACAACAAACGCCCAGCCGGTCTGTTTGGGTTTCCCAGATAACGCCTTCCACTAGCCCCCTCGGTTGAAATCCTCGCCTTTTGCATTCAGAAATATTTTAATTGGCCAGAAATCCCCAGATGCACTTCTCCAGGCATATCTGACACCCCTGCCTTCCTCGGTGACAGCTGTTTGCTTTCCAGCTAGCCGGCTGAGGGGGGAAATTCTGCGCCTCCATGCTTCAAATGGCTCCTGCGGCTTCACGAGGCTACCTGCGCGTGGAAGGTCTTTTTTGCTGACAGGATCCACTGTGCTTGTGCCAAAGATCCTGCACCTAGTGCACCACTTAAACCCTCCCCGAGCTTGTAAAAACCTATAAGCACTCCCTGTCCCCAGACAGTGGGTCCTTATTCCCCGGCTGTCATCCTCGTGTTTGGGCACCTCTGTCTTTCTAGATCTAAGTCCTTCTTTTCTCCTCCTTCCACCACCCCCGAAGGAATGCAGCATTTTGAGGCTTCTTTTGAGTATGGATGCCTTTCTGTTTTCGTTATGAAAAGCACTGAAATAAAGCTAAAGGGAATGCACCAATCTCATACTCGCTTCTGAAACATCGGCTGCTGGAGCGCTCGTGTGCTCAGCGACACAGCAGACAGCACTGAGCATTTTTCTGCTTAGTGCATTGACTCGATGCTTTTCGATCCAATTAACTTCTTCTGCTATAAAAAAACCCTCGGCTCTCCTCAGACAGAGCAAGGCCTCAATATATTTTATTTGTTTTCTAAGCCAACAAACACACAGGTGAGTAACAGTGCAAGGGTGATAAGTGAAGCACGGGGGTCCTCTGGTTCCTCGGTAGACAGCAGGATGAGAACTTATTTTTATGATTTTTCCCTGGGAAGCTCATGCTTTGCATCTACCCCTTTTGTTTCCTAAAAACAAAAGAACAATAGCTATCCTGGTTAGCAGGGCTATTGTCCCTCCGTGCCAAATAAATGAAATCTTACTGCTTACGTGAGCGTCTGAGGCATTTCTCGGCATTCTGCTCACTCTCCTTTGTGTCACTCTGCTGAGGTTTCTCGCATTTCTTCCCTTCTCTCCTGTATTTTTCACGCCTGTTTCTCCCATCTTTCTTTTGTCCCCCATTCATACGCTGTTGCCATCTGAATTTGAAATGGCGTAGCTTGTTCTCGAGGCAAGTCCATCACTTAGACGGTGTTGAAATCACAACTCTGCTGTGATCGCATCGGAGCTGTGTTAAGATATGAAATGTTAAAATGTTCTGACAATGTGAAAATCTGGGCACAACTGGCCAGATCTTCAGAGACACCTACCTAGCCTCGAAATAGCTCTAAGGATTTTGGCCAGCTCCTGCCTAATTGGAAAATCTCTATTTGGCAACATTTGTCTGCCCTTGACTAACTGCCCAGCCGCTGCAGCTGACCTGTGCATTAAAAATACATTTGTTTTTTTCTTTTCCCCTTTTATTTCAGAGGAAAATAGGACTTTAGGATGGAAGACTGCACCTGAATCATTCCCTGGCATCTGCTTCAAATATCGGGATGTGCTTTCCACACTGTCCGTGCTTGGAAACTTCGTCTGCTTGAAGGAAAGCATCTGCTTTCTGCCAGCAGCACGACAGGACAAACAGAACAGTGTTCCTGCCAAAAGCAATACAGCTGGAAAAGCCAGGGGTCTCAAGGTTAAAAGCTTTGTTAAATAGAACCAGGTACAGTAATTGTGGGTTTGGGGATATTTTACTGTAATTTTAGAGGCAAACATTCACATAAGGAGCTCTCCCCTATGCCACCTGCGTGAAATGGTCCAGCAGCCAGGCGGTATTTGCCCTGCTGTGTTGAGCACTACGGCAGCGCACAAGCTCAAAGCTCATTATGGCGTGTGAACAGAAGAGGATGAATAGCCGGTGCAAGTCCCTGAACACGCACACGTAATAGTAATAAATGTATAGGACCAAACTTCTCTGTCATTGTGGCTGTTTTGCACCTTAAGGACCTGGGAAACATTTCCATCCCTGATATCACTATACCAAAGGAGTCCACAGATATAAAAAAACCAACACAGTAGTTCATCACTTTAAGTGTTGTGTAACATTTTCTAGGGATTACAAAAGCCTAAAACTCTCCCTGTCCTGGTGCACCCGAGAATCCCCCTCCTTCATTTGTTAACAGTGATGAAGAGGCAAGAGACACAGAGCTGCATCCTCCTTGGATCTTTGCCTCCTGCGCTCAATCCGCGTGTAAGGGGGTCACTTCCAGCAGATCTATCCCAGCAAAGGCTTCGGCAAGGCTTTGATGCTGCCTTCATCTTCGGGGATTTCACATTGTCAAATAGTCCCAAATAAGTGAAAGAGGAAGCGTTTGCTGTTGTTCCTTAGCTCACTGTTAGTGGCTTTTTCATCACACTCAGAGGAATATCCATTTTTATTTTGGCTTTCACCATGACGGTACTCCATGGACAACTGTGCCACTTAAATCCAGCCACTTTAGCACTGATTTGTGCTTTCCCCCCCCCCCCCCCCTTTCCTCGTTTTTCCTCTTGCAAGCACAAACTTCTAAATTTGCCTCAGATTCCAAATTTGCCATGCCTGCTCTTGCACACTGACTCTCGCTCAACCATATATCTGTCATTGGATCCATTAGTAAGTACAGTAGTAAGTTCAACTTTCTGCATGTGTTGCTGAGCTTCCTGTATGGTATGCTGGGTCTTGAGCAGGGTGGAGGGCTGGGGAGTAAAGAAGCAGTGAAGTGTTGTCCCCACGGTATAAATCACTGGGAACTGGCTTGCGCAGCAATTTAATTCAAGCTCTTGATGCCCCCTCCTCCTCCCATCCATCTCCCCTAGAGCAGGGTCACCTTGAGTTTAAGGATGTGCTTGTTGGGATGTGGTAGGATCCAGAGGGGAACAGAGAGCCTCCCTTGTTCACATGGGCAAGTGAAATCTCTAGATCCTGTTGGTGTGCAAGCAACTTTGCATCTCTGCACCCTTCAAGGGATGCTGGCAAGCAGGGATATTGTGCTAGAGCAGCTGACAATGCTTTTAACCCCAGACACAACCAGGTTAGGGGATCGATGCTCTTCTCTCCATTCCTGAGAGCAACAAGCCCCTACTGTCATGCCTGAGAGCACAGAGCTGATGCAAAGGAGTCATTTTTTGGATGTGCTAAAGTTTGGTTGTTTTTTTTTTTTTCACTTACATTGATAGTCTCACCTTTTATGCTTAAGCCTCTCTCTAGCTCTCCTGCTACTCAGTATGCACCTGAGAACATTTTTTTTTTTTCCCTGTGCATTCTGATTTCTTTCTTCCTCCTTTCAGAAATTCTGGCTGAGAATCATATATTTCTAACCACTGAAAGGGATTTACATCTCAAGGACTTTTAGCACCTTTATCTCCCAATAACTGCATCTCAAAAACTAGTTTCTTCTTCCAGACCTCTCAAATCTCTCTGTATTCACCATCTGTTCAATCAGATCCCTTGCTCCACTAAGTACCTGCGTTGGCATTAATCTCATGCTGACAGCACAACTATTGCCCTCCAGGATGGGCTCAAGGCCAGAAGATGAAAATGTCTGTTCTTCTTACCCTAGCCCTGCCCTAATCCTGTCATGGTTTTCAAAGGTTATTCTTGCCATTAAGAATGGTCCTAATCCAGGTTTGGGAGCACAAGGAAGTGACTGGATGTTGGATATATAAAACACGCACAAAAACTGATGCTGGAGTGGTGTTAAAAAGGTCTCTCAACTCACCTTCAAAGAAAAGTCCCATCAGGTCCCTTTTCCCTTCAGGAAAAGCTTGGCAGAATAGACACATCTTGTAAACACACTCTGCAGGTCAAGGAACACAAGCTCCACGCAGCTGGGGGTAGAAAGCAGGTGCCAACATTACGGGCTAATAATTGCAAACGTTTCGTTATTAGTCTCCTGTTTCATGACAGCGCCGCTGCCCCGATACCTCCCTCAGCGTTTATCCTCTCTGTGTGCTTAACTCAGCTGTAACTCCTGAGTCAGCTCCACCTTCGCTCTCCTCCATGTCCCCAGGACCCTTTTACAGGGCTGGGGGAGCATATTTAGCTGCAGGAGGTGGTACACGCTGCTGCTCAGGGGAGAAAGGCTTGCCAGCTGCTAACGTTTCCACGCAGCTGTGTAAACTCAGGGTGCAAGCAGCTGCTCCCTCCAGACGTGCCGGAGGGAGCTGGGATGCTTGGGCACCTTGATTCTTTGCTACCAGCCCCCGGTTTGGCCCCAAACACAGCACAGCACCGCCACAGCCAGCCCTGTGTGGGGCAGGATGCGGCCCTTGTGCAGGCTGCTCAGGGGGATGTTCCCATCTTCGGTCTCTTCAGCTGTCTGCGAAGATACATCCCCTGTGTCTTCAGGATAGCTCAGGTCGAGTTCTGCCCGTTTCCTTCCACCTCCTCCTCATTCTCCAGGGACCACAAGTCCTGGAGCATGGGTGACTTGTGGCACTGGTCCTGACCCTGCTCTCTACCACAGGAGCAACTCTGACCAAGACAGGTCTGTTCCACAGGTGTGAATTGGATGCTGAGAGACAAAATTGGAGGCATTTTTGCAGTGTCCTTAGCAGAAAAAGAGTCTTAGAGTTAACCCGGACCTCAAATGTTTAGGGTTTTGTATGTTGAAACCGACTGGTCAGTGACAGGACAGCAATGGTAACATGCTCCTTTACCAGAGGGAATGCACAAGCCGGCAGCCCTGCAGGGTGATAATCGAAGTTTCTGGTTCACTTGAGTATTGTAATTGGCTATAATTGCATTTCCTGCAGGGAGAGCCATAAGATGGGCTCAGAGGAAGCTTTTGCTACCTTGCATCATGCGGTTCTTCCAGACTCAGGTTACAGGATGAAGCTCTTGTGCACCCGTGGGATGTCTGAGAGGTTCGAGTCTCAGACCATGGCTCCGCTGGGAAGGCTCCAAGGCCCTGGGGAGGCTGCTCCCCTCCTCGCAGCCCCCTGAGGCAGCCAAGGAGGGAGAAGCTCTTGCTCATACAGCCCTCCCTGGCAATGGGAAGCTCTTGGGGTGGCTCCTGTCCTACATGGGACCCTGACAGAACTCATATGGTCCTTCATAAATGCCCTTCTTGCATGCTGATGTCAAAACACAGCTGAATCCCTTTTTTGCTACAGCCACCTTCCCAAAAATGCACGCTGAGGACCCTCTGGTTTCTTGGAGGCTCTCCGGTGTCCCTTTGCAGTGCGCCGCGTGTCCGCACGCAGAAGGGCATGTTGGTGTAAATCCCTCCCAGTATACCTCCAGCACGGGAGCTATAAATAGGCCGGGGGATAAGACAAAGGGAAGCTTTCTTCAAGCAGAGGATGCCACAGAAACTGTTTGCAAGAGTGGGAACTTTAAAGGGAAGGCGGTGACTTGGGGAAATTTTAGAGCCGTTGAGCCAGGACGCCAGGACTTGGCTGATGCTGAAGGTCTCACACAGGGGAACTCCACAGCTCCGAGTATCTTTTTCCTTTTTTTGCTCTGCTGAAGCAGGGTGTTGTCTCTCCTTCCAAATAAAAACCCACGTACGTTAGGATGATGGATGGCTGCTGGGAAGAGAAGTTTGTGTGTCTTCTGTTTGCTCGCCACGGAGCGCTGGAGTTGTGTTGAGGCTGACAGCCCCTTTTGTGAGCCACTGCCTCGCTGTACAGATGCTCATTTGTTTAAATAAAAGCAGCCAAGGGGCTTGTGTGGTCTCTGCGGTGCGGACCCTTCCCTTCCTCAGCATTTCAGAGCTACCAGCCTCTGGATGCTATCGCGAGGCAGCGAGGTAAAAATAAGGAAGGAGGGAGTGAGCCTCAGGAAGCCAAATCAAACGGCGGAGGCAGCACCTCAGGAAGCTCTCCCAAGACGGTGGGGTGCAGGGCAGGTGAAGAAGATCAGAAACGTAGGAAATCAGGGAAACAGATGTGGCCGTGCCAGGCTTAGGGGAGGGAGCTCCCGAGATGCAGGGACGGCATTCCCATGCCTTCCCATCTGGCGGCGAAGGAAATTATGTAAAGTGGAGGGGCAAGGGGCCCCCTTTCTTTTTTTTTTTTTTTTTTTTTTTTTTTTTTTTTTTTTTTCTCCCAATTCTTTTCTCCCCTCACTTCCCATGATGCAATTAAACATCCATTGCTGACATCACCATGTATGCACGCTGAATGCAGCCATTGTGTCTCGGCCGCGGTGCTGTACTATATATAGATTAGTTGCCAATCCCTGCTATGTATCAGCAGGGAAGACACCCAAGGAATTAAGCGAGCGGTTGCACTGGAGGGCTCCTGGCTTCTGTCCCGTGACCTCAAGACACGATGGACTGCGCGGTGGAACTAGAAATAATCAAAGATAAGTGATTTGGAGGCTGCGCCAGGAAACTTTTTCGAAGGATTGATTTGCAGCAGCACTTCTGGGGCAGTAGGAAGGCAGCCTTCGAGGTGGCAGTGCAGGAAGCAGAAAGACAGCTTGACCTGCAGGTAAAAGTAAATGGTTCGTCAGTAATCTCCCCTGGCCAGTCGCTGTGCCAGGCATCAATACGTAGTTGCAGATCCTGTTTCCCCAGTGCCAGGTGGATGGAGGAAAACCAGCTGCCTGGGGATTCGCAGGAGGTGACAGGAGGTGGAGGGCTGGGGTCCCGGGCTGGGGTCCCTGAGCCAAGCAGTCCTTCCCTGCTCAGCAGCGAGCTGTTAGATTGACATACATTGGCGGCAGACAACTCCAAGGTGTAAATTGACCCCGAGAGAAAAGCTTTGATGTTGGGGGTTTTATTCCTTCTTTCTTGTTGACTTCACTCCAGGCCAAATTCCAGCTATGCTGTGACCAGTAGCAGCTTTCTCCATCGTTTCATGAAGTCCCATTCCAAGGTGATGAGACTGAGTGTTGTCTCAGCCCTAGGCACTCACCTTCCTGCCCTTGTGCCACTCTTGGGCCAGCCACAGCTTCTCCATTCCCCAGAGCTGTTCAGCTCTTCACTCTGTAGTTGGCACTTCTTGTTGCTCTGCTCTGGCTAAGTATTTACAAATAAGCTGGGTAAAAATGTTTGCTTCTTGTAGTCCCTGGAAGAGTGGTGTTACATTGGTAGCAGGCAGAGAAAAAGCTATGAATTGGGGGTTGAAAATCTCTGTGACAGAATTCCCCAGCCTCTCTGCCCCCTGCTGCCTCCCCTCCACCTACAAAGAATTTTTCCTTACATCCAGGCATGATTTCCTTCCCTGCAGCTCGTCTCTGCTGCCTCTCGTCCTTCCAGTCTTTTCAAGCGATGCAAACCCAGCTCCCCTGCCTTTTCTTCACACAACATGCTTGTCCTCTAACCACCTTAGAGACCCCTTGCTCCAGTAAGTCCATATCCTTTTCTGTACTGGGAGCTCCAAACTGGACATGGTACCCCACTTGCAGTTTCACTAGTGCTGAAAACAAGGAAAGGATCACTTCCCTTGACATGCTTGCCAATCCACCACTATTGTATGGAGTTAGCTTTCATCATTGTGCAGGTTGTTGGTAATGCTGGTATAAAGTAGTTCTGGCCCCATGGCACATACCTGGCTGCCCCATGGGCTCCATTGACAACTCCCTCTGGAGCCCAGTTTTTTATTCACCTTGTAGTCTACCCACGCAGCCCATACCACCTTGGTTTGGCTACAAGGAAGCTATGGGAGACCATGGTGAAAGCCTTGCTAAAGCTGAGAGCTACATACACTGCCTCCTCTACCACATAGATGGGTCACATTTTCTACCATAAGGGCAGGCAGGCAGCTCCCTCACACTTTTCTCTTGAAGAACCCATGCTGGCAGTTCCTAGTCACTCTCCCGTCCTCCATGACATAGAAAGAGTCCCTCAGGGCTTGTTTCATAACTTTCCCAGGCACTGGGGTGAGGCTTATCAGCTGCTCCTTCCCCACATTCTCCTTTCTGCCTTTCTTTTGAAGGCAGGTATCTTTCTCCAGTAATCAGGGACCTTTCCTGGTTGCCATGGCCTTCCAGATATGAGAGTGGTCTCACAGCAACGTTGACCAACTTCCCCAGCACCCTCAGGTGTATGCCATCTGGTCCCATGGATTTATGTGCATCCAGCTTATTTCTCTGGTGCTTAGCTTGACCATCCTCCAACATGGGGAATGCTCCTCTCCCCTGTCTGTGGCACTGAGCTCAGACTTTGCCAGTCTGGGGAGCTACTTTTTGGTTTTTAGATGGAAATGTTTTAAGTTTTGAACTTTCTGCAATGTTAAGAACCTCCCAAAGATACTTTAAATATTGGTCAAAGGCTTGGCTGGGGGAAGGCTGACTACGTGACTGTCAAAATAAAACTCCCAGTGCCCCTGGGAACCTGTGCAACTCGGAGAAATTAAAACTTCCAAGCCCCGCAGCAGTAGCTGAGAGTCCTGGCAGTTTCTGCCCTGTCCTGACTGCCCTTGGGCATCTTGCCATGGTGGCCCTGGCATGGAGCTGCTCTGAACTGAATTCATGTATTTGTCTTTTATGATGAAGTTTTGTTGGACTTCTACAACTTTGTGGATCCAAACCGCAGCAGAAACCCCAGTACAAGAGGTAGTTCCTCAGTGGATAAAGAGAAAAGCATTACCTATTAGCCAAGCCTGAAGTGCTGATTCTCTCCTGAGGCTGTCTCAAGAAAAGGTAAATAATTATCTGATCCCAGCACCAGTGATCTGCAAGGCTCTGAAGCCATTCTGCTTTACAGGTTTCTGATAAAAGCACGTTGTGTAATGCCGCTGGCTCCCAGGTACAGGAACCGTGGCCAGCCCGTGAGGCTGAATGCATATCTTATCCACCTTGAGGCCAAAATAGCCTGACCTTTAGATGATCTTCGGAAGATGATGAATAATGTATTGCATCTCCCAGAAGGCTGGTTCCTGCCCATACACTAACTGACAGTTTTCCTGACATCAACCAAGCATGTCAACTCGTATCTTGTCAAAAAGGGTTCTGAGATTACTGAGGGGAAAAACCTGTACAGAGGGGGAGGACCGCTGCAAAAAGAAGTCAAAAGCTACCGCAGTTATAAAACAGGAGCGAGTCTCAGGACAGCTTCGCTGTTATGCAGCTTCTGCAGGGCTGGGATTCTCCCAAGCACAGTAAAATCTATCAAAGAACCATCAGCAGGACTAGAGAGAGACGGCAGGAACGGAGGGCTACGAGAGCACTTTGGAGAAGTTAATAGGTCTTCTGTTTGTGATTGTGGCTGGGCAGACCTGTGAGTAAGGGTGCTGATGAGATCATGTAAAAACTCCCGTTGGCAAATGATAGCACTGAGCCACCGCTAACAAACCTACTAGCTGCTACAAAGGGTAATTTAGATGCCACCCATTACAGAGAAGATAACTCTATGAGGTAAAGTCCAAGTCCCATGGTTCAAGAAGATCTCCAGAGCTGCTTCATCCTCCCATCACCAACCATGTCCTCCTGGGGCCAGGGCTGTTCCCAGAAGCCCCGGCATGCCTGGGGCAAGAGATATGTGTCCGTGTGAGGGAACATCCCTGCGGGTGGTGGACGAGCACCCTCCCAAGCCAGGCAAGGCTCCTTCCCTGGGCTGCCACTAGCAGGGTCCAGGAACAGAGGCTTCCTGTCACGAGTCAAATTCTCAAAAGCACCAAAGTGACTTTTAATCCTAGAGGGAACTTTCAAAGTGATTTAATGCTTAGAAGTTTACACCTGTTCGGGGGACGGGTAAAGCTCCTAAGCCTCGCTTTGGTGCTTTTGAAAGTTCTGTGCCATGGCAATTAACCTCAGATGTGTTTGCAGGGTAAGAAAGATGCTGCTGGAGTTTCACCTGCTTCTCTGGGCTAGACAACTTCCTGCAAAGTGCCTGAGCTCTCGCCCTCAAAGCATGGGGGGATGTTGTGGCAGCAGCAAAGGCCATGGTTTGGGGGCACTGCTGCCTGTTGATCCTGTGCCCTGTTCCCCTTTCTATCTCTCATGGTACTCATAGCTGCTCCTCATGCCTCCACCACCACCAGACCTGCCAGGCTGTCCCTGTGGAATCTTGTGCTTGCAGTGGGGGCATCTTAAAGGCTTTTAATAGTAGGTGGCTGTAGCGAGATGTGGCTGGTTCTCCATGGGCATCAGCTGCAGTTGGAGCATCATATATGTGCATGTAGTGCCACATCCTCACTGTGCAGCTCTACAATTCACCTTGTAGAGTTGACCTCTACAATTAAAATACATACTTAGACCTGGAAAAGGTCTTAGTGAAAGGGTGTTTTGGGGAATAGTTAAGTTGCAGGGAGCCACATTTTCTGCTAGTATAACTTCACTGAAGTCAGTGCAATAATTTCTCCTAAAAAAAAAAGCCTGTGTGCAGGGGCTTGTATCCATCAGCAGGACTGGAATTACTTGGAAGTGATAGCAGACTTCTTTTAACATGTAATAAAAAGAGTGCTTCTCTGTGACTTATTACATATTCCTTTTGCCTAAGCTGACAACACTCGTAATCCTTATGCGCTTTGCTCAATTACCATCTTAAGCACTTGCATGATTTTAAGCACCTGGAGAGCTTGGCTGACTTCACTGGGTGGTGTTTGTGTTTAATGCGATGCCTGGGTTATGCTGCTGACATGCTACAGTGCAACCAAGTCAAACTACTGGTTTTGACTCGAGCGTAGGTGGTCTCTTACTTCTCTTGGGGCTTTATCTTCCAGCGTGGCTCTCTGAATTGAGCATCGCTCCAAGGACTTCTCCACGCCTTTGGAAGATAACATCCATCCTGCTTGGACTTGCTGCTCGGGCTGTGTGGGAACGAAGGGCCATCTGCCCCAGGGCTGCCTCCATCCCTCAGCACAGCAGCTTGGGTGACAAACCAAGAGCTCTCAGGGCGTCCTGGGTCTGTGCTGCTCTGCAGAGAAGCAAAATGCATAACCGGAGCAAAGTGGGTACCAGGGAGATGGGAGGGCAGAGTCCCACCACCAGGCTGTCCCTGGCAGGCAGGAGGACACCCCCAGAAGTAAGGCTCTGAGAACGACAAGCAGTGATGGCAGAAGGCCACTGAATGGGCTGGGGTAAAGCACACTTTTGGGGAGGAGGTAAGGTGGACACGAACCTGCTTGCAGACACTCTTCAGCCAGCATCTCCCATCAGAAGGAAAGATGACAAATTGTTTGTTAAATTATTTAAGATGTTGCTGACTGTTTATGAATTATTAAGGTGTTTATTACTTACCATTGGGATGGCAACTCAGCCCAGAAAATCACAAGCCTTTCAAGAAACCTGAGGCTGGCTGTGGCATGCCAGGCCTCATGAGGGTGGCCCGAGGTGGTCGGCACAGCAGTGTTGGTGTGAGGAAAGGCACGGCTGATGCCTGGAGCGTGTTGCAGCCTGCGCTGCTGCAGCTGGCTCTGCTGCAGTCTCACAACCTCCCACCACTCCTCCCCATGCCATTTTTATTTAATATTCACATGATGGCAGTGCTAGGAGCCAAGGGCCCATGGCACCATGTACCATATACCACAGAGACAATCCTTGTTCAATAGTCAGCTTCTACTGCTGTGATCTTCTTACAAAATTATCTTGAGGGAAGAGAAGCACTAAGGCAAGAATATGCTAATTCCCACCCTTAAATGCATATGTTTGTCTTACGTTTCTGCTCCGTTGAAGATATTTGAAGTTTTTTTATACTGGCCCTTTTTCCTCCCTTTCCACCCTCCCCCATGTTTTGGGCTCTTCCTTTCTCTTTTAGTTTTCCCATTCCTTGAAACTGTAATCATGTGCTGGCCGTTACAACTTCTGTTCAATGCATACTTATCCTTTGTGGTCACCCTTCAAGAGAAGGAGATTACTGATCAAAGAAAGAGTGTACCTTATCTTCCAATGTTATTTTGAGAAAGACAAAGCAAGGAGATAAATGCAGCCCATTTTGACTCGCAGCTCTGCTTAACAATACCCTCCGTCAGTGTTGAGACAGAAAGGATTGGGCATGTGGTTAAAATGTAACTCTTTGGAACAAAAATTCTGCTAATGAGTTCTGACTACACAACACGGCAGTTAAATAATGAGAAGAGATTCACAATTACACTTGTGAATGAGCAAGACGAGTTTGATTTGCAGGCACACAGACATCATGGCATCCAGCATCCACAATATAGTCAGTGATGGCTGGCAATCTCTGAAAGTGTTTGTGACTACAGTCAGCTTAATATGTTTGTCCTTGAAACGCACTGTTTCTTATTTGGTATCCTGTGTTCATTTTTCCTCCCTTGCAAACATTTCAGTCATTCAGCCCAGGAACTGATTAAACCTCCCAATAAACACAGTACAGATGTCAAAGTGAAAAATTCACAAGCTATTCATAACAAGCCATCTGCTGAAAATAATTTGTCTAAACTATTTGGTGAAAATTGACAAAGTAATGAAAATGCTCCGAGATATTTGGGAAAATTCTAATTACGAAAAATCTATAGAAGGCCTAACTACATGTTTTGGATATGACTGAAATCTTCACAGCTTTTTGCGGGATTTTGGATAATTATTACTCTTCGGCCTGCCTTGCTAGTTTTGCAGTTTTGAAGCAGATAAGTGCATTTCAAGTTCATGCTTATCCTATGAGAACGAGCAGTTTAGGTGTAGTCCATGGTCTGATTTATTGTCCCAGGGCAATAAAAGGCAGAACTCCCACTCATGCTCTCCTTGGACTATTTGGTAAATACAGTCTTCAGAAATTCAGACAACCCAAATCCATTTTTCCTCAAGAAAAACAATACCTAATCTTCAATATACTTTATTCTTCTTATTATCGTTATTCAGGTAAATAATTTCTTCTGTGGTCTTTCAAACTGTTTTTGGTGGCGCTTTCACTAATGCCACGTCCTGGCTTTCAGAGCTCTGTGCTGAGCCCCAGAGGTAGGTTCTTTTGTCAGCCTTGGCTCCAGGAACACATTTTTTTTTTTAGTTCTCTGCATCTCTTTTTTTATCCTGGTTTACATACTGGTGCTTTGACAAACACCTGAGATAGCTAAAGTGTTTTTTTTTTTTTGTGGGTGCAGTGAAGATTCTGGTCACTGTGAGATGTATTTGCTGGTAGATCTGAGATCTCACCTTAAAATCACAAGCTATTTCCTGAAGAAGGCTTAAAGTAAAACATGGCAAGAAAAAAATGAGAAAGATCAGTGTCTTCAGGAGGCAACATTTTCCAGCACATTGCTTAAACCCTCCTCTCCCGCAGAGGGGCTGAGTAGAGACTAATTTTGCATCATATGAAATCCCATACAATCCACATTCCCTCAATATTCACATTTCCAGGAGGGATTCATCTGACTGAGCACAGCCAGCAGACACGCAGAAAGGTGTCTCAGAGTTTAATGGCTAGAAGTCAGTGGAGACCTACGCCCATCCATCTTCAGCGGTCATAAAAGCAACACGGGGACAGGGCTGCGAGGACATTGCTGCGGGCTATGGGGACACCGCTGCTGTGCACATGTGGGATGGGGGCTTCCTTTGTGGGGGGCCATGTGGCACAAGAAGAAAGACTGCTCCAAAAGCCTGCATGGAGACGTAGTTGTCAGGGCTTGCACTCTGGGATTAATAGTTTTGGGGTCAAACAGAGAGGTAGGTAGGTACCAATGAATTTTTTAGTAGATTTTAAATCTGAAATCTATACTTACAGAGTCATTCCCGTGTCTTGTTTCTCTTTTTTTCTTTCTTTCTTTTTTTCCTTTTCTTTTCAACCATCAGTGTAAATGTCCTAAATAATCCGCAATTTCTGTGTACTTAACAATAGAACTTAACAATAGAACTTAACTTAGAACTTAACAATAATTACCACAAGACATTTTATTTGACAGTTGCAGTAAGCACTTGCTTCCCATTTTTTATGCGAATTCTGATAGTGTAGTCTCAGTTATGTACTTTCAGTAGGAACTGTGGGTGCTGTATGGAAAACACAAGGCACAAACCTGACAGTGCTCTCAGCTTGATGAGACGATGTCCACCCCACGCCACAAGGCAGACAGTGGGCACATCACAGACCTCAGTCTGTGCATCTTTGCGAGGAGACAGAGTGTTTATTGACCCATTTGTGCAGATTTATTAGCTACAGCAGGGCAGGTAGCTTCCTCCTGGTCACACCAGACACCGCAGCACTGACCACACCAGAGCCCTTTGGGCCAGTGGTGGCAGGAATCTCCTCAAGGAGAGCCTCGCCTGGCAGCCTCAGCACCTCAGGTACCTCATGGGCAGGCCCACCGCCCGCTCCCCGCCATCCCGAGGAGAAGAAGGTGCCTCCATCCATGCCTTGCCACCCCACACCCGGTGGGCATGGCGGCCCCAGAAGCTGCTTTTGGGGTTTTCCTCCTCCTCGGCAGCTGTTCCGGCGGGGTTTGGTAGGACAAGAGTGGCACCCAGTGGCTGGTTCCTCCATCACACTGATCTTCCCCTCGCCGCCACTCCAGGCGGTGGGCGAGGGGGGACCAGCGTTGCAAACACCAGAAAGCGAGGTTTTTCCAGCCTTGGGTTTTGTTCTGAGGGAGCCCACATGAGACAGGGATGCGGGACTGCAAGAGATAAACCAAAATTTTGTCTGCCAACAAGAGACACAGAAGAGGAGGTAGTTGCAAAGACACTCTGTCAGATTTCACCCCAACTCCTGATCCTCATCAGGAGCTGCCGATCCTGTCAGAGTGCCTGTGCTGAGACTGCTGCCTTTAAGAACAGATGTTTGGCAAAAATCACGTAACCCGTTGCCTTAGAGTAACAAAGACCACATTAATCATGCCTAGCAAGCGATGGTCTGCAAGTCCACGTGAACCAGCCCCAAAGCCCGCAGCAAGCACTGGTGGTATCTGCTGGAGGTGTGGAGAAAAACCAGAGCAACGCAGCCGTGGGAGCCCATGGGCCACCGAGCCCACGCAGGAGAGCTGGACCTGGCCCATCACTCATCTTCCTCTGTGGGTCTGATCCATAAGACAGCTCCAACAGAAACACTGCCAAATTTTGCATTTTTTAATTCCAGACCTCAGCCCTGCCCCTGTTTAGTGCACGGGATGCTGCTGTCTTTGTAAGGACAGACCCTTGATACGGATGATCCTGCTGTGTTGTTAGAAACATGATAAATCAATGCTGCTCAAATGGCTGCATTTCTATACAAGTGGGGTTTGGTGGAAAAAATGTTTTAAGAAAAACTATATTTATTATTGGTTTTAATCTTTTTAGCATGATTACAGCGCGGCAGACAATCTGCTTTTCTTGTGGTGTAAGAGAATCCTCCTAAATGAATAAAATATGGGGTATGTTAGAACTCAGCTTAAAAACTAGAAAACAGAGCAAAGGAAAAAGAAGAGAGAACACAGTCAGGTCCCTGTCTCAGTTCTCATTGCCATCTGAGAATTCATGGCTGGAATCCTATGAAAGAACAACCCCTGGTGGGACAAGAATTAAAATTAGAAGAAGAAGAAAAAAAAATAATACAAAGTGACCCATGAAACCTAGCAGAGAAACAAGGAGGGCCACCAGAGGAAATGAAGTTAAGGATATGTTTGGAGGGAGTTTGTTTTCTCAAAGCCTTCCGTTTCACTGCAGCTGATTTAAAGCGAGGGTTGTGTTTCAGCAGAACCACTTGTAGGAGGGCAAGAGGGGAGCCTGCCACCACGGCCTCCGCCGGCACGCGATGCACGTAGCTCTTTCTGGGACTAGGCTCAGAAGATGTTCCTGGGACCAGACCCAGAGCAAAAGCTGCTCCAGCGGGTTTCATTGCCTGCAGAAATGTCCGTAAGCACAGTGATTTGAGCTGCGCAGAAACCCAAACAGATTTCATGTGCCTGAGGAGCTGGTGCCAGCTGTTGAAACCTCTCAGATGATAAACGCTGTCTTGCCACTCATTGTCTCAGCTTCGTCCTTCCCAGATTAATGGCCTCACACATGTGTCCATGTGCTTATTTAATGAAGGTACTGGATGAAGGCATGGTGGTGCCTGCTGTCCCATCATGATGCAGGGACCTTTGTTTGCTGGTCCATGGCTCTGCTGCTGCCCCAGGCTCCAGCCCTTCTAGGGTTCATGAAGGGGGTCCTAGCAGTGGAGGCTGCTGACACCACTAAGCAAACGCATTTCAAGGGATGGTTTAAATCATAGATAAATTATGGGGAACTTTCTGCTTAACAAGGATCTTTACACTTGAAATACCGGTACTAACTGCATTTGAAAATAGCAGTGTGGATGGGGAAAAGTAAATTACGCTGTCAGAAGCTGAGCTGAGTAAATGCTGCAGTGGGGATGTTTCAAGTTCATTAGTTCTTTACAAAACCATACTTATATTGAACAGAGTAGAAAAATATCTCCAGCAAAGGGCACAATCCTGCCAGTGTTGTCTAGGGACCTGAGAGCCTGGTTGTCCCTCGCCACAGCACAGGTGCCTGGGTGCTAAGCGTTCACTCTGCCTCCGGAGCACAACATCTAACTGCGTGTCATGGCTGAGGACACTTTATTGCTTTCTGTCAACACCCAAGCACCGAGCTAGGAAGTAATATGTGCTTCTAGTGATGCGATCCCTCAGATGACATTTTAAATCAAGCTCCTGTCTGCAGGGAGGCATGAAAGATCCCATGGCACCATTTTTATTTCAAGAAGAATAAAGGCATTCATCTCTGCAACATTGGCGAGATTCACTGTGTTATCCCAATAGGGCATCTTCACATAAACACTTGAATTAAACTGCAGTCCGGAATAGCAGTCAGGGGTAGGAAGCGGGCTCTATCAGGCCAGAAACTCATGAGCTAATTTTACTTCTTCACTAAAACTATCTGTGTTTTATTACTCTGAAGGAGGGCAACTGGCAGTTTTTGGTACAGCTTCCAAATAATGGTTGCATTTTTCCTCGGACTCCAGAGTCATTTTTATTTGAATGTGGATGGCTGATATTTATGTTTTCAAACCCAGCTGTGGCCAAGAGTGTGAGAAGAAAATCAAATGCAAGCTCCAACCCTTGTTTTCAAGGAATCTGGCCAAGTTGTGAAGGTCAAATTGCAGTTCAGAGCTTTAAAATGCAGTTTTAGTTCTAAAAGGAGAAAGATTACACCCAGACAGCTTAAAGATGTGATAACGATTCTAATACCAGTGGAGACAGCTGATTTTACTTAAGCCTTTTTTCTCAAGGGAGAGACAGCAGCCCTTATAAGGCCCACATCTCCCAGCAGTGCAGCTTCTCGTGACCGTTAATAGTCACTATCCTCCCAATAGCCATGCAAACTTTGAAAGCGTTACCCCCATTTTACAGGGTTGGAGCAGTGGCCCAGGACCTCCCAAGGACACTCAGCAGTCCTGCAGCTGAGCCAGTGTTAAAACTCAGGGGAGTCACTCCCATGCCCTGCTCCCTTGTCTTTGCTTTCCATGAGCATCTTCTGAACCACACACCCTGCCCCTTGGACTGATCAGAGCCACCAGCTAGTGAAGACTGCTTTGTGCCAGAGCAGAAGAAACAGAAAGCTTATTTGGCCTGGCTAACTTCAGTCTCCTAACAGCAGAAATCAAAAATAAGGAGGAAAAAGAAATCAGTGTGGAAGTTAGCAAAGTTGTTGAAGGATGTAGATATGTATGGTAACCACAGTCTATGGTGTACTTAAATAATGTAGCAAGGATTTAAAAAAAAAAACGCAATCTTGATTCTATTATTTTGAAAGTAAGCATCACTTGTGAACATATGGCTGGATGAGTTAATCATTTTGTGTTATTTTTAGCTCTTTGAGTTGTTTATGCGTTTTTAAAGATGTTTCAGCCTCAGTGGGTCTAAAAAACTCAAGAGGACAGGGAAATACAAAGCACATTATTCTTATATCTTTTCTCTTTTCAAATTTTGCATTGGTTTGACTGATTTTTGTTTCAGGTCAATTGATATTGCTGTTAGTTTGGATCTGTGTCTGTGCATCCCCACATCATAAAGATCCAAAGCAGCGATCCACTATTCTGCAAGCCTACACTTAAGAACAACTTGGAGTTTTTTCATCTTGCCTTTTCACGGACTCATCAACTTCCCTAGCTGTTGGCAGTAACTGGGGAAAAACATCTCCAGATGAACTGCACACTGCATGGCCTGCCCTATTCCCTGCATGGGACAGGGCTTCCCTGCTTTTCTCCTCTGTGCTGGGTGCTCAGGACATCGTGACATTTGGGGTGCAGGAGACCTCTCCTTTGTGCCACTGCTTTTCCCCCCTCCCAGACAATGCTACTGGAGAGAAACAGAGGTTTAGCATCCCCCACCTGGCACCAAGGAGAGATGCTTATATGAAATATTCTGTCTCCATTCTTCCAGAAAGCCGCATCCCTCCCTCCCCAGGTCCAGGGTGGCCCCCACGAGCAGAAACCCAACCCTGGGGCGCCTGTCCTTCAGAAACCATACCTTGCCGGAGACGAGCGCTGCAGATCGCAGCTGTCAGAGCCAACTGGGAAGCAGCCGCCAGCCCCCACGCACCAGCCCCGCGTCTCAGGTGTCCTCAGGAAGGAGAGAATTAGCCAGGACTTTAATGCTGGATTAGGCTGCCCCAAGTCTTCCCGTCCTCTCCTACCGCCAGCTTAGGCCGGGAAAGCAAGCAGGCAGTCTCCGGTGTGGGTTACAGCCTGGGGCTGCCCCTCAGGCTGGCCATGTCCTCTCCTTGACCTGAGGCCCTGGCTCTCCGAGCACCAGGAGGCGGCTGATTTGAGGGGACCCGTGCTCAGCCCTGCAGAGCTGGCAGGGAGTGTTTTGGGAAGGGGTCCTCCCCACTTTGTATGTGCTTTGTATGTGGGGTGAACATCAGCTGGGGCCTAAGAGCCCAACCATACAAACTATTCTCTCTGGTATTTTCAGGCATTTCCCTTCTCTACCAAAATCTTAGGGATGGTTAACCTGGCTGCAGCGATCCATGCAGCCATTAATGGTCCTTCAGCCCTCAAGGATGGAGCAACATGAGGCTGCGGCCTTGCTCTCACACCACAGAGGAACACGTGCCGTTCAGCCTGTGGTCACTGTCGCAACCATTAATGTAACCACTAGGAAGCTGGAGTTAGCGTGACTTGTTGAGTGGTGTTTCATGGGCTTCCTGGCTGGATTTGGGTAGCCTGGCAGGCTGCCCTCTCACAGCAATCATGTGGCAAGCCGCACAGAAGATCTGGCTATTGCGATAATGCTGTCTTTCTGAAAAGCCTGCTTGGTGGCTGAATGAGCTCATGTGGATTCGAGACAAAAATCCCACATTCAGGCATCACAGAAACAAGAATTAGAGAAGATCTCATATATATGATTTTCCCCTGGCACTCAGAGCTTTGCCAAAAGCACTCTGTGCCAAAAGCTGGGAGGACGTATAAGGAGAAGATCACTTTGCATTTACCCTGCTTCTCATCTTTCCTTAAACATCTGCTACTTGTTGTTGCTAGAGAGAGGGTTAGGGTGAGGAGACACATCAGATCTGTTCCACTGTCACCACTCTTTTGCTTTGTGCTATGTATTCTTCATGTTTTACCCCAATTCACTGAGAACAGCCAAATTAGATGTTTTCTTCCAGGTAATTCATCAGCATTCCTAAAAGGTAATTAAAAAGCCTTTGTTAAAATATGCCAGATCTGTCTTGCTGGACTGAACAAACATTAGAGGTATCAATTTATTGCACTGTGGTTTGCAAAACATATCCATGTCAAACAAATGGAGCATGCTGACCTTGCTTTTGCTCAGGAAGAGTTACCCATCCAAAGTGGATGTTTCCTCCTGGTTCTTCTCCTAAAGCCCTTCACTACTGGATCCTTTCCAGCACGATTCCTCCAATCAGATCCAACATGAGGAACAAAGTACACCCAGTCCCATTTTAATTTGCTGAGCAAGGGTCTCTGCCCATGGTAAAGCCAAATTGCCTGCAGGAGGGCATGGAAACTGAGGCAAACCACCTGTATGGGCATGGGCAGTACTCTGTGCCACAGCACCCAGCTGAAGGGTGAAGTTTCTCAAGGACAACCTATGCAAGACACTTAGCTTGGCAAGCTGGTGGAGCTTAAGGAGCTCACACCAAAATGCCACAAGGAATCAGCGTTGTTCACAGCAAACAAATGTTTCCAAGTGCGCCCAATTCCCCTTTAGCTTGGGTGGTTTATCTCTGATCCCACACCATGACCATTCCCAGTCCCTAAAACAGGCTTCTCTTGGGAGGATTTTATTTCCAGCACTCACTCTCTTCATAGGAAGAGTGTGAAGAAACAGGGAAACCTCACAGTACAACTGCAAGATACAGGAATCAACTGGTAGCTCGGGCTGTCTGTCTGTCCCTGTCTGTACAACTGTGCCACTTGGAGCAGAAATTCACAGCAGGTGGGGCACAAGTATGTTGGACATGTGCTTTGTGTGCCAAAAGCCCCTGACACAGCATTGACACTGGTGTGTGCCACCATGGCATGCCAGAACCCCCTGCACCACCCGCTGCCATCTCTTTGCCCCCCTGCCTTGTGCTGGTTTTGGTGCTGCTGCCTGTGGAAGAGCACTGGGAGCCCAGATGAGGCCAGCCAGCCCTGAGGAAAAAGCCTTGAGAGAAGCATCCCGAGCTCAGCTTGCCTCATGGCTCCTCATTGGAGGACGCCACACATCCTGAGGTTTGGGTCCAGCCTCTGGACCAGCTCTGTGTTCATGTTTGAGCTGCCCAAGGTGCTCAACAGGGGCTGACACTGGATGATTTTTCTTTGCATGAGCAAGAGAGTTGGGAGGAAGTTTTCCTCAGCTTTCAGGAGATGTTGCAGTCTATGCTTGTATAAATCCATGTTTTTTGGGGGGCTGAACACATGATAACCCTGTGACTGCCACAGCACCGTGCACTTCAGCCATCTCATGGCCAACACAATGCAGTTTTGTTGGTGCCTGCTGACACCAACTGGAAATGAGAGCCTATGGCAGCCCCACCAGCTTGCTGAAAGCAGGATTTCAACCCCAAAATGGTATTTCCTGCTCACCAGCAGTATGGGGCCACCAGGACATGGTAATCCAACACAAAGGAGAGCTCAAGGGCACCAAGACAGCAGCCAAAGTCTTCCTGCAGGCAGCCTGGGGCACTGCTCTCCCTCGGGGACCCTGGGACTCAGGTCTGGTTTGGGGTGTCCCTATGTGGATGAGGAGTGACTTGAGCCCCTGTGGCACCTTGAGCCCCACGTCACTCCTTAGGCCCGTGCCTGCTGTGGCATTGGTTTTATTTCAGGTTGCTCAGACGTGCATCTGAGGGAGCAGGGGAGAGGGCACCAGCAAAACTAGTAATGCCATGAACGAGCATTCAGAAATAATTACAAAAATTAGAAGAACAACGCTGCCTTTCTGGCACCTGCTGGTGCTGGTCCCCAGCCCACAAGGCCTCAACATGACTGCACACATGCCAGATTTCAGCATGTGCTGAGTGAGGACCTTTGTGGGGAGGCTGAGGGAAGACTTCGGTGTAATAGGCCTCAGAAGAGGCCCTCAGTCACACAAGACCATAAGATGCCCAGCAGTTCCCCACAGTATTTCACGAGGGCCAAGCGGTGGCAAGGCCACATGTGAGCCCCCGGTGATGGCAGGGATTTTGCAGCCCCACAGAGCTCACCGCGAGGCTGGGTTTGAGGATACCCATAGCCTCATATCACGCTTAACCACAGCACCAAAAACCTCGTGCCACACGCCTGGTCTCCAGGCTGTCACTCTCCAGGTGTCAGCTGAAGTGACACTGCCTCCTACAGAAATTTTTGTTACCAGTTTCCATGGCAGATCCCATCAGGGCCAGTGGAGCTTCCCACTGGAAGGGCTTGGCATTTTTATTTTTATTTATTTATTTATTTTAAATTTGTTTTTAAAGCAGCTCTTCGGTTTATTTGCAGAGCTGAAGTCTTTTCAGGACCCTAAGGCAAATCACGTCTCGGATGGTGGATCCTGTTTTTGCAGAGGAAGCAAATAAACATCAAAATGACACGCACCAAGTTTTCCACACCTCATTACAGATACAGGCACGTGGCTGGAATAGATTTAAAATGTACAGAAGCAGAAAAATGCAGAACTGCATCTTTCAGACGATGAATGTTTTATGATATTAAGTAGATATTTCCTCTTGTGTAAAGAAAAAGGGAAGTTACTCTGAATATAGCATTTCAGAGTGATTTTGCAGTATTAACATTGTGAATTTTAAAAAAGTATTGACTATTTTGTTGATATATGTGCTATATATGTTGACCTACTGTATCCACATAATCAAAATGTAGTTGAAGAACACATGGCTCCACACTGCTCCTGGAAAGTTTTTTCCTCTGTAGGCCGGCCATCACCTCCCTGTGTGGCCCAGTTATTTTGGGCGAGGATGGGTGGACTGGCATGGAGACGCCTGTCTTTGAAATCCTCCGCTGTGTTTTACAGGAAAGGATCGCAGGTATGCAGGATGCAGGAGGAGGCTGGACACAGGCAAGCGAGAGTGGAGCGCCAGGAATGTGGCGGCCGGAGCTTTTAGGACAAAGCAAGGGACAAGGACAAAGGGAGGGGACAGCAAAACACTGAAGGCAGAGTGCAACAGAGCTGAATAGTTCACATGGTTAAGATAACCATCCAGACCATTCAGACCTCAGAAATGCTCCTGCTGCAATAAAATCAAACCGTGGAGTAAAACACTGGCAGACACGAAGATCTGCAAATGAAAATAAATAAATAAAATAAAATAAATAAAATAAAAAGTCCTGTTTTTGTTACTATGCCAACCTGCAGTGCACCAATAGATGGTTAAATACTGTCTTCTGCTGCTACTTTTGTGAAAGCAGACTGGGGCTGGTGACTCTCAGAAGCACCAAAGTGTTCCCTGCCCTGTCCCCATGGCCTGTCCCTGGCCGTCCAAGACTCACTGCTGATGGAGGCAGAGGATAGGCTAAGTGGCTCTTTGCTTGGACCCAGGTGGTGGCTGCTGTGCTCCTCCCTGCACTGCTGCAGAAGGAAACACAAAGCAAAGTATGTTAAAAACAATCACTGCAAAATTTTAGAAGTTATTTGAGCAGGGAAAAAGCCAAGGAGGATGAAGGTATTTCTCACCAGCTGGGAAAAATAAGGCTGCAATTGTCAAGACAGCCTGTCCTCTGTATTCCCCATGCTGGGTCCTGAGTTTGCTTTAACATGCTTTAAAATGTACTGCTTTAGTATTTTACAACTTGAACAAAGCCAGTTGGAGCAGCATGGCTGCACAGGCACACTCAACCATCTGACCCTACCCTAACCCTAAATGGACAAGCCTGGTTTTAAAAATCCTCTGGTTGTGTCTTTGCAATGGGAAAAACCTCACATGGCACAGGGCTCCAGAGCCCCAAAACCCAACCGGCTCTGGTAGGGCTGTGCTGCAGATGTGGGCAAGGAAGGACAGGCTGCAGGCAGCAGGAAAGCGGATGGGGAGCTGGGGAAAGGGGGTTAAAAAGGAGGAAGCCCCTGGCCAGAGGCCACTGTTGACGGCCGTGCCCAGGGCACACAGCTCGGCCACTTCTGGTCCGGAAACGGCGCCGGGAGGCCCAGCAGAGGAGAGCTAGGGCGGGAGAAAAGTAGCCTCGGAGCATGCCTGAGGTCATGACACTTGACCCGTTCGCTCCGCTTCCTCTTTGAAACCTGATTATGTCTATTTTTAGGCCCATTCTCTGGGAAGGAGGGGGCCGGGGTGGCCCCCATGTGGCTGGCCTGGCGTCCCTCCCCTGCGGGTGCCCCCCGTTGCATGCTGAGCATCTCCGAGCCCAGGGGCATTCCTGGACCAGCGGCCATCTCATACAGACCAGGCACTTCTGTATCCTGCCTTCCCTGCAGCTGTGGCCAGAAACAAGCTGGGACCAGCACAGGTGAGGATCCGGGCTGTGGGCTCTGCAGGGCTTTGTGCTGTTTTGTAAATCTGGGGTTTTGGGGAAAAAAAAAAAAAAAAAAAAAAAAAAA